>CM035844.1:281766847-282387652 GCA_020510985.1 Pholidichthys leucotaenia
GAAGCAAGACTGGACAGAAGTCTATGTATCAGATGTAAATGAAGCCTATGACACATTTATAAACATTGTAACCACTCTTTATGAAAAAAACTGCCCATTAGTAATAAAAAAGCTTAAACACAAATTTGCTAATAAGCCATGGTTAACCAAAGGACTACAAAAGGCGTGTAAAAAGAAAAATTCATTATATAAAGCTTTCCTAAAGAAAAGAACAAAAGAAGCAGAGCAGCGGTATAAAACATACAAAAATAAGTTAACATATATAATAAGATGTAGTAAAAGAGACTATTACAGTAAAGAACTGGAGAAAAACAGAGACAATATTAAAAATACATGGACAATACTCAACAGTATCCTTGGAAATAAAAGCAGAAATACAAGCTACCCAACTAATATTCCAAAAAATAATAAAACGACTCAGAGTGTGAATATCGCTTCACCTGCAGATGAATTTAATAATTTTTTTGTTAACATTGGACCTAAACTGGCCCGAGAAATACCCACTACGGTGCCAACAGGTGATACAATATGCAATAACACTGCTGTAAAAGACTCCATCTTCATAAAGAACACAGACGAAAGAGAGGTCATTGAAATTGTTAAATCGTTCAAAAGTAAAACATCTACTGACTGTGATGGTATCGACATGCTACTAGTCAAAACTGTTATCGAATGCATAGTAAAACCACTGACGTATATCTGCAACCTGTCTCTCCAATCAGGTATATTTCCCAATGCAATGAAAATAGCTAAAGTAATTCCGATATACAAGATGGGCGACAGAGGGGAACTCTCAAACTATAGACCAATTTCACTATTACCACAATTTTCCAAGATACTTGAAAAAATATTCTATGAGAGAATTGACAACTTCATACTGAAGAATGATTTATTATGTGAGCAGCAATATGGGTTCAGACACAAGAGGACAACTGCATATGCCCTAATGGAATTTACAGAAAAAATATCAACAGCCATTGAAAATAAAGAGTATTCAGTTGGAGTATTCCTAGATCTTAAAAAAGCATTTGATACAGTAGATCATAATTTATTATTAAAGAAACTACAAAATTCTGGTATTAGAGGTGTAGCACTGTCCTGGTTAAGTAGTTACTTAAAGAATAGATATCAGTATGTATGTGTTAGCAACAAAAACTCAGAGTTGCTGAAGGTCACCTGTGGAGTCCCACAGGGTTCAGTTTTGGGACCATTATTATTCAATATGTATATAAACGATATATGTAAAGTCTCAGAAAAAATGGACTTAATATTGTTTGCCGATGACACTAATCTGTTATGCAGTGGAAACAATTTGGAACAACTTCTGGATACACTCGGGAAGGAATTAGGAAAGCTTAAACTGTGGTTTGATTCAAACAAATTAACACTCAATTTAAGCAAGACAAAATTTATAGTCTTTAACAACCATCACAACAATCCAGTACCCAAACTCAGTGTAAATGGTGTAGAGATTGAAAGGGTATCTGAAACCAAATTCCTTGGATAATAATTGATAACAAACTGTGTTGGAAGTCACATATTAATTATATTAAAGGTAAAGTCTCCAAATCAATTGCAATATTACACAGAGTGAAATATTTGCTGAATCAACCCACACTATACACCTTGTATCATTCATTAATACTCCCATACATGACATATTGCAATGAAGTATGGGGAAATACATATAAAACAAACATATATCCACTCTTTATGCTTCAAAAGAGAGCTATTAGAATAATAAACAAAGCAGCTTACAGGGAACCAACAAACCCACTTTTTCTTAAACAAAAAACTCTCAAGTTGAAAGATCTGGTTGACTTTAAAACCGCAATAATAATGTTCAAAGTGAAGAATTTATCACTGCCTGCAAATATCCAAAAGTTGTTCCAAACAAGGGAGAAACAATATCACTTCAGAGGAACATGTATATTTCAAAAGCCTACAGTGAGAACAACCACCAAGCAACACTGTATTTCAGTGCAAGGAGTCAGATTATGGAACGATTATGGACCTGAATTAAAATCATGTACAACGCTTGGACAATTTAAACAAAAACTAAAGGAAGAAATACTCCAAACATATTTACAAGACGACATGTAAAATCACATAAGGATTGACATATCCAGCCTGTGTTGTGTTGTAGTTTAGTTTTTTTTTTTTTTTTTTTTTTTTCTCTCTGTGACATTCTGTCTTAGATTTGTCTTGAATAGTAACTGCTTAACTTAGCTTAGTTTTCTTTTCTTTTTTTTTCTCTCAGTCACACTTTGTCTTAGCTTTGTTCTAAATTGTAATCACTCTTGTCTTGTTTACTCTTTTTTCTTTGAATTCTTGGATGGAATATGGGTGGGCAATATAAGCTGCGGCTTCAGCCATCACCCATTTCGGATAACTCACGTGGAATTGTTTAGTAGAAGGAGTCTTTGTCTAATTTGACCTTGTTGTTATATTATACAGTTTCTTTAACCTGTACTGTATTATCCGAAATAAATAAATTCATTCATTCATTCATTCACTCATTCTTCGTCCTCCAGTGCGTGAGTCTACTCTCTATCACTGTGCGACATGCGCCATCTATTGGTCGGCGTATGGAACTGCACTCAACTCACATGAGTTATAATGGAACCAGGTGGATTACAAATGCATTGTAGAAAAATAAACAATTAAAGAATAACATAAAATTGTAGGGGTGCCAGTTTTTTTTTTAAATTTTCTTATCCAAATGTCTTTTTCACCTCTTACATAACTTTTAACTATTTCCAACCCTCTACATTTGGTCATATTCAATGAAGTCTATTTGTCACTGTTGTGAAACTGTGTACGTGCAAAAATTAACCTTCATGATGAAAAAATTGTTCTGTGACTGAAGAAAATAATGATTGCTCGACTTGTTCTTTGAAAAAATGCACAGGGAGTAAATTCCTGTTATTTTGACTGTGCTGTACGCTCTGTAGTCAAAATGTCAGTATGACCTTGTAGGAGTGTATAGCAGATGTTCAACCAAGAGTGTATAAAAATGTTCAGGCACTGAGACTGCCTCAGTGCATGGCTGAATGTTAACCATTGCCTGTGCTCCTTGCGGCAAGTAAAACTCATAAAAGAATATTCCGTGTCTTCAATCTTTATTGAGGTAACGAACTAATATACAGTCTTTGAAGGTTTCAGATTCTTGACAGAGAGTGCAAGCCACCTACTCTCCGGCTGCCAGATCCTTATGGCTGATGAACACTACGCTGCTAGCCACAACAAGATCTGCCATTATATACATACACTGGAAAATATGCAAAGAATTTAAAATAGAAGTAAAAGGACCAGTATGGGAGCACGATCCAGAGCCAGTCAGCTCCAACGGAGATATTACCATCTTTTATGACAAGGAAATCCCAACTGGAAGACACATAGAAGGAGGAGCAATAAAACTGGACATTGTTACCTTGGACAAAAAGGACAAAACTGCCAAATTAATAGATGCAACCATACCAAACAACTACAGCCTCAATAGAGCAGAAAGAGGAAAAAATAACAAAATATCAAGACCTCAAAAACAACCTAAGGAGCACCTGTAACCTGCAGGAAGCAGATATTATACCTCTGGTGGTGGGAGCAACTGGGATGGTGAAGAAGAACCTGAAAAAATATCGATCCCTGGCTGCCCTAGCATCTGTGAAATACAGATCTCAGCAAATCAGAGGAACAGTCTCCATCTTGAAGAGAGCCCTCGGATACAAAGTTTTTCGATTTAAAGTGTAACCATAGAACCCTGGCTCGGGTCCATTGCACTTGTAATGAAATGAGATGCAAATAAATATAACAGTGAGAAGCCATTCTGTTGTGAAACATGTGGACAAATATTTAATCACCATTGTAATTTGAAACAACACACGAGAACTCACACAAGTGAGCAGCTGTAGTCTTGTAAAATATGCGGGGAACGCTTCATTCAGTGTTTTGGTTTATAACATGAAATCTCACAGTTGAGTTGCTGTAGTCCAGTAATGTCTGTAGATCTTTATTTTCAGGATTAAGTCTCTTTTGTGTGAAGGAATTGTTCTTTTAATGAGGCTTGAATGCAAATATAAATTTGATTCAAAAAGTCTGTTTTCAGATCATCTTCATCACTCTGCTCTGGACTCTAACCTCTAAAGGTGCATTCACACCAAATCCGAACAGGCAAATTTTTCATGCGGCACAATTATGTTTAAACTGAGTTATAATGTGTCAACAGACATGAATAGTGAGATGCAGACTAGGTGAAGATGTCTTTTTGTAATCAAACACATTTTATTTTGCTTTCTTATACAGCACATAGCAACAAACACAACAGACAAGCCCGAGTTTAAATAATTGACAATAGAATAAATAATACAAACACAGAATTAGGACCAGCTGGCCATAGTAATAATTGAACAAAAAGGGGGAGGAAAAAGAAAAAAAAATCCAAAATAAATGCAGTTGCGTCTGTGCTCTAAGCATCCTTCCACAGATCAAATAAGCACATTCTGAGGGCATCACTCATTTCACCTGCACAACAGAACTCCATCTATGCGATATAAAGTCAACATAAGGTTTTCACATCCAGTGTATCCTTCCCCTTCATAATAATTTCACGTATGTCTACGGACAAGTATTCTATTGAGGGCTGCCAAATATGCATAAAAATGTTATCCTTTCCTTTTAGTTTGGCACTAAGCCTTTCCATTGTCAGAATTTGAAAACTCAGATTGATCGTATGTCAGTTCGTTACCTCAATCAAGATTCATGACACAGAATATTAGTTCTCATATGAGTCTTTACTGCAGGAGTGCATTACCTTTAACAGCGTTAAACAGCACTAAAGATTTTCAACAATCCAGAGACTTTTATCCATCGTCAGTCATATAATCACAAGAGAACATCTGCTGAGTACCATATACAGTCATAACAGAAATATGTAAACATCGGCCCAAGGGGAGAACAGCATGACCTTGTAGGTGTACTTCACATAAAGTCCAGACTCCAAGTTAATCATAGTCACAGCATTTCATAAGAAAACAAGATTAATTTTCCCTCATTCCCAGACCCCTTATCACGTACACAGTTTTATCTGGAGAGACAGTTTGTGAGACAGCATACAATATACACTTGATTATATAAAATGGATTTAAAATGATAACATGTATATAAAATTTTCTGACAATTCCCTCCTGTTTATCATTTTATCACCTTTTGTATTTAGGGATGCCTTTATTCATCAGGAACATGTAACTTCTCTCGATTTTCTACATGCCCGTCATTTGCATCATATTCCAATTACACAGGAAATCAATCACAGTCATCACAGTTCTCTTTGTAGTCATAGTCATCATCAGTTTTTGAAAGAGCTGCATATTGTCCTTTACACTCAAGTTTTAGCATAGCAGTTTGCAACAGAAAAGTATGGTGTGTAATAGCTTGTGTTGTGGAGTGTGTGAAATCACAGGCAGATTCATTTTGAATGATTTATTGCGCACACACATCTCACGAGCACAGAACAGACTGACTGGTCACATTAAACATCCTTCTCTCCACATCAAGTTACACTTCACAAGATTCAAGGCACTTCCAAATAACAGGAGGACATCTACACCACACTTCATTCAACCCCCACTCCCACTGTTCTCCCATGTGTATTCATTGTTTTTGTCTAAGGTGTGAAATAACCTGAGGCCTGAGGCCCACACTGCCCCCCCCAGCAACTTAGATAGAACAATAGCACATCAGTCCACATGCTGTTTCTGCTTCAACCTCCTCCCATATCTGCTGCAACTGGGTTTTACCACCTCCGTGGCGCTGCTGTGCCGGTGGGAGGCTGCTGGAAGTGTGTCTGACTGCGGGTGAGCCGTGGAGAGGGGAGGGGGGGTTCACTCTGCCCGTGTGGCTGCTCTGATGAATCGTTTCCCTGGGGAGCTCTCCGTGGGGGTCTTCCACACCGAGGGGCCCTAGCCAACAGCACTTGCTCGTCCGCCACAACGAAAGCGTTTTTTTTTTTTTTTTTTGTTACTTATTTGTACCCGTAGGTAGACTTGGTTTGCAGTCTGGTGACAAGCCACCGGCTGCTGGTCGCTGCATGCGCGAGCGCCCTAAACCTACATGTTTTTGGTGTGCGGGAGGAAACCGGAGAAATCCCGGAGTAAACCCGCGCAACACGGGGAGAACATGCAAACTCCACACAGCTCACTGTTGGTCGGGGGCTGGGATCCAACCACGATCTCATGATCCCCGCGATCCCCCGGCCGAGGGTAAAACTGTGCTGCCACAGTGCTAAACCACTGCGCCACCGTGCAGCCCTGGGTTTGAGTCTGTCTATGCTAATTTTTTCCCTCCTACCCCCCAAGTCTAGCAAAAAATGCTTATCCCCTGTTTCCAGCATTCTGAACGGTCCATCATAGGGTGGGCACAATGGATGGCGGTGGGCGTCGTGTCTGACAAGCACAAACTCTGCGTTCTTCAAAGTTTTAGGCACAAAAACACGCGGAAAACTGTGGTGGGCAGGTCCCGGCAGCATGCCTGTGTTTGCGCTACGCTGCAAAAGCTGAGAAGGGGACCTGCCGGGCGCGGGATTATCTGGCAGAAATTCCCCGGGCAGCCGTAGTGGCTGCGCAAAAACGAGCTCTGCCGGGGAAGCTTCCAGAACCTCTTTCGGCGCGGAGGGCAACCCCAATAAAACCCACGGTAACTTGTCTACCCAATTTGCATCCGTCAATGAAGCCCTGAGTGCTGCTTTGAGTGATCTATGAAAACGATCGCATAACCCATTGGCCTGTGGGTTGTACGCGGTTGTGCGGTGAATTGTAACACCCAGGCTGCAGGCCATCGCGGACCAGAGTTCGGAAACAAATTGAGGGCCCCTGTCAGACGTAATGTCTGACAGGACTCCAAAACGTGCCACCCATGCTGTTAAAAAAGCACGCGCCACGTCTGCGGACATGGTTGCTGCCAGCGGAACCGCTTCTGGCCAGCGCAACCGCTTCTGGCCAGCGCGTCGTGCGGTCCACCATTGTCAGGAGGTGCGTGCACCCCTGTGATTGCGGGAGGGGGCCCACGAGGTCCACGTGAACATGGTCAAACCTCTTAGCCGGAATACGAAACGTCTCCAAGGGAGCCTTCGTGTGTCTGTGTACCTTGGCTCGTTGGCACGCCACGCAGGCTGCAGCCCACTCTTTAACTTGTTTGCGTAGGCTCGGCCACACAAACTTCTCTCCCACCATTTTGACAGACGCGTGCCCTCCTGGGTGCGCCAGAGTGTGAACCGACTCAAACACGCTGCGGCGCCACGCGGCCGGGACCACGGGACGCAGGCAACCCATGGAGACATCGCAGATTGGGGGGGCATGCCGTCTTGCAGCACCCTGCTCTCCAGCCTTAACCCTGTTGGTCCAGACTGGAGCGCGCGCACGTCTGCATCGCTAATCTGCTCCGCGGCCATGGCTGCGTAATCTATGCCCACGCAGACTGGGGCCACCATGGCGCGCAAGAGGCAGTCCGCCACTACATTCAGTTTACCCGACACATGCTGAATATCGGTAGTAAACTCTGAGATCGCAGCCAGCTGTCTCTGCCGCCGGCCCGACCACGGTTCTGAAACCTTGGCCATCGTGAATGTTAGCGGCTTGTGGTCTACGAACGCGGTGAAGCTGCGCCCTTCCAGCCAGAACTGGAAGTGGCGAATGGCCAGGTGGAGAGCCAGCAACTCTCTGTCGAACGTGCTGTATTTACGTTCGCTGTCGCGCAAAGTTCTGCTGAAAAAGGCGAGCGGCTGCCAAGCCCCGGCGACTCGCTGCTCCACAACAGCCCCTATGGCCACGTCTGAAGCATCAGTGGCGAGCGCTATGCGGGCCGTCGGGTCTGGATGTGCCAGCAGTGTGGCATTTGCCAGAGCTGCTTTAACTTCTGAGAACGCCCGCTCTCGCTCCGGGGTCCATTCGACCCTATCCGCGGGTTTCTGTTTCTTGAGCGCGGCGTATAATGGTTGCATGAGCTGCGCCGCGCGGGGAAGGAAACGGTTATAAAAGCTCACCATTCCCAAAAGTTCCTGCAGCGCCCTGACCATCTGAGGCCGGAGAAAATCCGCTACGGCGGGCACTTTGTCGGGCAGCGGGATCGCTCCTTCTGGAGAGACGCGGTGCCCCAAAAAATCAATCTCCGTTACGCCGAACTGGCATTTCGCCGGGTTGATTATTAACCCGTGCTCCTCCAGCCTCCGGAAAACCGTCGTGAGGTGGGTTTTGTGTTCGTCTTCGGACGCGCTGGCTACCAGGATATCGTCCAGGTAGATGAACACGAATGGGAGATCGCGCAGCACTGCATCCATCATGCACTGGAATGTCTGTGCCGCTCCTTTTAACCTGAATGGCATGCGCAGGAACTCGAATAGACCGAACAGAGTTATTACCGCTGTTGTGGGTACGTCCCGAGTGCGCACTGGGACTTGGTGGTAACCGCGGACCAAGTCTATTTTGGAAAAAATGCGTGCCCCGGCAAGGTGAATGGAAAAATCCTGTACGTGGAGAATCGGGTTAGCGGTTGTGCGCCGTGGCGTTGTTCAACCTGCGGAAATCACCACACGGTCGCCACGATCCCTCAGCCTTAGGGACCATGTGTAGCGGGGATGCCCATGGGCTGTTCGAGCGCCTGATGATGCCCAGCCTTTCCAGGTTGGCGAACTCCTCGCGAGCTATGGCCAGTTTAGCTGCGTCCAAGTGCCGAGGTCTTGCAAAAACGGGCGGCCCGGTGGTGGTGATAAAGTGCTCCACCCCGTGTTTAGCGATGGCCGTGGAAAACGTCGGGACCGTGAGCGCTGGGAACTGAGTGAGCAGTGTGTGGAACTTTCCGCCTGTAGCTGTGACGTTGGCTTGTGCTGTTGGCTGGGTCACTCGAGCAAGGGCTTAATATCCGAGCCGTTTGCTGCCAACATCCCGGGGCCGCTAGATCCTGCCAGCCTGTCAGCGTAGGTCGGCCGAATGAAGGTCTTCTGGGCTCCGGTGTCCACGAGGAAACACCTCCCCGAGCATGCATCCGTTAGGTAGAGCAGCTTGTTCTCATCACCGAGGGTCAATGCTGCTACCGACCCCCGGCCTTGGCGTTTTCCCGAGCACTGGAATTGGCACGGTGGCGCACATCTGCATGCATTCTCTCCGAAGCGGCGGTGGTAGGAGCAGAGCGTGTCTCCCTGGCGCTCCTTGGCCCCCGCTGCTGCTTCCGTCGGTGGCTCCTCGCCTCCTCTGGTCGTCTCGCTGGGCTCTGTCGCTGCCGCGTTGACTGTGATCGCCTTGGTAGTGATGATGATCTGGTCTGCCTCCTGGGCTACCACACAGTAGTCTCGCGTGGCCAGCCGCGGCGAATTGGCCAGAACCGCTCTCGCTACTGACAGAAAGTGCTCGTCATCCGTGCCCCTTAATGCCAGCATCTTCTCCATCAGGTCTACAGCCGAACCATCTCCTAGCTCGGTCCGCATCAGGAGCCTCTCCGCTCTCTCACAGTCCGAGAGCGTGTAGCGCTGGATGAGCGCAGCCTTGAGCGCTTCGTATCTGTTGCTGGCTGGTGGCTGATCGAGCAGGCTCGCTACCTGTTGAGCTGTGCGGGCATCGAGTGCTGCGACCACATGGTAGAATCTGGTGTCATCTGCCGTTACTCCCCGGAGGGCGAACTGGGCCTCGGTGAGGTGGAACCAAGAGCGCGGGTTGTGCTGCCAGAAATCCGGTAGCTTGACTGCAACCGCACACGCGTGGCTGGAGGTTCCAGTCCGGGCTGTCTGTGGGATGGCTGCCGCCTCGCTGTAACTTCCTGACCGGTCCGGCTCCGAGGATCTTGCCTCGTGTTCCATAATACGTCTTGGGTCCCCAGTGTGGAGTGTGTGAAATCACAGGCAGATTCATTTCGAATGATTTATTGCACACACATCTCACGAGCACAGAACAGACTGACTGGTCACATTAAACATCCTTCTCTCCACATCAAGTTACACTTCACAAGATTCAAGGCACTTCCTAATAACAGCAGGACATCTACACCACACTTCTTTCAACCCCCACTCCCACGGTTCTCCCATGTGTATTCATTGTTTCTGTCTAAGGTGTGAAATAACCTGAGGCCCACAGTGTAATCATAGATCTCATGCAGGGAATAACACACATAAAAAGCACACAGAATAAGATTCTACCGGAGTGGTGGCTCAGTTGGTAGAGCACCCGCCCCACACCCGGGAGGCAGGGGTTCAAATCCCGGCTGGGTCATGCCGAAGACCATATAAAAGTGGAACTTCCTGCCATCCAGCTTGGTGCTCAGCAATAATGGAATGGAGGAGGGAAATCTGTGACGGCGCCTTGCATGGCAGCAGCCCTCTGATTCTGCACTGGGGTGTGTGTGATTAACACAGTAGATAGGTAAAGCACAATCTCGTTCTACTGTACATGATTGGTTGTACGGTTGAATGACAATAAGGGTGATTTAATTTAATTTTAATTTAATTTAATATCACGATCAATGGGGTTAACCATTTCAAAAGAATCTGCCTCCAAGTTCCACTTTGAAACCAGAACCAGGGACTCCAACCTTTATCTTCGTCTGAAGTATGTTGTAAGTGTAAAATATCATTCAAATGGCTAATAACATAAGAAAGGTTCTGATATTGATCCGGGATATACGTGCAGCACTCCTGGCCAATAATATGACATACTCCTCCTTGTGCAGCTAATGTTAAATCTTGGGCCATTCTATTTTGCAACGTCATCATTCTTGAGATTTTTTGTTCTTCATTTAAAGCTGTGAAACTTTGCTCCATTAATACAGTTAGATTTTCCATTGTCCATGTTAATGCATTTATGTGATCTATAGCTAGAGCACTGCCATTGGAAAAAGAGTACCCATTACACCTTTAAAATCATAGTTTACCCACTAACTGTTGCATGTCTATTTTTGTGCTTCTTTTTGCCCTGGTGTGTATTTCAGTTTGTTCAGGATGATAATAATGGGAGTAAGATGTTTTCATTTTATGTGTAAGATTTGAGCTTATGCTAATGTGTGGGAACAATATAGCCATGTAACACCTGCCACACCACCCTGGAGGAAGCAATGAGTAAACATTAAATCCACAAACCCAAACATGGTTTTCCAAACATCCATACCCATCATCATTTGGCCAAAGAACGATAGGATTATCACTACACTTAACAGTGCAGTTTTTGCTTTTTAGGGTGAAATTTCCAGCAGCAATATAGGGAAGATGAAATGCATTTCTCCAAACAGAATCATGATATCGCACTCCACAGGTCACTTCCTTTGTATCATTACATCTTGGCTGCACGGTGGCGCAGTGGTTTAGCACTGTGGCAGCACAGTTTTACCCTCGGCCGGGGGATCGCGGGGATCATGAGATCGTGGGTTCGATCCCAGCCCCCGACCAACAGTGAGCTGTGTGGAGTTTGCATGTTCTCCCCGTGTTGCGCGGGTTTACTCCGGGATTTCTCCGGTTTCCTCCCGCACACCAAAAACATGTAGGTTTATGGCGCTCGCGCACACAGCGACCAGCAGCCAGTGGCTCGTCACCAGACTGCAAACCAAGTCTACCTACGGGTACAAATAAGTAACAAAAAAAAAAAAAAAAAAAAAAATCTTGGTGAAAAACCCAGGTTGAAATTGTTTTTACTACAGTTTTTGTGAAAACAGATTGGTGAAGTAAACAGTGTAGGATTTGCTTTCATTAAAGGCTTCTTAACTGCAAGCAAAGAAGTTCCAATCCCAGTAGTATTGAATATTCTTATCTTAGACCCAGTGTAATCAGTAACAGTGACATTCAATCTATTAAGATACCCTTCTGACAAGTTCCTCACCAACCAATGTCCAACATTATTACTTGAATTAAGCAGACTGAGACAAAAGTTCATAGCTATTGTCGCTCCGGCTGTTTCCTCTTCGCTTAGCGGAACAGGAATCATGGGTATTGCAGTCTTGTGTGAATGGGGTAGCAACGAACACACGTAGCAAGAAGTATTGATTCCCAGTCCTCTCACCGAAACCACCATTGTTTGGTAACCACAGGTTATGCGTATAATCCACGTATTGTTCATTGTCCGTACTTCGTGGGCTCCTTGTCCTTGAATCAAAAAGGGTCCACCACCCCACTGTCATGAGAAGTGCGGAACACAGAGTCATCAGTATTTTTGGTGCCATGTTTCCACCTGAGAGAGTACCCATCCAGGCCCCTATCTTCACCAGGTTTGAGACGATCTCGCTAAACCGAGGGGGCACGCTATGGCCCCACGCACAGGGAGTGCATGGGGCCCAGCTACAAAGGGCGTATCCCCTTTGTAGCTGGACTTTTGATCAGGGAAACAAGTCAGTTCACTTACAGACACCCATAGTCTTTTAACGTGTGAAAGGTGAATCCAAGATGGTCGTTCAGCAATGCGTATTGCAGTGGGGGTGGTTAACAGTACCTGGAATGGTCCAAGCCACCTTACTGAGTTCCAGTGTTGATGGTGGTGGTTCTTTATGAAGACATAGTCTCCAGGTTGCAACGGGTTATCCGCTTCTTCCTGTGGAGCAGAGAGAGCGCTGACAGAATCAATGTATTCTTTTGTGTTTAAGCATTCTCTGAGATGTTCACTAAGATTTGTGTATTTGTTAGGCGTGGTTAGTGGTGAGAGGTCAGACAATACATAAGGACAGTGGAAAGCACATTCAAAAGGTGACAATCCTGTCTTTGTGTCTGGTAATTTAATCCAAGATGGCGCCGCAAATGGCAGCCACTGGCTTCTGCTCTCTGATGTTTTTGATAATTTTGTGTGTGTTTTTGGACTTCTGCTTTTCCGTCCGAGTCACCTTTTCAAGGGAGGAACTACTTTCACTCAGACTATCTCCCAATGCAACTTCTCCATCAGTTTCTGCTGCTGATCTGAAGTTTTTTCAGTTGATCTTAGCTGTGGGAGCAGCGGCTATTGGCACTGGCCGGAAACGAAGGCGGCGTGGTAAACGTGCCGGTGCGCTAGTCAGGCTGAAGAAACGAGGATATCGCACGCCGCTCCCATCGATCCATCTGGCGAATGTCCGCTCTTTGGTGGACAAAATGGACGAACTGCTGCTCCTGACTCACAAAAACCTGGATTTTAGCAGATCTGGCACCCTGTGTTTCACGGAGTCTTGGCTGAGTGAACACATCCCGGACAGCGCAGTGCGCCTGGACAGATTCCAACTGTTTCGCGCTGATAGCAGCCGAGAATTCTCTGGAAAGACTAAAGGTGGCGGAATCTGCTTCTACATAAATGAAGGTTGGTGTGCTGATGTCACAGTGTTGAAGAAGTTTTGTAGCCCTAACCTAGAGTCACTGTTCATAAACTGTAAACCCTTTTATTCACCGCGAGAGTTCTCCTCGTTTATTCTGGTCGGAATTTATATTCTGCCTGTTGCTTGTACAACGGAGGCACTGCAGCACCTCACTGACCAGATAGCAGAGGTGGAGGAAAAACATCCAGACTCTCTGCTTATCATTCTGGGTGATTTCAATAGAGCTAATCTTACAAATGAGTTTCCTAAATACAGACAGCATATTAAATGTCCCACTATGGTGCGCATTTAGGGCCCATATATAGTATGCATGTATGGTATGCATTTTCCCCTCACATATGTTCAGTAGGCATGATGGTGCATACTCTGGGAACTTCACGTCTAAACGGCCAAGGAGTCCTGACCCGGCAGAGACCTCGGGAGGTGTGAAGTGGTTTCTTGGAAGACGGGAAGTCAGAGAGAATGTCCTAGCAGGAGCCCCCGAGGCTGAAGTGTTGAAAGACAATAGTGATGCCAAGGAGCCTCGGAAGCTATATGTTTACTGAAGGACTGTGGGCTGGGAATGTAATATTTGATGTTGGGGGGTTTTGTGTCTCTGGGGAGTATAAGAGCTGTGTCGAATGATTGTTCTCCCTCTTTTGTTGAGATACTTGCTTGTTAGAGGATGTAGACTTTCAATAAACCTCTCCTGAGAAATAAACTCAGTCCCGTTTGTGAAGGCATCCTCTACACTGGTGACCTACGACAAACCATGGCCGGTGACGGTGAACTTTCCGCACCGGACTCTTCAGGAGCCAACCGGGTTAACGCAGCTACCGCACTACAGCTACCCGATTTCTGGCAGCATAACCCGCGCTCCTGGTTTACCACTGTGGAGGCGCAGTTCCACCTTCGGGGAATCTCAGCGGACGCAACGAGGTTCTACCATGTCATCGCGAAGCTGGACAGCCTCACAGTGCAGCGGGTGGAGAGCCTGACCAACCACCTGCCCCAAGACGACAAGTATGGTGCACTGAAAGCCGCCCTCATTCGAACTTTCACTCCCTCGCTGGAAGAGCGAACAGAGAAGCTCCTGGCGCTGACAGAAGGGGAAGCAGACAGGCCGGCAGATCTGATGGCAAAGATGATGGGCCTGAGGGGCGAGGATGATGACAGCTTTATCTTCGCCCACCTCTTTCTCAGAACGCTACCGCCAGCAGTGAGAGTCACCCTGGCCAGCTCACAGCTACTCAACAACCGTGACTACCATGAGCTGGGCCAGGAGGCGCAGCGGCTCGTCGACACCCATAGACGGCACGCAGCCACGACGGCAGCAGCAGAGCTGAACGCACCCCCATGAGACGAGGGGAGACCAGAGGCTGCAGCACCGGATCCACTAATGTCGGCAGCGGCAGAGGCCAGGAGAAGCGGAGCTGACAACACCCTCTGTTTCTACCATTGACGCTTCGCCGAGAGAGTGCGCAGATGCACCCCACCATGCCGATACCAGCGCCAGGGAAACGCCAGGACCGGGAGCCGGTAGCAGCGGCGACTCTCGGCACGAAGAACAAGCTGCTTTTCGTGACAGACGCAAATTCGGGGAAAGAATTCCTGGTGGACACAGGCTCTCAGCTGAGTTTTGTCAAGCCTGCCTACGCGGACATGCTGACGCCTGCCAGCGGACCCCTGGTGGTAGCGGCGAATGGCTCCACGATCAAAACCTATGGGGAGAAGACGCTCCTCCTATCTCTCCACGGCCGCACCTTCGAGTGGACCTTCGTCGTGGCCGCAGTTAGCAACAACATGCTAGGTGCTGACTTTTTATGCTCAAACAGTTTATTGGTTGATCTTGCTAATAGACGTATTGTAAATGCACTTGTCTTTTTACTCTATCTCCTGCACAGCTTGGGTGGCCCTGCCTTCTGCACATCCCAATGTCACAGCTGCGGGTGGTAAGTTTCATGCACTACTCAATCAGTTTCCAACACTCACGGTCCCAACATTTTCAGCGTCAGTTGCCAAACACGGGGTCGAGCATTTCATAACCACCTCTGGCCCCCCTGTTTTTGCAAAAGCTCGGCGCTTGGATCCAGCTAAACTGGCCATCGCGCGCGAGGAATTTGCCAACTTGGAAAAACTGAGCATTGTTAGACGCTCTAACAGCTCTTGGTCGTCACCCCTGCACATGGTGCCCAAGGCTGACGGCTCGTGGCGCCCTTGCGGTGATTTCCGCAGATTAAATAATGCTTCAGCACACGACCGCTACCCGATTCCGCACATCCAGGACTTTTTGGCACATTTGGCGGGGGCGCGCATCTTTTCCAAAATAGATTTGGTGCGCGGTTATCACAAGTCCCAGTCCGCGTGCAAGACATACCCAAAACGGCAGTTATAAATCCTTTCGGGCTCTTCGAGTTTTTGCGCATGCCTTTCGGCCTCAAAGGCGCCACACAGATGTTCCAACGCATGATGGATGCAGTGCTGCGTGGCCTCCCTTTCGTGTTCGCTTATTTGGATGATATTTTGGTAGCCAGTACATCTGAAGCCGAACACGAACGCCACCTCACAGCCGTTTTTCAGAGGCTGACAGAACACGGGCTGATAATTAACCCAGCGAAATGCCAGTTCGGGGTAGCGCAAATCGATTTTTTGGGGCACCGCGTGTCTCCAGAAGGCGCGGTCCCGCTGCCGGATAAAGTGCGCGCGATAACGGATTTCTCTCAACCGCAGACAGTTAAGGCACTGCAAGAATTTTTGGGGATGGTCAATTTTTATAACCGCTTCCTCCCCAACGCGGCACGGCTCATGCACCCATTGTACGCGGCACTGAAGAAGCAAAAACCTGCATCTAGGGTCGAGTGGTCCCCGGACCGGGAGCGCACTTTTTCACAAATCAAATCGGCCCTCGCGAACGCTGCGTTATTGGCACACCCCGTGCCAGCAGCTCGCATGGCGCTAACCACGGACGCTTCCGACGTGGCAGTGGGGGCAGTTGTCGAGCAACTGGTAGCAGGGAGCTGGCAACCACTTGCGTTTTTCAGCAAAACATTGCGCAATAACAAGCGTAAATACAGCGCGTTTGATAGGGAGCTTTTAGCCCTGCATTTGGCCATCCGCCACTTTCAGTTCTGGTTGGAGGGGCGCCGTTTCACCGCCTTTGTAGACCACAAACCATTAACATTTGCAATGGCCAAAATTTCAGAGCCTTGGTCGGGCCGACAACAGAGACAGCTGGCTGCGATTTCGGAGTTTACCACCGACATTCAACACGTGGTGGGCAAACACAATGTCGTGGCTGATTGCCTCTCGCGCGCAGTTGCACTGCCAGGCCCCCAGGGGGCAGACTCGGCGGCTGTAGATGCGGGCCAGGTTTGTGGCGCGGAAGCGCTCACAGCCCCGGTCTGCGTTGGGTTAGATTATGCAGCCATGGCCGCCGAGCAGGTTAACGACGCGGACGTGTGCGCGCTTCAGTCTGGGCCAACAGGGCTAAGGCTGGAGCACAGGGTGCATCAAAGAGGTATGCCCCCCCTAATCTGCGATATCTCCACGGGGCGCCCCCGCCCCGTGGTCCCAGCTGCATGGCATCGCCGCGTTTTTGACTTAATACATTCGCTGGCACATCCGGGCGTTCGCGCGTCAATCAAAATGGTGGGAGAGAAGTTTGTTTGGCCGGGGCTGCGTAAACAGGTCAAAGAATGGGCTGCAGCCTGCGCAGTGTGTCAAAGAGCAAAGGTACACAAGTACATGCGGGCCACTCTAGAACCTTTTCACATCCCAGCCAAACGCTTCGACCACGTGCATGTCGACTTGGTGGGACCCCTCCCGCTGTCACAGGGGTTCACACACCTTCTAACTATGGTGGACCGCACTACGCGCTGGCCAGAGGCGATTCCCCTGGCGTCAACCACAGCAGCAGACGTTGCGCGCGCTTTTTTAACGACCTGGGTTGCGCGCTTTGGAGTCCCATCAGACATAACGTCTGACAGAGGACCCCAATTTGTTTCCGAGCTCTGGTCATCCATGGCACTCAGCCTGGGGGTGAAAATTCATCGCACCACTGCGTATAACCCCCAGGCCAACGGTTTGTGCGAACGCTTTCACCGGTCATTGAAAGCAGCCCTCAGAGCGGCTCTCACGGACACAAATTGGGTTGATAAGCTTCCATGGGTTTTATTAGGGTTGCGTTCGGCACCTAAAGAAGATTTGCAAGCCTCTCCGGCCGAGCTAGTCTTTGCCCAACCTCTCCGGTTACCGGGAGAATTCCTTCCTGAGAACCCCGCACCAGATCGCCCCCCCGCTCAGCTGCTGCAGAGCGACCCGGGATCACACACCCTCCCCGGCCCAGTTCATCACAGCTTTCCACGCGTTTTTGTGCCTAAAGCCTTAAAGAATGCAGAATTTGTTTTTGTTAGACACGACGCACAAAGGTTAGGTTTAAGACCACCTTATGATGGACCGTTTAGAGTGTTAGAAACCGGGGAAAAACATTTTTTGCTCGATTTGGGAGACAGGAGGGACTTAGTCTGCATTAACAGACTCAAGCCCGCTTTTGTGTTAGCTGATGACCAAGTGCAGGTAGCCAGGGCCCCCCGTCGGGGCAGGCCACCGGGGAGACACTCTGCTAAGCTTTCACGACGATGTGCTAATGACTCTGATCCACAGATGCAAGAGACAGCCACAGGCAGAGCGAGACCTGCTCACAGCAGGTATGGCAGGCGGTTGAAGCCCAAGCAGTTGGATGTGTGAGATGTTGTGCCAAAAAATTTTTTCATTTTCGTTCTGTGTAATATGTCATGATTCTATGCATCTGGGGTGTAAGTTGTTCTTATTTAGACGTTTGGGGGGGGGGTTATATGGTGCGCATTTAGGGCCCATATATAGTATGCATGTATGGTATGCATTTTCCCCTCACATATGTTCAGTAGACATGATGGTGCATACTCTGGGAACTTCACGTCTAAACGGCCAAGGAGTCCTGACCCGGCGGAGACCTCGGGAGGTGTGAAGTGGTTTCTTGGAAGACGGGAAGTCAGAGAGAATGTCCCAGCAGGAGTCCCCGAGGCTGAAGTGTTGAAAGACAATAGTGACGCCAAGGAGCCTCGGAAGCTATATGTTTACTGAAGGACTGTGGGCTGGGAATGTAATATTTGATGTTGGGGGGTTTTGTGTCTCTGGGGAGTATAAGAGCTGTGTCGAATGATTGTTCTCCCTCTTTTGTTGAGATACTTGCTTGTTAGAGGATGTAGACTTTCAATAAACCTCTCCTTACTGAAGGACTGTGGGCTGGGAATGTAATATTTGATGTTGGGGGGTTTTGTGTCTCTGGGGAGTATAAGAGCTGTGTCGAATGATTGTTCTCCCTCTTTTGTTGAGATACTTGCTTGTTAGAGGATGTAGACTTTCAATAAACCTCTCCTGAGAAATAAACTCAGTCTCGTTTGTGAAGGCATCCTCTACACCACCAGGGACACAAATACACTCGACCACTGTTACACAGTTTTAAGAAACGCCTATCATGCCATCCCCCGTGCAGCTCTGGGTTTTTCTGACCACTGTCTGCTCCATCTTATTCCAACATACAGACAGAAACTAAAAACTTCCAAGTCTGTTGTAAGGACTGTGAAGAAATGGACTGAGGAACCAAAGCTGGCGTTACAAGCCTGCTTTGACTGCACAGATTGGAGTGTTTTTGAAGATGCAGCCATTAACCTAAATGAACTCACTGACACTGTGACATCATACATCAGTTTCTGTGAGGACATGTGCGTGCAGACCAAGACCTACTGTACATACAACAACAATAAACCCTGGTTCACTCCTAAACTCAGGCAGCTACGTCAGACCAAGGAGGAGGCCTACAGGACTGGTGACTGGACTCTGTACAAGCGAGCCAGAAACATGCTGACGAAGGAGACCAGGCTTGCTAAGAGGAGCTACAGTGAGAAGTTACAACAAAACTTCTCAGCCAACAACTCTGCTTCTGTTTGGAGAGGCCTGCGGAATATCACCAACTACAGAAGACCATCCCCTCACCCTGTGGAAAACCTCCAGCTGGCTAATGACCTAAACAGCTTTTACTGTAGGTTTGAAAAGAACCTACAGTTCTCACCTCCCACCCACACAAAAGGATTATCTGTAGCCCCAGGAACTCCATCCCTCCTCCACTCTGACCTCCCACCAGCACTAACGATCTGTGAAGAGGAGGTGTGCCGGGCCTTTCAGAGACAAAAGATCAAGAAGGCTGCAGGACCTAATGGTGTGTCTCCGTCCTGCCTGAGAGTCTGCTCCAACAAGTTGGCCCCCATCTTCACCTGGATCTTTAATAGATCACTGGAGCTGTGTGAAGTGCCTTCCTGCTTCAAACGCTCCATCATCATTCCAGTTCCCAAGAAACCCTCTGTTACAGGATTAAACAACTACAGACCTGTTGCCTTGACCTCTGTGGTCATGAAATCCTTGGAGAGAATGGTGCTGAACCACCTGAAGGTCGTCACAGGCCCCCTGATGGACCCACTGCAGTTTGCCTACCGGTCAAACAGGTCAGTGGATGATGCAGTGAATATGGGACTACACTACATCCTGCAACACCTCGACTCCCCAGGGACGTACGCCAGGATCCTGTTTGTCGACTTCAGCTCGGCGTTCAACACCATCATCAAAGGCATTCTTCATCAGAAACTCCTCCAGCTCAAGGTGCCCCCCTCCACCTGCCAGTGGATCTCCAGCTTTTTGACTGACAGGTGGCAACAGGTGAAGCTAGGGAGATTTACATCCAGCTCCCGAAAAATTAGTACTGGTGCCCCCCAAGGATGTGTCCTTTCCCCACTGCTCTTTTCCCTCTACTCCAATGACTGCAGCTCAGAGGACCCTTCGGTGAAGCTCCTGAAGTTTGCGGACGACACCACAGTCATCGGTTTCATCCGGGATGGTGATGAGTCTGCATACAGGCGGGAGGTGGAGTAGCTGATCCTCTGGTGCGGCCAGAACCATCTTGAACTTAACCCAGCCAAAACGGTGGAGATGACTGTGGATTTCAGGCGACACCTTCCTTCATTCCCCCCCACTCACCATCCTCAACAGCACAGTGTCCACTGTGGACTCCTTCAAGTTTCTGGGTACCACAATCTCCCGGAACCTGAAGTGGTCCTCCCATATAGACACTGTCTGGAAAAAGGCCCAGCAGAGGTTGTTTTTTTCTGCGTCAGCTCAAGAAGTTTGATTTGCCTCAGGAGCTGCTGGTTGTCTTCTACACCGCCATCATCCAATCTGTCCTCTGCTTTTCCATCACTGTCTGGTTTGGATCTGCCACTAAACAGGATAAGACCAGACTGCAGCGGATCATTAAGTCTGCGGAGAGGATCATTGGTACCGACCTACCCTCCATTGAGAACTTATATCAGTCCATAACCAGGAAACGGGCAGGAAACATCTGTGCTGACCCGTCACACCCCAGCCACAAACTGTTTGAACTTCTATCTTCTGGTCGTCGTTACAGATCACTGAAGGTCAAAACCACCCGTCACAGGAACAGTTTCTTTCCTCAAGCCATCACTTTGATGAACTCCTAACATTCACCTAGTCCTACCTGTTGCTGTACTCATGACTTTTCATCCATTCTTACATTGCACATAACTCTCACACTGCTTTTTACTTCATTCACATTATATCACTGAATCTGAGTTCACATTGAAATACTGTATGACTGTATATTTTTTCATATATTTCTGCAAAGTGTGGATAGTCTGAGTAAATAACTGCATATATTCCTGTATATATTTGCATCCTTTTATAGAAACGTGGACAGACTGTAATTTACTGTACATACTCTGTTGTCATTGAATCCTTATTTAAATCTTATTTAAATCCTTCACCTGAACAACGAGAGCAAGTTTTTAACCAAAGTCAAATTCCTTGTATGTGTTGTGCATACTTGGCCAATAAAGCTGATCCTGATTCTGGGTATAGAGTTAATCGTTAGTTTAATTCACTTTTTTTTTTTTTTAAATTAAGCCTGCACTTTATGGGTGGTGGGCACTATGAAATCTTGAACTGTTTATTCTGTAAAATCAGTTCCATTATCTACATAAATCAGAATCAGAAGAATCAGAATCAGATTTATTGCCATTATTCATGTAGTACACAAACTAGGAATTTGTCTCGGTGCAATGCTGCAACATTAAACATGATAAAAATAAAAGATAGAAATAAAAAACTATACATGCAATAAAATGTAGAATATGAATGAGTAATACTAGTCAAAGCAATTTTTAAATATATAACGAGCAGCAGATATTGTGGAGTACCACATAGTGCAGTCGGTAATGCAAAAAGAAAACAGTGATAATTGACATGAGTCTGGTTGAGCTGCTGTACATAGTGCACGAGAGTCTAATAAGTCACTTAGTGTTCAGCAGTCTGATGGCAGAGGGGAAGAAGCTGTTCATGTGATGGGAGGTTTTAGTCTGAATGGACCGAAGTCTTCTACCTGAGGGGAGGGGGCAAACAGTACGTGACCAGGGTGTGAAGGATCGGCTATGATCCGGCCTGCACGCCTCCGGGTCCTGGAGATGTACAGGTCCTGGAGGGATGGGAGCTTGCAGCCGATCACCTTTTCAGCAGCGCGCACGACGCACTGCAGCCTTAGTCTGTCCCTGGCAGTGGCTCCTGCGTACCACACGGTTATGGAGGTGGTGAGGATGGACTCGATGATGGCCGTGTAGAACTGCACCAACATCTTGGTGGGTAGCTTGAGCTTCCTCAGCTGCCGCAGGAAGAACATCCTCTGCTGGGCCTTTTTGATGAGGGAGCTGATGGTCGGCTCCCACTTGAGGTCCCGGGTGATGGTGGTGCCCAGGAAGCGGAAGGAATCTGCAGTGGTGATGGGAGAGCCTGTGAGGGTAAGGGGGGGCAGAGGGGTTGTGACTTTCCTGAAGTCCACAATCATCTCCACTGTCTTCAGAGCGTTCAGCTGCAGGTTGTTGTGGCTGCACCAGGACGCCAGCTGGGCCACCTCTCTCCTGTAGACGGACTCATCGCCATTGGAGATGAGCCCGATGAGGGTGGTGTCGTCCACAAACTTGATCAGCTTGACAGACTGGTGGCTGGAGGTGCAGGAGAATAGGGGGGAAAGTACACAGCCCTGGGGTGATCCGGTGCTGATGCTAACAGAGTCTGAGACAGTCTTTCCCAGCCGCACATGCTGCCTCCGGTCCGTCAGGAAGTTGGTGATCCACCTGCAGAGGGAGTCAGGCACGTTGAGCAGGGATAGCTTGTCCTGGAGCAGAGTGGGGCGGATGGTGTTGAATGCAGAGCTGAAGTCCACAAACAGGATCATGGCGTAGGTTCCCGGGGAGTCCAGGTGCTGCAGGATGGAGTGGAGGGCCAGGTTGACTGCGTCGTCCACAGACCTGTTGGCTCGGTAGGCAAACTGCAGCGGGTCCAGGAGGGGAGTGGTGATGGACTTGAGGTGGGGCAGGACCAGGCGCTCAAAGGACTTCATGACTACAGAGGTGAGCGCTACAGGTCTGTAGTCGTTAAGTCCAGTGATCCGTGGCTTCTTGGGAACAGGGATGATGGTGGAGGTTTTGAGGCAGGTCGGCACGTGGCATAACTTCAGGGAGGTGTTAAAAATGTCTGTGAAGACAGGAGTCAGCTCTTCCGCACAGTGTCTCAGGGTGGAGGGAGACACGCCGTCCGGACCGGGGGCCTTGCGTGGGTTCAGTCTGGAGAACTGTCTGTGCACGTCCTGCTCACTGATGACAAGGGCAGGGGGGGAGGAGGGGGGGCGCCTTTGATGAAGTGGGGACCGTGGAGGCAGTGGCACTGGGGGGAGGGGGGGGAGATGGACACAGCTGACGAGGTGTCAAAACAGGCATAATGTTGGGACAGTCTTTGACAAAGGGCTTTGTCATCCTGACCTTTAGAAGCCTGAGGCCGATAGTTGGTGATTTGCCTCAGTCCTCTCCACACAGAAGCAGAGTCATTAGCAGTGAACTGCTGCTGGAGTCTCTCAGAATACACAGATTTAGCTCTCCTCAGCTCTCTGCTAAACCGATATTTAACCTCCCTGTAGCAGTCCCTGTCTCCACTTTTCAACACTGCTTCCTTCTCCTTCCTGATCTGTCTGAGCTTAGCAGTGAACCAGGGCTTGTCATTGGAGTACCTCACCCTGGTGCGCGATGGAAGAATGCTCTCCTCACAAAAGTGGATATATGAGTTCACAGTGTCCATGTACTCATCCAGATCATGCGTGGCTCCTTTAAACATGCCCCAGTCAGTTATTTCCATGCACGTGCTCAGCTTCTCCCCAGCTTCACTGGTCCATTTCCTTGTAGTGCTCACAACAGGTTTAGTGAGCTTCAGTCTCTGTCTGTATGTGGGAATCAGGTGGACCATCACGTGATCAGATAGTCCGAGCGCAGCGCGGGAAACAGCGCGATACGCGTCCTTCACTGTAGTGTAACAGTGATCCAGCGTGTTCTTTCCTCTGGTGGGGCATTTAATAAACTGTTTGTATCGGGGGAGATCGTGGCTCAGGTTGCTCTGGTTAAAGTTGCCAACCACAATAACCAGAGAGTCCGGGAAAGTCCGCTCCGTTTGTTGAATGTGATCCGCGAGCACGCGCTGAGCCTCACGCGCGTCCGCGTCGGGCGGGACGTAAACAGCGGCCAGGATGAATGAAGCGAACTCACGCGGGGAATAAAAAGGCTTGCAGTTAATGAATAAATATTCCAGAGCGGTAGAACAGTGTTGGGAGATCACCGTTACATCAGAACACCAGCTGCTATTGATGTAAAAGCAGACTCCTCCTCCTGAGGACTTGCCGGAGAGCTCTGTGTCTTGATCAGCACGAAACAGCTGAAATCCCTCGAGGAGGAGCGCGCTGTCCGGAGTCACTTCCTTAAGCCAGGTCTCAGTAAAGCAGAGGGCACACGAGGTAGAGAGGTCCGTAAATCGCATCAGCAGTCTCAGTTCATCTACCTTGTTAAAGAGAGAATTGACATTGGACAGAAATATGCCAGGCAAAGCCGTGCACGTGCCTCTCCTGCGAAGCCGCACGAGAGCGCCCGCTCGCCTTCCTCTCTTTTGCCGTCTCACATTTTGGGCTAAAAAGTGAACCAGATCGGTGGCAGGAGCCAAAAAAACTGGGAGTAGGTCCGTGGGAGTGAAAGTCCTGATATTTAGTAGCTCTTCACGGGTGTAAGAGCAGGCAGACACACAATTGATGAACAAAAACATACAAAGAAAAGCGCAGCGAAGCACCATGGTGACCACTGTGGGCGCCAACTAAAGGACACTAATGGACAAATCAGTTCTGGAACCCCAAAGGCAGGAAAAGCATCATTCAATAGAGTTTTACACACAAATGCGGCATTTGCTGAGGATGTGGGATGAATTTCTGTCCGCTTTGTAATGGTGCCAATCAGCACCAAGCAATATTGTAGCTTTCCATTGCTCCTTGAGCATCGTAAACAAATGATGCATTTTTGGCATGTTTTTGTTACTTCTTTCAAAATATTGGGACAGTTTTCCAACATCCTCATCATTCCCTCCTGTTGGCACATTGATAGTCCATTTGCCACCAGGGCAGCCCATTTGTATAATGTGAGTGGCAGAACAACTTTCCATCAGGCAAGCCAAATATATATCTAAATTATTTACACATGCAACAGGAGGGAGGTCCATATTATTTTTGACAGTCTCTTCAAACATCAACGTCAACATTATTAATAAAACAGGCGGTTCCTAAAAGACCAATAGCAGCACGGTGAACAGCGATATCAGCCAAGCGATTACTGCAGCTAAATAAGTCAGTGCTAGTAGTGTGGGCAGGGCAGTGAATAACTGCCACATAAGGTGGTAGCATCAAAACATTACGTAGCTGCAATAATTGCTGTCTATATTTTACTGCTTTTCCTGTGGAGGTGGCAAACCTCCGCAGCGTTGAGGTAGTAGTATGCAGGTGACATGCATTATAAGCATATTTACTGTCTGTGCGGACAGTTACATTCAGGTTAGTAGCCCATATAAGCGCTGTAATCAAAGCCAATAGTTAGAGGGCATGATCTCATAACTCTTATCATTCTGTGAATAATAAGAAAGTGGTCTGTATTGCCCAGCATGTATTTGAGTTATAACTGCAGTCCTATGTTTATCCTGGGCATCACAGAAAAACAGAAAATGAAATGAAATAAAAGTCCTGTCCTAATTTAGCAAGGCTAACACACATGAGCATCAATAAGCTCTTTATGTTCAGCTCTCAATTCTAAGTTGGAGGCTGGTGTAACGTTTGCATTTTTCAAAATGTCATACACTGTAGCAGTTTTTTCCCCTTTTTTTCATTTTTCCTCCTCTTTAGAGAGAAAATGACACTTCGCTTATTTAGATGAAATCTATTTAGCTTGAAGAAATCATCTTTTAATTTAAAAATCTTTTAGAAAGGATAAAACAAGTCATTAGTCTGCATTAATAGAAGAAAACAAAAATAATCTCAGGTTTCTTTTCAGCACTGTAACCAGGCTGTCAGGGCTCTGTCCCCCGATTGCTGGAGTCTTTCTGCAAGTATGGGGGTGCAAGTATGGGGGTTGTCCCTATATTTCAAAGTGCAATGAGGTGTTTGTTGTTGTGAAATAGCGCTATGTAAATAAAGTTGAATTGAATTCATTATCAATGATTTATTGATAGTTTTTATGCATTATCTATTTTTCTGAGGATTACTAATTATTTGCTAATTAATTTCTTTGATACCCCCTGCTTTCATACATGGAGACGCACATGCAGCAAAGTTTCAGGGTATTTGCTTGATTCTTTTACTGAAAGGAAGTGTGCTATCATTTTTAATTTAGATGAAAATGTGTGGGTAGCCCAGTTCCTTCAAAAATAAGATTTCAATAATCATAGCTTCTTTTGTGACATCTCTTGAACTAACTTACAAATTCCATTTAAGAAAAACAAAATAACTATCTGTGCATTTTCGATAGGCTTCAGCATTGATAAATGAGATCAGTTTGTCCAGTTGAACACAGATGGACTGAATTTGAATAAATAAATAAAGATTGCATCACATTCTTTCAGTCAACGGAAAGGTGGACCTTTTGCCAAATTAGAATTTGATTTAAATTTGTTACCAGGAATGCCTCATTTTATATATTCCTGGATAAATTATGGGGTGAATGTAGTTTACCCTGACCCAGCTTGGCCACTGCCGAATCAGGAAAAAAAACATTCCTCCTTACTGTCACATTTCTGAAATATGATGTTACCACACCATTATGTGGTGAGTAATATCAGTGCAAAATCATATAAACATCACATTTGAAAAGTCAAAGTCATTTGAATCAGTATACCTTATGTTATCTACAATGTCATACAAAGTCATACTTGGCTTCAAAAAATGCTTATCAATTTAGGGATCCTTTCTCCAAGACCTTTGTTTGATAATCCATAGCCTCTGGCAAATCATATGCACAGACACATTAATTATCAATCTCTTTTGAATTTTTGAGTTTTAAATCATGTGATATAGGGTAAACATAAAACCTTCAGTGATTAGGCATTATTAAATGGCATCATAATATGATCATAGTATGGCCTGTAGTCACGTTGTCACACATCAGTCCTTTTTCCTATAAAGTGTACTGTCATGTTTCAGTCAAAGAAAAAAGGTCAGTAATGCGTCAAAATTGCTTTTAAAAAAATATGTAAATAGTTTATCACATACGCAACATTAATTAAATCCCCACAAAGTTAAATTGAAAAGATAAAAACCCAAAAACTTGTAAAAACGTCCATATTTAGACCACTTTTTTCACACAGATCAACCACACACACACACACAGAAGATTGTTATTATTTCCACAAGGTCAAAGCAGCTCCTTCCATTCTCTCTACACTGCCATAACATAAAACTAGTCAACTCCTTCTGCTCAAGGCCACTATTTTCAGATACCTGTAATCTTAACCTGTTGCACTCCTGTGTACCGCGGACGGGCACATCTCTGCGTCCTAGAGCACACGAGGGCGCTGCGTTCTAGAGCGCACTGAAAAAAAAAAGCTGCATTTCCATTCTTCCACTACAGACACAGCCACGAACAGATCAGATATGATTGACCTCTCATTTGACTAATAAGAGCCTTGAATTGGGTTTCTGAAACCTTGAAGAACCAATGACTGAAAATCAAGCAAGAAGGACCCGCCTACCAACGCTGTGAATGCAGCGAGCCAATTAAAGCACAGAAGTTCGCAAGCTGTTTTGTGTAAGGCTGGGTGAAGACAGACTGCTGCAGCAGATGAAAAAAAGGACCCGCAGGAAGAATCTGCCACAGACCCAGCAGCACGGAGACCACCCACAAGTGCGACCTGTGTGACAAGGACCGCATTCGCGCATCGGCCTGTTCAGCCACAGGCGGTGCTTTTTATTTTTTTTTTTATTCCAGCAGAATAGACGTATAGGATTCTCTTCCATGGTCATCATAGACCGACGGAGGCCGACGACGAAGGTTGTAAATCATTCGCCAAAACCGCAATCATGGAAGCGCAAAACCGCAATAATGGAATTATGTTTTGACCGGGTCGCGAGACCAGAACCATGAGCGGACCAGCGTCGCGTTCGTCTGACAATAAGGAAGAGAAGTTCACCAGCTCCGCTGCTGTTGTGAAGAGGTAAGTATTATAAGCTAAATTGTTCTTTATCCCTGAAAATTGTAATCAAAAATGACTTTTGACCGATCGGTAAATTATAGCTGTGCGTCGTAGACCGCGGCGCACCGTGACCGCGGTGCAATGGGCGATGTTTGTCCTCTGTAGCGGGGGGGGGGGGCAAACCCCCCCTCCCACACACACACACACACACAGCCCTGAGTGTCACCTTTCATTAGAGCCCAAGATGAAGCTTCTATATTGAATCATTCAAAAGTTAGACATTTTTCCAAACTCTGCCATTTGGCACAATTTGGCACAGTTCAAAAACGCCTGGGAACTACCTGACAAAAAAGCTGTGTAACATATTCATTTTTTGTGGTATTGTTACAAAATATTGACCTCAGCTGGATAACACTTGGTTCTACATTTCTGTTGCATTTTCCAGCCCGGATCTGAAGCTGTGTGTTATTTGCAAGCATTTGTATCCAAAAAACCACCCAGGCAAAAATTATTTTCTTCAAGTTCAGTATGTTTAGATTACTGTTACTCAGTGGCCGGAGCACTTAGAGAGATTATGACTGTTTTGCCAAAAAATTCTAAGTGTTTTCTTTAAAATGAGACCAACCCCATGAAGATGCTGCAAAGGGTTGAAGAACAGCTTTTGATTTACTTTGGGCACGTTTTTGTTTGTTTTTTTTGCGTTTTTAGGGAAATTGACCGGAGTGCAAGGGGTTAAACCTTTCTCTGAAGGATAACAATTAGACAATCAATCCTTTTATGCCAAAAATTACAACACTTCAAAATCTGTTCCTTCCGCCTCCGCAGAGAACTCTCATCCCTTTTTCCCGTGTTGGAGCATACTACAAAAACTACAGAAAGACAAAACAGCCCAAACTGCCGCTGCCTTTATCTAAGACTCACACACACAAAAATAAAATAACTGTTTCACATTGTCCATTTTAGCGTTATCCGGTTCTGTTGCCACTTAACCCGACCGTCTTTAGATCTTAGAGTCTACTATCAATATCTTATAACATAGAATAAAGTTACAGTTATGATTTTTTACTTCCTCCTTTTCCCAACCTCTTGGGCTTGTTTTAATAATTTGCTGTATGGACCCTCCTTAGGATCGGGGCGTTGATAGGCTGGGGGAGGATTATCTTTATCATTTAATAATGGTTCAATACTCGGTTGGTTTTGATATTTATCTTTTTTATTTTTATTTTTATTTTAGTTGTAAGTTTTACTGTTGACGCCAAGACTGCGCATTCATCCACATCCAGTGTGGGTTTAAAGGAATAATCTTTTTCCCATTTGTTTAACTCCTTGCACTCTGGTCAATTTCCCTAAAAACGCCAAAAAATAACATACCCAAAGTAAATCAAAAGCTGTTCTTCAACCCTTTGCAGCATTTTCATGGGGTTGGTCTCATTTAAAAGAAAACACTTTTTTTTTCCACAATATCTTTATTGAACCTTTTTTTTTTTTAACAAACATGATACAAACAATCAAACACTAACACTAAAGTACTACAAAAAAAAAAAAAAATGCACTAAAAACACCAACAACCACCAACAAAATCAAGTCTTCAACAATGCTCCTCTGTTTAGTCTAGACAATCCAATACATAAGTATACATATTATGTTCACCAGTTTGGAATTTACAAGGTCCACACACATCATTCACCTTCTTCTTCAAGAGTTATGTTTAAATTTTTTACATAATCAATAAAAGGTCTCCATATATTCTCAAACACAATTTCCTTTGATTTCAGTATATATGTTATTCTTTCTAATGGAAGGTTTGTTAACATCTGTCTTAACCACTGAGTCACATCTGGTCTATGAGTCTTTTTCCATAATAGTGCAATACATTTTTTGGCATTGAGCAAACTGAGGTCTATGAAT
Organism: Pholidichthys leucotaenia; assembly: GCA_020510985.1. Lineage (NCBI taxonomy): Eukaryota > Metazoa > Chordata > Actinopteri > Cichliformes > Pholidichthyidae > Pholidichthys > Pholidichthys leucotaenia. The sequence continues at coordinate 281,796,674 of CM035844.1, forward strand.
GTTCTTTCACTTTTATTAAAATTATGCTTTTCTGGGTACAGACCCAACAAAAACAGTTTAGGATTCAATATGACTTGTTTTGAGATTATTTTTTCAATTGTTACCCTCACCTCTTCCCAAAACATTCTTATTAATCTACATTCCCATAAACAATGAAATAGGGTTCCTTTACTTTCCATGCATTTTGTGCATGTATCTGGTATATTTTTGTTATATCTATTTAACTCCTCCGGTGTAACATACATCCGCATTAACCATTTGAAATGTATCAATTTAAGGCGTACATTTATTGATTTGGTTTGAGCTTCTGTACAAGCCAATTCCCATTGTTCCTCTGAAATTTCAGTTTGCAGATCTTCTTTCCAGTAGTTTAATCTTTTCAGTGAATTTTCACTTGAAGATAGTGTCAATGAGTTATAAAACTCTGAAATAATACCCTTTCTTTTACTATCTTTCATCATCATTTTTTCCAAGGATGAGTAAATAGGTCGAGTGAGAGCTTTATTTTGATTTGATCGAATAAAGTTTCTAAGTTGAAGATATTTAAAAAAATGTGTTCTATTGAGATTAAATTTGATCCTCAGCTCTTCAAAAGACATTATGTTATTCAATTCAATTCAATTCAACTTTATTTATATAGCGCCCTTTCACAACAACAGTCATCTCATAGCACTATCAACTGTAGGGAGGACCCCCACAGTTGCAGAAAGACCCCAGCAATCAGGCGATCCCCTATGAGCAAGCACTTGGCGACGGTGGAGAGGAAAAACTCCCTTTTAACAGGAAGAAACCTCCAGCAGAACCAGGCTCAGGGAGGGGCAGTCATCTGCTGCGACTGGCTGGGGGGTGAGGGGATAGAGAAGAAGAAAAGAACAGACATGTAGAGAGCAAACAGCACGATGGGGACTCAATCTATGGGAGAGAACAAACAAATGTTAATGACCAGCAAAAAAAAAATATTTCATAGAGAGTGAGGAAAGGAGTGAGGCCCAGTGCATTACTGGAGGTCCCCCGGCTGACTAAACCTATTAGCAGCATAACTAAGGGAGGGTTCAGAAAACACATGATCCCTCCCTAATTGTAGGCTATATCAAAAAGGTAGGTTTTAGCCCTATTCTTAAAAACAGAGATCGAGTCTGACTCCCGAATCCAGATTGGCAGCTGATTCCACAGGAGAGGAGCTTGATAACTGAAGGCTCTGCCTCCCATTGTACTTTTGGAGATTCTAGGTATTACAAGTAAACCTGCATTTTGGGAGCGTAGTGCTCTGTTAGGATGATACAGTAGTATCAGATCTTTTAAATAAAAAGGAGCCTGATTGTTTAGAGCTTTGTAAGTAAGAAGAAGGATTTTAAACTTAATTCTAAACTCTATGGGAAGCCAATGAAGGGAGGCCAGAACCGGAGAGATATGATCTCTCTTTCTAGTACCTGTTAAAACTCTTGCTGCAGCATTTTGGATCAGCTGAAGACTTTTTAAAGATGTTTTAGGACAACCTGATAATAAAGAATTACAATAATCTAATCTCGAGCTAACAAAAGCGTGGATCAGCTTCTCAGCATCACTCTGAGACAAGATGCTCCTAAGCTTGGCAATATTACGCAAATGATAGAAGGCAGTCTTAGAAACAAATTTAATATGTGAATTGAAGGACAAATCCTGATCAAAAATAACTCCAAGGTTCCTCACAGAGCTATTAAGAGAAAGAGTAACTGCATCCAAACTGAAAGTTTGATTTGGAAAGGAATTTCTAAGGTTTTTTGGACCAACAAGAATGACTTCAGTCTTATCTGAATTTAATAGCAGGAAATTACAAGTCATCCAAACTTTGATTTCCTTAAGACAGGCTTCTAACTTGGCTAATTGATTAGTATCATCTGGCTTCATTGACAGGTATAATTGTGTGTCATCTGCATAACAGTGAAAATGTATACAGTGCTTTCTAATAATGTTGCCTAACGGAAGCATATATAAACTAAAAAGAGTAGGGCCAAAAGTGTATGCAGGAAGTGACCCAAGGTTGGAGAATGAATTACTGATTTTGAGAGCTGAATACGACAAAAAATCAGCGAATAGAGCTGCCTCGAGTCTTCTAAGATTGAAACAATCTTTTTATGAACAAGGTGAAAAATCAGGAAAATTATTAGCATGGCAGATTAAACAATTGGAAATTAAAACACCAATTACCAGTATTATAAGTAATGGACAGGTAGTTATAGATCCTTTAGAAATTAATAGAGCCTTTAGAGATTACTATGAAAAATTATATGATACCAAAAATGAACCTGATTTAACAAAACTAAATGGGTTTTTGAACGAACTATCTATACCGTGTATTCCAAATGAAAACAGGGAGATATTGGAGTCTAAAATTAGTCAAGAAGAAGTTGGGCTAGCCATTGATAATATGAAATCAGGAAAAAGTGCAGGACCAGATGGTCTTCCAGTTGACCTTTATAAAAAATTTAAGAATAAATTAATAAAACCTTTTTTGGAAATGGTTTTAGAAGCATTTCAAAATAATAATTTACCATCATACATAAATAATGCCTTAATTATACTGCTGCCAAAACCAGGTAAGCCCTCTAATAAATGTGAAAATATGTGACCAATAAGCCTATTAAACGCCGACCTTAAGATAATCTGTAAAATTTTAGCAAGACGAATACAAGAAATTTTACCAAATATTATTAATCGAGATCAGAATGGCTTTATAAAGGGTAGACAAGGCTTCCATAATGTAAGAAGACTATTTAATATTATTTATTTTAATAAAGAAGCACCGGATACAGCTCTCCTATCATTGGACGCCGAAAAGGCCTTTGATAGAGTTGAATGGCCCTTTCTTTTTGAAGTCCTACAAAGGTTTGGACTTGGAAATAATTTCATAAAATGGGTTCAAATAATATACAATAATGCTACAGCAGAAATCCTAACAAATAACAATATTTCAAAACCAATAAAAATCAATAGAGGATGTCGACAAGGCTGTCCACTTTCACCTTTACTGTTTACTATGGCAATTGAACCTTTAGCGATAGCGATACGTTTACATTCACAAATATATGGAATTAAAGTTGGACCAACAGAACATAAAATCTCCCTGTACGCCGATGATATAATTTTGTTTATGTCGAATCTAAAAAAATCAATTCCAACCTTGTTGAATTTAATAAAGAATTTTGGGGAAATATCAGGATATAAAATAAATAAAACTAAATCTTCAATATTAATGCTAAATGAGACCCAGAGAAATTACCCAGCCCCTGAGGTAAATCAATTCAATGTTGTAAATCAGTTTAAATATTTAGGAATCCAAATTATGCCTAAGCTAGAATCAGTCGCCAGTGTCAACTATGAAGCCTTAATGTCAGATATCAGTGAGTTAACTCAGAGATGGATGTCAATACCAATGTCGATGATCGGGAGAATCAATATACTTAAAAGTAATATTTTACCTAAAATACTTTATTTATTTCAATACATTCCCTTATCACCACCTTTAGATCTATTCTCAAGAATAAAAAAAAGTTAGTGGAATTTATATGGAACAACAGGAGGGCTAGATTACGTTTGTCTTTATTATATTTACCATTTGATCGTGGAGGTCTGAAATGTCCAAATTTTATGTTGTATTATTGGTCGGCACAACTGAGGTCTATGACATATTATTTTTCATCAAATGATCTCCCTCACTGGACTGAAATGGAATCATACAATTTACCTTTACCTCTTCCCATATTCATATACTCAGATTCGGCAAAAAAATTACAAAAACAAGTTAAAAATCCATTTGTAAAGCATATGATCAAAATATGGTGTGAAGCTAAAAACTATTTAAAAGAACCACAGTTATTGTCACAATTTAGTCCAATATGGGGTAATCAATATTTTAAACCAGGGAGAGCGGACGCTGTATTTAAAGTATGGAATTTAAAAGGGATACAAAAGATTCAGGATTTATATTTGCCATGTGCAGACAACATAATGTCTTTTGAAGAGCTGAGGATCAAATTTAATCTCAATAGAACACATTTTTTTAAATATCTTCAACTTAGAAACTTTATTCGATCAAATCAAAATAAAGCTCTCACTCGACCTATTTATTCATCCTTGGAAAAAATGATGATGAAAGATAGTAAAAGAAAGGGTATTATTTCAGAGTTTTATAACTCATTGACACTATCTTCAAGTGAAAATTCACTGAAAAGATTAAACTACTGGAAAGAAGATCTGCAAATTGAAATTTCAGAGGAACAATGGGAATTGGCTTGTACAGAAGCTCAAACCAAATCAATAAATGCACGCCTTAAATTGATACATTTCAAATGGTTAATGCGGATGTATGTTACACCGGAGGAGTTAAATAGATATAACAAAAATATACCAGATACATGCACAAAATGCATGGAAAGTAAAGGAACCCTATTTCATTGTTTATGGGAATGTAGATTAATAAGAATGTTTTGGGAAGAGGTGAGGGTAACAATTGAAAAAATAATCTCAAAACAAATCATATTGAATCCTAAACTGTTTTTGTTGGGTCTGTACCCAGAAAAGCATAATTTTAATAAAAGTGAAAGAACATTCATAGACCTCAGTTTGCTTAATGCTAAAAAATGTATTGCACTATTATGGAAAAAGACTCATAGACCAGATGTGACTCAGTGGTTAAGACAGATGTTAACAAACCTTCCATTAGAAAGAATAACATATATACTAAAATCAAAGGAAATTGTGTTTGAGAATATATGGAGACCTTTTATTGATTATGTAAAAAATTTAAACATAACTCTTGAAGAAGAAGGTGAATGATGTGTGTGGACCTTGTAAATTCCAAACTGGTGAACATAATATGTATACTTATGTATTGGATTGTCTAGACTAAACAGAGGAGCATTGTTGAAGACTTGATTTTGTTGGTGGTTGTTGGTGTTTTTAGTGCATTTTTTTTTTTTGTAGTACTTTAGTGTTAGTGTTTGATTGTTTGTATCATGTTTGTTAAAAAAAAAAAAGGTTCAATAAAGATATTGTGGAAAAAAAAAAGAGTAGGGCCAAGCACAGATCCCTGTGGAACTCCATGACTAAGCTTTGAGCTGAGAGAAAACTCATCATTTACATGAACAAACTGGAACCTATCAGATAAATAAGATCTAAACCACTGCAATGAAGTTCCATTAAGTCCAACATAGTGTTCTAATCTATCAAGTAGAATATTATGATCAATAGTATCAAAAGCTGCACTAAGATCTAAAAGGACAAGTACAGAAACTAGTCCATTATCAGATGCAATGAGGAGGTCGTTAGTGACCTTCGCTAAGGCTGTTTCAGTGCTATGATGGATTCTAAACCCAGATTGAAACTCCTCAAATAAACCATTTCCCTGCAGGTGGTCAAATAATTGCATAGCAACAACTCTTTCTAAGATTTTTGAAATGAAAGGGAGATTAGAGATTGGTCTATAGTTAGCTAAAGCTCCTGGATCTAGCGTTGGCTTTTTGAGTAAGGGTTTAATTACAGCCGTTTTAAAAGCCTGCGGTACATGGCCTAAAGTTAATGAAGAATTGATTATATGAAGAATAAAGCTACCAATAAGTGGGAAGACTTCTTTAAATAACCTGGTAGGAATAGGGTCTAAAAGACAAGTTGAAGGTTTGGATGAGGAAACTATTTTGTCTAACTCACAAAGGTCGATTGGAGTAAACTCATCAAGACAGACATCAATAGAAGGAGTTGTAGTAGTTACAGTATTTAAGTTAACTGTGGGAAGAATCTGATTGATTTTATCTCTGATGGATGAAATTTTATTATTGAAAAAGTTCATAAAGTCCTGACTAGTAAGCTCTAAGGGGATGCTAGGATTGACAGAGTCCTGACTCTTTGTCAACCTGGCTACAGTACTGAAAAGAAACCTGGGATTATTCTTGTTCTCTTCTATTAATGCAGAGTAATAACTCGTTCTAGCTTTTCTAAGAGATTTTTTATAAATTAAAAGATGATTTCTCCAAGCTAAATAGATTTCATCTAAATTAGTAGAGCGCCATTTTCTTTCTAATTGACGAGTCTTCTGTTTTAAGCTACGAGTTTCTGTGTTGAACCAAGGAGTTAAAAATCTCTGATTAGACTTTTTCTTTTTTAAGGGGGCCACCAAGTCTAGAGCCTGATGCAGAGAAGCTGAAACACTATCCACCATGTTATCAATTACAGAAGGAGCAAGCTGTCTATAGCTTATTTCCGTTGTGTTGACACATGGCATAGAGGAAACAATCTGCATAAATTTGGAAACAGCATCATCTGAGAGGCATCTACTGTGATAATATTTTTCTTTAGGAGCCAAATAGTCAGAAATAGTAAAATCAAAGGTTAACAGACAATGGTCTGACAGTACAGGGTTATGAGGAGACACTACCAGATTTTCTATTTCTATGCCATATGTCAGAACAAGGTCCAATGTATGGTGGAGGTAATGAGTAGAATTTCCTACTTTCTGAGAAAACCCAATCGAGTCTAATATTGAATTAAAAGCCACATTAAGGCAGTCACTATCTACATCCACATGTATATTAAAGTCCCCTACTATAATTATTCTATCAGATTTCAGCACTAAATCAGCTAAGAAATCAGGAAATTCGGATAAAAATTCTGAATAGGTTGATGGGGGACGATAAACTATGGCAAATAAAATTGGGTTTAACCTGGAATTGCTAAAGTGCCCAATACTGAGGACCAGGCCCTCAAAGGAATTATAACACGTTTTTTGCTTTACATTAACTAGTAATTTGGAATGGTAAATTGATGCTACTCCTCCTCCACGACCAGAACTTCTGGGATTTTGACAGTTTAAATAACCAGAGGGAGTTGATTCATTTAAACCAACATAATCCTCTTGTCCTAACCAAGTCTCTGTAAGGGAAATTAAATCAATCTGATGATCAATTAACAGATCATGGACTAACAGAGACTTGGGAGTTAGAGACCTAATATTTAATAAACCACATTTAATTTTTAAATTATGAGGAGGAACAGAGGCCAAATCATTCAATTTAGAGGCTTTATGTTTAATTTGAGTTTTACCAATATTTTGCTTTATCACTTTGGGATGCTTATACATTATATTTTTATTTACTTTGGAGGGAGCAGACAACGATTCTCTGATGGGGAAGACAGGGGCTAAGCTGAGGGGTGGCGGATGAAGAGGAGCTGCAGAGAGGCAGATAACTGCCATGTGTAGTTATCTGCACATGGCAAATATAAATCCTGAATCTTTTGTATCCCTTTTAAATTCCATACTTTAAATACAGCGTCCGCTCTCCCTGGTTTAAAATATTGATTACCCCATATTGGACTAAATTGTGACAATAACTGTGGTTCTTTTAAATAGTTTTTAGCTTCACACCATATTTTGATCATATGCTTTACAAATGGATTTTTAACTTGTTTTTGTAATTTTTTTGCCGAATCTGAGTATATGAATATGGGAAGAGGTAAAGGTAAATTGTATGATTCCATTTCAGTCCAGTGAGGGAGATCATTTGATGAAAAATAATATGTCATAGACCTCAGTTGTGCCGACCAATAATACAACATAAAATTTGGACATTTCAGACCTCCACGATCAAATGGTAAATATAATAAAGACAGACGTAATCTAGCCCTCCCGTTGTTCCATATAAATTCCACTAACTTTTTTTTTATTCTTGAGAATAGATCTAAAGGTGGTGATAAGGGAATGTATTGAAATAAATAAAGTATTTTAGGTAAAATATTACTTTTAAGTATATTGATTCTCCCGATCATCGACATTGGTAGTGACATCCATCTCTGAGTTAACTCATTGATATCTGACATTAAGGCTTCATAGTTGACACTGGCGACTGATTCTAGCTTAGGCACAGTTTGGATTCCTAAATATTTAAACTGATTTACAACATTGAATTGATTTACCTCAGGGGCTGGGTAATTTCTCTGGGTCTCATTTAGCATTAATATTGAAGATTTAGTTTTATTTATTTTATATCCTGATATTTCCCCAAAATTCTTTATTAAATTCAACAAGGTTGGAATTGATTTTTTTAGATTCGACATAAACAAAATTATGTCATCGGCGTACAGGGAGATTTTATGTTCTGTTGGTCCAACTTTAATTCCATATATTTGTGAATGTAAACGTATCGCTATCGCTAAAGGTTCAATTGCCATAGTAAACAGTAAAGGTGAAAGTGGACAGCCTTGTCGACATCCTCTATTGATTTTTATTGGTTTTGAAATATTGTTATTTGTTAGGATTTCTGCTGTAGCATTATTGTATATTATTTGAACCCATTTTATGAAATTATTTCCAAGTCCAAACCTTTGTAGGACTTCAAAAAGAAAGGGCCATTCAACTCTATCAAAGGCCTTTTCGGCGTCCAGTGATAGGAGAGCTGTATCCGGTGCTTCTTTATTAAAATAAATAATATTAAATAGTCTTCTTACATTATGGAAGCCTTGTCTACCCTTTATAAAGCCATTCTGATCTCGGTTAATAATATTTGGTAAAATTTCTTGTATTCGTCTTGCTAAAATTTTACAGATTATCTTAAGGTCGGCGTTTAATAGGCTTATTGGTCTCATATTTTCACATTTATTAGAGGGCTTACCTGGTTTTGGCAGCAGTATAATTAAGGCATTATTTATGTATGATGGTAAATTATTATTTTGAAATGCTTCTAAAACCATTTCCAAAAAAGGTTTTATTAATTTATTCTTAAATTTTTTATAAAGGTCAACTGGAAGACCATCTGGTCCTGCACTTTTTCCTGATTTCATATTATCAATGGCTAGCCCAACTTCTTCTTGACTAATTTTAGACTCCAATATCTCCCTGTTTTCATTTGGAATACACGGTATAGATAGTTTGTTCAAAAACCCATTTAGTTTTGTTAAATCAGATTCATTTTTGGTATCATATAATTTTTCATAGTAATCTCTAAAGGCTCTGTTAATTTCTAAAGGATCTATAACTACCTGTCCGTTACTTATAATACTGGTAATTGGTGTTTTAATTTCTAATTGTTTAATCTGCCATGCTAATAATTTTCCTGATTTTTCACCTTGTTCATAAAAAGATTGTTTCAATCTTAGAAGACTCGAGGCAGCTCTATTCGCTGATTTTTTGTCGTATTCAGCTCTCAAAATCAGTAATTCATTCTCCAACCTTGGGTCACTTCCTGCATACACTTTTTCCTGAAGACTTTTTATTTTATGTTCCAATTTAGCTCTCTCCTCTCGAGTCTTCTTAGATTTTGATCCTGTATAACTAATAATATGTCCCCTAATAAAAGCTTTGAAAGCCTCCCACTTTACACATGCTGATGTTTGTGTAGTATTGATGTCAAAGAACTCGTCTATCTGTTTTTCTATATACTTGACAAATTCCTCATCCTGAAGCCATTTATGCTGAAATTGCCATCTACCTGATTCCTTTGTCAATTTTTTATCTACATATATTAGACAACAGGGTGCATGATCAGAGATCACGATGTTATCATAAAAGCAGTTTTGAATCTTGGACCTTAATTCTGTGGAAATCAAAAAATAATCAATACGTGAGAATGTCTTGTAGGTACTGGAATAACAAGAATAGGCTTTAACTTGTGGTTTCATTTCTCTCCATATATCTAACAATCTCAATTCTTTCATAAAATGATTAATAGTCATCCTACATCCAATGTGCGTGCAATCCATTCCTGTTGATCTATCTATACCTGGATTCAATGTACAATTAAAATCCCCTGCTATTATATGTTGCCCTGTAAGTGATGATAAGATAAGAAATAAATTAGCAAAGAACTTCTGATCATCTATATTGGGACCATATAAGTTCACAAGATTTATATTTTCTAATAGCAAAGAACCTTGAATGATTACATATCTTCCAAATTTGTCTCCAATTACATTTTTCACTTGAAAAGGAACTGATTTATGTATGAGAGTCATAACTCCCCTGGCCCGGGATGAGAATGATGAGGTGAAGACACTTCCTTGCCATCTACTCCTAATTCTTTTTATATCCTCCTCTATTAAATGAGTTTCTTGTAAAAACACAATTTTTGAACCCATGTCTTTTATTTTATTCATAACTTGTTTAAGTTTTTTTTAATTTTGTAGACCTCTGCAATTCCATGAAGTTAAATTAAGATTAACACTTTGGTTTATGATCAATAGAGAGTTTGGGATTACCTTGCAGTGTAAACATGCTCATACAGAGAAGCAAAAACATGAGTGGTTGAACATTCATCCTACAAACTACACACAAACAAATTTCCCCTTCCCACACTTGTGGGAAACCCCCCAAAATCAAAAGAAAAATTCCGTCTCCCGATATAGCCATCGACCGCTCCACACCCACGGGGAACAGCCTAAGCCACTCCTTCTTCATCCTCCCAATCACCCTAACTCTACTGCTTTTAATGACGTAACATTAACTCTCCTCTGTAGTTTTCCAACTTAACTCCAAAATTTTTAACAACTTTGTACATCATAGTTTTTTTTTGTTTGTTTTGTTTTTGTTTTGTTTTTTAATATATAATACAATCTATATTTTGTAAACTTACTATTTACTTCAAGTCAGTCAGATGCCTGTGCAAATGCTTAATTATTCTACCTTATATTTTGTTCATGCTTAGCTCCCACCAGTCTCTTCTTCTTCTTTGATCTTCTTGATTAACTCCTGCGCCTCCTCTGGGGTCTTGAAGATGTGGGTTCTGCCCTCATACGTGGTCAGCAGTCTCGCAGAATAGATTACACCATGACGAATCCCAAGGTTGCGCAGCTCCTTACGTATGGGATCAAACTGCTTCCTCAATTGTTGGATTCCTGTGGCCAAATCTGGGTAGAACCGCACCTGCTGGTCCTGGTGTTTAATCTCTCCTTTAGCTCGTGCAGCGTTGAAGATCTTCATCCTGTCTCTGTTGCTAAGAAACTTCATAATTAAGATCCTCGGCGGTCCCTTATCTCTCCGTGGGCCAATACGATGTGCATTTTCCAGAACCACTGCTGATTGCAACTCCGCGCTGCCCAGCACCTCCGGAATCCACTTTTCCAGAAAGGAACATACGTCCCGACCTTCTGATTCCTCTGGAAGACCCACCAGCCTCAAATTATTCTGTCTCGACCGAGATTCCAAATCCAAAATATTATTTTCCAGAGATTTTTTTTTTTTTTCCAAAGTGCGCACCTTTAATTGAAGACGGGTGACGTCATCTTCAGCACTAGCGAGACGGAGCTCCATCTGCGCCGTTCGTTCTACACAGTCACCCAATTCCTTTCTTATTCCTTCCAACGCTGTCATAATCCCATCAAATCTAGAGGAAAAGTCCGCTCTCATTGAACTCATGGCAGCCATCAGCGCATCTGCGCCTCTCCCCGCAGACATCGCACCGTTGCCAGCCTCCTCCGCCATATATGGAGTTTTATTTGCTGCGTCACAGACCTGAAAGTCCGTTAATTTGGACTGTTTCGGCGGCTCGCTTTTTCCTTTACCTGGTTTTCCAGCCTTAGGCTTCGCCGACATATCCTCGCCCAGACGCTGGGATACGTTCTGTCCCAAATGAGAGAGTTATTTGCCGATTTTTTTTCTCCAGGAGCAGAGCAGAGTGAGACACATCCGTCCTACGTGGCAGCCATAACCGGAAGTTCCAAAAGAAAACACTTTTAATTTTTTGGCAAAACAGTCATAATCTCTCTAAGTGCTCCGGCCACTGAGTAACAGTCATCTAAACATACTGAACTTGAAGAAAATAAATTTGGCCTGGGTGTTTTTTTGGATACAAATGCTTGCAAATAACACACAGCTGTCAGATCCGGGCTGGAAAATGCAACAGAAATGTAGAACCAAGTGTTATCCAGCTGAGGTCAAAATTTTGTAACAATACCACAAAAAATGAATATATTACACAGCTTTCTTCACAGGTTGTTCCCAGGCGTTTTTGAACTGTGCCAAATTGTGCCAAATGGCACAGTTTGGAAAAACGTCTGTAACTTTTGAATGATTCAATATAGAAGCTTGATGTTGGGCTCTAATGAAAGGTGACGCTCAGGGCTGTGTGTGTGTGGGGGGGGGGGTTGTTTATTCATTCATGAATGAATGAATGAACAAACAAGCCTCCACACACAAAGAAGTATGCCACGTAAAAAATGTGTGGCTTTTTTTTACAAGAAAAAATAACCTACAGTGCACTAAAAATTATACTAAAATATCTGTAATGTAGAAGATAACAACTCCCATCCCCCCAACCCCCGCTACAGAGGACGGACATCGCCCGGTGCGCCGCAGTCACGGTGCGCCGCGGTGTACTATGCACAGTTGTACTAAAATATCTGCAATAATATCTGCAATCCACTACAGAAGAGTAGCAGGGGGGGGGCGTTCACGGTCCGGACGCGGCGCACGAACCGTGTACCGCGCACGGACTGGACACGGTTCGTGCGCCGTGGTCTACTACGCACAGTTGTAATTTACCGATCAGTCAAAAGTCATTTTTGACTACAATTTTCAGGGATAAAGAATAATTTAGCTTATAACACTTACCTGTCCACAACAGCAGTGTCGCTGGCGAACTTCTCTTCCTCATTGTCAGACGAACATGACGGTGGTCTGCTTGTTACGGACTCGTGGTTCTGGTCACGCGACCCGGTCAAACCATAATTCCATCATTGCGGTTTTGCGCTTCCATGATTGTGGTTTTGGGGAATAATTTTTCAAAACAAATAAGAACAGTAGTAAGAAAAAAAGACTGGCGAATGCGTGTGTGTCACCCAGCGGCTAAAACAAAACAGATTTTGCAAGGGAGGCACGCTTTCGAACTACTGTGCTTCAATTGGCTCACTGTATTCGCAGCCGTTGGTAGGCGGGTCCTTCTTGCTAGGTTTTCAGTCATTGGTTCTTCGAGGTTTCAGAAACCCAATTCAAGGCTCTTATTAGTCGAATGAGAGGTCAATCACATCTAAACCAATCAAAGCACTCCTTTGGCTTTCTGTTCGCGGCTGTGTCTGTAGTGGAAGAACGGAAATGCAGGGTTTTTTTTTTTCTCAGTGCGCCCTAGGATGCACAGTGTGTGTCCTAGGGCGCCCTCGTGCGCTCTAGGATGCAGAGACGTGTCCGCCCGCAGTACACCGCAGTACAAGAGGTTAACCCCTTGCACTCTGGTCAGTTTCCCTAAAAACGCCAAAAAATAATGTGCCCAAAGTAAATCAAAAGCTGTTCTTCAACCCTTTGCAGCATCTTCATGGGGTTGCTCTCATTTAAAAGAAAACACTTTGAATTTTTTTGGCAAAACAGTCATAATCTCTCTAAGTGCTCCGGCCACTGAGTAACAGTCATCTAAACATACTGAACTTGAAGAAAATAAATTTCACCTGGGTGTTTTTTTTTTTTTTTTTATACAAATGCTTGCAAATAACACATAGCTTCAGATCCGGGCTGGAAAATGCAACAGAAATGTAGAATCAAGTGTTATCCAGCTGAGGTCAAAATTTTGTAACAATACCACAAAAAATGAATATATTACACAGCTTTGTTCTCAGGTTGTTCCCAGGCGTTTTTGAACTGTGCCAAATGGCACAGTTTGGAAAAACATCTGTAACTTTTGAATGATTCAATATAGAAGCTTGATGTTGGGCTCTAATGAAAGGCGACACTCAGGGCTGTGTGTGTGTGTGTGGGGGGGGGGTTGTCTCCCCCCCCCGCTACAGAGGATGGACATCGCCCGGTGCACGGGTTAATGCACCGCGGTCCGTCATGTGGCGATGACGCACAGTTGTAATTTACTGATCGGTCAAAAGTCATTTTTGATTACAATTTTCAGGGATAAAGAATTACGGACTCGTGGTTCTGGTCTTGCGACCCGGTCAAAACATAATTCCATTATTGCAGTTTTGCGCTTCCATGATTGTGGTTTTGGCGAACGATTTTTAAAAACAAATAACAGTAGTAATAAAAAAAGACTGGCGAACGCGTGTGTGTCACCCAGCCTTCGTCGTCAGCCTCCGTCGGTCTATGATGACCATGGAAGAGAATCCTAAACGTCTATTCTGCTGGGACAGCACCGCCTGTGGCTGAACAGGCCGATGCACGAATGGCAGTCCCTGTCACACAGGTCGCACTTGTGGGTGGTCTCCGTGCTGCTGGGTCTGTGGCGGTTCTTCCTGCGGGTCCTTTTTTCATCTGCTGCAGCAGTCAGTCTCTCTTCACCCAGCCTTACACAAAACAGCTTTCGAACTTCTGTGCTTCAATTGGCTCGCTGCATTCGCAGCCGTTGGTAGGCGGGTCCTTCTTGCTAGGTTTTCAGTCATTGGTTCTTCAAGGTTTCAGAAACCCAATTCAAGGCTCTTGTTAGTCGAATGAGAGGTCAATCATATCTAATCTGTTCGCGGCTGTGTCTGTAGTGGAAGAATGGAAATGCAGCTTTTTTTTTCAGTGCGTTCTAGGACGCCCACGGTACACTGAAGTGCAACAGGTTAAATACTTTTCAGGATCCTTTATCTGGTCTTTTTCTTTTAACCGATCATTGTAATTTTTCACTGTTCGACGCGCCATCTGTTCTTTTTTCTGCTGTTTGTTTTTTTCGTTTATTTTTTTTTTTTTTAAACCCTTGATAATTCCACAGGAATTAAAATGTTTTACCAGGAAAAGCATGTTATTTCAATTGAAAACCGCTACCATTACGTCCCCACGACCCGGTAATTAATTTTTCCCTTTTTTTGTCCCAGACCAGGTATTTCAACCTCTTCCTTTTTCGGTCCCAGACCGGGTATTTCAACCCAAACAAAACTTTTTACCTCGTTGCAACCTACTCGTGGTCCCGGACCACTTCCGCACGCTTCACTTTTACGGTCCCCGACCGGGTTGTACAACCAAACTGTTAAACTCACTTAGTATTATACTCTTCTCTCATTTATGAGCAGCACTCACTTGTTTATTTTAAAAGATTCTTGTGGCTCTTTATTACGTCAGTCACTCGTGGTTGGATTATGAGGGTTTTGTAATGCATTGAGGATATATCCTTTTTCTTTTTATCACATTACTCACTCGGGGGTGTATTAGGAGGGTCTTGTAACGTATTTAAGAATATATCCTATTTTACATTACTCACTCAGGCTCGATTACGAGGGTCTTCTAACGCATCTGAGAGTATATACTATATCCTTTTCTCTTTAATAATAAAAAAGACGTCACTTACTTTTCTTTCTTTTTATCGAGGATGGGCTTCACTAGATGACGCCTAGAGTCCTGCGCAGTCCAGATTTCCTCAATGGGGAGTCCAAAACTGACTGTATGCAGTCAGACCATGCGCATGGGTTTCAACCCGGAGAGCGTGTCGCCTCTAGCCATCCTGTAGATGTCGCCCATCCGGGTCACCGGCACCAAGTATGTCAGAATCTGAAAACTCAGTATGTCAGTTCGTTACCTCAATCAAGATTCATGACACAGAATATTAGTTCTCATATGAGTCTTTACTGCAGGAGTGCATTACCTTTAACAGCACTAAAGATTTTTAACAATCCAGAGACTTTTATACATCGTCAGTCATATAATCACAAGAGAACATCTGCTGAGTACCATATACAGTCATAACAGGAATATGCAAACATCGGCCCAAGGGGTGAACAGCATGACCTTGCAGGTGTTCTTCACATAAAGTCCAGACTCCAAGTTAATCATAGTCACAGCATTTCATAAGAAAACAAGATTAATTTTCCCTCATTCCCAGACCCCTTATCACGTGCACAGTTTTATCTGGTGAGACAGTTTTACTTCTCAAACTAAGCACATCTTAGTTTTACACATGAAGGACACTTAGTAAGTCTTCTCATTATCCAAAAATGAAACAGTGTGCAATGAACTTATGTTTTTTATAAAAGATGATAATATGCATACAATATACACTTGATTATATAAAATGATGACATGTATATACAATTTTCTGACAGTGACACTGAATATTTCTTTGTACCACTGAGTTACAGTAGGTGGTTTCTCCTGGATCCAATTAAACAGTATACATTTTCTAGCTAAACCTAGGAGTTTATTTAGTAGTTTAGTTTGTTTGGCATTCATGCTTCTTTCTTTAATCGGCAGCCCCAATAAAAATTGGCCTGGATCTTTATGTATCTTATACTTTAATATAGCACTGATTTCTTTAGATACATACGTCCAAAACTTCATGATTATTGGCCAAGACCAAAAACAATATTTATATGTCCCCCTTGTCAGTTTACATTTAAGACATTCAATTCAATTCAACTTTATTTATATAGCGCCATTTCACAACAACAGTCATCTCATTGCACTGGGAACCCCCACAGTTGCAGAAAGACCCCAGCAATCAGGCGATCCCCTGTGAGCAAGCACTTGGCGATGGTGGCGAGGAAAAACTCCCTTTTAACAGGAAGAAACCTCCAGCAGAACCAGGCTTAGGGAGGGGCAGTCATCTGCTGCGACTGGCAGGGGGTGAGGGGACAGAGAAGATGAAAAGAACAGACATGTAGAGAGCAAACAGCACGATGGGGACTCAATCTATGGGAGAGAACAAACAAATGTTAATGACCAGCAAAAAAAAATATTTCATTGAGAGTGAAGCAAGGAGTGAGGCCCAGTGCATTATTGGAGGTCCCCCGACTGACTAAACCTATTAGCAGCATAACTAAGGGAGGGTTCAGAAAACACATGATCCCTCCCTAATTGTAGGCTATATCAAAAAGGTAGGTTTTAGCCCTATTCTTAAAAACAGAGATCGAGTCTGACTCCCGAATCCAGATTGGCAGCTGGTTCCACAGGAGAGGAGCTTGATAACTGAAGGCTCTGCCTCCCATTGTACTTTTGGAGATTCTAGGTATTACTAATAATCCTGCATTTTGGGAGCGTAGTGCTCTGTTAGGATAATACGGTAGTATCAGATCTTTTAAATAAAAAGAAGCCTGATTGTTTAAAGCTTTGTAAGTAAGAAGAAGGATTTTAAACTTAATTCTAAACTCTATGGGAAGCTAATGAAGGGAGGCCAGAACCAGAGAGATATGATCTCTCTTTCTAGTACCTGTTAAAACTCTTGCTGCAGCATTTTGGATCAGCTGAAGACTTTTTAAAGATGTTTTAGGACAGCCTGATAATGAAGAATTACAATAATCTAATCTCGAGCTAACAAAAGCGTGGATCAGTTTCTCAGCATCACTCTGAGACAAGATGCTCCTAATCTTGGCAATATTACGCAAATGACAGAAGGCAGTCTTAGAAACAAATTTAATATGTGAATTGAAGGACAGATCTTGATCAAAAATAATTCCAAGGTTCCTCACAGAGCTATTAAGAGAAAGAGTAACCGCATCCAAACTGAAAGTTTGATTTGGAAAGGTATTTCTAAGGTTTTTTGGACCAACAAGAATGACTTCAGTCATACCTGAATTTAATAGCAGGAAATTACAAGTCATCCAAGCTTTGATTTCCTTAAGACAGGCTTCTAATTTGGCAAATTGATTACTATCATCTGGCTTCATTGACAGGTATAATTGTGTGTCATCTGCATAACAATGAAAATGTATACAGTGCTTTCTAATAATGTTGCCTAACGGAAGCATATATTAACTAAAAAGAGTAGGGCCTAGCACAGATCCCTGTGGAACTCCATGACTAAGCTTTGAGTTGAAAGAAAACTCATTATTTACGTGAACAAACTGGAACCTATCAGATAAATAAGATCTAAACCACTGCAATGAAGTTCCATTAAGTCCAACATAGTGTTCTAATCTATCAAGTAGAATATTATGATCAATAGTATCAAAAGCTGCACTAAGGTCTAAAAGCACAAGTACAGAAACCAGTCCATTATCAGATGCAATGAGGAGGTCGTTAGTGACCTTCGCTAAGGCTGTTTCAGTACTATGATGGATTCTAAACCCAGATTGAAACTCTTCAAGTAAACCATTTCCCTGCAGGTGGTCAAATAATTGCGTAGCAACAACTCTTTCTAAGATTTTTGAAATGAAAGGGAGATTAGAGATTGGTCTATAGTTAACTAAAGCTCCTGGATCTAGCGTTGGCTTTTTGAGTAAGGGTTTAATTACAGCCATTTTAAAAGCCTGCGGTACATGGCCTAAAGTTAATGAAGAATTGATTATATGAAGAATAAAGCTACCAATAAGTGGGAAGACTTCTTTAAATAACCTGGTAGGAATAGGGTCTAAAAGACAAGTTGAAGGTTTGGATGAGGAAACTATTTTGTCTAACTCACAAAGGTCGATCGGAGTAAACTCATCAAGACAGACAAGACAGACATCATCAAGACAGACATCAGTTGAAGGAGTTGTAGTATTTACAGTATTTAAGTTAACTGTGGGAAGAATCTGATTGATTTTATCTCTGATGGATGAAATTTTATTATTGAAAAAGTTCATAAAGTCCTGACTAGTAAGCTCTAAGGGAATGCTAGGATTGACAGAGTCCTCACTCTTAGTCAACCTGGCTACAGTGCTGGCTATTAAACCTGGGATTATTCTTGTTCTCTTCTATTAATGCAGAATAATAACTCGTTCTAACTTTTCTAAGAGATTTTTTATAAATTAAAAGATGATTTCTCCAAGCTAAATGGATTTCATCTAAATTAGTGGAGCACAATTTTCTTTCTAATTGACGAGTCTTCTGTTTTAAGCTACGAGTTTCTGTGTTGAACCAAGGAGTAAGAAATCTCTGATTAGACTTTTTCTTTTTTAAAGGGGCCACCAAGTCTAGAGTCTGATGCAGAGAAGCTGCAACACTATCCACCATGTTATCAATTACAGAAGGAGCAAGCTGTCTATAGCTTATTTCCGTTGTGTTGACACATGGCATAGAGGAAACAATCTGCATAAATTTGGTAACAGCATCATCTGAGAGGCATCTACTGTAATAATATTTTTCTTTAGGAGCCAAATAGTCAGAAATAGTAAAATCAAAGGTTAACAGACAATGGTCTGACAGTACAGGGTTATGAGGAGACACTACAAGATTTTCTTTTTCTATGCCATATGTCAGAACAAGGTCCAATGTATGGTGGAGGTAATGAGTAGAATTTCCTACTTTCTGAGAAAACCCATTCGAGTCTAATATTGAATTAAATGCCACATTAAGGCAGTCACTATCTACATCCACATGTATATTAAAGTCCCCTACTATAATTATTCTATTGTGGAGATGTGTGGAAGGACGAGACTGAGTTTATTCCTCAGGTTCAGCTTTATTCACAATCACATCTCCAACATTCAAAAGCAGAAAAAGAGGATGAATCTTCTCACATCTGTCCTTTTATACCCAGGACATCAAACCTACAGTCACATGGTGTTTAATCAAACATACAGTCACATGGTACTTAATCCCAGTCACAATGTAACTTCCCCCGATCTTAACACCATCCACCTCCTAGTCTCCGGTGGTCAGGAAATCTCTCAAGGCCATCTCCTTGAAACAAAAGGCCAGATCTCACACCTCCTTGTTACCCCTAGGAGGCTCAGTCCCTTTGTTCCCTGAGACGTGAAGCAAACAATAAGCATACAGAAATATCTCTGTGAAGCATATGAAACCAACATATGTGCCCCACATGACCCCCCCCCCCCCCAAACGTCTAAGATGGAACAATCATAATTAGAGATGCATGTCAATAAAATCACTACATATCAGTCCACATGCCGCTTAGGCTTTAGTCTTCTGCCGTATTTGCTGTAAGCCGGCTTTACTGCCTCCGCAGTGTCCTCCTGCTGTGGGGCTGCTGCCTGTGGATTAGAACTGTTAGTCAATCTCTGTGGGTGTTCTGGGGAATGCTCTCTAGGGGGTCTGCCGCGCCGGGGAGCCCTCGCCAACTGCACACTCTCGTCAGCTAGCACAAAAGCAGGTTTGAGCCTGTTTATGCCAATCCTCTCTTTCCTGCCCCCCAAATCCAGCAAAAAATGCTTATCCCCTGTTTCCAGCACTCTGTATGGTCCATCATAAGGTGGGCGCAAGGGCGGGCAGTGTGCATCATGTCTGACAAAAATAAACTCTGCATTTCTTAAAGTCTTAGGCACAAAAACTCGCGGGAAGCTGTGATGAACTGGGCCAGGAAGCGTGCTCGATCCCGTGTCGCTCTGCAACCGCAGAGTGGGGGGGGCACTCTGGCGCAGGATTATCCGGGAGAAACTCCCCGGGCAGCCGGAGTGGCTGCGCAAAAACTAACTCAGCTGGGGAGGCTTTTAAATCCTCTTTAGGTGCAGAACGCAACCCGAATAAAACCCATGGTAGCCTGTCCACCCAATTTGTATCCGTAAGCGACGCTCTGAGGGCTGCTTTCAATGACCTGTGGAAACATTCGCATAAACCATTAGCCTGCGGGTTATACGCGGTAGTGCGGTGGATCATTACCCCCAGGCTGCGGGCCATTGCTGACCAAAGCTCGGAAACAAATTGAGGACCTCTGTCGGGCGTAATGTCCGACGGAACTCCGAAACGCGCTACCCATGCTGTTAAAAACGCGCGCACCACCTCCTCGGCTGTGGTTGATGCCAGTGGGACCACTTCCGGCCAACGCGTGGTGCGGTCCACCATTGTCAAAAGGTGTGTGCACCCCTGTGACGGCGGGAGGGGGCCTACGAGGTCGACATGCACATGATCGAACCGCTTAGCCGGGATGTGAAAAGGCTCCAAGGGAGCTCTCGTGTGTTTGTGTATTTTGGCCCGCTGACAAGCGATGCAGGCTGCCGCCCACTCCTTGACTTGCTTGCGCAGGCTCGGCCATACAAATTTCTCTCCTACCATTTTGACCGACGCACGCACTCCCAGGTGCGCCAGAGAATGGATCAAGTCAAAAACGCGGCGGCACCACGTGGCTGGCACCACCGGACGCAGTCGTCCCGTGGAGACATCGCAGATTAGGGGGGGCATACCGTCTTGCAGCACCCTGTTCTCCAGCCTTAACCCTGTTGGTCCAGACTGGAGCGCACGCACATCCGCGTCGCTAACCTGCTCCACGGCCATGGCTGCAGAGTCTGCCCCCACGGGGCCTGGAGCCACCACAGCACGTGAGAGGCAGTCTGCCACTACATTATATTTACCCGCCACATGCTGAATATCGGTAGTAAACTCCGATATCGCGGCCAGCTGTCTCTGCTGCCGGCCGGACCAAGGTTCTGAAATCTTGGCCATCGTGAAAGTCAGCGGTTTGTGGTCCACGAACGCGGTGAAACGGCGTCCTTCCAGCCAGAACTGGAAGTGGCGGATGGCCAGGTGTAGAGCTAACAACTCCCTGTCGAACGCGCTGTATTTTCGCTTGCTATTGCGCAAGGTCTTGCTGAAAAACGCGAGCGGTTGCCAGGCTCCAGCCACATACTGTTCAATGACTGCCCCTATGGCTACATCTGACGCGTCAGTAGTGAGCGCCATGCGGGCCGTTGGGACTGGGTGTGCCAACAATGCAGCGTTTGCCAGGACTGATTTGACTTGAGAGAATGCGCGCTCCCGCTCGGGAGACCATTCGATTTTATTTGTGGGTTTTTGCTTTTTTAGTGCAGCATACAATGGTTGCATGAGCTGCGCTGCACGGGGGAGGAAACGGTTATAAAAATTAACCATTCCCAAAAACTCCTGTAACGCTTTGACCGTTTGTGGTTGGGGAAAATTTGTTATTGCGCGCACTTTATCGGACAGAGGGACCGCTCCTTCTGGCGAGAAGCGATGCCCCAAAAAATCAATCTGCACCACCCCGAACTGACACTAAGCTGGGTTGATTATTAACCCGTGCTCTGCCAACCTCCGGAAAACTGCTGTGAGGTGGCTTTCGTGTTCATCTTCAGACGTGCTGGCTACCAATATGTCGTCCAGGTAGACGAATACGAAAGGGAGATCGTGCAGGACCGCGTCCAGCATGCGTTGGAACGTCTGCGCCGCGCCCTTAAGCCCAAACGGCATGCGCAAAAACTCAAAAAGCCCGAAAGGACTTACCGCTGTTTTGGGTATGTCCTCAGCGCGCACTGGAACCTGATGGTAACCACGTACCAAGTCTATTTTGAAAAAATGCGCGCCCCCACCAAATGAACCGAAAAATCTTGGATGTGCGGGATCGGGTAGCGGTCGTGCGCTGTGGCGTTATTCAACCTGCGGAAATCACCGCAAGGTCACCACGAGCCATCAGCCTTTGGGACCATGTGCAGCGGTGAAGCCCATGGGCTCTTCGAACGCCTGATGATGCCCAGTCTTTCCAGGTTGGCGAACTCCTCGCGCGCTATGGTCAGTTTAGCTGAGTCCAAGAGCAGAGCTTTTGCAAAAACGGGTGGGCCGGTGGTAGTAATAAAATGTTCCACCCCATGTTTAGCCACTGTCGCCGAAAACGTTGGGACCGTGAGTGCTGGAAACTGAGTGAGGAGTGTGTGGAACTTACCACCTGCAGCTGTGACGTTGGCTTGTGCAGTTGGCAGGGCCACTCGAGCTGTGCAGGGAATAGAGTGAAAGGAGAGTGCATTAACCAGACGTCTGTTAGCAAGATCAACCAATAAACCATGTGAGCACAAAAAATCAGCCCCTAACATGTTGAAATTGACTGCCACTACAACAAAAGTCCACTCAAATGCACGGCCCTGCAAAGACAGAAGCAGAGTCCTCTCACCGAAGGTCTTAATCGCTGAGCCGTACGCTGCTGTCACCCGGGGACCACTGAAAGGCACCAGCCGGTCCGCATAGGTAGGCGTGATGAAGCTCAGCTGGCAGCCTGTGTCCACGAGGAAATGCTTCCCCGAGCATGCATCCTTCAGGTAGAGCAGCTTGTTCTCCTCCCCGAGGGCCACAGCTGCTACCGACCCCCGGTCTTGGCGTTTCCCGAGCGCTTGAAATTGCACGTTGGAATGCACTTGTGCGCCCTCTCTGCAAAGCGGCGATGGTAGAAGCAAAGGACATCATCCGCTCTGTGTCGCCTGGCCCTCGCTGCTGCCGTCGTCGGTGAGTCTGGTGCTGCAGCCTCTGGCCCCATGCCGTCTCCGGACGTTGCGCCTAGCTCTGCTGCCGTGGCCGAAGCCGCGCTCCGTTTGTGGCGTCGACGAGTCGTTGCGCCTCCTGGCTCAGCTCGTGGTAGTCTCGTCGGGCCAGCAGAGGCAAACTGGCCAGGGTCACTCTCACCGCTGGCGGCAGGGTCCTGAGGAAAAGGTGAGTGAAGATAAAGCTGTCATCTTCGGAGTCTCTCAACCTCAGCATTTTCCCCATCAGGTCTGCGGGTCTGTCGTTCTCACACTCCGTCAACGCCAGGAGCCCCTCTGCTCGCTGTTGCACCGAGGGGGTGAAGTGGCTGATAAGCGCAGCCTTCAATGCGCTGTACTTGTCGCTGTCCGGTGGGTGGTTGACCAGGTTCTCCACCCTCTGGACTGTGTTGTTGTCCATCTTCGCCACCACATGGTAGAATTTTGTGTTGTCTCTCAAGATTCTCCGGAGGTTGAACTGCGCCTCGACCGCGCTAAACCAGGAGCGCGGACTATTCTGCCAGAAGTCCGGCAGCTGGAATGTGGCTGCATTCATCAGGCTGGCTTCTGACAAGTCCCGCTCGGGAGAATTACTTCTACTCATGCTTTGTCGTGAGGTCACCAGTGTGGAGATGTGTGGAAGGACGAGACTGAGTTTATTCCTCAGGTTCAGCTTTATTCACAATCACATCTCCAATATTCAAAAGCAGAAAAAGAGGATGAATCTTCTCACATCTGTCCTTTTATACCCAGGACATTAAACCTACAGTCACATGGTGTTTAATCAAACATAAAGTCACATGGTACTTAATCCCAGTCAAGAATGTAACTTCCCCTGATCTTAACACCATCTACCTCCTAGTTGACATAATGCACGGCTCAGGAGACGCACACACACAGGCTTAGAGTAGTTCAAAGAGTTTATTAACAGCAGGAGTGAATGAGTGCGTGTCTGCGGGATGTAAATGTGTTGGTGATGGCGTCTGCTTCAGGCACAGAGGCAGGTGACCGTACAGCCGAGCAACCCTATGGAGAGAGCACAGGGAGAGGGTGACGGGCATACACCAACACAGGAGGGATTTATGGCAAGAGAAGGACTTACTTGGTTTGTCAGGATAGCTGGCACAACAAGGGGGCGAAGCCCGGAAGACAGCCACCTGGAGAGCTCCGTACAGCAGCGAGGATTGGGCGATGGAGTGGAGATGTCCGCCGCCGGGGAATCCATCTGTGCACAGGGGAGCAGACTGAAGAAGAGAGGTAAGCGATCTTCTTACCAAAATGATGATGCTGAAGAGTAGTATGCTCACAACGGTGAGGGACGAAGTCTGACGGCTTCAGGCCGAGCCTCCGGGCGAGACGGTTTTTATCCCTCGCCGCTGATGAGGATCAGGTGCGTGAGCAGGTGGCGCCGCTGATGAATGGCGCGGCGTGACAGTACTCCCCCCTCTAGCAGCGCCTCCTGGCGATGGCTTATCCGGGTGCGCTCGGTGGAAGTCCGCGATGAGCGATGGGTCCAACACAAACGACGGGGGCACCCATTGTCGATGCTCGGGCCCATAGCCCTCCCAGTCCACCAAGTATTGCAACCCACGACCCCGGCGCCGGGAGTCCAGGATGGAGGAGACGGACCAGGCCGGATGGCCACCAATCATCCGGGGCGCGGGTTGCGCTGCAGGAGGAGGGCAAAGGGGGTCAATGACTGCCAGTTTCACCTTCGATACCTGGAAAGTGGGATGGATGCGGAGGGAGGGGGGAATAGCCACGCGCACAGCCACCGGGTTGATGATCCGGGTGATGGGAAAGGGACCCATGAATCGCTGTGCCAGCTTCCTCCTCTCGCCTTTTAATGTGACGTCCTGGGTAGACACATACACTAGTTGCCCAACTCTGTATGCCGGGGCAGGTCGTCTGTGCCGGTCCGCCACGGTCCTGTTGCGCTCCGCTGTGCGTAAAAGCGCATGACGCGCGGCAGCCCAGGTGGAGCGGAACTGCCTAAGGTGCGCCCTAACAGAGGGGACAGTTACCTCGCTCTCCTGCGCTGGAAACAGCGGGGGGTCGTAACCCAGGGACGCCTTGAAGGGGGACATCCCCGTTGCAGAAGAGCAGGCGGTGTTGTGGGCATACTCCACCCAGGCGAGATGGTTGCTCCAGGACGTCGGCTTGGATCTGGTAACACAGCGGAGCGCAGCCTCCAGCTCCTGATTGGTCCTCTCACACTGCCCGTTAGACTGGGGGTGATGGCCGGAGGAGAGGCTCACCTTGGCTCCGATGGCGTTACAAAAAGATTTCCAAACCTCGGATGAAAATTGGGGGCTCCGGTCCGAGACCACGTCTACCGGAATCCCGTGCAGCCTGACCACGTGTTGGACGAGGAGGCCCGCCGTCTCCAGGGCGGTAGGGAGACCTCGCAGGGGGACGAAGTGTGCCGCCTTGGAGAAACGGTCCACGATGGTCAGGACGGTGTCAAAAGAGTTGGAAACAGGGAGTCCGGTGACGAAATCCAGCGCGATGTGCGACCAGGGCCTGCCGGGGACGGGCAGAGGCTGGAGCAGACCCGCTGGAGGGGCATTTCCCGACTTGCTGGTGGCACAGATTGGGCAAGCCCGGGCATAGCGGGCTGCATCCCTCCGCAGGCCTGGCCACCAAAAGGACCGTTGGAGGAGGCTGATCATCCGAGAGGTGCCGGGATGACAGGTGAGCCGGGAGGTGTGGAGCCAGTGGATGACCTCTCCTCGGACCGCAGATGGAACGAACAGTCTTCCCTCCGGTCCGCCGCCAGGATCAGGTTCCACCTCCTGCGCCTTCCGGATCTTGTCTTCAATGTCCCAAGAGACAGCTCCCACGACGCACGACCTGGGCAGGATAGTGTGGGGCGTTTCCTCAGCCTCCACGGGGGTGAACTGTCTAGAGAGGGCGTCAGGCAGGCCATTCTTGGAGCCTGGCCTGAAGGTGATTGAAAAGCGGAACCTGGCAAAGAACAGAGACCAGCGCGCCTGGCGGGCATTCAGGCGCTTGGCAGATCGTAGGTACTCTAGGTTCTTATGGTCCGTCAGGACCACAAACGGCAGGTCCGCCCCCTCTAGCCAGTGGCGCCACTCCTGCAGGGCGAGTTTGATGGCCAGGAGCTCTCTGTCCCCCACATCGTAGTTCCTCTCCGCCGGGGACAGGCGCCGGGAGAAGAAGGCGCACGGTCGCTTGGCGCCATCGTCCGGTGATCGTTGGGATAACACTGCTCCCACTCCCGTGTCCGATGCGTCCACCTCCACAATGCACTGCAGCGTGGGGTCGACCTGGCGAAGGACCCGGGAGGAGGAGAACTCCGCCTTCAGCGCCTTAAAGGCAGCATCGACCTCTTCGGTCCACCGGAACGGGACCTTCGGGGACGTGAGGCGGGTCAGCGGTCCGACGATCCAGCTGAAATTCGGGACAAAGCGGCGGAAAAAATTGGCGAAGCCAACAAACTGTTGCACCTGCTTCCGGGATGCGGGAGTAGGCCACTCCACCACCGCCTTCACCTTCTCTGGGTCTGGGAGCACCTGGTCTTGGGCGATGATGAATCCCAGGAAGGATGTGGTCCTAGCGTAGAACTCGCATTTCTCAGCCTTCACGTACAGACGATTCTCCAGCAGTCTTTGGAGGACCCGCCTCACATGGACCTGGTGCTCGTCTCTGGACCTGGAGAAGATCAGAATGTCGTCCAGGTAGACGAACACGAAAAGGCCGATGAAATCCCGGAGGACGTCATTAATGAGGCGCTGAAAGATGGCAGGAGCGTTGGTCAACCCGAACGGCATGACGAGATACTCAAAGTGGCCGTTCGGGGTACGGAAGGCTGTTTTCCATTCATCTCCCTCCCGGATCCGGACGAGGTGGTAAGCGCTGCGTAGATCCAGCTTGGTAAACCAGGTCGCCCCCTGGAGGGAGTGGAAGGCAGTGTCCATGAGGGGCAGGGTGTAACGGTCCCTCTCAGTGATGTCATTAAGCGCTCGGTAGTCTATGCAGGGACGGAGGGAACCGTCCTTTTTCCCGACAAAGAAAAACCCTGCCCCCACGGGTGACGACGATGGGCGAATAATCCCAGCGCTCAGTGATTCCTTTAGGTACGTATTCATTGTCTCCCTCTCCGGCGCCAACAGGCTGTAGAGCCGACCAGATGGCAGGGGAGCCCCCTGGCAGAGATTGATGGCACAGTCATATGGTCGGTGCGGGGGAAGAGACATAGCTTTTGATTTACTGAATACCATACCCAGGTCGTGAAATTCTGGAGGCACCAGCGACAGGTCCGGAGGTGCTGTATCCGCCACAGGAGGAGCCGCGGACGGGGAGCAGGCAGCGGACTGAAGGCAGGTGCCCATGCAGAAGGTACTCCATGCCGACACCCCAGCTGACCTCCAGTCCAGGACAGGGTTGTGGAGGCGTAGCCAGGGGTACCCCAGGATGACGGGCGACACAGAGTTGGGCAGGACGTAGAAAACCATCTCCTCCCGGTGGTTCCCTGAGATGATGACTGGGACAGGAATGGTTTGATGGGTAACTCTCCCAAGGGAGGCACGGGAGAGATGGACCAGGGAGATGGGGTGTTTGAGTGCCTGACAGCGGATGCCCAATCGGGTTGCCAGGCCTTGTGAAATGAAGCTGCCTTCTGCGCCCGAATCCACCAGTGCGTGGGTGAGGTGCCCAGTGGGATTGTGGCAGAAACGGATGGGCAGCTTCAATTGGGTAAGTGTGTCTAACCGGTGGAGATCCGCGAGGCCCCCTACAGTGATTCGTGGACCCCGCCGACTGGCTTTCCGTGGGCAACGCTCCACGGTGTGTTGGTCACCTCCGCAATACATGCAGAGGCCCAACTCACGGCGGCGTTGTTTCTCCGCAGGGGAAAGCCTGGTCCAGCCCGTCACCATCGGCTCCGACTCCTCGGGGCACGATGCTGGCGGCGCCGCCAGGGGGCGAGCTTGGAACAGGTGCGGTGAGACTCCACGAAGGCGAGAAGAAGAAGACTTCCGCCCCGAGGAGCGCTCGCGCAGCCTGTTATCCAAACTTACCGCTAAGGATGTCAGCTCCGCTAGCGTCCCAGGGATATCCCGTCCAGCCAGTTCATCCCTCAGATCATCGTTGAGGCTGCGGAGGAACAGGCCGCAGAGGGAGCGTTCCCCCCAGCCCAATTCGTCCGCCGCTACCCGGAAGTCGACCGAGTAGTCCGCTGCCGACCGGTCTCCCTGCCGGAGAGCGAGAAGCCGATCGACCTGGACCGTCTCGGTCAGACAATGGTCAAAGACCTCCAGAAAGCGCCCCACGAATTGGTCATAGGTGAGGGTGGCATAACTGGGCCTCGCCATTACGGCGTAGGTCCAAGTTAACGCACGCCCCTCCAGGAGATTCCCTATGTACCCAATTCGGCTGTGATCCGAGGGAAAATCTCCGGGCACACGGTGGAACACGGACTCACACTGCATAATGAACCCCCGCGCTCCGCCGAGCTTACCGCTAAAGCGGGCGGGGGTCGGAATCGGTGTGAGCCGAACCGGTGCCACTGGAGCCGGCTGGACGGCCACTGGAACAGCAGGAACCGCGCCACCCTGACGAGCCGGGGGGAACGGCTGTTGAGGATCCAAGCGGCCCAACCGGTTAGTTAAATTCAATAATTGATTAAAGATCACCTGTTGTTGATAAGCCATTTGATCCACTCTAGCCTCGAGAGTGAAAAACCAGTGTGCGAGCCCGCCGTCCGCCGAGCCGCTCTGCTGAAGCCGTACTGACATAATGCACGGCTCAGGAGACGCACACACACAGGCTTAGAGTAGTTCAAAGAGTTTATTAACAGCAGGAGTGAATGAGTGCGTGTCTGCGGGATGTAAATGTGTTGGTGATGGCGTCTGCTTCAGGCACAGAGGCAGGTGACCGTACAGCCGAGCAACCCTATGGAGAGAGCACAGGGAGAGGGTGACGGGCATACACCAACACAGGAGGGATTTATGGCGAGAGAAGGACTTACTTGGTTTGTCAGGATAGCTGGCACAACAAGGGGGCGAAGCCCGGAAGACAGCCACCTGGAGAGCTCCGTACAGCAGCGAGGATTGGGCGATGGAGTGGAGATGTCCGCCGCCGGGGAATCCACCTGTGCACAGGGGAGCAGACTGAAGAAGAGAGGTAAGCGATCTTCTTACCAAAATGATGATGCTGAAGAGTAGTATGCTCACAACGGTGAGGGACGAAGTCTGACGGCTTCAGGCCGAGCCTCCGGGCGAGACGGCTTTTATCCCTCGCCGCTGATGAGGATCAGGTGCGTGAGCAGGTGGCGCCGCTGGTGAATGGCGCGGCGTGACACTAGTCTCCGTTGGTCAGGAAATCTCTCAAGGCCATCTCCTTGAAACAAAAGGCCAGATCTCACACCTCCTTGTTACCCCTAGGAGGCTCAGTCCCTTTGTTCCCTGAGACATGAAGCAAACAGTAAGCATACAGCAATATCTCTGTGAAGCATATGAAACCAACATACGTATGTGCCCCACACTATCAGATTTCAGCACTAAATCAGCTAAGAAATCAGCAAATTTGGATAAACATTCTGAGTAGGTTGATGGGGGACGATAAACTATAGCAAATAAAATTGGGTTTGACCTAAAATTGCTAAAGTGCCCAATACTGAGGACCAGGCCCTCAAAGGAATTATAACATGTTTTTTTTGCTTTACATTAACTAGTAATTTGGAATGGTAAATTGTTGCTACTTCTCCTCCACGACCAGAACTTCTGGGATTTTGACAGTTTAAATAACCAGAGGGAGTTGATTCATTTCCATCCATCCATCCATCCATCCATCTTCTACCACTTTTCCGGAGGTCCGGGTCGCGGAGGCAGCAGTTCAAGCAGAGAAGCCCAGACTTCCCTCTCCCCAGCCACCTGCTCCAGCTCTTCAGAGGGGATACCAAGGCATTCCCAGACCAGCTGGGAGACACAGTCTCTCCACCGAGTCCTGGGTCTGCCCCGGGGTCTCCTCCCAGTGGGACGTGCCTGAAACACCTCAAGTGTGAGGCGTCCAGGAGGCATCCTAATCAGATGCCCATACCACCTCAACTGACTCCTTTCAATGTGGAGGAGCAGCGGTTCTACTCTGAGCCTCTCCCGGATGACTGAGCTCCTCACCCTATCTCTGAGGGTGAGTCCAGCAATCCTACGGAGAAAGCTCATTTCAGCCGCTTGTATCCGCGATCTCGTTCTTTCGGTCATTACCCAAAGCTCGTGACCATAGGTGAGAGTAGGAACTTAGATTGACTGGTAAATCGACAGCTTTGCCTTAGAACTAAGCTCCCTCTTCACCACAACAGACCGGTACAACGTCCGCATCACTGCAGATGCTGCTCCAATCCGTCTGTCGATCTCTCGCTCCATTTTCCCCTCACTCGTGAACAAGACCCCAAGATACTTAAACTCCTCCACTTGGGGCAGGAGCCTGTCCCCAACCCGGAGAGGACAATCCACCTTTTTCCGGCTGAGGACCATGGACTCGGACTTGGAGGTGCTGATTCTCATCCCAGCCGCTTCACACTCAGCGGCAAACTGTCCCAGCAAGAGCTGTAGGTCATTGCTGGATGAAGCCAACAGGACAACATCATCTGCAAACAACAGAGATGAGATCCTGTGGTCACCAAGCATGACACCCTCCATTCCCTGGCTGCACCTAGAAATCCTGTCCATAAAAATTATAAACAGGATCGGTGACAAAGGGCAGCCCTGGCGGAGTCCAACTCTCACTGGGAATGACTCTCACAACGGTCGTACAGAGACTGAATAGCTCGTAACAACAAGCCCGATATCCCATTCTCCAGAAGCACCCCCCACAAAAATCCACGAGGGACGCGGTCAAATGCCTTCTCCAAGTCCACAAAACACATGTAAACTGGTTGGGCAAACTCCCACGAACCCTCAAGAATTCTCGAGAGGGTAAAGAGCTGGTCCGATGTGCCACGGCCAGGACGAAAACCACATTGCTCCTCCTGAATCCGAGGTTCGACCAACGGCCGGACTCTCCTCTCCAGTACCTTGGCATAGACCTTCCCAGGGAGGCTGAGGAGTGTGATCCCTCTAAAGTTGGAGCACACCCTCCGGTCCCCTTTTTTGAAGAGAGGAACCACCACCTCGGTTTGCCATGCCAAAGGCACTGCCCCCGACCTCCACGCAATGTTGCAGAGGCGTGTCAACCATGACAACCCAACAACATCCAGGGCCTTGAGGTACTCAGGGCGAATCTCGTCCACCCCCGGGGCCCGGCCACCAAGGAGATTTTTAACCACCTTGGCGACCTCAGCCCCTGTGATAGGCGAGTCATCCCCCTCGTCCCCAAACCCTGCTTCCTCTGTGGAAGGCGTATCAGTGGGATTGAGGAGATCCTCAAAGTATTCCTTCCACCGCCCGACGATATCCCCAGTCGAAGTTAACAGTGTCCCATCCGCACCATACACAGTGTGGACGGGGAGCTGCTTTCCCCTCCTGAGCCGCCGGACAGTTTGCCAGAATCTCTTTGAGGCCGACCGAAAGTCTTGTTCCATGGCCTCACCGAACTCCTCCCATACCCGGGTTTTTGCTTCAGCAACCACCCGAGCTGCACTCCGCTTGGCCTGCTGGTACACCTCAGCTGCTTTGGGAGTCCCACAAGCCAACCAAGCTTGATAGAACTCCTTCTTCAGCTTAATGGCCCCCCTCACCACTGGTGTCCACCACTTGGTTCAGGGATTGCTACCACGAGATGCACCGACCACCTTGCGGCCGCAGCTCTGGGCCGCCGCTTCAACAACAGAGGTGGAGAACATGGCCCATTCAGACTCCATGTCTCCAGACTCCCTCGGAATGTGGTTGAAGTTCTTCCGGAGGTGGGAGTTGAAGACCTCCCGGACAGGGGCCTCAGCCAGACGCTCCCAGCACACCCTCACTATACGTTTGGGTCTACCAGGTCTGAATGGCTTCCTCCCCTGCCATTGGATCCAACTCACCACCAGGTGGTGATCAGTTGACAGCTCTGCACCTCTCTTTAGTCGGGTGTCCAAGACATACGGTCGCAGGTCTGATGATACGATAACAAAATCGATCATCGACCTGCGACCTAGGGTGTCCTGGTGCCAGGTGCACATATGGACACCCTTATGCTTGAACATGGTGTTCGTTATGGACAGACTGTGGTTAGCACAGAAGTCCAATAACTGAACACCACTCGGGTTCAGATCGGGCAAGCCGTTCCTCCCAATCACCCCCTCCAGGTTTCACTGTCGTTGCCCACGTGCGCATTGAAGTCCCCCAGTAGGACAATGGAGTCTCCAAGAGGAGCACCCTCCAGCACCCCAGTCACAGACTCGGGCGCTGGAGGGTGCTCTTTTTGATTCATTTAAACCAACATAATCCTCTTGCCCTAACCAAGTCTCTGTAAGGGATATTAAATCAATCTGATGATCAATTAACAGATCATGGACTAACAGAGACTTGGGAGTTAGAGACCTAATATTTAATAAACCACATTTAATTTTTAAATTATGAGGTGGAACAGAGGCCAAATCATTCAATTTAGAGGATTTATGTTTAATTTGAGTTTTACCAATATTTTGCTTAATCACTTTGGGATGCTTATATATTATATTTTTATTTACTTTGGAGGGAGCAGACAATGATTCTCTGATGGGGAAGACAGGGGCTAAGCTGAGGGGTGGCGGATGAAGAGGAGCTGCAGAGAGGCGTGTAAGACTGCGACTCTGCTTCCTGGTCCCAACTCTGAGTAGTCAAGGTTTTGGAAATTTGGATAAAAAAGATGCCAGATTGTTAGATAAATGAGAAGCACCATCCAAAGTGGGATGAATGCTGTCTCGTCTCATAAGACCAGGTTTTCCCCCAAATGAGCTCCAATTGTCAGTGTAGTCCACGTTGTTTGCAGGACACCACACAGACAGCCAGCGGTTCAAGGATGACGAGCGGCTAAACATGTCATCACTGATCAGATTGGGGAGGGGCCCAGAGAATACTACAGTGGCAGACATCGTTTTTGCAAAGTCACACACCGATTCTACATTAAGTTTCGTGACTTCCGACTGGGCGTGGATAACAATTGTGGACTATTTACAGTTACATAATGATGATTTTGTGGAGAATGTGTTGAAGGATGAGACTGAGTTTATTCCTCAGGTTCAGCTTTATTCATAACCACATACTCCAACAACTTCAAAGCAAGAAAAAGAGGATGAATCTTCTCACATCTGTCCTTTATACCCCGGACATCAAAACTACAGTCACATGGTGTTTAATCAAACATACAGTCACATGGTACTTAATCCCAGTCACAATGCAACTCCTCAGATCTTCACACAATCCGCCCTCTAGTCTCCGGTGGTCAGGAAATCTCTTCAGGTCGTCTCCTTGAAACAAAAGGTCAAATCTCACACTCTCCCGTTACCCCAAGGAGGCTCAGCTCCT
This sequence comes from Pholidichthys leucotaenia, assembly GCA_020510985.1. Taxonomy (NCBI): domain Eukaryota; kingdom Metazoa; phylum Chordata; class Actinopteri; order Cichliformes; family Pholidichthyidae; genus Pholidichthys; species Pholidichthys leucotaenia. Next base: position 281,830,105 of record CM035844.1, read on the forward strand.
TTGTTCCCTGAGACGTGCAGCACACAATAAACACACAGCAACATATTTGTGGAGCATATGTGACCAACATATGTGCCCACATGACCCCCCCCCAAACGTCTAAGATGGAACAATCATAACTAGAGATGCATGACATAATAACATTACTACGTATCAATCCACATGTCGCCTAGGCCTAGGTCTTCTGCCGTATCTGCTGTAAGCCGGCTTTACTGCTTCTGCAGTATCCTCCTGCTGTGGGGTTGGTGCTTGTGGATTAGAACTGTTAGACAATCTCTGTGGGTGTTCTGGAGAATGCCCTCTAGGGGGTCTGCCGCGACGGGGGGGCCCTCGCCAACTGCACCACTTCGTCCGCCAAAACAAAAACGGATTTGAGTCTGTTTATACCAATTACCTCCTTTCTGTCTCCCAAATCTAGCAAAAAATGCTTCTCTCCTGTTTCCAGCACTCGAAATGGTCCATTGTACGGCAGTCGCAAGTTTGGGCGATGGGCATCATGTCTGACAAAAACAAACTCCGCATTTTTTAAAGCTTTCGGCACAAAAACGCGTGGGAAGCTGTGATGAACTGGGCCAGGAAGCATGCTCGATCCCGCATCGCTCTGCAACCGCTGAGCGGGGGGGCAATTTGGCGCAGGATTATCCGGGAGAAATTCCCCGGGCAGCCGGAGTGGCTGAGCAAAAACTAACTCAGCTGGGGAGGCTTGTAAATCCTCCTTAGGTGCAGAACGCAACCCCAATAAAACCCATGGTAGCCTGTCCACCCAATTTGTATCCGTAAGCGACGCTCTGAGGGCTGCTTTCAATGACCTGTGGAAACGTTCGCATAAACCATTAGCCTGGGGGTTTTATGCGGTAGTGCGGTGGATCGTTACCCCCAGGCTGCGGGCCATCACTGACCAAAGCTCGGACACAAATTGAGGACCTCTGTCGGACGTCATGTCCGATGGAACTCCAAAGCGCGCTACCCATGCTGTTAAAAACGCGCGCGCCACCTCCTCGGCTGTGGTTGATGCCAGTGGGACCGCTTCTGGCCAACGCGTGGTGCGGTCCACCATTGTCAAAAGGTGTGTGCACCCCTGTGATGGCGGAAGTGGGCCTACGAGGTCGACATGCACATGATCAAAGCGCTTAGCCGGGATGTGAAAAGGCTCCAAGGGAGCTCTAGTGTGTTTGTGTATTTTGGCTCGCTGACAAGCTACGCAGGCTGTCGCCCATTCCTTGACCTGTTTGCGCAAGCCCGGCCATACAAATTTCTCTCCTACCATTTTGAGCGACGCGCGCACCCCCGGGTGCGCCAGAGAATGGATCAAGTCAAAAACGTGGCGGCGCCACGCAGCTGGTACCACCGGACGCAGCCGTCCAGTGGAGATATCACAGATTGGGGGGGCATACCAACTTGCAGCACCCTGTCCTCCAGCCTTAACCCTATTGGTCCAGACTGGAGCGTGCACACGTCCGCATCGCTAACCTGCTCCGCGGCCATGGCTGCATAATCTATCCCTACGCGGACTGGGGCTGCGCGCGCTTCCGCGTCGCTACCCTGGCCCGCAGCCATGGCTGCAGAGTCTGCCCCCACGGGGCCTGGAGCCGCCACAGCACGTGAGAGGCAGTCTGCCACTACATTATATTTACCTGCCACATGCTGGATATCGGTGGTAAACTCCGATATCGCGGCCAGCTGTCTCTGCTGCCGACCCGAACAAGGTTCCGAAATCTTGGCCATCGCGAAAGTCAGCAGTTTGTGGTCCACGAACGCGGTGAAACGGCGTCCTTCCAGCCAGAACTGGAAATGGCGGATGGCCAGGTGCAGAGCCAACAACTCCCTGTCGAACGCGCTGTATTTTCGCTCGCTATCGCGCAAGGTTTTGCTGAAAAACGCGAGCGGCTGCCAGGCCCCAGCCACGTACTGTTCAACGACTGCCCCTATGGCTACATCTGACGCGTCAGTGGTGAGCGCTATGCGGGCCATTGGGACTGGGTGTGCCAACAAAGCAACGTTTGCCAGGGCTGATTTGACTTGAGAGAATGCGCGCTCCCGCTCAGGAGACAATTCGATTTTATTCGTGGGTTTTTGTTTTTTTAGTGCAGCGTACAATGGTTGCATGAGCTGCGTTGCGCGGGGGAGGAAACGGTTATAAAAATTAACCATTCCCAAAAACTCCTGTAACGCTTTGACCGTTTGTGGTTGGGGAAAATATGTTATTGCGTGCACTTTTTCGGGCAGAGGGACCGCTCCTTCTGGCGAAACGCGATGCCCCAAAAAATCAATCTGCGCCACCCCGAACTGACACTTCGCTGGGTTAATTATTAACCCGTGCTCTGCCAACCTCCGGAAAACTGCTGTGAGGTGGCTTTTGTGTTCGTCTTCGGACGTGCTGGCTACCAAAATGTCTTCCAAATAGACGAACACAAAAGGGAGATCGCGTAGGACCTCGTCCATCATGCATTGAAACGTCTGCGCCGCTCCCTTGAGCCCAAACGGCATGCGCAAAAACTCAAAAAGCCCAAAAGGAGTTATTACTGCTGTTTTGGGTATGTCCTGAGCGCGCACTGGAACCTGATGGTAGCCACGTACTAAGTCTATTTTAGAAAAAATGCACGCCCCCGCCAAATGAACCGAAAAATCTTGGATATGCGGAATCGGGTAGCAGTCGTGTGCTGTGGTGTTATTCAACCTGCGGAAATCACCGCAAGGTGGCCACGAGCCATCAGCTTTTGGGACCATATGCAGTGGTGAAGCCCAATGGCTTTTCGAACGCCTGATGATGCCCAGTTTTTCCAGGTTGGCGAACTCCTACCGCGCTATGGTCAGTTTAGCTGAGTCCAAGCGCCGAGCATTTGCAAAAATGGGCAGGCCGGTGGTAGTGATAAAATGTTCCACCCCATGTTTAGCCACTGTCTCCGAAAACGTTGGGACTGTGAGTGCTGGGAACTGAGTGAGGAGTGCGTGGAACTTACCACCCGCAGCTGTGACGTTGGCTTGTGCAGTTGGTGGTGCCACTCGAGCTGTGCAGGGAATAGAGTGAAAGGAGAGTGCATTAACCAGACGTCTGTTAGCAAGATCAACCAATAAACCATGTGAGCACAAAAAATCAGCCCCTAACATGTTGAAATTGACTGCCGCTACAACAAAAGTCCACTCAAATGCACGGCCTTGCAAAGACAGCAGAGTCCTCTCACCGAAGGTCTTAATCGCTGAGCCATTCGCTGCTGACACCCGGGGACCCTTGGACGGCGTCAGCCGGTCCGCGTAGGAAGGCGTGATGAAGCTCAGCTGGGAGCCCGTGTCCACGAGGAAATGCCTCCCCGAGCGTGCATCCGTCAGGTAGAGCAGCTTGTTGTCCTCCCCGAGTGCCGCAGCTACTACCGACCCCCGGTCTTGGCGTTTCCCGAGCGCTTGAAATGGCACGGTGGGATGCACTTGTGCGCCCTCTCTGCAAAGCGGCGATGGTAGAAGCAAAGGACGTCATCCGCTCCGTGTCGCCTGGCCCTTGCTGCTGCTGTCGTCGGTGAGTCTGGTGCCGCAGCCTTTGGCCCCATGCCGTCTCCGGACGTTGCGCCTAGCTCTGCTGCTGCGGCCAAAGCCGCGCTCCGTTTGTGGGCATCGACGAGTCGTTGCGCCTCCTGGCTCAGCTCATGGTAGTCTCGCTGGACCATCAGAGGTGAGCCTGCCAGGGTCACTCTCACCGCTGGCGGCAGGGTCCTGAGGAAAAGGTGGGCGAAGATAAAGTTGTCATCTTCGGAGTCTCTCAGCCTCAGCATTTTCACCATCAGGTCTGCGGGTCTGTCTTTCTCAATCTCCGTCAACGTTAGGAGCCCCTCTGCTCGCTGTTGCACCGAGGGGGTGAAGTGGCTGATAAGCGCAGCCTTCAATGCTCTGTACTTGTCGCTGTCCGGCGGGTGATTGACCAGATTCTCCACCCTTTGGACTGTGTGGCTGTCCAGCTTCGCCACCACATGGTAGAATTTTGTGTCGTCTCTCGAGATTCTCCGGAGGTTGAACTGCGCCTCGACCGCGCTAAACCAGGAGCGCGGACTATGCTGCTAGAAGTCCGGCAGCTGGAACGTGGCGGCTTTTGTCAGGCTGGCTTCTGCCGAGCCCCGCTCGGGAGAATTATCTCTGCTCATGCTTCGTCGTAAGGTCACCAGTGTGGAGAATGTGTTGAAGGATGAGACTGAGTTTATTCTTCAGGTTCAGCTTTAATCATAACCACATACTCCAACAATTTCAAAGCAAGAAAAAGAGGATGAATCTTCTCACATCTGTCCTTTATACCCCGGACATCAAAACTACAGTCACATGGTGTTTAATCAAACATACAGTCACATGGTACTTAATCCCAGTCACAATGCAACTCCTCAGATCTTCACACCATCCGCCCTCTAGTCTCGGGTGGTCAGGAAATCTCTTCAGGTCGTCTCCTTGAAACAAAAGGTCAAATCTCACACTCTCCCGTTACCCCAAGGAGGCTCAGCTCCTTTGTTTCCTGAGACGTGCAGCACACAATAAACACACAGCAATATATTTGTGGAGCATATGTGACCAACATATGTGCCCACAATTTATTAGAATCAGTTTTATTCAATATATAAGGTGTCCCGTGTTGTCTGTGTGATATTTTATACTGCATTTCTTTACATTTATTGCTAATAAATAATGAATGAATAGTGTGAATTCACTTTCTCCATGCGTCTTCATCAAAGCCACTTTGAAGATCTTCCTCCCATCTTTTAACTAATTTTCCCATATCGTATTTTTTTATTGTTCTGTAGGGTTTTATCAAAGTATGAAATGTGACCTTTAATTTGAAGTTTATTATAAGTCTCTCAAATGGTCCTAATGAGATTGCATTCTGTAAAGATTTATTGTTTATTGTAATAAAATGTCGGGCTTGGAGAAAGGCAAAAACATCTTTTTTTGGTAAATTAAAGGTATTTTGAGCTTGTGTGAAGGACATAAATACATTATTCTCATCAAACAGGTCTCCTATCACTCTCACTCCCGCTTCATACCAAGATCTAAATATGGCGTTATTAACGCCAGGAGGAAAATCTATTATTCATGAGTGGGGTGAGATATGAAAAGGTACTTTTTCTATCAGTGAATTTATCCATGTCCTGCTAGATCTTAATGGAGTTTGACAGAATTGGATTGTCCCTGACTTTTGTAGACATTTTTATACAAGTGAGTTCCCCCAGTTGTTCAAAGGGGTCACAACCCCATGAATCTATTGGGTTTTCTTTTCTTTCCACTTAGCCATAAACCCATCTGTAAATAATTCTGCCATGACAGGCTCAGTTGTATAGTATAAGGTTAGGAAATGCAAGACCTCCTTTATCCTTGGGCAACTGCAGAGTTTTCATACTAATCCTGGGTTTACTCCCTTGCCATGTAAAATGTGACGGCAATCTCTTTTGCCAATTTCTCAGAGATATAAACAGGTAACGTCTGCATTGGGTATAATAGGTGTGGTATCATATTCATTTTTAAGAAATTAACTCTACCCATCCAAGAAATTGACAGATCCTTCTATCTTATTAGATTCTTCTTAATACTCTTATGTACAGTATGAAAGTTCAAGTTCAGTAGGTTTTGAACATTTGGTGTAATATTAATCCCCAAATATGAGAGCCCTGAGGTAGACCAAGAAAAAGGAAAATCAGGGAGATTTGGTATATTTATTACTTCCGGCGCCACATGAGTCGGCTGCCTTTTGCAACAGCGGCTCAATTCTGAGTCTTTTTTCCTTCCTCTCTCTTTTTGATCCGTTTTTTTCTCACTCCATTTATATCACGGACACACAGATCGTCCCAAATGTCTCCTGAGCCGGTGGATGGAGCCACTGTTTATAGCAGGAGACGATACAGCAGGGAAGAGCTGCTAACACTCAACTGCCAACCGGTGCTAACGGAAAAACTCAACATACCGAGGGAACTGAGGCGAAAACGACGCAGCTGCCGGGCTGGAGTAAGGCGGAGGACAAAAAGTATAAGGTACAGACCCTCCCTTCCATCTATTGTCATGGGGAATGTACGGTCGTTACTGGGAAAGGTAGATGAGCTAGCAGCTATCTCCTGCTACGATAGCATATACCGGGAATGCTCTCTCCTTTTGTTTTCCGAGACTTGGCTAACTGAACTAGCAGCAGATGCAAACATTGAGCTGGAGGGTTTCCACACGATACGGGCAGACCGAACACCAGACAGTAGCAAAGCAAGGGGCGGTGGAGTGATAATGTATGTTAAAAACAACTGGTGCAGACCGGGACATATCACTGTTAAACAACGACACTGCAGCAAAGACATTGAATTGCTAGCTGTTAGCATGCGGCCTACATATCTCCCGAGGGAATACTCACACGTGATCTGCATTGTTGTTTATGCAAATCCGACGGCAAACGCTGGGACAGCGCGTGACGTCATCCATTCAGTAACCGGCAGGCTGCAGACAGAACACCCAGATGCTCTTCTCCTCATCTCAGGCGATTTCAACCATGTTTCACTGTCTCCCATTCTACCCACGTTTACCCAGTATGTCACATGCCACACTAGAGACAATAAAACACTGGACTTATTCTACGCAAACACTAAGGAGGCGTACACCTCATTACAACTCCCCCCACTAGGGAGATCGGATCACAACTTGGTTCATCTCCGGCCGGTGTACAAACCCCTAGTGCACAGACAACCTCCGGCCATGCGCACAGTGGAATTATGGTCTGAGGAGGCTATGGACACTCTAAAGGGCTGTTTTGAAACCACCGCCTGGAAGCAGCTTTGCGATCCACATGGTGAGGACATCGATGGCCTCACTCACACCATCACGGGCTATCTCGTGATGGTGTGGTATCTCTGCTCGCAGAGATAGCAAAAAGACGTAACAACCTAATAGTTTTGAATGCAAAAGATGCAATAGACTTACACAATGGTCCCCTCCGGCATACAACTAGGAAAATACCGGTCGCTATGGAGGGTGAGAATATGTATGGGTACATAATCATACCATGTAGGATAACTAAGTAGACAGTTGTGCTGTTTCATCCCATCTAACAACAATGCTCTGCACTGTGTGTGTTTATATATTTACATATTTATTCCATCTAGCTACAATGCTCCGCACTGGGTGTGTTTATATATCTATATATTTATTCCATCTAGCTACAATGCTCCGCACTGTGTGTGTTTATATATTTACATATTTATTCCATCTAGCTACAATGCTCCGCACTGTGTGTTTATATACTTATATATTTATTCCATCCAGCTACAATGCTCTGCACTGTGTGTCTGTGTATATATATATATATATTTATAGTAATATGTACATATGTATATTAGCTGCTCTTGTTTTTTGTTTTTTTCTTGCCTTCTGATTGTTGCTCTGAGTGTTGCTATCCCTGTGCTGTTGCAATCCTGGAATTTCCCCATTGTGGGACTAATAAAGGCTTATCTTATCTTATCTTATCTTATATATTCTTGTCGTATCCAATTGACATAGCCAAGGATTTATCAAGGTTGATCTTGTACCCTGAGAAGGACCCAAAGGTTTCAGTAACTGACATTAAAGCTTGTATAAATTCTTCAGGGTTTGTAATAAACAACAAAACATCATCAGCATGCAACACAATTTTGAATATTATTTTTAATTTGGAAGCCAGTAATGCTGTTATGACTTCTAATGGCCTCTGCCAATGGTTCAATGGCCAAGGCAAATATTAATGGCGATATAGGGTCTCCCTGTTGAGTAGATCTCCCAAGTGTAAATTCAGATGACTTTGCACCATTTATAAGCACACTAGCTCTAGGTGAATAATATATTAGTTTGACCAAGTTGATTAAGTCCTCTCCCAAGCCAAATTTTCCCATTACTGTGAAAAGGTAAGGCCACTCTATGCGATCAAAAGCCTTCTCTGCATCCAGTGAAATAATAAGACCATGTTTCTGATTCATATTTGTATGTTGAATAATGTTGAGTACTTTTCTCATGTTAGTTTGGAAAGTTCTGTTCTTAATAAAACCCATCTGTTCTGGTTTAATTAGTAGGGGGAGAGAGCGTTCAAGTCTGTTTGCTAATATCTTGGAGAAGATTTTACTATCTACATTGGTTAAACTGATGGGTTGATATGAACTGCATTTTTCAGGGGGCTTACCTTTTTTAAGAATTAATGAGATGTTTGCCGAGTACAAAGAGTTGGGAAGAGAACCATTCTCAGCCGAGTGGAAGTACATCTTTAAAAGAGGGCCCTTTAATGAGTCCTGAAATATTTTATGTAACAGGGCCATGTCCATCAGGCCCAGGAGCTTTTCCACCCTGAAGGGAGTTAATTGCTTTTCTAATCTCTTCCTCATTTATTGGTCTACCAAGTGCAGCTCTTTCTGTCACTATAAGTAATGGAAGATTGAGATTTCCTAGGAAATCGTCAATACATTTCTGAGTTTTATTGGATTCAGAAGTATAGAGTTTTTTTTAATAAAATTTTTCCATTATCTCCACTAACGTTTTAGTTTCACAGTGATTTTTTCCCATGCTCATCTTTTAATGATGAGATAGGTTTGAAATCTCACCTGCCGGCTGCTAATTAAGCAAGCAGTCATCCCGGTTTGTCTCCCATTTCAAACAATCTATGTTTTGCATAAAAGATAGTTGCTTCTGCTTTTTGTGTTAGGAGTTGATCAAGAGCTGATCTGATGGCTTCGGATTTCTTGTATAGGGCCGCAGATGGATTATCCTTAATTTGGTTATCAACCTCATTCAATTGTTTTTCTAGATTTGTTCTTTCAAAGATTCCTTTTTTCCTGGCTGCACTATCAGAAATTATGACTCCTCTCAAGTAAGCTTTAAGAGTGTCCCACATAATTAATGGGTTTGTTTCCTTGTTATCATTTATTGAGAGAAAAAATTAAATTTGTCGTTTCAAAAATAACACAACTGAGGGATTATTTAAAAGTGAAGGGTTAAGACGCCAGTTATGTAAAGTTGGTTGAGGAGTAGGTGGTGAGATTGTGATTTAGACATCTGAATGATTGGATAATAGACGAGTACCTATTACACATTTCTCGACTCTAATACTGTTCTTGAAACAAAAATGTAATCAATTTGAGAAAAACTTTGGTGTGGGTGACAAAAGAAGGTGTAATCCTTATCTTTGGGGTGGAGAACTCTCCAAGTATCAAATAATTGCAAATCTACTGATAAGAATAGCCACACCTCTCTTTTTTTGTTGAAAATGACGAACAGTAAACTTGTCCAACCCACTCTTTCTTAAGTTTTCCATGCTCCTTACATACCTGCCAACTACTCCGGTTTTGCCGTAATGGTCCCGGTTTTCAAGACCCCATTCCGGGTTACGGCTTTATTAATCAAAATTACGGTTTTTCACTAAAAATTCAGTCAAAAATTTTAAATCGTAAAAAAAACACGAAAGCAATTCCAAACACGAGATCACTAGGAATCGTATCTAAATTTAGAACATAGTAGCGTCAGTAGCGTTTCTTTTCGTGGTTCGCTGCTACGCTTTACCTGAAGCGTTTGCTAAGCTAACGCTATCGCTATTGAGGGTATTGAGGTTTCTATTCTCGCGCGAAATCCCGGAGAGGCGTGCGTACATGGCGAGATGTAAACACGATGTAAACTGCTGCAGACGTTCGCACGACTGCACTTCAGCCCTGGCAAATGGACCATGGATTAGACATCTAAAGGGAGAATACATTTTATATAATGCCTAAGATTCTGAAGAGCATGTGCTGTGTAATTGCAAGCCTTGTCATGCTTGGTGTATCATGTAAACACATAAAATATCAGAGCGATTTTGCCATCTTTTACGCACGTGCCTGTGCCTGCTGATATCTCTAGTCTTCTAGTTACCTTCGCCGAGGAGGTTATGTGATCATCAGCGTTGGTTTGTCTGTTTGTTTGTTAGCAAGATAACTCAAAAAGTTATTGACGGATTTTCATGAAATTTTCACAGATTGTCAGAAATGGGGTATCCATTTGGCAGGCTAAGGCTGCAGCGCATCGTGCGCACTGCTGAGAAGGTGATCGGCTGCAAGCTCCCATCTCTCCAGGATCTGTACATCTCCAGGATCCGGAGGCGTGCTGGCCGGATCATAGCCGATCCCTCACACCCTGGTCACGTACTGTTTGCCCCTCTCCCCTCAGGTAGAAGACTTCGGTCCATCCAGACTAAAACCTCCCGTCACATGAACAGCTTCTTCCCCTCTGCCATCAGACTGCTGAACACTAAGTGACTTATTGACTCTCGTGCACTATGCAGCAGCTCAACCAGACTCATGTCAATCATCACTGTTCTCTTCCTGCATTACCGACTGCACTATATGGTTCTCCACATTATCTGCTGCTCGCTAATATATTTAAACTGCTGACTAGTATTACTCACTCTCATTCTACACTTTATTGCATGTATAGTTTATTTCTTTTATTTTATCATGTTTAATGTTGCAGCATTGCACTGAGACAAATTCCTAGTTTGTGTACTACATGAACAATGGCAATAATTCTGATTCTGATTCTGATTCTGATCCTACAGATGATTAGATTTTGGTGGTGATCCAGATCAACGTCCGGATCCAGGAATTTTTTAAAGGATTCTTTTTTTTTTTTTTTTTTATTTAACATTGCGAGATAGGGCCATTTTCAATATTTTATTTATGATGTTAAACACTGTATGGGGGGAACTGTGGCACTTGGCGGAGGTCTGCGCTCTCCGAGTGCTTTTCTAGTATTCATAATACATCACATCTGGCCTATTCAAAGTTCTATGCAGTGTTAAGATAGTCTTTTGAATGCAAATTTAACGAATGAATGAATCTTTATTTTGGATAGATTAAAAGTAAAGATTAAAAAGAAACAGAATAATATAACAAAGGCGAAAAAATCCAACAAGGTCAAATTAAACAATAACTCCTCTGATTATACAGTTCAACATAAGTTATCTGAAATGGGTGATGGCTGAAGCCGCAGCTTATATTGCCCACTCATATTCCATCCAAGAATTCAAAAGAAAAACAAAACAAGAGCGATTACAATTCAGAACAAAGCTAAGACAAAATGTGGCAAAAAAAAAAACTAAGTAACAACACAACACAGACTGGATATGACAATCCTTATGTGATTTTACATGCCATCTTGTATATATGTTTGGAGTATTTCTTCCTTTAGTTTTTGTTTAAATTGTCCAAGCGTTGTACATGATTTTAATTCAGGTCCAAAATCGTTCCTTAATCTGACTCTTTGCACTGAAACACAGTGTTGCTTGGTGGTAGTTCTCACTGAAGGTTTTTGAATTATACATGAGATGACTGTTGTTGTGAAATGGTGCTATATAAATAAAGTTGAATTGAATTGAAATGTTCCTCTGAAATGATATTGTTTCTCCCTTATTTGGAACAGCTTTTGGATATTTGCGGGCAGTGATAGATTCTTAGCTTTAAACATTATTACTGCAGTTTTAAAGTCAACCAGATCTTTCAACTTGAGAGCTTTTAATTTAAGAAAAAGTGGGTTTGTTGGTTCCCTGTAAGCAGCTTTGTTTATTATTCTAATAGCTCTCTTCTGAAGCATAAAGACAGGATATATGTTTGTTTTATATGTATTTCCCCATACTTCAGTACAATATGTCATGTATGGGAGTATTAATGAATGATACAAAGTATATAATGTGGGTTGTTGATTCAGCAAATATTTCGCTCTGTGTAGTATTGCAATTGATTTAGATATTTTACCTTTAATATAATTAATATGTGACTTCTATGTCAAATGCTAATATATGTTTGACACTGCGGCCCCTGGATTCTGGCTAGCTACTAGGCTTTTCAGGTTTGAAAGTTGAAGAAATATGAGGTTGTTAGCAACATTTAACTAGATTTAATGCTAATATTTGTTTGGCAAATATTAGCATTATTATTATTAGCATTAGCATTATTAGCATTAGCATCGGCCCCTGGACCCCGGCTAGCTACTAGGCTTTTCAGGTTTGAAAAGTTGGCAGGTATGTCCTTATCATTGAGGTGTGTTGCCTGTAACAGGGCAATGTTAGTTTTTTCCTGAAGCCAGGATAACAATTTCTTGCGTTTTACAGCATGATTAAGTCCTTTGACATTAAAAGATATATTGTAGCCACACATGTGCCTTACTGAATGCCTTACATAATGCCTCACATCTTAGATAAGAACAAAGGCAGAGTTTCCTTGGAGATAACAGGAAGCTGTGAAAGTGTTATCTTTGGTATGCATTTGGTATGTAAGAGACTGCCTGGAGCATCCTTTGTGGACCAAAGACTGTGGGGGTGATGCTAGGGGATTAAAGAGGAAATGCATTGTTACTTGTGATTTTAATGCAATGTGACTTGTGAGCTGGGGGGAGACCTGGGTATATAAGGGACGAGTTTGTTCTGAGATGTTCTCTTTCTACTTTGCTCATGTTGGAGACATGTAATAAACTGCCTTGAGACAAAACATGCCTCGTCAATTACACACTCAACACTGGTGACCCAAGACGTAGCATGCAGCAAGAAGAGAATTCCCCGGGGCCAGCCTCGTTGGGAGCCCCCAGCCAAGCGTACGCCGTTACGGTCCAGCTACCGGACTTTTGGCAGCACAACCCACGCTCCTGGTTCCACTTGGTCGAGGCACAGTTTGCCCTCCGGGGAATATCGGTAGATGACACGAAATTCTACTATGTGATCGCAAAGCTCGATAACCACACAGCGCAGCATGTGGAGAGCCTTCTGGAGCAGCCACCAGCCAGCGACAAATACGGCGCGTTGAAGGCTGCACTCATCCAGCACTACACTCTCTCGGTTGAGGAGAGAGCAGAGAGACTCCTGGTGCTGACCGAGTTGGGAGATGGCACGCCCGTTGACCTGATGGAGAAGATGCTGAGGTTGAAAGGCTCGGACGATGACCACTTCATCTTTACCCACCTCTTCCTCAGGACCCTGCCGTCAGCGACGAGAGCGGCCCTGGCCAGTTCGCCGTTGTTGGCCCAGCGGGACTACCGTGCGCTGACCTGGGAGGCACATCGGATTGCCAACGCCAGCAGAGAGCGCGCGGCCACGGAGGCAGCGATGGAGCGCGGCGCGACGGCCGGAGATGGCGGGGAGCCAAGGACGGCAGTAGCAGAACCCACAACGACAGCGGCGGCGGGCGCCAAGGAACACGGAGGAGACATCCTTTGTTTCTATCGCCGCCGCTTTGCAGAGAAGGCACGCAAATGTATACCACCATGCCAGTTCAAGCGCTCGGGAAAACGTCAAGACTGGGGGTCGGTAGCAGCTGCGACCCTCGGGGAGGAGAACAAGCTGTTCTACTTGACGGACGCACGCTCTGGGAGACATTACCTCGTGGACACCGGCGCCCAGCTGAGTTTCATTATGCCGTCCTACACCGACTGGCTGGCAGGTTCCAGCGGCCCCCAGATGGCAGCAGCAAACGGCTCGGACATTAAAACCTTTGGTGAGAGGACTCTGCTTCTGTCTCTACACGGCTGTACATTTGAGTGGACTTTTGTCATAGCAGCATTGAATTTCAATATATTGGGGGCTGATTTTTTTGTGCTCACATGGGTTGTTGGTTGATGTCGCTAACAGGCGCCTGGTTAATGCACTGTCTTTTGATTCTATTCCCTGTACAGCTCGAGCGTCCCGGCCAACAGCACAAGCCAACGTCACAGCTGCAAGCGGTAAGTTCCACACACTGTTCACTCAGTTCCCAGCACTCACGGTCCCGACATTTTTGGCAGCTGTTGCTAAACACGGGGTGGAACATTTTATTACCACCACCGGGCCGCCTGTTTTTGCAAAACCTCTGCGCTTGGACGCAGCTAAACTGGCCATAGCGCGTGAGGAGTTCACCAACCTGGAGAGGTTGGGCATCATCAGGCGTTCAAACAACCCATGGGCTTCCCCGCTACACATGGTCCCTAAAGCTGACGGTTCGTGGCGACCTTGCGGGGATTTCCGCAGGTTGAACAATGCCACAGTGCATGACCGCTACCCAATCCCTCATATCCAAGATTTTTCCGTTCATTTGGCAGGAGCGCGCGTTTTTTCTAAAATAGACTTGGTCCGCGGTCACCACCAAGTCCCAGTGCGCGCTGAGGACATACCCAAAACAGCGGTGATAACTCCGTTTGGCCTATTTGAGTTTTTGCGCATGCCATTCGGGCTTAAAGGGGCTGCACAGACGTTCCAACGCATGATGGATGCGGTGCTGCGCGATCTCCCTTTCGTATTCGTCTACCTGGATGATATTTTGGTAGCCAGCGTGTCCGAAGACGAACACAAAACCCACCTCACGGCGGTTTTCCGGAGGTTGGGAGAGCACGGTTTAATAATCAATCCAGCGAAGTGTCAGTTCGGGGTGACGCAGATTGATTTTTTGGGGCACCGCGTCTCTTCCAAAGAAGCAGTTCCGCTGCCTGACAAAGTGCGCGCGGTAGCAGATTTTCCCCGACCACAAACGGTCAGGGCGTTACAGGAGTTTTTGGGAATGGTGAATTTTTATAACCGTTTCCTCCCCCGCGCAGTGCAGCTCATGCAACCGCTGTATGCCGCGCTCAAAAAGCAGAAACCCGCGAATAAGATCGAATGGTCCCCGGAGCGAGAGTGGGCATTCTCGGAAGTCAAGGCAACCCTGGCAAATGCTACGTTGTTGGCACATCCAGACCCAACGGCCCACATAGCGCTCACGACTGATGCGTCAGATGTGGCCATAGGGGCCGTCATGGAGCAGCGTGTAGCCGGCGCTTGGCAACCGCTTGCCTTTTTCATCAAGACCTTGCGCGATAGTGAATGTAAATACAGCGCATTTGACAGGGAGTTGCTGGCTCTCCACTTGGCTATTCGCCACTTCCAATTCTGGCTGGAAGGACGCTGTTTCACCACGTTCGTTGACTACAAGCCACTAACATTCGCAATGGCCAAGGTTTCAGAACCGTGGTCGGGCCGGCAGCAGAGACAGCTGGCCGCGATCTCAGAGTTTACTACCGATATTCAGCACGTGTCGGGTAAACTGAATGTGGTGGCAGACTGCCTCTCGCGCGCCGTGGCTGCCCCCGTCCGCGTGGGGATAGATTACACAGCCATGGCCGCAGAGCAGATTAGTGACGCGGATGTGCGCGCGCTCCAGTCTGGACCAACAGGGTTAAGGCTGGAGAGCAGGGTGCTGCAAGACGGTATGCCCCCGCTAATCTGTGATGTCTCCATGGGGCGACCGCATCCCGTGGTACCGGCAGTGTGGCGCCGCCGCGTTTTTGACTCGATTCATTCTTTGGCGCACCCGGGGGTGCGCGCGTCGATCAAAATGGTAGCAGAAAAATTTGTGTGGCCGGGCCTCCGCAAACAGGTGAAAGAGTAGGCAGCAGCCTGCATGGCGTGCCAACGAGCCAAGGTACACAGACGCACGAGGGCTCCCTTGGAGCCATTTCACATCCTGGCTAAGAGGTTCAACCACGTTCACGTGGACCTCGTGGGTCCCCTCCCGCCATCACAGGGGTGCACGCACCTTCTGACAATGGTGGACCACACCACGCGCTGGCCGGAGGTGGTTCCTTTGGCGTCAACCACAGCTGAGGAGGTGGTGCGCACGTTTGTAACAGCATGGTTGGCGCGTTTTGGAGTCCCGTCGGACATTACGTCTGACAGAGGCCCTCAATTTGTTTCCGAACTTTGATCGACAATGGCCCACAGCCTAGATGTCGCAATTCACCGTACAGCCGCGTACAATCCACAGGCTAATGGGTTATGCGAACGTTTTCACAGGTCATTGAAAGCAGCTCTCAGAGCATCACTGATGGATGCAAATTTGGTAGACAAGCTACCGTGGGTTTTATTAGGGTTGCGTTCTGCGCCTAAAGAAGACTTAGAAGCTTCCCCAGCTGAACTCGTTTTCGCCCAGCCACTTCGGCTGCCTGGGGAGTTTCTCCCAGATAATCCTGCGCCAAGCAGTTCCCTGTCTCAGCTGTTGCAGCGTAGCATTGACGCAGGCACGCTGCCGGGCCCCGTTCATCACAGTTTTCGCGCGTTTTTGTGCCTAAAACTTTGAAAAACGCGGAGTTTGTTTTTGTCAGACATGACGCGCATCGCCCCCCACTGCGACCACCTTATGATGGGCCGTTCAGAGTGTTGGAAACAGGAGACAAGCATTTTTTGCTAGATTTGGGGGTTAGGAGGGAAGAGATTGGCATAAGCAGACTCAAACCCACTTTTGTGGTGGCAGACGAGCAAGTGCTGTTGGCAAGGGCCCCTCGGCGCGGGAGACCACCACAGGGTGCTTCCCAGAGTAATATTTCCCCAGAACACCCGCAGGGACTGACAAAAGGTTTTCACCCCCAGACAGCAGCTCCCCAGCATGACGGCGCCGCTGAGGCGGTGAATCCTGGCTACAGCAGATACGGGAGAAGACTGAGGCCCAAGCAGCATGTGGATTGATGTGTAATGATTCTGTCACAGCATGCAGACTGTGTTCTTTTGTTCGATCTAAAATGTTTGGGGGGGGGTAGCCACACATGTGCCTTACTGAATGCCTTACATAATGCCTCACATCTTAGATAAGAACAAAGGCAGAGTTTCCTTGGAGATAACAGGAAGCTGTAAAAGTGTAATCTTTGGTATGCATTTGGTATGCAAGAGACTGCCTGGAGCATCCTTTGTGGACCAAAGACTGTGGGGGTGATGCTAGGGGATTAAAGAGGAAATGCATTATTACTTGTGATTTTAATGCAGTGTGACTTGTGAGCTGGGGGGAGACCTGGGTATATAAGGGACGAGTTTGTTCTGAGATGTTCTTCTTTCTACTTTGCTCATGTTGGAGACGTGTAATAAACTGCCTTGAGACAAAACATGCCTCGTCAATTACACACTCCACAATATACTTAATGTGGTCTATATTAATCATATATTCAATAACCTACATATGTTGAAGCATGTGGAAATGTTTGGTAATTACATATGTAAAGCAACTTCCACCTCTGAAAGGACAAAGGCTCTCAACCGCCAAGTGAAGAACAAAGACGTTCCCAGACACTGCGGTGGAGACCGGAGGAGCTACCCTCACCCCCTGGGCGAGGAGAGGAAATACCAAGACAATGGGGGGATTAAGATAATGAGGGATGTCAGCCTTTGTTATGCATGTCTTTTGTTATGTGCAAGTATAAAGTCAGTAAGCCGGAGATATTCAGTCTCTTTTCCTTCTACCACCTTTGCACTGAATGAGACTTGTTAGGAGAGCTGATAAATAAACTTTGGTTTATATATCAAATCGCCTCATCATTTCAAGCTCTTCTACACTTAATGGCATTCATTCAAAACTGTGGTTTGATTCAAACAAATTAACGCTCAATTTAAGTAAGACAAAATTTATAGTCTTTAACAACCATCACAACAACTCAGTATCTAAACTCAGTGTAAATGGTGTAGAGATTGAAAGGGTATCTGAAACTAAATTTCTTGGAGTAATAATTGATAATAAACTGTGTTGGAAGTCACATATTAATTATATTAAAGGTAAAATATCCAAATCAATTGCAATATTACACAGAGTGAAATATTTGCTGAATCAACCCACACTATATACCTTGTATCATTCATTAATACTCCCATACATGACATATTGTAATGAAGTATGGGGAAATACATATAAAACAAACATATATCCAGTCTTTATGCTTCAGAAGAGAGCTATTAGAATAATAAACAAAGCAGCTTACAGGGAACCAACAAACCCACTTTTTCTTAAACTAAAAGCTCTCAAGTTGAAAGATCTGGTTGACTTTAAAACTGCAATAATAATGTTTAAAGTGAAGAATCTATCACTGCCCGCAAATATCCAAAAGTTGTTCCAAATAAGGGAGAAACAATGTCATTTCAGAGGAACATGTATATTTCAAAAACCTACAGTGAGAACTACCACCAAGGAACACTGTGTTTCAGTGCAAGGAGTCAGATTATGGAACGATTTTGGACCTGAATTAAAATCATGTACAACGCTTGGACAATTTAAACTAAAACTAAAGGAAGAAATACTCCAAACATATATACAAGATGACATGTAAAATCACATAAGGATTGTCATATCCAGCCTGTGTTGTGTTGTAGCTTAGTTTTTTTCTGTCACACCTTGTCTTAGCTTCGTTTTTTTGAATTGTAATCGCTCTTGTCTTGTTTTGTTTTTTTCTTTTAAATTCTTGGATGGAATATGGGTGGGCAATATAAGCTGCGGCTTCAGCCATCACCCATTTCGGATAACTTATGTTGAATTGTATAATCAGAGGAGTTATTGTCTAATTTGACCTTGTTGGATTTTCTTTCCCCCTTTGTTATATTATTCAGTTCCTTTTAACCTGTACTATCCGAAATAAAGATTCATTCATTCATTCATTCATTTAAACCACAATACATGCTTATATCTACACACTAGTGCAGGTATAAGGTAACATCAAAGAAGGGAAGATAAAACCAAAAAAATAAATATAAAATTAAAAAAATAAAAAAACAAAACAAAATTAACATGGAAAAGATTAAAAAAATTAAAAAAGGGAGAGGGAAAAAATGGGGAAAGAAAATAGGAATGCCCAGGCTAACTACTCTATTTTTAGATTTATCTTTAGACATTCCGAGTACTAAAAGTTTATTCTCACAAATAAATCTGTTTAATCCGTTTAACTCGAGCAGTCTCAGCAGCATCAACAGAACAAAAACAATCCTAACAGAAACGTCCAAACGAGCACTTCTCAGGGCTGAGGGGAAACGGCACCTCTTGCACGCACACACACAGTCGAGTACGCTGATCTTTTCCATTTCCAACAGTCGATGTGTCGCTGCTCACTCCCGATTCAAATTTCTTGGTGTCTCATTATACTCATGTCGTTACTCTAATATGGTGTAAACAAAGTGGTGGGCAAACTCCATTTAAACCTAGACCACCTTAATCAGTCACCTATAAATATTAACTCTTCAATTATATTTCCACAGTCACAGTCATCCACACAGTTCTCCATTATCATGCTCTTACTCAGCTGTTTGTTCACAAGGCCATGCCCATCGTCTCCATGAAGATTTCAGCCTTTTCTGCCATGTCAAAAGAAAACTCCTTATTATTATAGGTGAAGCAGAGGGTCGCTGGATATTGCATCCTAAACCTGATGTTTTTCCCGATCATTTTCTAGTCTCCGCTGTTGCAAAATATTTTGTGGCAAATCTTGTCAGATGGTGATTCTTGGTCCTTCATATTCCAGATTTTATTTGCCACTAAGCATTAAAATCTTGGTCTTGTCTGCAGGATAGTGGAGCTTCATTATAACAGCCCGAGGGCTATCTGGTTTAGGGCGACCAAGTCCTCTGTGGCATCTGCCCAGCCTTATCCTACCTTCTCTGGACTCCATATTAAGTAGCTTGGGTAGCCAGGTTTAAGAGAATGATAATACATTCTTTCCTTCAATTCTTTCCTTGACGCCGAAGACTCTGATGTTGTCCCAACAGGACCGTGCCTCTTGGTCATCCATACGATTAGTGAGGGTGGCTAACTTAGCTTCCGCTTCAGCTAACCTGCCCTCAAGTTCGGCGATAATATCCTCGGCGTTGGAAATACGACATTTGGCTTCTCCCAAATGTTTTGAGTCCTCCTCTATCTTTGTCGTAATCATGTCTAATTTATTAGAAAATGCGGCCAATTTCTCCTCCATGACGGCTGCCACCTTGGTTGTAATTTCCTTTATTAAGGCAGCACTATCAACAAGCGGGCTAGCATTAGCCTCCATACATTATGCATCCGTGGGCTCACCTGAAAATTATGTCTCAAGCCTCCAACACTTCAGATGATCCCCTGTTTCCGTTGCTAGCTAGCTTGCTTGGACGTCCATAGCCAGAAACCTGGGGGTAAATAATTCCAAAAACCCGATTCAGCTGAAGAGTTCCCGGTCCTCCTGTCTCCCAGTGAGTGAGTTTCATTTTCTAATTAGTTTACTCTGCAACAGTGATAATTTTACTACATCCCCTAGCTAGCGGAGGCGAACGCGTGACGATGAAAATTTTCGCATACTCGCGTCTTCCCATTGATTTTCTATGGATTCACGCCACCTGTTCGTGTTTGGTGTGAACACAGCTTAAGAAGAAGAAGCCAACTTTATTGCCATTCAATCCATACAGCCAATCATGTACAGTAGAACAAAATTATATTTCTCCTCTCTTCAATGTTAATCACATCTAGAATCAGAGGAGCTGTTGCCATGCAAAGCACCACCACAAACAACTTTTTCTTCCCCTATTCTGAGCACCAAGCTAGAAGTTGGGAAGTACCATTTTTATATGGTCTTTGGTATGACCCAGCTAGGCTTGAACCCACAACCTCTTGGCTGCAGGGCGGATGCTCCACCACTACTCCAGCACTCTGCTGGTGGTCTAATTGATCTTTAATGTGTTGGACGCATGGACATCATGAGCATTTTAGAAAAGGAGGGCATTGTTGTCAGGGTCTGGAGTGTCCTCCCCACTATAAAAATGAATTATAAATGGAATTCACTTATATAGCGCTTTTCTTCTCATCTAGGATGACCAAAGCGCTTTACAGATCCTGCAATCCACACATTCACACACTGATGGCGGCAGAGCTGCCATACACACAGGCACTAACCAGGCCACCAGGAGCAACTGGGGGTTCAGTGTCTTGCTCAAGGACACTTTGACAAGCAGACAGCAGACAGAGCAGGAATCGAATCCGTGACCCTCCGATCAGTAGTCAGTCACAGTACACTTGTGCCACCGCTGCCCCGGTGGCGCAGGTGTAGCAGATGCCATTTCCTTTATTTGTTTATTTTAGTTGCTCATCAATTGAAATACTTAATTTTGAACATGTAATAATCACTTAAAATGGAAAACAACAAAAGTGCATTGTGAACTGATGAACAAAGGACAAAAGACACTGAAATGCCTTTCATACGTACATACAGTAAATGTGTCTATAAGATAATGTCATGGCGGCCGCTGGGCCGTCATCATCCTCAGCTGCGCACACACCGGCTGTTGGTAATCAACGGGCTTTAAAAGCCAGGATCTCAGACTGCTCTGCACGGAGTCATCTGTCGCCTTTGCCTCTCAACGCGTCTAGGATACGACCTCAAGCCAGAGTCAGAGCCAAGTCGCCATGTCAAGCCACGTCACGTAAGATACCTCTTCACTCATCCCTTCCTAGTGTTCTCCCCTGTGCACAGGTGGACCTCCCTGGCGGCGGACTTACCTCCCCTGTCAACAGGTTGCCATCTCCTCCTCCTCGGAGTTCCTCCTCACCACCTCAGCGTCGAGCACCACGCACACCACGCCGCTCCGGAACACGGAGCCAGCAAGATTCTCTCTACGGCGCCTGCAAGTAAGCAGCACAAGCTTCAGCTTTCCATTCATGTGAACTGTAATCAGAATCAGAATCAGAATCAGATTTATTGCCATTGTTCATGTAGTACACAAACTAGGAATTTGTCTCGGTGCAATGCTGCAACATTAAACATGATAAAATAAAAGAAATAAACTATACATGCAATAAAGTGTAGAATAAGAGTGAGTAATACTGGTCAGCAGTTAAAATATATTAGCGAGCAGCAGATAATGTGGAGAACCATATAGTGCAGTCGGTAATGCAGGAAGAAAACAGTGATGATTGACATGAGTCTGGTTGAGTTGCTGTACATAGTGCACGAGAGTCAATAAGTCACTTAGCGTTCAGCAGTCTGATGGCAGAGGGGAAGAAGCTGTTCATGTGACGGGAGGTTTTAGTCTGGATGGACCGAAGTCTTCTACCTGAGGGAAGAGGGGCAAACAGTACGTGACCAGGGTGTGAGTGATCGGCTATGATCCGGCCAGCACGCCTGCGGGTCCTGCAGATGTACAGATCCTGGAGAGATGGGAGCTTGCAGCCGATCACCTTCTCAGCAGTGCGCACGACGCGCTGCAGCCTTAGTCTGTTCCTGGCAGTGGCTCCTGCGTACCACACGGTTATGGAGGTGGTGAGGATGGACTCGATGATGGCTGTGTAGAACTGCACTAACATCTTGGTGGGTAGCTTGAGCTTCCTCAGCTGCCGCAGGAAGAACATCCTCTGCTGGGCCTTTTTGATGAGGGAGCTGATGGTCGGCTCCCACTTGAGGTCCCTGGTGATGGTGGTGCCTAGGAAGCGGAAGAAATCAGCAGTGGTGATGGGAGAGCCTGTGAGGGTGAGGGGGGGCAGAGGGGTTGTGACTTTCCTGAAGTCCACAATCATCTCCACTGTCTTCAGAGCGTTCAGCTGCAGGTTGTTGTTGTTGCACCAGGACACCAGCTGGGCCACCTCTCTCCTGTAGGCGGACTCGTCGCCGTTGGAGATGAGCCCGATGAGGGTGGTGTCGTCCGCAAACTTGATCAACTTGACAGACTGGTGGCTGGAGGTGCAGGAGTTGGTATAAAGGGAGAAGAGTAGGGGGGAAAGTACACAGCCCTGGGGTGATCCGGTGCTGATGCTAGCAGAGTCTGAGACAGTCTTTCCCAGCCGCACATGCTGCCTCTGGTCCGTCAGGAAGTCGGTGATCCACCTGCAGAGGGAGTCAGGCACGTTGAGCAGGGACAGCTTGTCCCAGAGCAGAGCGGGGCGGATGGTGTTGAATGCGGAGCTGAAGTCCACAAACAGGATCCTGGCGTAGGTTCCCGGGGAGTCCAGGTGCTGCAGGATGGAGTGGAGGGCCAGGTTGACTGCATCGTCTACAGACCTGTTGGCTCGGTAGGCAAACTGCAGCGGGTCCAGGAGAGGGGTGGTGATGGACTTGAGGTGGGGCAGGACCAGGCGCTCAAAGGACTTCATGACTACAGAGGTGAGCGCTACAGGTCTGTAGTCATTAAGTCCAGTGATCCGTGGCTTCTTGGGGACAGGGATGATGGTGGAGGATTTGAGGCAGAGCGGCACGTGGCATAGCTTAAGGGAGGTGTTAAAAATGTCTGTGAAGACAGGAGCCAGCTGTTTCGCACAGTGTCTCAGGGTGGAGGGAGACACGCCGTCCGGACCGGGGGCCTTGCGCGGGTTCAGTCTGGAGAACTGTTTGAGCACGTCCTGCTCACTGATGACAAGGGCAGGGGGGGAGGGGGGGCGCCTTTGATGAAGTAGGGATCGTGGAGGCTGTGGAGCTGGAGAGAGGGGGGGAGTTGGACACAGATGACGAGGTGTCAAAACGGGCATAGTGTTGGGACAGTCTTTGACAAAGGGCTTTGTCATCCTGACCTTTAGGAGCCTGAGGCCGATAGTTGGTGATTTGCCTCAGTCCTCTCCACACAGAAGCCGAGTCATTAGCAGTGAACTGCTGCTGAAGTCTCTCAGAATACACAGATTTAGCTCTCTTCAGCTCTCTGTTAAACCGATATTTAACCTCCCTATAGCAGTCCCTGTCTCCACTTTTCAGCGCTGCTTCCTTCTCCTTCCTGATCTGTCTGAGCTTAGCAGTGAACCAGGGCTTGTCATTAGAGTACCTTACCCTGGTGCGCGATGGAAGAATGTCCTCCTCACAAAAGTGGATATAAGAGTTCACAGTGTCCGTGTATTCATCCAGATCATGCGTGGCTCCTTTAAACATGCCCCAGTCAGTTATTTCCATGCATATTTCCAGCTTCTCCTCAGCTTCACTGGTCCATTTCTTCGTAGTGTTCACAACAGGTTTGGTGAGCTTCAATCTCTGTCTGTATGTGGGAATGAGGTGGACCATCACGTGATCAGATAATCCCAGCGCAGCGCGGGGAACAGCGCGATATGCGTCTTTCACTGTGGTGTAACAGTGATCCAGCGTGTTTATTCCTCTGGTGGGGCATTTAATAAACTGTTTGTAGCGGGGGAGATCGTGGCTCAGATTACTCTGGTTAAAGTCGCCAACCACAATAACCAGAGAGTCTGGAAAAATCCGCTCCGTGTGTTGGATGTGATCCGCGAGCACGCGCAGTCTTCGCGCGTGTCCGCGTCGGGAGGGACGTACACAGCGGCGAGGATGAATGAGGCAAACTCCCGCGGGGAATAAAATGGCTTGCAGTTAATAAAAAGAAATTCCAGGGCGGGAGAACAGTGTTTGGAAATTACCGTTACATCAGAGCACCAGCTGCTGTTGATGTAAAAGCAGACTCCGCCTCCTGTGGTCTTGCCGGAGAGCTCTGTGTCACGATCAGCACGAAACAGCTGAAATCCCTCGAGGCGCAGCGCGCTGTCTGGTGTGTTTTCCCTGAGCCAAGTCTCGGTAAAGCAGAGGGCAGCCGAGGAAGAGAGGTCCTTAAAACGCATCAGCAGTCTCAGTTCATCTACCTTGTTAGAGAGAGAGTTGGTATTGGACAGAAATATGCCAGGCAACGCCGTGCGCGTGCCTCTCCTGCGAAGCCGGACGAGAGCGCCCGCTCGTCTTCCTCTCTTACGCCGTCTCACTTTCCGAGCCAAGCAATGAACCAGATCGGCGGCAGGAGCTAAAAAAACTGGGAGTAGGTCCATGGGAGTGAAAGTCCTGATATTTAGAAGTTCTTCACGGGTATAAGAGCAAGCAGACACACAATTGACAAACAAAAACAAACAAAGGGCGCAGCGAAGCACCATGGCGACCACTGTGGGCGCCATCTTGGATAATAATCCCCTGTGCTTGTGTGTTCCAGGGTTGCCAGGTCGCAGCAGGAATCGCTCAGCTCCAGTGACCGGACAGCCACGCACTCACCCACTCATTCACACACACAGCACTCATCATCTTAATTAATAAATAATTGTCAAACTATCTTCTCGTGTCAGCGTCTGTCTCCTGGGTCCCTAACCATGTCAGATAAGCCTTTATTAGTCCCACAATGGGGAATTTACAGGAATTCAGCAGCAAAGGGATAGCAGCACTCAGAGCAATAGTAAATAAGCTATGATAAGAATAGGCTATCCCAAGCAGTAAATAAATATACATGCACTACTCATAAAAACTTTGGCATCGTCAGCTTTTGGATGAAATTTCAGGATGGACCTAAAATGCACTACTGTGGCGACACTAAACACAGCGGGGAGACATTCCTCTGGGACATTTCTCTGAAGCATTCCTCACACCCAGCAGTCACCCAGCAGGGGCTTGGAGGAAGCAGAGAGCAATTGACACACGACCAAAAGAACCACAGGAGACAGTCAGACGGGACTGAATGCATGCGTCTTTCAATCAATCAACTTGATTTATAAAGCACTTTAAAAGCAACACTCGCTACACAAAGTGCTGTACAGCAAGAGAACATAAAAGCAGGGCACTAACACAAAGGGCGCTAACACAAGAACCACAGTAAAAAATTCATAAATAAAATAAAAAGTAAAATAAATAAAAATCCATTTCATTCAATAAAATCAATGTCTCATACTGGGTCGAAGGCCAGGGAGTAAAAATGTGTTTTAAGATGTGTTTTAAAAATGGACAGTGAAGGTGCTTGTCTAATGTCCAGGGGTAAATCATTCCATAACCTGTGGGCCATGATCGAAAAGGCTCTGTCCCCTCTGAGCTTGCGCCTCGCCTTTGGTACCTCCAAAAGCAGCTGTTCAGTTGACCTAAGGGACCGGGTGGGAGCGTAGGGATGGAGAAGCTCAGAGAGGTAAGGTGGCGCAAGACCATTCAAGGATTTAAAAACAAATAAAAGAATTTTAAAATCAACTCTAAAATACACGGGCAGCCAGCGGAGTGAAGCTAAGATGGGTGTGATGTGATCTCTTCCATGTGTACCTGTTAAAAGATGAGCAGCGACGTTTTGAACCAGCTGCAGAAGGGAAAGAGATAACTGGCTGACACCGGCGTAAGGTGCTTTACAGTAATCCAGCCCAGATGAAATAAAAGCATGGATTACTGTTTCTAAGTGTGGTCTAGAGAGAATGGGTTTTACTTTTGCTAAACGCCTTAGATGAAAGAAGCTGGATTTTACCACGGAACGAATCTGCGTGTCTAATTTAAAATCATTGTCCATGATAAAACCAAGGTTCCAAGCTGTGGATTTAACATAAGGAGTAAGGGGGCCCAAGTATACAGGAAGGGACTCACAGGGGTGTCTAGGTCCAAACACCATCACTTCGGTCTTCTTATCATTAAAATTTAGGAAGTTTAGGGCCATCCAAGACTTTATGTCTTCAATGCATGCCAGGAGTGAGTTGACTGATGAGGCAGCTTTTTGTTTTAGAGGGACATAAATCATCAGCATACAGGTGGAAAGAGATACCATGCTTTTTAAAAATGGAACCCAGAGGAAGTATGTACAGAGAAAAAAGCATGGGCCCTACAATTGACCCCTGTGGGACCCTGTAGGGCAGAGGAGCACAAGAGGATTCAAACCCAGACATGCTAACTTTAAAAGTCCTGTCTGACAGATAGGATCGAAACCAGTTGAGAGCAGTGCCACAAATGCCCACTAGGTGCTGCAAACGGGAAATTAAAACATGATGGTCCACTGTGTCAAAGGCAGCAGTTAAATCAAGCAGCACAAGAACAGCATATTCACCTGAATCACATGCCAAGAGAATATCGTTAAAAACTCTTAACAAGGCTGTCTCTGTGCTATGAAGAGCTTTGAAACCAGATTGAAAAATCTCCAAAATACCCTGTTCATCCAGAAAACATTTCAGCTGCATATAGTCAATTTTCTCTAAAATTTTTGAGAGAAATGGCAGCTTGGAAATGGGCCTAAAATTTGCCAACACGGTATGATCGAGACCAGGTTTCTTAATCAAGGGCTGTACTACTGCATGTTTAAAATTTTCAGGAACCACACCAGATGACAGGCTGCTGTTCAAGATGGCAAGAACTGACTGGTCTATACTGGGAAGCACCTCTTTAAAAAGTCTAGGAGGGACAGCATCACAGGGAGACCCTGAGGGCTTAATGTGGCCAACCACGTCCTCTAAAAATGACAGAGTCACGGGTTCAAACTGATCAAAAACAGCAGAACAAGGGACAGAGACAGAGGGATCAGAGGCAGGAGGTGAGATGAGAGCCCTGGTGGTGGCCACCTTGTCAATAAAATTTCTCACCAGGATTTGAAATAAGTCAAAAAGTGAAAACTTTGATTAGTCTGTAAAATATTTTTTTCTTTGAATAATCATTAACTTTAATCCTCAGGAAGCCTTAGTGACAATACGCAAAGACAATTCATTTGTTTCCTAATTTGTAAATATTAAAACATTTAAAGGCTTTAAATGAAGACAGACTTCAACAAATAAAACAAAGCCAATAACAACTTTAAAACAAAGCGAAGACGTATAACTCAAAAGCCTTAAAGCATTTAACCTTTTCTATTTTTGTTGCTTTCTTTTTGTAAATAAAATCATTACTTTCAAGTGAGATTTAACAAAAATTCACAACCTAGTTGAGCACTATTCCAAAACTACGCTTTGATAACTGAACTGAAAGAAGTCAATCCACACAATTTTTGTTTGTCTTGTGAAATACAAATCAAAATACAGTGTCAACAAATAAATTAACACATATTCCACATTTCTAAAGAATTCCAAAATATTTACTTTCCTTCTTACAAGCCTGGAAGTTGAAACAAACTCCAAAAAGAAGCTTGTAATTCCCCTCACGACAAAACAATTCTCAAGGTTAACTCTTGACTCACAACTTTAGCTATAATTAATGAATTGATTTCAAGCTAAGCATTACACAAACGGTCAAACATGTCGAGTTACCTGATCCGTTCGGACCCGAACGACAACGTGAAAGACATTGGCAAATTCCGTCCGATGGAGACCTCAATAAGATCGCTCGCCACGTCACGAAATTTGACCCCTCAACCAGTGGGTCACCTGATATCAGGGCTTATTTGCAAGACATCAACTACTACTTGCACAAATACCCCGATGCTACAGTTGACGATCGCATTTATTTGATCACGTTGACATCCAACAGGTCGGTATCAAAATTTATAGATCGGCAACCATTTGACATCAAGATGAACCACCGGAAACTCTACAAAGTCATTGAAAAGGAGTTCTCTGACGACTGCTTACAGTCCGGGCTAGCGACAGCCCTAGCTGTAAAACAGGGTCGCTTAGAGCCCCCACAGGCATACTACCAGCGACTCCTGCGTGCATATTTCGGATCTCAAAACACATCTGAGATGGAAGAAGACCACAATTTCAAGGCTCTTTTCATTCAGAATCTCCATCCCACGGTTGGACACCACCTTGGAGTCATGACTAACCAAAAGTCAAACTCGATAAACCAGCTAAGAGAGTTTGCACATTATGCATTCCAGAAACAGCGACAAAGCAATCAGAAGCATACCGAGCCTATCGCGGTGTTAGCTGTCAACACTGCATTGGACACCCTGGACCCAGTGGGCGCCCCAAGGCCAGCCCCTGTTCCAGCACCTCGGTCACAAATAAAACAACGGCAGTCCTCTAGTCAAGATAAGTCGAGTCATGACCCGGCAAAATTTTTGACACCAAGTTCCAAGCCAACATCACTAAAACCTGACTATCGTCGGATGCTAAGCCCACCAGGTAAGTCACGAGAATACGGTACGGATACCCGGGATGACAGATATCGATTTCGAGACTCACGTAACCGCGGGAGATGGTCACCTCCCTCATACCGCTGGAAAAACTTTGAGAAGGAAGCAAGACCTCCCCCTGGTAAGTTTAGCTCCAAACCCTGGGAGAAGTAAGAACAGCCCATTTTCAGCCGAGAAGACCTGGAAACTCTCCAACGTATACTTGACGAACTGAAGAGGATAAAAGAGGCGAAAGAGGACAAGAAGCCAGATGTCCTAGCCATAAATATTGTGACCACCCCAAACGATCCTTTAGGGTTGCCACAACTCAACCCTGAGGAATCTCCTACTACAAAGGGGAAGGATACCGAAGACACAACCGAGCATCCTCCACCCAAAACTCAGGAGGAGCTCCAAAACGCAATGCCACCCAGTGCCATTTTGGTAGTCCAGCTACCTGGGAAACCTTACTCACCTGAAACAGGCGACTCTTTAATCTGCATTGAACCACCGGTCCAACAATTTCTGTGTGATTTGACCGAAAGGGGGATTGCACTGTGGAGAGTGTGGGAAATGAGGAAGCAGGTTTACGAACAGATGAAGTTTATGAACACTCTCTCATCAGTCATACACAGAAAAGCAATGAAACACTCAGGCACGGTTCTCCTTTATATCCCCACCGCTCATCTCACATCTGCGTGACATTTCACATCACATTGCATGACATTTAACATCACAATACATTCACCCTTAAACCCCCCCGACTACTGTTTACTCTCTGCTTCCTGACTGAGACGCTGTCTGAGTTGATTCACCCAAGTCTCTACAATATGCATTTTGTCTCTGCTACAGCACCAAAATTTTTCCTTTCATTGACCCTGGAAGATGTGATGGCTCATGAAGTCCTACTGGATACCGCAGCGGACATCACATTCATGTCGCAGGACTTTTTTGAACACCTACGAGTCGCTGCTAACCACGCGCACAAAGACTTGAAACTAAGACCTTGCTCCTTAGCTATTCAACCTTATGCACCCTCAAACATGACTGTGTCACACATGTCATTGAAAAAGATCTCCATTGGGCCCATGACCTTGATCAATTTGGTCTATGTGTCCAATCTCAACTCAATTCCGTTGCTGATAGGCAAGGATCTACTTAATCGCTTTGAGCCTCTGATAGACTTCAAGAATCTCAAGCTATGGGATCAAGTTCAACAACCTCTCCCAACCACTCTACCTGAAGCAATCAGATCACAGTGCTACACTCCTGACACCTTGGATGTTCCAGGAGTCAATCCACTCACACTGCTGACCCAACAAAGTTTGACAGAAGGTGACCCTGGGGACCGAGCTGAAACAGGCACCCATTCCCATGTCACCACATCCGACAACCAAACCTGAAATGAACACAGTTCATTCCTTTGCACCCTAAAGCCAGGGGCAGTCGACGAAGAGTACTGCCCCCAAGTGGTCAAAGGACTAGTTATCCAAAGCTCCCACATAGAAGACGTGGTACCGGCTCTCTGGGCTGATAAATCCGCAATCAGCCAGACACTTTTTGACTCTCTGCACGAGAAATACCCTGACCTTATGGTCACTTACAAGTCTTTTCGTTTCCCTGCTGGGACTAAATCAAACAAAACATTGGTCGCCACAAGTATCTGTGCCCTCCACCTTCAGTGGAACCACAGACTGCTAATGCATCCTTTCTTGGTCGTTCCCGACCTGCTACATGCAGTCTATATTGGCAGTGATCTTCTTGTGAGACTCAGAACCCAGGTTGATACCATAAACAATGTTTTATGGTCTCTCACCCCAGTCCGAGACGCTCACTCTACAACAGATCTCGACACTCTAAAGTCAGGCAAGACCATCCCTGAGGCCTGCCAGGTACTGAACACTCAACACTGTCTCATACCTGCTAATGTCACGTGCTGCCCGGTCCAACTATGCATTCAGACCGGGTAGAAAATCATACATCCACAAACATTTTTCCAACCGGCTCCTTTGCTTGACGATCTAGGCTTAACTCTGGAGACCACGCCCCTTCTAAGCCTAGAATACAGAACCACCACGTTGCCGGTAAACACACCCCACGGCAGAGACCATCATCCTGCCCAAGGCCACGCCTCTCAGCTGGCTCATCACCACGGATTTCCACAATTTCGAACTGACTGTTTCAGTGCTAGGCGGCCTCCCTGATTCTCTTTGGGCCGGCTCTCTTGAACCTACAGTCATTTACACTAAGCCTTCTAAGGCCATCGCTCTTGTGTCAATGCCAACCCCTGACAAAGAGTCAGTGGGACAAATTGACTTGACCAACCATGACCAAATGCTTGACCAAGCCATTGAACTCCTTCCATAGGCATCCAATCAGCAGACCAATGACAATCCCAGCAATGCTCCACCAAAATCAGTCCTCACTATCACTGAAGAGATTGCTCAGGTGGTAGCTGATGCTGATGCCCTAACCTCTGACGAAGAACGTGAAAAACTTCACCAGGTTCTTCTTAAGTATGAACAATCCTTCTCCAAAGACTCCTTGGACTGTGGACTAACCACAATCCACTCAGTATGCATTCCTACACCACCTGACGCTCCTCCCACCTATGTCAGGCAGTACAAGATTCCCTTGGCCTTGTACTGCCCAGTACAAGAAATAATCGATGACCTACTGGACCGTGGCATAATCAGGCCATGCAACAGTACCTACTTGGCCCCCTTATGGCCTGTCCTAAAGCCCAATGGTAAGTAGCAACTCACCATTGATTACAGGAAATTGAACACTCAAGTTCCTCTCTCGAGGTGGCCTATGACTCAACTGGAGCAAGAACTCCCTAGAGTCAAAGATGCCAAATACTTCTCAACACTGGACATTGCTTCTGGTTTCTGGACTATTCCTGTCCAAGCTGAAGACCAACACAAACTGGCCTTCACATTCGCAAATCGCCAATATACATTCACCCGTTGCCCTTTCGGGTATGCCAACTCTCCTGCAGAGTTCAACATTTTCTTGAACAAAGCATGTCCAGACGCCCGAAACAGAGGTAACCTCATCTATGTTGACGACATTCTCATTCGGAGTCCAACTCTGGACACCCACCTCATTGAAATTGACTATGTCCTTGGCCAGCTCACGCAAGCAGGAGCCAAAATTTCTCTCTCCAATGCCAATGGTGCAAAACCAAAGTCAACTATGTTGGTCTCTTGGTAGGATCCAAAGGGGTCCTACCACAAACGACACAAATTCAAGGTATCTTAAACGTCAAGGCCCCTACTAACATCTCCGAACTCTGGAGCTTCCTTAGGGGTATGCAACTTCTCACGTCAGTTCATTGAGGATTATGCAGACTGCAAAACCCCTTACAGTCCTCCTACGAAAGGACACCCCTTTCATTTGGTCTGAGGCTCAAGAACAGGCTATGCTAGCGTTGAAGCAAAAGTTATGCACAGCACCATGTCTGGCCGATCCCAACTGCGACCAGCCATTCTTCCTACAAGTGGGGTTCTCTACCAACTGCTTAAGTGCAGGATTATACCAAATCTACGACCATGACAAACAAGTCATGGCCTATGCCAGCAAAACCCTGTCTGGTCCGGAACTGAAATCCTCAGACTGCGAAAAAGCCCTTCTGGCCACTGTATGGGCAATCAAACATTTCTCCAACTCTGTGGGAGGCCAGAGAATCACAGTTGAGACTCACCACCAGCCAGTGGTCTTCCTTAACAGTCAATTCATCAGAGAAGGCGTTGTAACAAATGCCAGAATAGCCTCCTGGTTGATGGCTCTACAAAGTTTTGATGTGGAGGTCCGCTACGGACAGAAGTTGAGAAGCCCTCTCGGCACAGACTTGGCTGCTTGCCAACGGTGCTCCGAGGACACTCCAGGACCATCCATTCCTGCAGAGCCACCTACAGTCACTGAAGACCTAAACCATCACTACTTTGACCAGAACATCTGTCAAGATATGGTCACGGCTTATGTCGATGGTTGTTCTTTCCACCATGAAACTCATATCCGTGCTGGTGTGGGAGTGGCATGGTTGAACAATCAGCCTTGTGCACCCCACAACTTTCAACTGGGTTCCCAATCATCCCATTATCATCATCGCAGGTGTGCTCATTCCACTGCAACTTGCCATAGACCATGGCATTTGCACATTGGTCATCTGCACTGACTCCAACTACGCACGCCTCAGTTTCACTTGTCATTTAGCACTCTGGAAGGCAAAAGGTTTTGTAACCTCCAACCACAAACCAGTTAAACATCAAGACCTTTTCAAGGCATGTGATCACCTGGTCACATCCAACAACCTCCAGGTATACTGGAAAAAGGTCAGAGGTCACTTGCACACACCAGGTCAGGACAAAGAATGGAATGACCTTGTGGACTCACTTGCAGAACAAGGAGCCATACAAGGCACACCCTGATCCTTTGATTCTGCTCAGGTGCCGACTTCACAGTCCCTCCCACCCACCCCTACAGTCTGCGCGGTCACTAGGGACCAGATAAACAGGGCCCAAGATCTGACACAAACCACAGGTCCTCTTGCGGTTGACCCTGTTTTCACTGACGCTGACCTTATCTCTCTTCAAACCCTTGACCCTGCGATCCATAAAATGATACAATATCTCTCGGATCCTGCACTCAATGCACCATCCGACTCGGATCTCGCTGACATTCCAGACTTGAAACCACTTTTTGCCACACAATCGTCCTTGCAGCTGCGCAATGGCATTCTAGTTTATGTTTCCGATGAACTCCCTGTGCCTGCGCTTGTGGTCCCTCGTAACCAGAAGGGGGTGATGATTGTTCATGCCCACGATCTCCCAACTGCAGGACACAAAGGCGTCAAAGTGACGTACAGTGCACTCAAACAAGTGGCATATTGGCCATACATGCGAAAGGATGTAGCAGACTACATCAAGGGACGTCTCGTATGTTGCCAGTTTCAACCAACCAACTCGATTCACCGAGCACCCCTACAGAAAAGAGGCATTTCATTCCCATCGTCTGACCTCCAAATTGACTGGGTAGGTCCCCTTCCACGGTCAGCCAGAGGAAACAAATACTTCCTCACTGTCATCACCCGCAGCTCATGGGCTGCCACCTCAGCTGCGCGCACACCTGCGCCTCATTAAGCCCTGCTATTTATTCCATCCTGCCCTGAGCTGCGGCCTGGAGCCGTCTGTCTCCCTGCATTCCTCCACAGCTACTTCCCTGTCGTTCGGGCCAGCTGTTCTTCTCATCGGGCATGTAAGCTGTCATTTACCTTACCTTCTCCATCCAGTCTTCCCCTGTGCACAGGTGGATCCCCTTGGCGGCGGACTCACTCTCCCTCGTCACGGTGCTCCTCCACTTGACACATCCTCACGGACGCACAGCAGAACGCTGTCTCCCAGGCTTGGGACTTGCCACGCCAGCCACCGCGTTGCTACAAGTAAGCACAATTGCATCATTACTTTCCCGTGTGGTTGCCCAGCTAATCCCTGCTCTCCTCTCTCATAGGGTTGCCTGGTTGAACGGTGAACTGCTCTGTCCTGGCCTCATCCTCCACCCACACTACATTCACATCTCGCATACACGCATCCACACACACACATTATTGTTGAATAAAGCTGTCAAATCTGTCCGAGCCTGCGTGCGTGTTTTCCTGGGCCGAATAATATGTCAGTGCGGCTCCAGCAAAGCGGCCCAGCGGATAGCGGGCTCGCGCGCCGTTTTACCACCCTCGAGGCTTGGGTGGATTTGATTGCCCATCAACAACAGGTCATTCTAAATTAATTCACCTCAATTACCAATCGGTTGGACCGCCTGGACCCCCCACGGCCTTTCCCTTTGGGCCCTCCTGGCAGCGCGGCGACGGGTGCTTCCACAGCCGGCCAGTCTAGCTCGGGAGCGCCAGCCTGTCTCACACCCATCCCAACTCCTGCTCGCTTCAGTGGGAAACTCGGTGGAGCGAAGGCGTTTATACTTCAGTGTGAGTCGGTGTTTCTGCGCGTTCCCGGGGACTTCCCCTCAGACCATAGCCGAATCGGGTACATGGCTAACCTCCTCGAGGGGCGAGCGTTAGCTTGGGCTTACGCTGTAATGACGAAGCCAAGTTACGCAAACCTCTCGTATGACCGGTTCGTGCAAGACTTTCTAGAGGTCTTTGATCATTCCTGACTCGATAGCGCCCTCGTGGACCGGCTTCTTGGTCTCCAACAGGGAGTCCAGCCCGCGGCGGAGTACGCAGTCGACTTCCGGGTGGCTGCGGAGGAGGTAGGCTGGGGACAGGCTTCTCTCTGCAGCATTTTCCTCCGTAGTCTTAATTCTGGTCTGAGGGATGAGCTAGCTGGCCGGGATCTCCCAGAGCGACTCTCCGAGCTGATCTTGCTCACGATTAGCCTGGACAACAGGCTGCGTGAGCAGGCCGCGGAGCGGAAGTCTGCCAGCCGCTCGCGCGGAGCTTCCCTCCGTTCAGCTCAGTCGCGCCCTCTGGCGTTACCAGCCCCGGAGTCCGCCGACGAACCAGAGGACATGGCTATCGGGTGCACTAGGCTCCCTCTAGCGGAGAGACAACGCCGGCGGGAACGGGGTCTCTGCATGTACTGCAGAGATGACCGGCATCCCGTGGAGCTGTGTCCGGTGAAGCCAAAAGGGGAGGTCCGCGAGTCACAATAGGGGGCCTCGTGGACTCCAACTGACCTAATCCCCTATCATCTTGTACATTGCCAATTCGTTTCTGCCACAACTCCACTGGACACTCCACTCACGCACTGATGGATTCTGGGGCAGAGCAGAACTTTATTTCTAAGAGCCTGGCAACCCGTTTGGGCATACCCAGCCAACAGCTGCCCAATCCCCTGAACTTGATAACGCTCTCCCGTTGTCCTCTGGGTACAGTAACTCATCGCTCCAAGCCAGTTCCCATCATCGTCTCTGGCAACCACCGGGAGGATCTGACCTTCTACATCCTGCCCTCTTTGTCGGACCGTGTCATTCTGGGGTACCCCTGGCTGCAGCTGCATAATCCTGTCCTGGATTGGAGAACCGGCAGCGTCCTGTCCTGGAGCACCTTCTGCCTGGGTACCTGTCTCCAGTCGGCAGCCTGCGCTCCATCTGCCCCTCTGCCGGCCCCTGTCTCTGAGCCCCTGGACCTGACCCTGGTGCCGCAGGAGTTCCACGACTTGGGGGCAGCTTTCAGTAAGTCCAAAGCCTTGTCCCTTCCACCGCATCGACCGCATCATAGAGGCTTGCCCGCTCCAAAGACTGGAAGGAGGATTACACACCCTCCATACAGCAAACCAGGAGGCAACTGCTTGGCTTAAGGACTTTGCATTCGCTAAATAAAATACCGCATCGACCCTACGACTGTGCTATCAACATCCGCCCGGGGGCACCCCTGCCATCTGGCCGCCTCTACAGTCTCTCTGCACGGAACGCAAGGCGATGGACACATATATTAAGGAGCCACTCAGCGCTGGGATCATCTGCCCCTCCTCGTCCCCGCTTGGCGCGGGCTTCTTCTTCGTGGGCAAGAAGGATGGGTCCCTACGTCCCTGTATTGACTTCAGAGCCCTTAATGACATCACGATCAAGGATCGCTACACCCTGCCGCTCATGGACACCGCTTTCCACTCCCTCCAGGGGGCGACCTGGTTTACTAAGCTCGACCTCCGCAGCGCTTACCATCTCGTTAGAATCCGGGAGGGAGACGAGTGGAAGACGGCCTTTAGGACACCCAGCGGTCACTTTGAGTATCTCGTGATGCCGTTTGGGCTCACCAACGCACCTGCCGTCTTCCAGCGCCTTATAAATGACCTTCTGCGGGACTTCCTGGGAGTTTTCGTCTTTGTATATCTTGACGATATACTCATCTTCTCCAGATCACGGGAGGAGCACCAGGCCCATGTGAGGCGGGTCCTGCAGCGTCTGCTGGAGAATCGCCTGTTCATTAAGGCAGAAAAATGCGAGTTGTACACTCAAACCACCTCCTTCCTGGGGTTCGTGATCTCCCACAACCAGATCCTTCCCGACCCCGCTAAGGTCAAAGTGGTGGTCGAGTGGCCCAGGCCGACCTCCAGGAAGCAGGTGCAGCAGTTTATTGGATTTGCTAATTTCTACCGGCACTTCGTCCCGAACTACAGCATCATCGTCACCCCTCTGACTCACCTCACGCCGTCGAAAGTGCCTTTTCGGTGGTCTGAGGAGGCTGCCGCCACCTTCAAGACTCTCCAGGCAGAGTTCTCGTCCTCCCGGGTCTTGACCCAGGTTGACCCCGCTCTTCAGTGTCTGGTGGAGGTCGACGCGTCCGACACAGGGGTGGGAGTGGTGTTGTCCCAGCAGTCACCGGTGGATGGAGTTAAACGGCTCTGCGACTTCTTCTCCAGGAAACTATCAGCGGCAGAGCAGAACTATGATGTCGGTGACAGGGAGCTCCTCGCTATCAAGCTCGCGCTACAGGAGTGGCTTCACTGTTTAGAGGGGGCAGCCCAACCTTTTGTGGTCTGGACGGACCATAAGAACCTCGAGTACCTGAGATCAGCGAAGCGCCTGAACGCCCGCCAGGCGCGCTGGTCTCTGTTCTTCACTCGTTTCAACTTTACCATCACGTACCGTCCAGGCTTGAAGAATGGGTTGCCCGACGCCCTTTCCAGGCAGTTCGCCCCGGAGGGTCCAGAAGAGGCCGAGCATACCATCCTGCCCGAGTCGTGCGTCGTGGGGGCGATTTCATGGGACATCAAGGACAGGATTAAGAGGGCTCAGGAGGCGGAGCCGGACCCCGGCGGGGGGCCTGAGAGGAGGCTGTATGTTCCTTCGGCGGTTTGGGGTGAAGTAATCCACTGGGCCCACACCTCCAAACTCGCCTGTCACCCTGGCATCACCCGCCTGGTGGGTTTCCTGCAACGCTTGTTTTGGTGGCCGGGCCTTCAGAAAGACATTACCAACTATGTCCGGGCCTGTCCCCAGTGCACCATCGGCAAGTCTCCGAACTCTCCACCTGCGGGTCTCCTCCAGCCCCTGCCGGTTCCGGGTAGGCCCTGGTCACACATTGCCCTTGACTTCGTCACTGGACTCCCGGTCTCCAACACCTATGACACGGTCCTGACCATCGTGGACAGGTTCTCCAAGGCCGCCCATTTTGTGCCCCTTCAGGGTCTCCCTTCGGCACATGAGACGGCCGATCTCCTGGTCCAGCATGTCGTCAGGCTGCATGGGATTCCACAGGACGTGGTCTCGGACCGTGGTCCACAGTTTGTCTCCCAGGTTTGGAGGAGCTTCTGCAGCACCTTGGGGGCCACAGTCAGTCTCTCTTCTGGTTATCATCCCCAGTCCAACGGGCAGTGTGAGCGCACGAACCAGGAGTTAGAGGCTGCTCTGCACTGCATGACATCATCCAACCCTTCGTCTTGGAGCTCCTACCTGACCTGGGTGGAGTACACCCATAACTCGGCCCGGTCCACTGCTACTGGGTTGTCTCCCTTTCAAGCATCCTTGGGGTATGACCCTCCTGTTTTCCCGGAGCAGGAGGTTGAACTGGCTGTTCCTTCTGTTCAGGCACACATCAGGCACTGTCAGAGCATGTGGAAGAAGACCAAAGATGCGCTATTACGCACAGCAGCGCACAACAGCTCCATCGCCAACCGCCACAGAAGGCCAGCTCCTGCCTATCGGGTGGGTCAGCAGGTGTGGCTCTCCTCTCAGGACATCTGCCTCAAGGGTGAGAAGAAGAAGCTGGCACCAAGATTTCTCGGCCCTTTCACCATATCCAGGATTATTAACCCGGTGGCTGTGCGCTTAGCCGTCCCCCCCTCCCTTCGTGTGTGTCCCACCTTCCACGTCTCCAAAATTAAACCCGTGCTTTCCAATCCACTCTGCCCTCCTCCTAGGTCTCTTCCTGCACCCAGGATAGTCGACGGTGACCCGGCGTGGGGTGTTAATGCCATCTTGGACTCCCGGCGTCGGGGTTGTGGGCTGCAATACCTGGTGGATTGGGAAGGTTATGGTCCGGAGTGGAGATCCTGGATGCGCTCTTTGTGGGTGTTGGATCCTGACCTCATCGCGGAGTTCCACCGGACACACCCAGGCGCTGGTAGGGGGGGGAGTACTGTCATCACCCGCAGCTCACGGGCTGCCACCTCAGCTGTGCGCACACCTGCGCCTCATTAAGCCCTGCTATTTATTCCATCCTGCCCTGAGCTGCGGCCTGGAGCCGTCTGTCTCCCTGCGTTCCTCCACAGCTACTTCCCTGTCGTTCGGGCCAGCTGTTCTTCTCATCGGACACGTAAGCTGTCATTTACCTTACCTTCTCCATCCAGTCTTCCCCTGTGCACAGGTGGATCCCCTTGGCGGCGGACTCACTCTCCCTCGACACGCTGCTCCTCCACTTGTCACATCCTCACGGACGCACAGCAGAACACTGTCTCCCAGGCTTGGGACTTGCCACGCCAGCCACCGCGTTGCTACAAGTAAGCACAATTGCATCATTACTTTCCTGTGTGGTTGCCCAGCTAATCCCTGCTCTCCTCTCTCATAGGGTTGCCTGGTTGAACGGTGAACTGCTCTGTCCTGGCCTCATCCTCCACCCACACTACATTCACATCTCGCATACACGCATCCACACACACACATTATTGTTGAATAAAGCTGTCAAATCTGTCCGAGCCTGCGTGCGTGTTTTCCTGGGCCGAATAATATGTCACTCACAGTCACATGTGCTTTCACCAAATGGGTCGAGTGCTTGCCTGCTCCTAATGACATGGCAGAAACCACGGCCTACTTGTTGATGAACCATGTATTCTCCAGATTCGGTCTGCCAAGCCGAATCAACTCTGACCGCGGCACTCATTTCACCGCCGAAGTCATGTGACAACTGTGGGAAACCTTGGGAGTTCAAGCTAACTTCCATATTGGCCACCACCCACAATCCTCCGGACAGGTTGAAAGAACCCACCGAACTGTGATCAACATACTGAAGAAGTATGTTTCACCACACCAAAAAGACTGGGATATAAAACTTCCGCTGGTCTTGATGGTCATCCGAGCCACACCCCATGAAGCTACTGGGGTGTCACCTTTTGAAATGATGACAGGCCAGCAATTGACTTTGCCCCTGCATTTACTCTACCAACCTGGAGAGGCCAGTGTTGCCACAGCTTACACTACTCACCAGTACATGACTGACCTGACCAAACATCTCCAACAGACTTTTGCCTTTACCCAAAAACATTTGGACCGATCAGCTGAAGGACGCAAAGCCTACTATGACCAGAAAGCCAAACATGACAAACTCCAAGTGGGAGACAAGATTTTCTATTATGCTTTCATTCCTCAGACAGGACAGACCAACGCACAAGCAGGAAAACTCGCTCAGAAGTTCCTCCCCAGGTGGACGGGTCCACACACGATCACAGATAAACTCTCTCCGGTCGTTTACCAAATCAAAATAAGCAAAGGTAGGCAGGACCCCATCTCCAAATGGGTCCATCATAATCAAATCAAAGCTTACAAAAACCACATGGGACTCGTCAGGGACAACACTGTTCCATTAAGTCAGTAAACAAACCTAAAATCTTGTTTGCGCCTGATAGATAACTGTTAGCTAACTATGAGCCTCAGGTATACTTTGTCACATTTCTCTCCCTCAATCAGGTAACTGCATTAAACCTTCAAAGGGAAAAGTTAGCCCAAACTAACTGACTTCCTTAAAATCTAACTTCAAAAGACCCTGCAAAATTTCATTCAGTGTCATCAACTTACTATTTCAACATAGTACACACAAAACCTCCAATATCACTAGCTTAAGTCAATAATCACACAAAACCTGCTAAAGGTGATAAAACACTAAAAGCCTAGAGCTCAGTCTCTAACAAAGTTGTTCCACCTCTGAGAATAACTTTCACCTACCACTCAGGTACCTCAAGAAAAAGGAAACCGACAAGAAGCTCAAGATTAAAATCACTCACTTCCATTCGTTTGCCAGGATGATGGCCCTCCTGTTTTTCAGTTTAACCCTCTACCTAGCTCTCTCACCTACTTTTGCCCAGGTAGAACTGGACAGAGCCCAGACAAAAAGTCAACAATCTTTAGGTAGATTCTCAACCACAGCCTCATCATTAGGGCCCCTTGCTAGCCTTAGCACGTCCACTGTTAAATCGGTCAACACCGCTACACCAAAACGCCAGGCAGTTGAACCACAAACCATTACCGAAACTTTGCAAGATCCTGTGTTGGTTTTGAATGTTTGCTCCAAAGCCTCATTCAAACTCAACAAGGTCTTGGGCTTATCACTCTTCATGTTAGAGGTTGACCATGCTCACACACACCTAATGTCTGCGTTCCTTCAAAGGTAGCTAGAAACATTAGCTTTTCAGCTAATACTTTAACAATGAGCCTGCCTTCACCTCTTCTTGCCCCTGTTTCAGATGTTACAAAGTTACTCCTCATTGCCACTCAAAGAACAATGATGACTTTCCATGTTCGCTCAGTCTTCCAGAACAAAGGTCTCAAACACCCTTTGAGTCAGACCTCTGTGGAACCATGGTTTAGTCCAGCTAAACAAATTCAATTTGAACCTCCTTGAGTTACCTCAATATTGCTTAACCTAAACATCTACCTCAAATAAGCAATAAAAAA
Organism: Pholidichthys leucotaenia; assembly: GCA_020510985.1. Taxonomy (NCBI): domain Eukaryota; kingdom Metazoa; phylum Chordata; class Actinopteri; order Cichliformes; family Pholidichthyidae; genus Pholidichthys; species Pholidichthys leucotaenia. The sequence goes on from CM035844.1 coordinate 281,871,221, forward strand.
TTTTTTTGTCTTGCATCCTTCGTTTTGATCTTTACTTTTAGAATTTTTGAAGTTATATGCATGCTTATACACAAACATATATCTATATATAGTCCTTGCACTCCATTTTGATTTTGTGCCCAATTCAAACTATTTTTGAACAATTATAATAGCTGTTTCATCGTAAACCAAAACACCTACCTCAGGTATGTAAAACTACGCACTTTGTATCTTCTTACTTTTGTAACCAGAATTTTTGAGTCATTTCAGGACATATACCTTAGCTTACTACTCTGTCACTTTTATAATCTACATTTGTCTATATTCAAATAGTTTTTGGAAATTCATGGAAGTCCTTCCAGTAAACCAAAGTCAAAGATCTCTCCTTAGTAATAGATACTGTTTGCATGCTGCTGTGTATGGACATCAAAAACCTTTAACCCAGTATTTATGTCAAGTGTTGCCAAGGAGACGAAGCTGCCATGGTTGTGTACCAATGCTGACCGACGCTCACCATTGCTACAAAGGGGGGAATATGTTGCATCAACGTCTCCTCCAGCCAATCCAGAAGATTACTTTCCTCCATTTTACAGCAATTTCACTTTTCTTTATTCTACAGGAAGCTCCCTTGTCTTTATATTAAAACTACCCTCACTCAAGGCCTGACCAAGAATGTTCTTCCCCAGAACCCCAGTGTAAACACTTGCCTCTTGCAGAGATGGTAAGGATCAGAATTTGCTTTCAAAGGCTTAAAGGGACCATAAAAACTCAGAGTCCAGATCCCCAAAGTGGACAGTTCTTGTGGATAGCATCCGCCCTACAGGAATCTAATGCTCTTAAAAGGTCATAAACTTCTTCACCAGACAAGTTTATGACTTTCGACAGATACCAGATCCCTTTCCAGATATCACAGACCTAAAGAAGTTATCTACAGCTCAACAGTACCTCCGAGTAAATACCAACGGAATGTGTTTCATTATGTATAATCTGACTGTCAATTCTTACTAAACATTAAGTTTCTTTCAGCTTATCATCTCCCCCGGATCCTAAGGACATTGAAAATCATCCTTTTGATCACCAACCCTGGTTTGCAGTAATTCATTAATCTTTGATTGAAATATGAGTCCATGTAAATGGTAAATGGTACTCACTTATATAGCGCTTTTATTCTCATCTCTCGATGACCAAAGCGCTTTACAGATCCTGCTATTCACCCATTCACACACACATTCACACACTGATGGTGGCATGCTGCCTAACATGGTGCTTCCAGACTCACCAGGAGCAATTGGGGTGAAGTGTCTTGCCCAGGGACACAACGGCAGGATATTCGGGGAGAGCGGGATTCGAACCGCCAACCATGTTGTTATTGGACAACCTACTCTACCTCCTGAGCCACTGCCGTCCCCATGTATTATAAACATGTATAAGAAATGTTATGCTCATGAGTGTGAGTCAAACGAATGTTAATATTAGTAGTAATGGTATAAATGCATGATCACTGAATATTAGCCAAGTCACTTAATTTAGTTAGATCTTATATTGACCGCCTAATTTTATAAGAACTGAATGGGTATTAATTCTTGTCCGCTATCATTCATGGCCCCCGGTTTTCTCTCCCTTTTCATGGGATGGTGCCCTCATTTGATTGGCTGCTCCCAAACAAAGAAATGTTTTCACATTGGATAACGGCCAGTTCAAACTCCTCTTTATGAAAGTTGATTGGTCTGTCTTGCGACCGGCCCCTGTTTTATAACCCAAAGGTGTGCTCAGTTAAGAATGAGGAGCTGCCCTGCATGCAAGAAGATTAAGAAGAAGAGACAGGGAAAAGAGATTAAAGAAAAAAAAAGAGACAAAACAGAAAGACAGAAATGAAAGAAATAAAAAGGAGAATAAGGAAAGAATAGAGAGAATATAGAAAGAAAAGAAGTTTAAGATTAAGATTAAAGAAGCAGAATAGTGATCTAGATTTCAGAGAGAAGTTTGTTTCACTTTTTCAAAGTTCCTTGCAGTTTTCTTTTATCTAAATTTTTCTTTGTGAAGTTTGTCAAATCTTGCGTTAGCTTTCTCAATTTTCTGGTTACTGAGGAGAAACCACCCTTTTCTTATGATCTCCCCTTAAATTGGGAGTCAAACTCTCTGGATAATTTTTTCCTTCACCTCAGAAGCCATTCTTATCCTAGTAAATGTTTTTTAGATTTTCTGACTTTTCACGCCGTTAAAGTAGGCCTTTAATTTTCTAATTTAAAGTGAACAGAGACTGTGTTTTTGGACTTTCTTTCCGGCCTCATACTCGCCTGACTGAGAAATTTATCTTTAAGTTTTTTTGATCTATCCCACGGCCAGAGACCTCACAAATTCAGACTTGTTGCCCAAGGATCTTTCACGCTGCTCTGAGACAAACCTCTCCCCCGCTGCCATTGTCCTGTAAGATCCCCCAGCTGAGCCTGCACTTCTTACAGCTGTGAGGAAGCATAGCAGCAGTCATTTTCTCCCGATGTCCCAACTTCAAAACCCAGCGGTACGGAGCTGATGAAAAAGTGGACCTTCAGCTGTTCGTAAGTGAGACTCCCATTTTCCTATCTGCTGGGTTAAATGTGATATCCTACCATTCAAAATTACGACTGAACCTAACCAGTATTTTCATGGTACAATTAGTCTCTCAGCCATAGGATAAAGCTATAAACTGAAGGAAGACTCTTAGTCATTTTTAAGTAACTTCCCTTCATTTTTGTAGATTAATTCAGAAGTTCATTTTTAGATAATCAGCTTATGAATTTTCCTCATAAAATTGCATTCTGTTTTGTTTTCATTTCAGCCTTCATTTACTGTTGAAACATAAGTCTGGTTCCTCCTTGGTTCTACAAAGGTTTAACGCTAAATTTTATGTTTAGGAATCCAATAACAGTTGATGTGATATCGGACATCTGTTATCATTTGAATCTGTTTATCCATCACTTGAATGCCATATCATGAAACCTGAATGAGTTTAATAAAAGGGTGAATGAGAGAAGTTGAAGCATTTTCCTTTTGCATATATGTGTTTCTTAGATCACGGCAGGAAAAGAACTCCCTTAAATTTTGAGACTGATCCATTAAGTAATTGAAGGTACAAAATTAATTAAAACTAAGTTTAATATAAGTGTCCGTTAGGACTGGTGCCCCCTTTTACGAGTGCTTATTTATTTTATTTAGCGAGTGCATGAGTGACGGTTTAACGCCGCCCCCTTTCACACCCACTATTGAATAAAATAAATAATTTCTGTACCTTATTACAATATTTTATTAATTAACTATCAAATAACGCTATACCTAAAAAAACGCCAACGACGAGATGGTGGAAAAAGTCACCCAACACCACGAAACCCTTAGTCATTACACATCCATAACTAAACAAGACGAGGCCTTTGCAGGAGATTTATTAGATAACATAAAAGCCAGTCAACAAAACCCAGCAACAAAAATGGCTAGAAAGACGATGGAAAGATACAGCAAAAGGACACAGGAGGAAAGAAAAGAAAGATGGAAACAATATAAGCGAGTGGGGCATTTCCAGGAGGAGCTCAGTAGGGATTATATTAATAGGGAAAAGACATTGCGCTGGATCAGGAACGGATATCTGGGGTATGACAAGGAGAGACTAGTCGTGGGAGCACAAGACCAGGGACTTCTGACTAATGGCTTTAAAAAAAAATGGCAGGACTGTCACAGAGTGACAAATGTCAATTTGTCATACAGCAGTGGAGAGTGCAAGCCACCTTGTCATGGATGGCTCTCATGAGCCATCACTGAGACGCTATAGGCAGCCGTGAGCCTGTACATTTATTGAATAACGACACACAATGACAAAATAACAAGCCTCGTGGGGCAAACACAAATAAATACAAACAATTACATATGAACAGCGAGGGCAGAACCTGAACGCTGTAGGAACTGACCTCAGGGAAAGGGAAGACAGACTGGAAAGGAAACGTTGGAACGTAAGCGTAGGTTGCAGCCCTGAGCAAACAGAGCTGCTCCCTTAAATAGGGAGGAATAAACTGATCAGCTGATGAAGGGTCATCAGCTGATTAGAATCAGGTTGTTCAGCGGGGCTCCACTGACAGCTGGAAGCCCTGCTGGGACGCTGTCAAAATAAACGTCTAGAAGCGCACCAGAGGAGAGAACTGAGACTACCGCACAGCCCGAGTGCCGACAGAGTCAGCACCCGAACCATAACAGTTGCCCCCGTTCCCGACGCGGATTCTAGACGCGGTGTAACACCGGGCTCCCCCCCAACTGGGAGGCCAACCAAAACCACCCCAGGGAGGGAGGAGGGGGGAAAAGGCAGAGGAGGGCTAGATCCTGGTGACCAGAGTGGAGAGAAAAAAAAAACAAAACAACAGGAGACACTACAGAGTGTGAAAAAATACAGAAACACTCTATAATGCACCAACAGGCAGAATACACAAAAGGTACCCACAGGAGACGCTACAGAGCACGGAAAAACTTAGAAACACTCCATAATGCACCAACAGGCAGAATAATAAGCCCAAATAAGGGACAACTAAGCCTACCGGCCACAAACAGAAACTCGAGTCTAAAGACCAAGATACATAGTTCCAAGAGAAAAAACACATCATCCCCCAACAAAGGAAAGGGGGGAGAGAAAAAAACCCCCACTACAAACGTAGAAAAAGGCAATGAATGGACCTCTAAACAGAGGAAAAACTAAAAACACCCGCTCGGGAGTGGTGAGATACACAATTTCATACATAAGACCCCAGCACATCCCAAAAGGTTACAGGAGCAGAGAAATAGAAACCCAGGGATGACGGCAGTCTAAGCACCACGGCATGAAAGCCGATAGTTCGGGGGGCTGCCCTGCATTTAGCGTCCACATCGCTGGCAGGGGGAAAGGAACAGTTCGGGCGGCCTACCCCAGTCCCATGCCTGGAAGCACAATTCTTCTGGCGGCCCGGCCAGATCACTGAACGAACAGGAAAGTTTGTCGGGTGGCCGACCCAGAACGCCAAACAGGCGGGGCAGTCCTCCAGGGGGCCGACCCGCATCACCCAGCCACCAGGACCACAGGGGAGAAATTAAAGACGGTCTCCCTAGAAAGGGGAAAAACGAGGGAGAGCCAAGCCGATCATGGAGAACCCCAATGGCCCCCGGTGGAGATGACTAGGGGGAAGGATGATGATTATGATGATGATGATGATGATGATTTTCCAGACCAGCGTCAGGCGGCAGAGGATCTGCAGCTCCCTCACCGACCTTGAACCGAACCGGTGCTGCAACCTTGTTGGACCCCGATCGGGTCAGCGTGGCACCCATGATGGACCCCGACTGGGCCGGAGCAGCACCCGCGATGGACCCCGATTGGGTATCGTCTGTACCCACGTCGGACCCCGATTGGGTCTCGTCTGCACCCATGTCGGACCCCGATTGGGTCAATGCCGCACCCACGATGGACCTCCGACTGGGTCGGCACAGCACCAGAAACGACCTCCAACCCTGGACCCGTAACCTCCCGCACAGCAACCGGGAATGACTCCACACCGGTGACCCTGGGAGAAGGCTCAGGAGAAGGAAAAGAATCGGGATCAGGATCACCGGTAGCGACAGAGCCCAGTGAGATGAGCTCGGATGCAGCGGATGGCTGCACCCGGCTTGTCTCCCCGAGAGACAGGCAAAAATGCTCCAGAATTGATAGAAGGAAGACAAAATAGAGCACTTGCCTGCACTCGAGTTCTGTTGCCATCCAGGACTTCGACGATCTGGGTTCCGAAGGCAGAAGGAGGTTGTCTGGTTCCCACTTGGCTGCGGCGGGCCCCACAGTCGGCATGATGTTCTTCACAGTCTGTGGAACCTCCAACACTGACATCCACGCCAACGACCCGCACGGCGTGGTGGCAGGGGTTCCTCGACCTGCTGGATTGGACCGCTCTTTCATGGAGACCCGGGGATGCTTCATCATCGGCGCAAGCTCCAAATTGCAGTCCGCTCTCCTCCTCTGCCCATGGCGTGGCTGCAGGGCTGGAACCAGGCTATCCAGGGCCGCAGGCTCCCTCCTCGTCCAGCAACATAGGCCTGGCGCCTCAGAACGCTCAGAGGAAGGAGACACAAAGGTAGCAGGTCCATTACTAATTACTGCAGAAGGTGGAGGGAGTTCAGGAGACTGTGAACCCCGAACTTCGCCCCCAGAAATCAAGCAAGGCAATTCATCTAATATGGGAACAGAATGAAAAGTTACTTGCCTGATCCGTGGAGGCCCGATGGAACCCACTGCAGTGGACTTCTTTTCTCCCTTGCCCCACTGGATGGTGATGGAGGGCCCCCTGGAAGGACGAGGAGTTGCTGCTCGCGGTGGACCCACGATGGGCATCACCGAAGCAGGACTCATAGCCTTCACAGCAGCCAAGAAAGATGTCGAGGAGGAGGGGATGATAGCCGAGGTGATCTGGGCACCAGGAGCTGACTGAACAGCAGGAGGAGGTGACCCTGGGAGAGAGGCTGTGGGAATTCCCTCCTGACGAGACGTAGGAGCGGCAGCTGTCAGAGAGGTAGAATCTTTGCGACGACCCAGAACAGGATCCGGACGGGGTTCTTGCTGAGGCTTCTTGTTAGCTGTGTGACGATGGTTACCGGCAGAGGGCGAAGCGAAGGAGAGGTTCGGGAAATGCCGCTCCTGTGCAGAAACAGAAGTGAGCAGGTAGGCGAACTCTGGATAGTCCTTTAACGCTGGATTCCTCTCCACCAGCCTGACTGCCGCCGTCACATGCTTTACAACCTGCGTAGGGTGAACGGCAGAGTGAGCAGCAGCCACTCGGTCCCGGATGGAAACAGCTGTCTGTTGTAACTCCTCCAGGGAATTCCCAACTGACGTCACTCTCTCTCAGGGATCACCCCTGGGAGGTGCGAACTCCTGGCCTGGAACTGGACCAGGAATGGAATCCTGAAGCGAGGAGCGAGGATGCCTCCTCTTCGGCTTCCTGCCAGAGTTTCCCTCCAGCCCACGGAGTCTCTCCCGCTGCGCAGCGATGTCAGCCTTCCTCGCCGTGACTTCCGGGTGGTTGGAGTAGCGGGGAAGGTGATTAATAGTGTCCTCAGCAAGGTCCAGGTACCAGCGCAAGCCGCTGGGAAAGCGATGGCTATGAGCGCTGGAAAGGATTCCGTTAACCTCAATGAGAGCCATAATTAGCTCATAGCCCATGCTTGTGGCATAGCCCTTGGGCGGCGATGCCATCTCTCTGCACGCTGGTACGCTGACAAGGGAACTAGCAAGTCCAATTAAGCAAACTCACGCCCACCGGCGTGTCTTTGGGCTGTGACCTACTGTCATGGATGGCTCTCACGAGCCATCAGTGAAACGCTATAGGCAGCCGTGAGTCTGTACATTTATTTAATAATGGCACACAATGACAAAATAACAAGCCTCGTGGGGCAAGCACAAATAAATACAAACACTTACATATGAATAGCGAGGGCAGAATTTGAACGCTGTAGGAACTGACCTCAGGGTTAGGGAAACCAGACTGGAAAGGAAACGTTGGAACTTAAGCGTACGTTGCAGCCCTGAGCAAACAGAGCTGCTCCCTTAAATATGGAGGAATAGACTGATCAGCTGATGAAGGGTCATCAGCTGATTAGAATCAGGTTGTTCAGTGGGGCTCCACTGAGAGCCGGAAGCCCTGCTGAGACGCTGTCAAAATAAATGTTGAGAAGCTTGCCAGAGGAGGGAACGGAGACTACCGCGCAGCCCGAGTGCCGACAGAGTCAGCACCCGAACCATTACACACCTATTCTCCAGCTGCCAGGTCCTCATGGCCGATGGACACGACACTGCTCGCCACAACAAGATCTGTCGTTATATGCACTGGAAAATATGCAAAAAACTCAAAATAGAAGCAAAAGGACCAGTATGGGAGCATGATCCAGAACCTGTCAGTTCCACCGGAGATATTACCATCTTTTATGACAAGGAAATCTCAACTGGAAGACACATTGAAGGAGGAGCAATAAAACCGGACATTGATATCTTGGACAAAAGGACAAAACTGCCCAGTTAATAGATGTAACCATACCAAATGACTATGGCCTCAACAGAGCAGAAAGAGAAAAAAATAAAGTACCAAGACCTCAAAAATGACCTAAGGAGCACCTGGAAAATGCAGGAAGCAGATATTATACCTGTGGTGGTGGGAGCAACTGGGATGGTGAAGAAGAACCTGAAAAAATATCTACAGGTGATCCCTGGCTGCCCTAGCATCTATGAAATACAGATCTCAGCAATCAGAGGAACAGTCTCCATCTTGAAGAGAGCCCTTGGATACAAAGCTTTTTGATTTCAAGTGTAACCATAGACCCCTGGCTGGAGCCCATTGCACTTGTAATGAAATGATATGCAAATAAATAAAACAGTGGTGGGTTGGTACCCCTCTGTTAATGAAAGAAAAACCCACAGTGGTCACAGAAATAACTTGAATCTGACAAAAATGGTAATAAATGAAAATTCTATGAAAATTAACCAATGAAAATCAGACAGTGCTTTTGAATTGTGGTTCGACAGAATTATTTTATAAAACAAACTCATGAAACAGGCCTGGACAAAAATGATGGTATACTTAACATTTTGTTGCACAGCCTTTTGAGGCAATCACTGCAATCAAACGATTTCTGTAACCGTCAATGAGACTTCTGCACCTCTCAGCAGGTATGTTGGCCCACTCCTCATGAGCAAACTGCTCCAGTTGTCTCAGATTTGAAGGGTGCCTTCTCCAGACGGCATGTTTCAGTTCCTTCCACAGATGTTCAATAGGATCTAGATCAGGGCTCATAGAAGGCCCTTTTAGAATAGTCCAATGTTTGGCTCTTAGCCATTCTTGGGTGTCTTTAGCTGTGTGTTTTGGGTCATTATCCTGTTGCAAGACCCATGACCTGTGACTGAGACCAAGCTGTCTGACACTGGGCAGCACATTTCTCTCTAGAATACCTTGATAGTCTTGAGATTTCATTGTACCCTGCATAGATTCAAGACACCCTGTGCCAGATGCAGCAAAGCAGCCCCAGAACATAACAAAACCTCCATGTATCATAATAGGGACAGTGTTCTTTTCTTGGTATGCTTCATTTTTGCGTCTGTGAACATAGAGCTGATGTGCCTTGCCAAAAAGTTCCAGTTTTGTCTCGTCTGTCTATAGGACATTCTCCCAGAAGCTTTGTGGTTTGTCAACATGCAGTTTGGCAAATTCCAGTCTGGCTTTTTTATGATTTGTTTTCAACAGTGGTGTCCTCCTTGGTCGTCTCCCATAAAGTCCACTTTGGCTCAAACAACGATGGATGGTGCGATCTGGCACTAACTTTCCTTGACCTTGGAGTTCACCATGAATGTGTTTAGAGGTTGTTCTGGGCTCTTTTGTTACCATTTGTATTATCCATCTCTTCCATTTTTCATCAAGTTTCCTCCTGCGGCCACGTCCAGGGAGGTTGGCTACAGTCCCGTGGATCTTAAATTTCTGAATAATATGTGCAACTGTACAACTCACAGGAACATCAAGCTGCTTGGAGATGGTCTTATAGCCTTTACCTTTAACATGCTTGTCTATAATTTTCTTTCTAATCTCCTGAGACAACTCTCTCCTTTGCTTCCTCTGGTCCATGTTTAGTGTGGTACACATCATGTCACCAAACAGCACAGTGACTACTTGTCACCCTTTAAATAGGCCGACTGACTGATTACAAGTTTGTAGACACCTGTGATGTTAATTAGAGGACACATCTTGGTTCAACATGTCCCTATGGTCACATTATTTTCAATCTTTTCTAGGGGTACCATCATTTTTGTCCAGGCCTGTTTCATGAGGTTTTTTTTTCAAGTAATTCTGTTGAGCCACAATTCAAAAGCATTGTCTGATTTTCATTGGTTAATTTTCATAGAATTTTTATTACCACTTTTGTCAGATTCAAGTTATTTCTGTGACCATTGTGGGTTTTTCTTTCATTAACAGAGGGGTACCAACAATTTTGTCCACGTGTGTATAGACTCCAGCCCGCAGAGATATGTTTTGTTTGCATATTTCTTCATCAGGAGATGCCAGCAAGATGTCAGAGGGGCAACTGACTCCTATTAGGAGGTATAAAACATACAAGATTTGCTGAAATTGCCTGAGAAAAAATTGTAGGAGATTCCCAGTGCCCCTGTGGTGGTCTGGCACGTGTGTACTTTTTGTTTTCAGATATGAATGTAAACCAGAATTGATGATCTGGGTGTACTGGTATGCCAAAAATGCATTACTAATGACTACCACTGTGAAAAATTGCATTTGGACTTCTCGTTCATTCAGCTATGTGTGTGATGCTGGTACGCAATTAGCACAAAGAATTATAGCTTTGTTAATTCCTGCAGATCCTGCATCATCAGGTTGTTTCCCACAGGAATGGGGAGGCTGAGCATGGCACTATGACTGCTTTTTTAGCTCTTTTACAACCTGTTAAACACCTTTTTGAGCTTCTAGACGGAGAGGATATTGTGCAACTTTAATGTTATAGTTGTAGAGAATGCGTTCAAGGATGAGGCTGAGTTTATTTCTCAGAATCGACTTTATTGAGTGAACACATGCTCTATCAATCTCTAGGCAGGAGAAGAGACTGAGCAATCAAATACCACACTCTTATACTCTGCTGGAGCCACGAACCTCAGTCACATGATGCTTCTGCAAACATATAATCACATGGTACATAATCTCAGTCACAATGCACTCCTTCATGTTTCACTATTGTCTCTTATCCCTCGATGTTCTGGGAATCCTCCTGGGGCGTCCTCTCCGAGACAAAGGCCAAAACTCACACCTACTCGTCATCTCCTGTAGATCTCTGCCGGTCCAGACCTCCCCAGAGAGATGGACTCTCTGGGGAGAGAGATGGACTCTCTTGGACATGTTAACTATGTTTCGGTAGGTGGATAACATCTGGAGTCGCTGAGTGCTCTTCAGGGAATGACTCTAAAGCCTGTAAATTGTGATGCACAGAATCGCATGAGAGGTGAAATTTTTTCTCTAAGTGAACTGTGCCTATTGACATTGACCTTGATTCGGCGCCCTGAAGATATCCATTCCTCCTGGGAAGATAAGGCTGGAAGGTGTTTTGGCTTCTCTTTACCCAAACAATCAACATCAATTGGTGTTGTTCAGCAGACCAGACTCTTCAAGGACAGCGCTATCATGTGTCTAATACAGAACTTTTTCTGTGTTTAGAAAACATGATCATAACAACTATCCGTTGCCAGGGAGCGTCTCTCTCTGTTGTGCATCAACAAATGATACATTCAACACTGCACTCACACTGACTATATATGCTGACTTACACATACACTGGTCTCTCATCGCTCTTTGTCAACGTGTGTATTGTTTTGTTAATGTGTGCCACTGTCTGCTAATTGTGCATAGAGGGTTTTTTTCTGTGTTATCATAATTTGGCTCATTTGAGCTTATATGAGCTTATACAAGCGTTATTTTGATAATTATGTTTTTTCTCTCTGCCTATTGTGTTTTCCCTGACCCTTGTCCTCTTTACCCTCCTGTATGACAGGCGCCTCGCATGGCTGCCGCGTCATTGGGATGCGCCTTTCGTGCGCGCCCAATGTCAAGTCAAATTCCTCGTATGTTTACTTGTTTACTTGTAAATGTGCTTGGCAATAAACTTCATTCTGATTCTGATTCTGATTTTGTCCCACGAGACGTGAAGCCCCCAATACACATACAGTCATACATTTGTGGGGAAATATGAACTCAATATATGCACCACATAGTGACATATTTTGCTTCCTTCTATAAGACCAACATCTGTTTCATCTTTTTTACTATTAAGAATTTAGAATTTGCTTGAAATTGTCATGAGACGAGCTCTGGAGGTTTCCGCCAGACTCAGTCTCATGGCTTTTTCCCTAAAATTTACATATTTGTTGTATGTTGTGCTTTTTGGGTTTCTGTAATTCTTAGATAGATAGATAGATAGATAGATAGATAGATAGATAGATAGATAGATGTGTGGCCGACACACATTGTGGGCTCACGCTGCCACAGAGACAGGACTGAATGTGTATTGTGGGGTGTCACGTCTGCAAGGACTAAGGACTCGAATCTACAGGAGGTAACAAGGAAGTGTGAGATTTGTCTCTTTGTCCCACAAAAGACGCCCCGGAGGGTATTCTGGTTCATCAGGAAATGAGAGACAATGGTGAAGCTTCAAGGGGATGCTTTGTAACTGTATGTTGACTGAAGACACCATGTGACTTGAATTCTGATGCTGGAAATGTATAAAAGGGTGAGGAAGTATGATTCTTTCTCTTTCCTGCTTTGAGAATGCTAGAAGCTGCGTTCTGTCAAATAAAGCTGGTTTTATGACTGAAACTCAGCCTCGTTATTTGAGCATGCTTCTACACTGGTGACCTACGACGGAAAATGAACAGACAGAATTCTCCCGAGCGGGGCTCGGTGGAAGCCAGCCTGATGGCCGCCTCCACGATCCGGCTGCCCGATTTCTGGCGGCACAGCCCGCTCTCATGGTTTAGCGCAATCGAGGCGCAGTTCAACCTCCGGAGAATCTCCAACGATGACACAAGATTCTACCACGTGGTAGCGAAGCTGGACAGCGGCACGGTCCAGAGAGTGGAAGATCTGGTTAATCATCCACCAGACAGCGACAAGTACAGCGCATTGAAGGATGCGCTGATCAGCCATTTCACCCCCTCAGTCCAACAAAGAGCAGAGGGGCTCCTGGCGCTGACGGAGGCCGAAAACGATAGACCTGCGGACCTGATGGTGAAGATGCTGCAGCTCAATGCCTCTGAGGATGGCGAATTCATTTTCGCCCACCTTTTCCTTCGAACCCTACCACCAGCAGTGAGAGTGGCCCTGGCAGAGTCACCCCGATTGGCCAGGCGAGACTACCATGGGTTGAGCAAGGAGGCGCAGAGGTTGGTCGACGCCCACAAGCGGAACGCGGTCTCGGCCGCGGCAGCCAGTCCGGGAACGGCGTCCGGAGACAGTGCGGGTCCAGCGGCCGCGGCGCCAGACGCACCAACGACGGCGGCGACAGGAGCCAGACGACGCGGAGCGGAGAACGGCTCGTGCTTCTACCACCGCCGTTTTGCAGAGAGAGCGCACAGGTGCGTCCCACCGTGCAATTTTAAGCGCCAGGGAAACGCCAAGACCGAGGGCCGGTAGCAGCTGCGACCCTCGGCAACGAGAACAGGCTGCTTTACCTGACGGATGCACGCTCGGGGAAACAGTTCCTCGTGGACACGGGCTCTCAGCTGAGCTTCGTCACACCCACCTACGCGGAACGGCTGTCACCTTCTAAAGCCCCCTGGGTGTCAGTGTCAGCAGCGAACGGCTCCACGATTAAAACGTTTGGTGAGAGGACCATGCTTCTGTCCTTACAGGGCCGTTCATTTGAGTGGACATTTATTGTAGCAGCAGTCAGTTTCAACATGTTAGGGGCTGATTTTTTGTGCTCACATGGTTTATTGGTTGACCTTGCTAATAGACGTCTGATTAATGCACTGTCCTTTCATTCTATTCCCTGCACAGCTCGGGTGGCCCCGCCAACTGCACATGCCAGCGTCTCAGCTGCGGGTGGTAAGTTTCACACTCTGCTTGCTCAGTTTCCAGCACTCACAGTCCCCACGTTTTCAGCAACGGTGGCCAAACATGGGGTAGAACATTTCATAACAACCACAGGCCCTCCCGTTTTTGCAAAGGCTCGGCGCTTGGACCCAGCTAAACTGGCCATCGCGCGCGAGGAGTTCACTAATCTGGAAAAACTGGGCATTGTTAGACGTTCCAAGAGCTCTTGGGCTTCACCGTTACACATGGTCCCAAAAGCTGACGGCTCGTGGCGACCTTGCGGCGATTTCCGCAGGTTGAACAACGTTTCAGCTCATGACCGCTACCCGATTCCGCACATTCAGGATTTTTCTGTCCATTTGGCAGGGGCGCGCATTTTTTCTAAAATAGACTTGGTGCGCGGCTATCACCAGGTGCCAGTGTGTGCGCAGGATGTACCCAAAACAGCGGTCATAACGCCTTTCGGCCTTTTTGAGTTCTTGCGCATGCCTTTTGGCCTCAAGGGGGCCGCGCAGACTTTCCAACGCATGATGGATGCAGTTTTACGTGACCTGCCTTTCGTGTTCGTTTATTTGGACGATATTTTGGTAGCCAGCGCGTCCGAAGGCGAACATGAAAAACACCTCACAGCAGTTTTCCAGAGGTTGGCAGAGCACGGGTTAATAGTTAACCCAGCGAAGTGTCAGTTTGGGATGGCGCAGATTGATTTTTTGGGACATCGCGTTTCGGCAGAGGGAGCAGTTCCCCTTCCAAATAAAGTGCGTGCCATAACGGATTTTCCGCAACCTCAAACGGTCAAGGCGCTTCAGGAGTTTCTAGGGATGGTTAATTTTTACAACCGTTTCCTCCCAAGCGCAGCACGACTCGTGCAGCCATTGTACACCGCGTTAAAAAAACAAAAGCCCGCAAATAAAGTTGAATGGTCTCCGGAGCGGGAGCGCGCTTTTGCCCAGGTCAAATCAGCCCTGGCAAACGCAGTTTTGTTAGCGCACCCAGTTCCAAAGGCCCGCATGGCACTCACCACTGACGCTTCCGATGTAGCGGTGGGGGCGGTAGTTGAACAGTTTGTGGCAGGTACCTGGCAACCCCTCGCGTTTTTCAGCAGGACCTTGCGCGATAGTGAACGGAAATACAGCGCGTTTGACAGGGAGCTTTTGGCCCTACACTTGGCCATCCGTCATTTTCAGTTCTGGTTAGAGGGGTGACGTTTCACCGCTTTTGTGGATCATAAACCGCTAACGTTTGCGATGGCCAAAATTTCAGAACCCTGGTCAGGCCGGCAACAAAGGCAACTAGCCGCAATATCGGAGTTCACTACTGATATTCAGCATGTCGCGGGTAAACACAATGTTGTAGCAGACTGCCTCTCGCGTGCAGTAGCACCGCCAAGCCCCATAGGGGCAGACTCTGTAGCCATGGCCGCGGGCCCAGGCAGCGACGCGGGAGCGCGCGCAGCCCCGGTCTGTGTTGGGTTAGATCAGGGGTGGGCAATCATGTGCCGCGGAGGGCCATTCCACTGCAGGTTTTCTGTTCCACCCTGTCTCTTCAGCAGGTGGCTTCACTGATTAGCAATCCTTGGAGCTGATGAGAGCAAACACCTGCTGAAGAGACTGGGTGGAACAGAAAAGCTGCAGTGGAATGGCCCTCACTGCCCACCCCTGGGTTAGATTATGCAGCTATGGCTGCGGAGCAGGTTAACGACGCGGACGTGCGCGCGCTCCAGTCTGGACCAACAGGGTTAAGGCTGGAGCACAGGGTGCAACAAAACGGTATGCCCCCGCTAATCTGCGATGTCTCCACGGGATGGCCCCGCCCTGTGGTGCCAACCGCGTGGCGTCTCCGTGTTTTTGACTTGGTCCATTCTCTCGCGCACCCGGGGGTGCGCGCATCGATTAAGTTGGTGGGGGAGAAATTTGTTTGGCCCGGGTTGCGCAAACAGGTCAAGGAATGGGCAGCAGCCTGCGTAGCGTGTCAGCGAGCTAAAATACACAGACACACTAAGGCCCCGTTAGAACCTTTCCACATCCCCGCTAAGCGTTTTGATCATGTGCATATTGACCTGGTCGGCCCGCTTCCGTTATCACACGGGCACACACATCTTTTGACGACGGTAGGCCTCACCACGCGCTGGCCAGAGGCGGTTCCTCTGACATCAACCACAGCGGAGGAAGTTGCGCGAGCATTTTTAGCAGCATGGGTTGCGCGTTTTGGTGTACCGTCGGACATAACGTCCGACAGGGGTCCCCAATTTATTTCCGAGCTGTGGTCATCGACGGCCCGCAGCTTGGGGGTGAAGATTCATCGCACCACCGCGTGTAACCCCCAGGCTAATGGTTTATGCGAACGCTTTCACAGATCATTGAAAGCAGCCCTCAGAGCGTCGCTAACGGATACAAATTGGGTAGACAAACTTCCATGGGTTTTATTAGGGTTGCGTTCTGCACCTAAGGAAGATTTGCACGCTTCCCCGGCTGAATTAGTTTTCGCTCAACCGCTTCGTTTGCCCGGGGAATTTCTTCCTGATAATCCCGCACCTAGTGGCCCCCCCGCTCAGCCGTGGCAGAGCGGCTCAGGAGCAAACACGCTTCCTGGCCCAGTCCATCACAGTTTCCCACACGTTTTTGTGCCCAAGGCTTTAAAAAATGCAGAGTTTGTTTTTGTTAAACATGACGCCCAGCGTCCAAGTTTGCGGCCGTTTTACGACGGACCGTTTCGAGTGCTGGAGACCGGGCAGAAGCATTTTCTGCTAGATTTAGGGGGCAGACGGGAGCTGATTTGCATTAACAGACTCAAACCCGCTTTTGTTCTGGCTGACGAGGAGGTGCAGCTCGCGAGGCCCCCCCGCCGGGGCAGGCCGCCAAGGAGACATTCTCCCAAGTCTTCACAGAGAGGTGCTAACGGCTTTAATCCACAGGTGCAGAGAGATGTTGCAGGTGCAGCCAAGCCAGGTTGCAGCAGATTCGGCAGAAGATTAAAACCTAGGCAGTTGGTGGATTGATTAGCCATGTATGGAGTGCTTTGTGTTTTTCTTTTTGTATGCCATTTAGATTTTGCCTTACTAGACGTTTGGGGGGGGTAGTGTGGCTGACACACATTGTGGGCTCACGCTGCCACAGAGACAGGACTGAATGTGTATTGTGGGGTGTCACGTCTGCAAGGACTAAGGACTCGAATCTACAGGAGGTAACAAGGAAGTGTGAGATTTGTCTCTTTGTCCCACAGAAGACGCCCCGGAGGGTATTCCGGTTCATCAGGAAATGAGAGACAATGGTGAAGCTTCAAGGGGATGCTTTGTAACTGTATGTTGACTGAAGACACCATGTGACTTGAATTCTGATGCTGGAAATGTATAAAAGGGTGTGGAAGTATGATTCTTTCTCTTTCCTGCTTTGAGAATGCTAGAAGCTGCGTTCTGTCAAATAAAGCTGATTTTATGACTGAAACTCAGCCTCGTTATTTGACCATGCTTCTACAGATGTACTTTATTGATCTCAAACTGGGAAATTACAGTGCAACAACAGCATGACAGTAGACAATCAAACAACAGAAACACACACGACGGAGGAAGACGCAGGCAGTGAAGATGGCTGCTTAGGTGAGGAGCACCGCAGTGCAGACAGCCTTTTTTTCTTCTACAAGGGTGTTTTTCTCTTGTTTCCTCAGCTGAAACTATTACTACTACTACACTTTGCATTGAGACTGGATTTGTGGAGAACAAGATTAAAATGCCACCGCAACAACAGAAACTTAATATTCGCTCCAAAGCCGGTGCTAGCAAGGAAAATCTGGCTAAAGCTGGCGATAACACAACGAGCCCTCCTCCCTCTCCGCCACCTTCAACAGGTGCAGGTGTTGCCAAAGACCAAATGGCGGAGGACATCTCTAAGATCTATGCACTGTTGAAAGAAATATCGGAGAGGCAAGACGCTAAACTTAACTCTATTGAGGCGTCAACGAGGGCGGTGGACACCAAGTTAACGGAGTTAGCCACCCGGCTGGGAGACGTGGAACCTCGCATCGCCTTTCTTGAGGATGCCAATGTAGCTCTGGATGCTAATCCCCCCGCAACCCAGATGCAGGTGGAAGATTTACTTCTGAAGCTGGACGACTTGGAAAATAGATCACGCCGAAACAATCTACGCTTTGTCGGTTTTCCAGAAAACTGTGAAAAGTCAGATGCCCTTACCTTCATGCGCAAAGCTATCCCAGATCTGCTGAAAATGGAGTTCCCTGGAGGGCTGGAAATTGACCGTACGCATCGGAGCCTCACTAGACGCAAACCAGACGGCCAGCCACCCAGGGCTATCCTGATTCGACTTCTGCGCTTCCAGGATAGGGAGCGTATTGTGGAGGCAGCGCGCGGGATGGAAAAGCTGGATTGGAATGGTCATCACATCATGATTTTCCTGGATTATTCCAGACGAGTATCCGAGATGAGGGCGGCGTTCAAGCAGTGTAAACACCTGCTGCACCAGAAGAAAATTGCATTCTCTCTCAGGTATCCTGCAGTTCTCGTTGTAAAGTTGGCAAGTGGTAAACAGGAGTTCACTGATCCTAAGAAAGCATTGAACCTGATTCTTTCACTACCGTGAGACATTGATGAACAATGGTATGAATATATGCTATATGTTTATTTGTTATATATTTTTGACGGAGGATTTGATACAGTATTAATGTAAGGTTTCAATTCTTTTTACTGCCCACGCTTTATCATCTATAGGCATGAGGCTGCTGCGATGTTGCGGCTCTCCTTAAGTTTGTTGCACGGTTCACAGTCACGGTCCTAGAGTTTTTTATTTTCTTTTTTTGGGTTGGTGCTGTTTTTGTGCACCGATGGGTGACATTGGTTTTAGGTCACCATTTATGTTACTTTATGATTAAGTGGTTTTCGTTTCTTTTTTTTGTATTTTTAATTTTTATTGTGTTTGTCTTTTGCCCAGTGAGGGGGTTTTTGGTGGAGAATTGCTGGATATTTTGGATGGTAATATGTACCGTTTATGATGTCAGCTAATTATCAGAGCTTTCTTAACCTCATTACTTGGAATGTTAAAGGCCTTAACCACCCAATTAAGAGGAAAAAAAATTTGGCGTTTATTAAACCAAACAAAGTGGATGTAGCATTGCTTCAGGAGACCCACCTCACTAATACAGAATCTAAAAAAACTGTGTCGGGATTGGGTGGGTCACGGGTTTGCGTCTTGCGGTAATAGCCAGAGCAGGGGGGTAGCAATCCTTATTCATAAACATTTGCAGTTCAAGTGTCTAAAAGAGGTTCATGATGATGATGGGCGACTCCTCATAATTCTTATAGAAATTCAGGGCCATAGGATGATACTCGCTAATGTTTATGCACCAAATATAGTTGATTGTGCATTTTTTGCACAACTGGAACACGAATTAAGTGAAATGGGTAATTATCCCATTTTAGTAGGTGGGGATTTTAATCAGGTCATGGACAACATTTTAGATCGGAGCACCCCCTCACAGCGTTCATCTAAATCTGGCTCTACATTGAAAGACATGTGCAATGCAATTGGTTTGGTAGACGTGTGGCGGCTTTTTAATCCGTCCACAAGGGATTACACTTTTTATTCCACTGCTCATAATGTGTTTTCCAGGATTGATTACTTTTTAATGTCAAAATTCTCAGTTTTTTCTGTAAATTCGAGCTTCATTGGTAGCATACTACTATCAGATCATGCCCCTGTTTTTTTACATATGATCCCGCCTTGTCAGTTAAAAAAAAATTCGAGATGGAGGCTTAATTCAAGCTTTCTTCTTAATCCAGATTTTGTGTCCTCTTTGAAAGCAGAGATTTCCTTATATCTTGAGACAAATTGGGATTCTGCTCCCTCTGCCAGTGTTGCTTGGGAGGCCTTTAAGGCATTTATTAGGGGACATATTATTCAATATGCATCTTTTAAAAAGAAAATTAACATTGCTAAACAGATTGATTTGGAGAGGAGAATAGCCATATTAGAAACTTCATTCAAACAGGACACAAATTTAGTAAATTTGTCACCCCTTCTGAAGCTTAAGTATGAGCTGAATTCAATCCTAACACAAAAAGCTGAATTTTCCCTATTTCGCCTTAGGCATAAACAATTCGAGGAGGGGGACAAAGCTGGCAAAATGCTGGCTAGATATATTAAAATGAAAGAAGCTCAGTGTACTATATCTGCTATTAGGACACAGGATGGTACTCTGGTGTCAGACTTAAATGAAATTAATGGTGCTTTTGTGGCGGTTTGGTGTAAACCCCCACAAACAGACTGGACAGACACAGCGCTCGGCTAGAGCAATTAACAGAACAGTGAAATGTGTGTATTAATGTCTACAGGCAGCCCCGCTTCTTCTGGCTCTCTACTGTGATGTTAATGTCACCTTTCATACATTGTGTTCATGCGTCCTGTCCTTACTGTGACCTAGAGACTGAGATCAATATGTAGATGTGCCTTGTAACCTCTTTGTTCTGCAGCTGGAGCAGAGTCTAGCAAATCTGCCTATTGTGATGTATGTCTCTCAAATGCAAATGTCTCATGCCTGTTCTGCAATCTCTTTAATCATACCAACTGCTGGGGAATGCTCTTTGATGTATTGTTGTAGTTGGGTATATATGCTGCAACCCTGTAACTCAAACTTTCTCTCGTTCTGATTCTGCAACTGCTACTGCTGACACATTGTGTCTCTCTGGAGAGCCGCTGGGCTCGCTCCCGGCGCGCATGCACGGCGCCGGGAGCGGAGCTTGTGACGGCAGTATGATTTAATAAAACCTACTTAAAACCTCAGCATCACTGCTTATTTTTTTCATGCCGCTGCACTGGTGACCCCGAAGACGCACACGCTTTGTGCGACGCAACCTTCTGGTCTGGACATCCACGCTGAACCGGCCGAGGGACACAAGACGTCTCCTCCCTCTCGCCGCTCCAAAGTACCATGACCTGAAGGCAGAAAAAGAACACGCTGCCAGTGAACGCTTCACTGGTGACCCCGAGCATGCACACGTTTTGTGCAAAGCAACCTTCTGACCTGAACAGCTGCACTGGTGACCCATTCTTCATGATGAGATCTACACGTCTGAGATCTGCTCATCCACGCTGGACCGGCCGCGCTCGCAGCTCCTCCACACGAGAGCGCAGGCACCTCGTCCCCTCTCCACGATGGCGGCCTCCATGGCCGGCGGAGAACGCAACGCGTGGACCTGGACGCACCACGGCCGAGCGGTGACAAAGATCATCTATTCCCTCCCACCGCTCCAGCGCATCTGCACGAGCCTGAGGGACAAAAGATCGTCTATTTCCTCTCACCGCTCCAACGCACCATGGCCAATCTGCAGCCACAGCTCAACCTGGAAATTATCGGCGCCATCTGCGCCGATCTCCACCAAGATTCTGGACCCTGACTTGCCACTCCAGCGGCCCACCCATGCACGGAACCCCCGCGCACGCACCGGGGAGTTACAAGGACGGCGCACCACACACGGGACAAATACGGCTCTTCTGACCGCCTTAAATACGGCTCTTCTGACCGCCTTCCTTCTGCTGCACACTGGCCCTTCAGGCTTGCTCGTACACCTGAGGCCCGCAGCTTGCTCACTGGATTTTATGGTCTTAGCCACGGCACACAATGGGAATTCAGCCGTCTGCAGTTCCTGAGGCTTTAGGGTTGCGCCTGCCCTAAAGTCAACATGCCAGTCCCTCTGCTTTTATTTTTTTCTTACCGCCGCTCCTGCTTTTCTTCATGGCCACGAGAGGAGTCAGAGACAATTTTTTCTTCTTGTGATCTCCGCACACGCAATGGGACAGCCCCTCGACGTCACGGAGCAGCAAGCAATTTTTGCGCGGCTCGGACGATTTCACCGTCCCCTGCCGGCACTTACTACCCCCCTCCTCCCTCCCCCTCCGCTGCAGCGAGCTTCTCCCACAGCTCGCTCCCATAGATGGATTATCGAGGTCTCGGCCCCCTGCTGTGCCCTCTGGGGGGGAGCGTGTGGCAGTTTGGTGTAAACCCCCACAAACAGACTGGACAGACACAGCACTCGGCTAGAGCAATTAACAGAACAGTGAAATGTGTGTATAATGTCTACAGGCAGCCCCGCTTCTTCTGGCTCTCTACTGTGATGTTAATGTCACCTTTCATACATTGTGTTCATGCGTCCTGTCCTTACTGTGACCTAGAGACTGAGATTAATATGCCTTGTACAATGTGCCTTGTAACCTCTTTGTTCTGCAGCTGGAGCAGAGTCTAGCAAATCTGCCTATTGTGATGTATGTCTCTCAAATGCAAATGTCTCATGCCTGTTCTGCAATCTCTTTAATCATACCAACTGCTGGGGAATGCTCTTTGATGTATTGTTGTAGTTGGGTATACAGTGGGGAAAAAAAGTATTTAGTCAGCCACCAATTGTGCAAGTTCTCCCACTTAAAAGATGAGAGAGGTCTCCAATTTTCATCATAGGTATACCTCAACTATGAGAGACAAAATGAGAAAAAAAAATCCAGAAAACCACATTAAAGGATTTTTAATGAATTAATTGGTAAATTCCTCGGTAAAATAAATATTTGGTCAATAACAAAAGTTCATCTCAATACTTTGTTATATACCCTTTGTTGGCAATGACAGAGGTCAAACGTTTTCTGTAAGTCTTCACAAGGTTTTCACACACTGTTGCTGGTATTTTGGCCCATTCCTCCATGCAGATCTCCTCTAAAGCAATGATGTTTTGGGGCTGTTGCTGGGCAACACGGACTTTCAACTCCCTCCAAAGATTTTCTATGGGGTTGAGATCTGGAGACTGGCTAGGCCACTCCAGGACCTTGAAATGCTTCTTACGAAGCCACTCCTTCATTGCCCAGGCAGTGTGTTTGGGATCGTTGTCATGCTGAAAGACTCAGCCACGTTTCATCTTCAATGCCCTTGCTGATGGAAGGAGGTTTTCACTCAAAATCTCACGATACATGGCCCCATTCATTCTTTCCTTTACACAGATCAGTCGTCCTGGTCCCTTTGCAGAAAAACAGTCCCAAAGTATAATGTTTTCACCCTCATGCTTCACAGTAGGTATGGTGTTCTTTCTCCTCCAAACACGACAAGTTGAGTTTTTACCAAAAAGTTCTATTTTGGTTTCATCTGACCATATGACATTCTCCCAATCCTCTTCTGGATCATCCAAATGCTCTCTAGCAAACTTCAGACGGGCCTGGACATGTACTGGCTTAAGCAGGGGGACACGTCTGGCACTGCAGGATTTGAGTCCCTGGCGGCGTAGTGTGTTACTGATGTAGCCTTTGTTACTTTGGTCCCAGCTCTCTGCAGGTCATTCACTAGGTCCCCCAGTGTGGTTCTGGGATTTTTGTTCACCGTTCTCATGATCATTTTGACCCCACGAGGTGAGATCTTGCGTGGAGCCCCAGATGGAGGGAGATTATCAGTGGTCTTGTATGTCTTCCATTTTCTAGTAATTGCTCCCACAGTTGATTTCTTCACACCAAGCTGCTTACCTATTGCAGATTCAGTCTTCCCAGCCTGGTGCAGGTCTACAATTTTGTTTCTGGTGTCCTTTGACAGCTCTTTGGTCTTGGCCATAGTGGAGTTTGGAGTCTGACTGTTTGAGGTTGTGGACAGGTGTCTTTTATACTGATAACGAGTTCAAACAGGTGCCATTAATACAGGTAATGAGTGGAGGACAGAGGAGCCTGTTAAAGAAGAAGTTACAGGTCTGTGAGAGCCAGAAATCTTGCTTGTTTGTAGGTGATCAAATACTTATTTTACCGAGGAATTTACCAATTAATTCATTAAAAATCCTTCAACGTGATTTTTCTGGATTTTTTTTTCTCATTTTATCTCTCATAGTTGAGGTATACCTATGATGAAAATTGGAGACCTAATGGGCCAAAATACCAGCAACAGTGTGTGAAAACCTTGTGAAGACTTACAGAAAACGTTTGACCTCTGTCATTGCCAACAAAGGGTATATAACAAAGTATTGAGATGAACTTTTGTTATTGACCAAATACTTATTTTACCGAGGAATTTACCAATTAATTCATTAAAAATCCTTTAATGTGGTTTTCTGGATTTTTTTTCTCATTTTGTCTCTCATAGTTGAGGTATACCTATGATGAAAATTGGAGACCTCTCTCATCTTTTAAGTGGGAGAACTTGCACAATTGGTGGCTGACTAGATACTTTTTTCCCCCACTGTATATGCTGCAACTCTGTAACTCAAACTCTCTCTCGTTCTGATTCTGCAACTGCTACTGCTGACACATTGTGTCTCTCTGGAGAGCCGCTGGGCTCGCTCCCGGCGCGCATGCACGGCGCCGGGAGCGGAGCTTGTGACGGTGGTATGATTTAATAAAACCTACTTAAAACCTCAGCATCGCTGCTTATTTTTTCATGCCGCTGCACTTTCAGAGAATTTTACACTTCGCTTTATTCTTCTGAAATGGAGGCTGGATCTCAAGAGATTTATGCATTTTTGTCATCCCTGTCTTTGCCCTCCTTAACGAAGGAACAAATAGACTTGCTTGAAGCCCCAATTACTAAAGAGGAAATTGTGAAAGTTATTAAGAGCCTCCCGACTGGAAAGGCACCGGGCCCTGACGGATTCACTGTAGAATTTTACAGGGCCTGTGTTGATGAGCTTTCTCCTTTACTTTTAGAAATGTTTGCGGAATCTTTTGAACAAGGCCGTCTGCCCCCTTCTTTAACAGAGGCTTTCATTTCGCTTATTTTAAAAAGCAATGAAGATCCGTTAGAGTGTAAGAATTATAGACCAATTAGTCTTATAAACTGTGACTGTAAAATTCTCTCCAAAATGTTGGCAGTAAGATTAGATAAAGTAATGATATCTCTTATAAATCCTGATCAGGTGGGTTTTATTCGTTCCAGGGGTGCGGCAGACAATATTAGGCGATTTATTGATATCATATGGTCAGTTCAAAATGATCCCTCACTTGCACACCTCTCTCCAGTAGCAGCCCTCTCCCTGGATGCTGAAAAAGCATTTGACAGGGTTGAGTGGCAGTATCTCTTTGCGACTCTAGAGACTTTTGGTTTTGGTTCAAAGTTTCTTTCTTGGATTAAATTACTATATAATGAACCTAGAGCTTCAGTGATATCAAATCGAGTTACATCACAGCCTTTTAGACTTTATAGGGGTACGCGCCAGGGCTCCCCTTTAAGTCCCCTGCTTTTCGCTTTGGCATTAGAACCATTAGCTGTTGCTATCCGCAAAGACGGCAATTTTCCAGGTATTCAGGTCCATGGCAGTACCCATAAGATAATGTTGTATGCTGATGATGCATTGGTACTGATTACACAACCTCAAAAATCAATTCCAGCTCTCCTTAAAATTATTAACCAATTTTCACGTTTGTCTGGTTATAGAGTTAACTGGATAAAATCAGAAATTCTCCCTCTAACATCTTATTGCCCTAAAACACTGTTTACATTTGGTCAAAATATAGGCTTCTCTTGGCCAAAATTAGGAATTAAATATCTTGGCATCCTGTTTCCTCACACTTTATCGGATCTGATTCAGATTAATTTTGAGCCTTTGCTCGAAAAATTTAAAATAGACATAGAAAGGTGGTCACCTCTTTTTTGTCTCTTTGGGGCAAGGTCAATGTTACTAAGATGATTTGTGCACCCTGATTTAATTACCTTCTGCAATCTCTTCCTCTTAGGATCCCAGTTGGTTATTTTCGACAATTTGATAGGTTGTGCAATAAGTTTTTATGGAATGGTAAGCGCCCTAGATTAAAGTTGAAAAGATTACAAAAGTCTACAGATTCAGGAGGTTTGGGGGTCCCAAATTTATCATTACGCTTTTAGTCT
Organism: Pholidichthys leucotaenia; assembly: GCA_020510985.1. Classification (NCBI taxonomy): domain Eukaryota; kingdom Metazoa; phylum Chordata; class Actinopteri; order Cichliformes; family Pholidichthyidae; genus Pholidichthys; species Pholidichthys leucotaenia. Next base: position 281,896,651 of record CM035844.1, read on the forward strand.
TAGACATTTGATTCATTGGGCTCTCCCACCTGAGAGAGCTCCCCCTTGGTTGTATTTGGAGAGTTATCTGAGCAGCCCTCTTCCCCTAGTACATCTAATCACAATCAAACTTTCTTCTGAATTTCAGTCGCATCCTATTGTATCCTTTTTACAATACGTTTGGAAGAGGGTTGCTTCTATACTAGAGTTTAGCTCTCATCTTCATTCTATGGCTTCTATTTGGCTTAACCCAAGTCTCCATATTGGAAAATCCCCATTTATGTGGAAAATCTGGGTGAAAAAGGATATCTTTGTAGAGGAGCTGAAATAACGAGGCGATTTTTGTATTAAAAACAGGGTTTTTAATGAATAGCTCTTCTATCGAGTCTCATCAGGTGTAGAGCTTGGCAGAAGGCAAGAGAGAGATCTCTGCTCAGCTCGCTGGTTAAATGCAAGCACACATAGAGCCACACATTGAAAAAGCTGACATCAGCCACACATTGAAAAAGCTGACATCCCCCCGTTATCTTAACCCCCCATTTGTTCTGTTATCTCCTCTCCTTGTCTTGGGAGGTGATGGGAACTCCTCCTCTCGCCTTAGGGGGTAAAGGTGTCAAGTCCGTCTCCGCCGCCGTGTCTTGGGAGGTCCAATGTCTTTAACCCCGCGGGGGAGATCCTTTGTCCTTTCCAGGTGTGAAGTTCCTTACATATGCTGTCACAAAACATTTCCACTTGTTCTAACATATGTAGGTATGGGATATAAGAGTCATATATACCACAGGCCCCCCAAACACTAGGAAAGGACACAGAAAGAATCACAGTCTAAGATAATAACTATGAAATACTACGTGTTACAGCTGTTGCCACAGGAGAAGTTTTCTAGCAGCCATGCTCCTAAGAAAGTTCAGTGGTAAACATAACAGCATAGTGAAATCATAAGTAGCCTTAAACTGTTGTAACGCAATCAGTGAATAATTGCGGGGTGGTTGGTATCAGTCCCTGTGCTGTCTGGGCTTTAATCTTCTCCCAAAACTGCTGTAGGTTGGTTTAGGTGTCCTGCTGGGACCTTCTCGTGGTGAATCTGCATTGTGGGAAGGAAAAAGATTACAGCTGTCTGCTTGTTCCCTCATCTGCGTCGTCGCTGGAGTATGCCCGAGTCACCATGGATGAGCAGCTTGAAGAACGCCTCCGGTCCATATTCTCGCGTCAAGGTCACCAGTGTAGAGGAGCTGAAATAACGAGGCGATTTTTGTATTAAAAACAGGGTTTTTAACGAATAGCTCTTCTATCGAGTCTCATCAGGTGTAGAGCTTGGCAGAAGGCAAGAGAGAGATCTCTGCTCAGCTCGCTGGTTAAATACAAGCACACATAGAGCCACACATTGAAAAAGCTGACATCAGCCACACATTGAAAAAGCTGACATCCCCCCGTTATCTTAACCCCCCATTTGTTCTGTTATCGCCTCTCCTTGTCTTGGGAGGTGATGGGAACTCCTCCTCTCGCCTTAGGGGGTAAAGGTGTCAAGTCCGTCTCCGCCGCCGTGTCTTGGGAGGTCCAATGTCTTTAACCCCGCGGGGGAGATCCTTTGTCCTTTCCAGGTGTGAAGTTCCTTACATATGCTGTCACAAAACATTTCCACTTGTTCTAACATATGTAGGTATGGGATATAAGAGTCATATATACCACATCTTGATGTTAAAAGATCTATATGAAGGGGGAGCTCTCAAATCATTTGATGTTCTACGGGCACAGTATGGACTACCACAGAATCAGTTTTGGAAATATTTACAACTTCGACATTTGCTGTGTCAAGTCTTTGGATCTACAACTACCCCTCCTCCTGATGTAGATTGGCTCATCCAGGCTTTGAGTTCCTGTGGTAAAAGATCTAAGGCCTCAAATTTCTATTTAATGCTCCTTAAGAGCTCAAATAAAGATTCTTCATCCCTTAAACACGTATGGGAAAAAGATCTGAATTCACAATTTACTGATGTTGAATGGGCAAATATTTTAAAGAATGGGAAGAAAGTGTCTAGGGAATTGAAAACCAGACTTGTTCAATTTAAAATTTTGAATCAATTTTACTGGACACCTCGTAAAATGTTGAGAGCAAATCTCATTCATTCTTCAAGCTGCTGGAGATGTCTACAGGGGAAGGGGACATTAATCCATATGATCTGGAGTTGTCCGGTAATACAGGACTTTTGGTTGCAGATCCATAGACATATTATGACAACTGTTAAGCAAGAAGTGCCATTTACTCAGAGACTTTTTGTCCTTGGGGATCCATGAACTATTCAGGACCCAATCTCTGATGCTGAGTGGATTCAGACTGCTCTGATGGTGGGCCAAAAGTTGATCACTTCTTACTGGAAATCTTCCTCTGCCCCACCCGTAGCTCAATGGTTCAGGGAGTTGGGCAAGCTTGCTGCACTAGAACGCCTTTCATATAAACTTCTGGACAGGATGGACAGCTTCTACAATAAGTGGGGATTCTATCTTACCTTTATAGGTGTTGTAGATTAAGCCAATCATCTTAGGAGTATTAGGGTGGAAATGGAATGTTTTATCCTCTCACTGGGTATATTTGTTTTTTTTTATGTTTTTTTTTGTTGTTGTTTTGTTTTGTTTTGTTTTTGTTTGTTTGTTTGTTTGCTTTATTTTCTAAATTGAAAACCTAATAAAATTCAAATTACAAAAAAGAAACACACACGACAAAGGGATTACCCGTGGACAGTAAAACTAACACGACTATAAAACCTATATACATCATAGTTTAATATATGATGACCCGTTTAAACACATGAATCATCCCATTGCACAAAGAAGGACGATCAGGAGCAGTACTGTAATTCTTGTACTTTTTGCTGTTTTCCTGTTTGTTTTAGTTTTGTTACATTCTTATTTTGTATTAATTTGCATTTATATTTCAGTCTGCATTTGTTGATATTTTATTCTTTAGTTCTTTACTGCTGGGTTGACAGTTATCAAGGGCATTTCCGGGTTTGCGCTTCATGTGGGTGTCGCCCCTGTCAGCTGTCAGCTTCAGCTGCTCTCCTCTCTTTACCCCCAGCTGGTCCTATTATGTATCATTGGTTCTTCTGGCCGCTCATTGACCCACACTTGTCACTACTTATGTAAATTGTTTTTAACCCTATTTTAGGGCAGTGATTTTTATTTCTGATTGCCAGTGTCTTGAGGAAGTTTCTCTTCATTTCCACCAGAGCCCTGTCCCTGCCTTGGGGCACTGCATTAGTAAGTTTACCTGTTTGTTTGTATTTTCCGTTAGAGCACTCTGTGAACTTTATGTTTGTTGTTTTTTTCAGTAAATCTTCCAAACTCACAGTTCAGCATGTGACTCTCGCCTCTCTGCCCCATAGGGCAATTCGTGACAGAAGACAGCCGCCATTAGAGACCCAGCAGCTGTAAGTTTGTGGATTTTTGGTTATTTTTGCATTTTCACTCACCTGTTTTTGTGGCCCTATCATGTCCTCAGCATGTCGACCTCCAAAAGTCAAAGGGAGATCGGCAGTGGGATTCCCGAGTGTGGAGAAGGAATGGGCTGCCGAGTTTATCCAGGGATTTGTGGATGAAGCCCTCGCCTCCCACAGCCCAAAGAAGATCTGGGAAAAGGTGGATTCAGCGACTGCCATTGTCAAGGCGTATCCGGGGTTGTGGGAGCATGCCCAGTTTGCGGACTTGTTTGCTACGCTCTCCGTCCTCTAGCAATCCTTCCCCGGGCTGAGATGGGCACTACCTCCAGCGAGTCTGAGGACGACACCAAAGCGTGCTCCCCGGCAGACGCCCTCCTCTGCCTCCAATTCGCCCATTCCTTTTCCCATTCCAATGGCTCCACGACACCGTCATCCTGCTTCGGACTGTTGGAGGAACACTCCCGCCTCTCAGGCAGCAACTTCCCCTTCTCCGAGGCAGAAGCCTCCCTCAGCAGTGCAACCTCAGTGCTTTTTCTCTCCGGCTGTATTGCCAGCCTCTTCCCTCTAAGCAGCTGCTGTGCTTCTCCTCGGCGCTCTCTTCCAATGCCGGGAGGTCATCTGTTTTTCCTCCGGCTCCGCTCACCTCTGTGTCCACAGGGGCTGCTCCTCCATGATCCTCTGAGGGGCCTATATCCACCGTAGCCACGGAGAGGGATGACGCTACATCTACTGCAGCAGGAAACATCGAGCCCAGGGAACACAATTCAATTCAATTTTATTTATTCAATTCAACTTCAATTCAACTTTATTTATATAGCGCCATTTCACAACAACAGTCATCTCATAGCACTATCAACTGTAGGGGGAACTCCCACAGTTGCAGAAAGACCCCAGCAATCAGGCGATCCCCTGTGAGCAAGCACTTGGCGACGGTGGAGAGGAAAAACTCCCTTTTAACAGGAAGAAACCTCCAGCAGAACCAGGCTCAGGGAGGGGCAGTCATCTGCTGCGACTGGCTTGGGGGTGAGGGGATAGAGAAGAAGAAAAGAACAGACATGTAGAGAGCAAACAGCACGATGGGGACTCAATCTATGGGAGAGAACAAACAAATGTTAATGACCAGCAAAAAAAATATTTCATTGAAAGTGAGGAAAGGAGTGAGGCCCAGTGCATTACTGGAGGTCCCCCGGCTGACTAAACCTATTAGCAGCATAACTAAGGGAGGGTTCAGGAACACATGATCCCTCCCTAATTGTAGGCTATATCAAAAAGGTAGGTTTTAGCCCTATTCTTAAAAACAGAGATCGAGTCTGACTCCCGAATCCAGATTGGCAGCTGGTTCCACAGGAGAGGAGCTTGATAACTGAAGGCTCTGCCTCCCATTGTACTTTTGGAGCTTCTAGGTATTACAAGTAATCCTGCATTTTGGGAGCATAGTGCTCTGTTAGGATAATACGGTAGTATCAGATCTTTTAAATAAAAAGGAGCCTGATTGTTTAAAGCTTTGTAAGTAAGAAGAAGGATTTTAAACTTAATTCTAAACTCTATGGGAAGCCAATGAAGGGAGGCCAGAACCGGAGAGATATGATCTCTCTTTCTAGTACCTGTTAAAACTCTTGCTGCAGCATTTTGGATCAGCTGAAGACTTTTTAAAGATGTTTTAGGATAGCCTGATAATAAAGAATTACAATAATCTAATCTCAAGCTAACAAAAGCGTGGATCAGTTTCTCAGCATCACTCTGAGACAAGATGCTCCTAATCTTGGCAATATTACGCAAATGATAGAAGGCAGTCTTAGAAACAAATTTAATATGTGAAATGAAGGACAGATCTTGATCAAAAATAATTCCAAGGTTCCTCACAGAGCTATTAAGAGAAAGAGTAACCGCATCCAAACTGAAAGTTTGATTTGGAAAGGTATTTCTAAGGTTTTTTGGACCAACAAGAATGAACTCAGTCTTATCTGAATTTAATAGCAGGAAATTACAAGTCATCCAAGCTTTGATTTCCTTAAGACAGGCTTCTAACTTGGCTAATTAATTACTATCATCTGGCTTCATTGACAGGTATAATTGTGTGTCATCTGCATAACAATGAAAATGTATACAGTGCTTTCTAATAATGTTGCCTAACGGAAGCATATATAAACTAAAAAGAGTAGGGCCTAGCACAGATCCCTGTGGAACTCCATGACTAAGCTTTGAGTTGAAAGAAAACTCATTGTTTACATGAACAAACTGGAACCTATCAGATAAATAAGATCTAAACCACTGCAACGAAGTTCCATTAAGTCCAACATAGTGTTCTAATCTATCAAGTAGAATATTATGATTGATAGTATCAAAAGCTGCACTAAGGTCTAAAAGGACAAGTACAGAAACCAGTCCATTATCAGATGCGATGAGGAGGTCGTTAGTGACCTTCGCTAAGGCTGTTTCAGTACTATGATGGATTCTAAACCCAGATTGAAACTCTTCAAGTAAACCATTTCCCTGCAGGTGGTCAAATAATTGCGTAGCAACAACTCTTTCTAAGATTTTTGAAATGAAAGGGAGATTAGAGATTGGTCTATAGTTAGCTAAAGCTCCTGGATCTAGCGTTGGCTTTTTGAGTAAGGGCTTAATTACAGCCATATTAAAAGCCTGCGGTACATGGTCTAAAGTTAATGAAGAATTGATTATATGAAGAATAAAGCTACCAATAAGTGGGAAGACTTCTTTAAATAACCTGGTAGGAATAGGATCTAAAAGACAAGTTGAAGGTTTGGATGAGGAAACTATTTTGTCTAACTCACAAAGGTCGATTGGAGTAAACTCATCAAGACAGACATCAATTGAAGGAGTTGTAGTAGTTACAGTATTTAAGTTAACTGTGGGAAGAATCTGATTGATTTTATCTCTGATGGATGAAATTTTATTATTGAAAAAGTTCATCAAGTCCTGACTACTAAGCTCTAAGGGAATGCTAGGATTGACAGAGTCCTGACTCTTTGTCAACCTGGCTACAGTGCTGAAAAGAAACCTGGGATTATTCTTGTTCTCTTCTATTAATGCAGAGTAATAACTCGTTCTAGCTTTTCTAAGAGATTTTTTATAAATTAAAAGATGATGTCTCCAAGCTAAATAGATTTCATCTAAATTAGTGGAGTGCCATTTTCTTTCTAATTGACGAGTCTTCTGTTTTAAGCTACGAGTTTCTATGTTGAACCAAGGAGTTAGAAATCTCTGATTAGACTTTTTCTTTTTTAAGGGGGCCACCAAGTCTAGAGTCTGATGCAGAGAAGCTGTAACACTAGCCACCATGTTATCAATTACAGAAGGAGCAAGCTGTCTATAGCTTATTTCCGTTGTGTTGACACATGGCATAGAGGAAACAATCTGCATAAATTTGGAAACAGCATCATCTGAGAGGCATCTACTGTAATAATATTTTTCTTTAGGAGCCAAATAGTCAGAAATAGTAAAATCAAAGGTTAACAGACAATGGTCTGACAGTACAGGGTTATGAGGAGACACTACAAGATTTTCTATTTCTATGCCATATGTCAGAACAAGGTCCAATGTGTGGTGGAGGTAATGAGTAGAATTTCCTACTTTCTGAGAAAACCCAATCGAGTCTAATATTGAATTAAATGCCACATTAAGGCAGTCACTGTCTACATCCACATGTATATTAAAGTCCCCTACTATAATTATTCTATCAGATTTCAGCACTAAATCAGCTAAGAAATCAGCAAATTCGGATAAAAATTCTGAGTAGGTTGATGGGGGACGATAAACTATGGCAAATAAAATTGGGTTTAACCTAAAATTGCTAAAGTGCCCAATACTGAGGACCAGGCCCTCAAAGGAATTATAACATGTTTTTTGCTTTACATTTACTAATAATTTGGAATGGTAAATTGTTGCTACTCCTCCTCCACGACCAGAACTTCTGGGATTTTGACAGTTTAAATAACCAGAGGGAGTTGATTCATTTAAACCAACATAATCCTCTTGCCCTAACCAAGTCTCTGTAAGGGAAATTAAATCAATCTGATGATCAATTAACAGATCATGAACTAACAGAGACTTGGGAGTTAGAGACTTAATATTTAATAAACCACATTTAATTTTTAAATTATGAGGAGGAACAGAGGCCAAATCATTCAATTTAGAGGCTTTATGTTTAATTTGAGTTTTACCAATATTTTGCTTAATCACTTTGGGATGCTTATATATCATATTTTTATTTACTTTGGAGGGAGCAGACAATGATTCTCTGATGGGGAAGACAGGGGCTAAGTTGAGGGGTGGCGGACGAAGAGGAGCTGCAGAGAGGCGTGTAAGACTGCAACTCTGCTTCCTGGTCCCATCTCTGAGTAGTCAAGGTTTTGGAAATTTGGATAAAAAAGATGCCAGATTGTTAGATAAATGAGAAGCGCCATCCAAAGTGGGATGAATGCTGTCTCGTCTCATAAAACCAGGTTTTCCCCAAAAAGAGCTCCAATTATCAATGTAGCCCACATCATTTGCAGGACACCACACAGACAGCCAGCGGTTCAAGGATGACGAGCGACTAAACATGTCATCACTGGTCAGATTGGGCAGGGGCCCAGAGAATACTACAGAGGCAGACATCATTTTTGCAAAGTCACACACCAATTCTACATTAAATTTTGTGACTTCCGACTGCCGGAGACGGATGTCATTAATGCCAGCGTGAATAACAACTGTGGAGTATTTACAGTTACTTTTAGCCAGCATTTTCAAATTTGACTCGATGTCGCCTGCTCTGGCCCCAGGAATGCATTTGACTATGGCCGCTGGAGTCTCTAGGTTCACGTTTCTGACTACAGAGTCGCCAATGATCAGAGTTTTTTCCTCAGCGGGTGTGTCGCTGAGTGGGGAAAAACGATTAGAAACGTGAACAGGTTGGTGGTGTACCAGGGCTTTGCGACTAGGCTTCCTTCTCACCGTCACCCACCCAGTCTCCTCGCTGCTGAGGAGAGCCGGAGAACCGCTAACAGGGTTAGCGATACTAGCTAGCTCCTCTACAGCTAAGGGGCGTCCGTCAAGAGTAACTGGCGCAGACGGTGTTTCAATGCAGCGGAGCCGGGATTCCAAATCAGACAACCTCGCCTCGAGCGCCTCAAAAAGACAACATTTATTACATTTACCGTTATCACTAAAAGAGGCAAAGGTGTAGCTAAACATCTGACAGAGAGAGCACACCTGAGTAGGAGAGGAAGGAGAGCTAGTAGCCATCGTTAGTGGCTAACCCAAAAGCTCAGGAGAGTGAGGACAGCAAACCACACAGACAGACAGCAAAACAGGAAGTGACGATACGTTACCACAAGGAAGTGACACTGACAACAGTCAATTTGTATGGCGCCAACTCACAGCACAGGTCGTCTCAAGGCACTTTACAGAAAAGAGTGGGTTTAGGTCACACTCTTAGTTTATAGAACCTAGCAGAGACCACTAAGAGCAAGCACTGCGGCAACACAAATGAGGAAAATTTTCCATTTAACGGGCAGAAACCCTGGGTGAAACGCTCATAGAGGATGGCCAGCCGCCTCAACCGGCTGGGTTATGTAGTTACATTCAAAACAAACATACAAATACAACAATCAAAGCCAAACAGTCCAGTACCAAGCCTGGCCAGGCTGCACATGCAAGAAAAAGCCTGGCAGGGGCAGCATTTCTAACTAAAGGCCTTATCAAAGAGAAAAGATTTCAACTTGCTCTTGAATAGAGAGAGAGTGTCTACCTCCCAAACTGGACTGGGAAGACGGCGCCATAGGAAGGGAGCTTGATTGCTGAAAGCTCTACCTCCCAATCTACTTCTCGATACCTTGGAGATCACTAGTAGTTTGGATGTTTTGGGAGCACAGATCTCTGGTTGAATGATAGGGAACTAAAGGTTCTTGCAGGTAAGAAGGAGCTAGACCATTAAGAGCTTTATAGGTTAAGAGCAATATCTTGAATTGAATTCTATATTTTATTGAGAGCCAATGTAAAGAAGCTAAAACTGGAGTAATGTGATCTCTTCTCCCTGTTCTCATAAGGATTTGTGCAGCTGCATTCTGAATGAGTTGGAGAAACTTTATGGACTTATTTGGGCAACCTGATAAAAGTGAGTTACAGTAGTCAAGTCTAGAGGTTATAAAGGTTTGGACAAGTTTCTCTGCATCTTTATGAAACAGGATGTACCTCATTTTAGAAATATTGTGCAGATGGAAGAAGGCGGTCTTAATGGTTTGCTGTATATGAGAGTTGAAAGACACATCTTGGTCAAAGAAAACTCCAAGAATCCTAACAGAAGACGTAAAAGCCAGTGTAATGCCATCCAGTGGTGTTATCTTGCTAAAAAGAGTACTTCTAGCATGTTTGGGGCCAAGAACGATGACTTCAGTTTTATCTGTATTCAGCAATAGAAAGTCGTTGTTCATCCAGGTTTTGATATCCTTAAGACACTCCTGGAGTAAACCCAACTAGCTGGGATCATCTGGATTGATGGATAAATACAACTGAGTGTTGTCAGCGTAACAATGAAAATGAATAAAATGCTTCCTCATAACGTCTCCCAAAGGCAGCATGTATAATGTAAACAATACTGGTCCAAGTACTGATCCCTCCGGAACTCCATAGCTAACCGGGGTCTGAGTAGAGGACTTGTTATGGACATGAACAAACTGGGAACGATCTGATAGATAAGACTGGAACCATCAGAATCAGAATCAAAATGAGATTTATTGCCATTGTTCATGTAGTACACAAACTAGGAATTTGTCTCTGTGCAATGCTGCAACATTAAACATGGAGTAGCACTAAAGATAAAAAAAACTATGCATGTAATAAAAGATAGAATATGAATAAGTAATACTAATCTATGCAATTTTTAAATATATTAACAAGCAGCAGATATTGTGGAGTTCCACATAGTGCAGTCAGTAGTGCAAAAAGAAAACAGTGATAATTGTCATGAGTCCAGTTGAGCTGCTGTGCGTAGTGCACGAGAGTATAATAAGTCACTTAGTGTTCAGCAGTCTGATGGCAGAGGAGAAGAAGCTGTTCATGTAGCGGGAGGTTTTAGTCTGAATGGACCAAAGTCTTCTGCCTGAGGGGAGGGGGGCAAACAGTGCGTGTCCAGGGTATGAAGGGTCGGCTATGATCCGACCTGCACGCCTCCGGGTCCTGGAGATGTACAGGTCCTGGAGGGATGGGAGCTTGCAGCCGATCACCTTCTCAGCAGTGCGCACAACGCGCTGCAGTCTTAGTCTGTCCCTGGCGGTGGCTCCTGCGTACCACACGGTGATGGAGGTGGTGAGGATGGACTCGATGATGGCCGTGTAGAACTGCACCAACATCTTGGTGGGTAGCTTGAGCTTCCTCAGCTGCCGCAGGAAGAACATCCTCTGCTGGGCCTTTTTGATGAGGGAGCTGATGGTCGGCTCCCACTTCAGGTCCCGGGTGATGGTGGTGCCCAGGAAGCGGAAGGAATCCGCAGTGGTGATGGGAGAGTCTGTGAGGGGAAGGGGGGGGCAGAGGGGCTGTGACTTTCCTGAAGTCCACGATCATCTCCACTGTCTTCAGAATGTTCAGCTGCAGGTTGTTGTGGCTGCACCAGGACGCCAGCTGGGCCACCTCTCTCCTGTAGACGGACTCGTCGCCGTTGGAGATGAGCCCTATGAGGGTGGTGTCGTCCGCAAACTTGATCAGCTTGACAGACTGGTGGCTGGAGGTGCAGGAGTTGGTGTACAGGGAGAAGAGCAGGGGGAAAATTACACATCCCTGGGGTGATCCGGTGCTGATGCTAACAGAGTCTGAGACAGTCTTTCCCAGCCGCACATGCTGCCTCCGGTCCGTCAGGAAGTCGGTGATCCACCTGCAGAGGGAGTCAGGCACGTTGAGCAGGGACAGCTTGTCCTGGAGTAGAGCGGGGCGGATGGTATTGAATGCAGATCTGAAGTCCACAAGCAGGATCCTGACGTAGGTTCCCGGGGAGTCCAGGTGCTGCAGGATGGAGTGGAGGGCCAGGTTGACTGCATCGTCCACAGACCTGTTGGCTCTGTAGGCGAACTGCAGCGGGTCCAGGAGGGGAGTGGTGATGGTCTTGAGGTGGGGCAGGACCAGGCGCTCAAAGGACTTCATGACTACAGAGGTGAACGCTACAGGTCTGTAGTCGTTAAGTCCAGTGATCCGTGGCTTCTTGGGGACAGGGACGATGGTAGAGGTTCTGAGGCAGGCCGGCACGTGGCATGACTTCAGGGAGGTGTTAAAAATGTCTGTGAAGACAGGAGTCAGCTCCTCCGCACAGTGTCTCAGGGTGGAGGGAGACACGCCGTCCAGACCGGGGACCTTGCGCGGGTTCAGTCTGGAGAACTGTCTGTGCACGTCCTGCTCACTGATCACTGATCACTGAACCATCTTAGTGTTGTTCCATTCAAGCCAATTTGCTGGTCAAGTCTCTCTAGCAGAATATGGTGGTCAGTGGTATCAAAGGCAGCGCTGAGGTCCAATAAAACAAGGGCGGAGACAAGTCCTTTGTCAAATGCCATAAGGATGTCATCATTAACTTTCACCAAGGCTATCTCTGTGCTGTGATGTTTCCTAAAACCCGATTGAAATTTCTCAAATATAGAATTTTTTTCTAAAAAAGTGCATAGTTGATTGGCGACTACTTTTTCGAGGATCTTGGAAAAGTAGGGGAGGTTAGATATTGGTCTATAATTGGCCAAAATCCCAGAATCAAGCGAAGGTTTTTTAAGTAGAGGTTTAATTACTGCCACTTTAAATGACTGCGGTACATGTCCTGTCAATTGGGACATATTAACTATGTTCAAAAGAGATGGACTAATCAGAGATAGCGATTCCTTCACTAGTCTAGCGGGGATTGGATCTAAAAGACAGGAAGTTGGTTTAGAGGCTGACACTATTAGGGCTAGATCAGAATGACTAATACGAGAAAATGCAAGTTAGGTTAATTGGCATCAAACTGGGGATTCTAAATTGTCCTTAGGTATGACTGTGAGAGTGAATGGTTGTCTGTCTCTCTGTGTTGGCCCTACGATGGACTGGTGATCTGTCCAGGTTGTACCCTGCCTCTCGCCCAAAGATGCTGGAATAGGCTCCAGCCCCCCCGCAACCCAAAAAGAATTAAGTGGAAGAAAATGAATGAATGAATGAATGAATTTAGAAAAGTGGAGTTCTGAGCCTGTGGGCACAGCAGTGTTAGGTAGAAGCTTTGTATTTTTAGTGAGGGCTATTTTTTGGAATATTATTCCCAATACTGACAATTTGATCATTAAAAAAATTGAAAAAGTCATCAGCGCTAAGAGTTGGAGGGATGTAGGGATCCATGGCATTTTGGCTCTTGGTTAGCTGAGCCACAGTGTTAAAGAGAAATATGTGGTTGTTTTTATTTTCTTCTATCAAGGATGAATAGTACTGTTACCTAGCACTATGGAGAGATTTCTTGTAGGTGGTAAGGATGGCATTCCAGGCTGAAGAAGATTCTTCTGTCTTATTTGCACGACAAAGCCTTTCACAGGATCTAACTTTCTGTTTTAACTTACGGGTGTGGGAGTTATACCAGGGAGCTTGTCTCCCATTTTTAATAGTTTTCTTTTGAAGAGAGGCTATGGAGTCAAGTGTTGACTGCAGTGAGGCTGCAGTACTACCAACTAAAAGGTCTAATTCTAATGGATTCAAGTAGTCAGTGCTGTCTGCTATATTGAGACATGGTAATACGGTAAGTGCTGAAGGGATTAATTCTTTAACGCGAGCCACGGCACTATCAGTTAAGTATCTGATAACTATATTTCTGCTTGATGCTGTGAAATTGGATAGCACAGATTTGAATGTTATCAAATAGTGGTCAGTCAAGTGTATGATTTTGAGGGATGACAAGCAGCTCATCAATTTCTACACCATAGGCCAAGACCAGGTCAAGGGTGTGATTATGATGATGAGTTGGTTTACTAACACAATGAGAAAAAAACAGTTGAATTGAACAGGGAGAGAAATGCTACAGTGTGGAGATGGTAAAGGGCGAGGCTGGTTTATTTCTCAAGTCGGTTTTATTCACATTCTCCAACAATCTTCCAAACACAGAAAGAGAATGACTCTCCCCACATCTGTCCCTTTTATACCCAGGACATCAAACATACAGTCACATGGTACTTAATCCCAGTCACAATGTAACTTCCCCCCGATCTTAACTCACTCCACCTCCCAAGCTCTAGCCGCTGGGAGAAATCCCCCAAGGCTATCTCTTTGCATGCCAAAGACTTAACTTTCACACCCTCGTGTTATTTCCAGCACGGCTCAGTCCTTTGTTCCGTCTCAGATGTGAAGCCTAAGGTGGTATACGTATGAATCATACAATCATATACATATGTGCATATATGTGTGCCACATGACCCCCCCCCCCCAAACGTCTAAGATGGAACAAACGTAATAACAGTTTGCAAGTCATGGTAAAATTACTACACATCAGTCCAAATGTCGCTTGGGCCTCAGTCGCCTCCCATATCTGCTGTAAGCGGGCTTTACCACCCCCGCGGCGTCTTCCTGCTGTGGAGCTGCTGCCTGAGGATTAGAACTGTTAGTCAATCTCTGTGGGTGTTCTGGGGAATGCTCTCTAGGGGGTCTGCCGCGGCGAGGAGCCTTAGCCAACTGCACAGTCTTGTCAGCTACCACAAAAGCGGGTTTGAGCCTGTTTATGCCAATCATTTCTTTTCTGCCCCCCAAATCTAGCAAAAAATGCTTATCCCCTGTTTCCAGCACTCTATATGGTCCGTCATAAGGTGGGCGTAAAGGTGGGCGATGGGCATCATGTCTGACAAAAACAAACTCTGCATTTTTTAAAGCCTTAGGCACAAAAACACACGGAAAACTGTGGTGAACGGGGCCAGGTAGCATGCTCGGGCCCGTGCCACTCTGTAACCGCTGAGCTGGGGAGCACTCTGGCGCCGGATTATCTGGGAGAAATTCCCCGGGCAGCCGAAGTGGCTGTGCGAAAACTAGTTCAGCTGGGGAGGCTTCTAAATCCTCTTTAGGTGCAGAACGCAACCCCAGTAAAACCCATGGTAGCCTGTCCACCCAATTTGCATCCGTAAGCGACGCCCTGAGAGCTGCCTTCAATGACCTGTGGAAACGTTCACATAACCCGTTAGCCTGCGGATTATACGTGGTTGTGCGGTGAATCGTAACCCCCAGGCTGCGGGCCATTGCTGACCAAAGTTCGGAAACAAATCGCGGGCCTCTGTTGGACGTAATGTCCGACGGAACTCCAAAACGCGCTACCCATGCTGTTAAAAACGCGCGCGCCACCTCCTCGGCCGTGGTTGATGACAGTGGGACCACTTCCGGCCAGCGCGTGGTGCGGTCAACCATTGTCAGAAGGTGTGTGCACCCCTGTGACGGCGGGAGGGGACCTACGAGGTCCACATGAACATGATCAAACCTCTTAGCCGGGACGTGAAACGGCTCCAAAGGAGCTGTGCCTGTGCACCTTGGCTCGTTGGCAGGCCGTGCAGGCTGCTGCCCACTTTCTAACTTGCTTGCACAGGCTTGGCCATACAAATTTCTCTCCCACCATTTTGACCGACGCGCGCACTCCAGGGTGCGCCAGGGAATGAATCAAGTCAAAAACGCGGCGGCGCCACGCGGCCGGTACCACAGGACGCGGTCGCCCCGTGGAGACATCGCAGATTAGGGGGGGCATACCGTCTTGCAGCACCCTGTTCTCCAGCCTTAACCCTGTTGGTCCAGACTGGAGCACGCGCACGTCCGCGTCGCTAACCTGATCCGCGGCCATGGCTGCATAATCTATCCCTACGCGGACTGGGGCCGCGCGCACTTCCGCGTAGCTAACCTGATCCGCGGTCATGGCTGCAAAATCTACCCCTGCGCGGGCTGAAGCCGCCACGGCGCGCGAGAGGCAGTCTGCCACTACAATAAGTTTACCCGCTACATGTTGGATATCGGTAGTAAACGCCGAGATGGCGGCCAGCTGTCTCTGCTGCCGGCCCGACCATGATTCTGAAATCTTGGCCATCGCGAAGGTCAGCGGCTTGTGATCAACGAATGCGGTGAAACTGGAAGTGGCGAATGGCAAAGTGGAGAGCTAACAACTCCCTGTAACGCTTTGACCGTTTGTGGCTGGGGAAAATTTGTTATTGCGCGCACTTTGTCGGGCAGAGGAACCGCACCTTCTGGAGAGACGCGATGGCCCAAAAAAATCAATCTGCGCCACCCCGAACTGACACTTCGCTGGGTTGATTATTAACCCGTGCTCTGCCAACCTCCAGAAAACTGCTGTGAGGTGGTTTTCGTGTTCGTCTTCGGACGCGCTGGCTACCAACATGTTGTCCAGGTAGACGAACACGAAGGGGAGGTCGCGCAGAACCGCATCCATCATGCGTTGGAACATCTGCGCCGCACCTTTAAGCCCAAACGGCATGCGCAAAAACTCAAAAAGCCCGAAAGGAGTTATTACCGCTGTTTTGGGTATGTCCTCAGTGCGCACTGGGACCTGGTGGTAACCGCGTACCAAGTCTATTTTAGAAAAAATGCGCGCCCCCGCCAAATGAACTGAAAAATCTTGGATGTGCGGGATCGGGTAGCGGTCGTGCGCTGTAGCGTTGTTCAACCTGCGAAAATCACCGCAAGGTCGCCACGAGCCATCGGCTTTTGGGACCATGTGAAGCGGTGAAGCCCATGGGCTCTTCGAACGCCTGATGATGCCCAACCTTTCCAGGTTGGCGAACTCCTCGCGCGCTATGGTCAGTTTAGCTGAATCCAAGCGCCAAGCTTTTGCAAAAACGGGTGGGCCAGTGGTAGTAATAAAATATTCCACCCCGTGTTTAGCCACGGTCGCCGAAAATGTTGGAACCGTGAGTGCTGGGAACTGAGTGAGGAGTGTGTGGAACTTACCACCTGCAGCTGTGACGTTGGCTTGTGCTGTTGGCGGGACCACTTGAGCTGTACAGGGAATAGAATAAAAAGAGAGTGCATTAACCAGGCGTCTATTAGCAAGATCAACCAACAAACCATGTGAGCACAAAAAATCAGCCCCTAACATGTTGAAATTGACTGCCGCTATGACGAAAGTCCACTCGAATGTGCGGCCGTGTAAAGACAGAAGCAGAGTCCTCTCACCGACGGTCTTAATCGCTGAGCCGTTCGCTGCTGACACCCTGGGACCACTGGAAAGCGCCAGCCGGTCAGCGTAGGAAGGTGTGATGAAACTCAGCTGGGAGCCTGTGTCCACGAGGAAATGCCTCCTCGATCGCGCATCCTTCAGGTAGAGCAGCTTGTTCTCCTCTCCGAGGGCCGCAGCTGCTACCGAACCCCCGGTCTTGGCGTTTCCTGAGCGCTTGAAGTGGCACGGTGGAATGCACTTGCGTGCCCTCTCTGCAAAGCGGTGATGGTAGAAGCAAAGGACGTCGTCTGCTCTGTGTCTCCTGGCCCCTGCCGCCGCTGTCATCGGTGAGTCTGGTGCTGCAGCCTCTGGCCCCCTGCTGTCTCCGGAAGTGGCGCCTAGCTCCGCTGCCGCGGCCGTAGCCGCGCGCCGTTTATGGGCGTCGACGAGTTGTTGTGCCTCCTGACCCAGCTCGTGGTAGTCTCGTCGGGCCAACAGTGAACTGGCCAGGGTCACTCTCACCGCTGATGGTAGGGTCCTGAGGAAAAGGTGGGTGAAGATGAAGTTATCATCTTTGGAGTCTCTCAGCCTCAACATCTTCCCCATCAGGTCTGCAGGTCTGCCGCTCTCACATTCAGTCAGCGTCAGGAGCCCCTCTGCTCGCTCTCGCACCGAGGGGGTGAAGTGACGGACGAGCGCAGCCTTCAACGCGCTGTACTTGTCGCTGTCCGGCGGGTGGTCGATCAGGCTCTCCACCTTCTGGGCTGTGTGGTTGTCCAGCTTTGCAACCACATGGTAGAACTTTGTGGCGTCTGCCGAAATCCTCCAGAGGTTGAACTGCGCCTCGACCACGCTAAACCAGAAGCGCGGACTGTCCTGCCAGAAGTCCGGTAGCTGAACTGTGGCTGCGTTCGTTTGGCTGGCTCCTGATGAGTCTGGCTCGGGAGAATTACTTCTGCTCATGATACGTTGTAGGGTCACCAGTGTGGAGAATGGAAAGGACGAGGCTGGGTTTATTTCTCAAGTCGGTTTTATTCACATTCTCCAACAATCTTCCAAACACAGAAAGAGAATGAATCTCCCCACATCTGTCCCTTTTATACCCAGGACATCAAACATAAGCCACATTTCCACTATATAGTTCTGCGCTACTCTTTTCTTTTCTTTACTACTTGTTTCTCCCGCGGCTGCGCCTCCATCACAACCGCGGAAAGCTGAGAATTGCTGGGGTGGGCGGGATCGAGGTGGCGCTACACTGCTGACGTATAAAGGATGAGACTGACTCCTCAACAACACAGAAAAAAATAGCGGATTACGAACGGAGGATTTCCACGGTTTTTAACACAATGAATGTCTTTAATGAGACAAGAGAATTTTACAGGAGAAGACGACATGGATTGAGACAACACACGTTGGAGCAGGAGAGGAGAATAGCGGTTGCCCAGGAGGAATCTGAAGCAGCTGCATATGAAGCAGAGATCATTCAGAGATCATTTCATTTGTTCAGTGTTCATGTGCATACATATGTCAAACGTCTTTTTTAAATAAAATGTTGTGCACTTTTAAACTACGTCGCCTCTGTTGTTCAAAACGGTTAAGTGTTAACAGACGGTTAATTAAATGCTGAAACACCGGGGTAATTTAAAATTATGCAGAAGCTTAATCCTAAACCCCTTTAACTTACCAAATAATTTATAATATTATAAAAAAAAAGCCAATCCAAATCTAGACCCATTTTGTATATTGTGTAATAATGATACACTGATGATAAACTGACTTCCCAAAAAAAGCAGCAGCTATACAACGCACTTTTGGTTTGATGGAATTGCCAATTGACCTTGGAATTATATGTGGAAACTTGTTATACTTCCAGTTAACTTTAACTTACAAAATAATTAAAAATATTATAAAAAAGCCAATCCAAATCTAGGCCCATTTTTTGTATTGTGTATCATTTGAGTATCATTGTACAATCTATTGTTATTTATAAGGGTTATCTGTTCAGTGGTGGCTAATTACACACTAAAACAACGTAGAAAATGACTGCAAAGAAAATGCTGCAGCTAGACAACTCACTTTTGATTTGATGGAATTGCCAATTGACCTTGGAATTATATGTGGAAACTTGTTATACTTCCAGTTAACTTTAACTTACCAAATAATTGATATTATAAAAAAAGCCAATCCAAATCTAGGCCCATTGTGTATCATTTTTCCAATCTATTGTTATTTATAAGGGTTATCTGTTCAGTGGTGGTTAATTACACACTAAAACAACGTAGAAATGGCTCAAAAAAAAATATGCTGCAGCTAGACAACTCACTTTTGGTTTGATGGAATTGCCAATGAACCTAGAAATTTTATGATGAAACTTTTTTTAATCCTACTAAATACACTGACATTGTCACACTGCCAACACCAAATTATAATTTTCTTTTTCAAACCAAAGATCACTATGGATCTATTGAATCACAATCGCATAGGTTTATCATATACATGTCAACGTTTACAACATCGAAAATGTTATATTTGGGTTTACATGTATGGGTATTTTCGCTTTGTATTATACTAGACTGCTTATAATTTATTGGAATTCTCAGAATTTGGAATGCCGATAGACCATTCAATTCACATGTACTTACCTTTTACCCAATTCGACTTTCACCTTTATCAGTGTCAACTACTGAATGTAAATTACACCTGTGCAACTGCTTACAATTTTACTTAAAAACTGTACCCAATGTAGAGCAATGGATACAGCAGTGGTAATATTTATTAAATTTAACAATAACAATTACATTACCATTAAAAATCTTGACACCTTTATGGCTGAACAGCAGGATTAGGGTCATATGAGGCAATGGAATGTGTATGTAATTATTCGCCTTTATCATCCAGTGTTATAATATACAAACCACACTTTTATCCAAAAGACTAACATTTTATTACATTACAAATATTCCCAAAACATGTTAACAAATGGGGAGCTTTCAGTACTTCGACCAGACTGCCAAAATGGTTTCAGAAGGCTCCGTGGAAGGAAGCCGTCTCTGTCAGCTCATCCCTTCTTAATGCGGCTAACTGCAGGTGTCTTTCGCGCTGTTCGAGCATCCTTTCATGGATCCGCATCTCCTCAGCATGATTCTGGGCCATCAGTGATGCAAGGTCTGCAATGTTGCTGCTTTTCAGCTTGCCTATATGAAAGACAGAAGTCACTGTATTTAGATAACACCGGATCAAAACATGTCAGAAAAAATATTATGGAATTAAACTGTTGAAAGCCTGTGGTGGGATGCTTCGTTGCTGTATTTAAGCTCAACTGTCATGTTGTTGCCCCTCAGTAGAGTGGACTATAAGCAACTTCTGTGGTGATGTGGTTAGGCCCCCCTTCATTTCAAAAAGGATTAATTGTAAAAAGTATTTTGATTTAATGGGTTATTTTTAAAAGAATTTCTTTGTACTGTGGCCTCATAAATCAGAATGGGTTAATAGTGTTAGCTGACTTGAAGAATTTCAATCAAGCATGTTGATTTGAAGTCTGTACATGTGCTCCTTTTTTTTGTGAAAATACAACAGTATTTCACCACCAACACACCAATAACACTGGGCCACTGTGGCTATGAACACCCCTGAATCTAGTATTTTTATAAACGTAGAAAGACATTTTAAATTCCTTGTTATGCGTCTATAGAAAACAATCACATATAAAAACAACCGGGTGGTAATTTTCAGTTTGTTGTGCCTTACCAGCACTTGACCGGGAGATGCCGGGGCAGTCCAGTGAGGCGGACCCCAAGGGATTTGAAAACTGTGTATAGAAGGAAAAAAACACACAATAACGCTCACAAAGAAAGTGCAACATGTACCGCAAACACAAAACTTTTTAACCAGAATACAATAAGCTTACGTCAGCGTTTTGTTCACGTGAATACTGAAATAAAAGTGCGATTCAGCAGCTTGATGCGAGGTAGCAGCAAGGTACAGAGGTAGCTAGCTATTAGCGGGCTAGCCATCACCACAATTGCCCACAATCAAACAACTTTCTTTATTGCTAAAATAAAGTGCGCTTTTGGCCGAAAGGCAAGAAGACGGACAATAACAAAACAAGACTCACCGTCACCGTTTTCCAATTCCGTCGCCGTGTCGAGTCCAAATTCTCTGCCAATAATAGCAGGCCGGACACTTCCTGGTATATTTTTTCATTGCAAGTTGCCCCACCAACTCGCTCTGGATGTAGTCATCGGCTACGAGGGACAGAAAAGTCCGCACCTCCTCGTTTGTTCATGGAATAAACTTGCGCGTGGACATCGTTATATGAAAACACAATTTTGAATCCAGTCACCGCGGTTACTTGCTGAAATTACAAATGGCGGATGTGTAGCTTCAACAGAAAACTAACGGACGCGTTTGGTGACGTTACGCCCTGACCAATCAGCGTTTAGCAGTCGATTGACGTCAATTCACACCTCGCTTTTCGCTCGCTTGTACCCTGCCTCTGAACAGGCACGAAAATCGTAACGGTTAAACCGTGAGGACTTGGGTGGAAATGGCGAAAAACCGAAACAAGTAAAAAAAAGTAAAGCCCAGGCGATACTGGTGGAAATGGGGCTATACAGTCACATGGTACTTAATCCCAGTCACAATGTAACTTCCCCCCGATCTTAACTCACTCCACCTCCCAAGCTCTGGCCGCTGGGAGAAATCCCCCAAGGCTATCTCTTTGCATGCCAAAGACTTAACTTTCACACCCTCGTGTTATCTCCAGCACGGCTCAGTCCTTTGTTCCGTCTCAGATGTGAAGCCTAAGGTGGTATACGTATGAATCATACAATCATATACATATGTGCATATATGTGTGCCACAACACTATGATTATTATTATCAACATCTATATGAATATTAAAGTCACCAGCTATGATAATCTTGTCTGAATAAAGACCTAAGGATGTTAAGAACTCAGAGAATTCAGACATAAATTCAGCAAAAGAAGCACTGGGAGGGCAATATGCTGTGGTAAATAAAATAGGCCGCTCTGACCTCCAGGATGGATGTGCTACGCTAAAAGATAAGCATTCAAAAGAGTTACAATTTGAGTTTAGCGAAAGCTAAGGGTTCATTGGTAATGTGGATTCATATGTTGCCCCGACACCACCACTTCGGCCAGTGTTTCTATGAATATGAATATTACCATAGCTGGGAACGGTGGCCTCATTGATACTAACAAAATCATCGGGGCGTAGCCGTGTTTCTGTGAGACAGAGTATATTTATATTGTAATCCGTGATCATATCATTAATTAAGGTCGCTTTATCTGACAGAGATCTTATATTCAGCAGTCTGCATTTAATTATTTTATTTAACTGTGGTAAATTAGTGGTTTTAATCTTTATCAAGTTATGTTGTATTTGTCTTGGGTTACAGTGATCCCTCGCTACTTCGCGCTTCACCTTTCGCGCCCTCAGTGCATCGCGGATTTTTCAGAAATATTCATCAAAAATTCAAAATTGAGAAAAAATGGGCGGGCGCTAGCAGAAGGCAGGGAGACTACATTAGAACATCAGGTATCAACACGAAGAGCCGCTCAACTCAAAATCCACCTTTCTGACCACCGCTCCACTCCTCTCCGCCCACCTCTTCACTGCTCGGGAATCTCGCAAGCTGATTGGCCGAGACGTTTTACCTCGCAAGCTGATTGGCCGAGACGTTTTACCCAGCTTTCTCCCTGCAGAGCGCCCATACCCACCGAAGGAAGACCGCATTCATTGTTCTTTATCGCTAGTCTCGCAGCGTGGAACTTTTCGCTGTTCTCTTGTCCCTTTTTGTGTGAAATAGTCTTCCCGTCGAGCCACTACGCCGCCTCCTGCAGCTGCCCTCGACAATCCTGCGCCTCTAGCACCTGACGATGACGCGTCACCTGAGGAGCAGTAAAGCTCTCATTAACCTGTGCAGTACGTAAATCATCTTCATCTTGAGTTACGTATCTTGTTATAAAAATAAAAGAGTTCTAAAAACATATTTATGTACACTTTATTTACATCTACGTATGTATGTACACTTACACACACACACACACACACACGTATCATATGAGAGAGTGAGAGAATGAACGTATGTGTTATTTATGGGTGACGTCATTAGAGGTGACGCGACTTCGCGGTTTTTCACTTTTCGCGGTCGGTTCTGGAACCCATTAACCGCGATAAGTGAGGGATCACTGTATAATGTTTTGGGTAACGGGAGACAGACACAATCTCTATGGGGTTATGAAATGAAGACTGATCTAAACAGCGAGAATTATTTGGATTAATAGGGTTAATATGAGAAGTTGAAGCAAGGGCGGTTCCAGAACAGGTTGAAATTGTCTATAAAACCAGTGTTAAAAGTAGGACATGTTGAACACAACCAGGTATTAAGACTAAGAGTTCTGCTAAAATAATTGCAGCCTCTTCTAAAAGGAGCATGTTGCCCAGAAATAAACACATGTCTGCCACAGTTCTAAAGAGTGGACAGAAGGCTCCTGAAGTCTCTCTTTAAGATCTCAGATGCTTCATCTGGGATGTTGTTGCATCCAACATGCACAATAACAGTTTTAGCGTGGGGGTATTCATTTAATAGGTCAGGGGTACAAGCCTCAATGTCTGACACTTAAGCCCCAGGAAAAAAATTTGTAACACAGTACCTGCCTCTGATGTTCCTCATTATTGAATCACCAATTACCAGCGTCGTCTGGAGGGACTTTGTCCGTGGCTTCTGAAATGGTGGATAATTTTGCCATTGTTGTTGTTGCAGTGGCCAGGTGCCTGTCCGGGGGTGATGCAGGGGGTTGCACTCTCTTCTTTATGGAGCTGGTGTAAAGTTTGGCACTCCTAAGGTACTTTTAATCTGGGGCTTGCGGGTTTGGGCCGCTGCTGAAGGAGGAGGGGCGGCCATGGGAGGAAGATCAACGTCCAGGTGGGGGAAATCTTCCAGGGAAAGGATGTTGAATCTGTTTTCCAGCAAAAGGGGAAGGGAGGAGGCATGGCCATGTCTGGTCAATCCCTGATGTTTGCTATTGGGCCCAACCATGGTCCAGGGCACGCATTGACGCTGTGAAGAACCACCCGGGGCTTTGGGTTTAGCTCCGAGCTGAAGCCAGTGTTTGGTACCGGAGTCCAGGACAGCTGAGGTGACCGGAGCAGGGTTGGAGGTGCATGGTGATATGCTAATTTCACCCAGGTAAGTAGCCACCTCTGCTAGCTGCTAGTCCGTCGCTGGCGCCGACGTCCGTCCACAAATGATAGTATCCAGATGATTTTCAGCCTCCCGAATCTTATAGAGGTTAGAGAATCTCAATTCCAACTCAGAAACCTTCTTAGAGAGGGAAACACAGCTGACACAGGTCGGGGACGGAGCCATGGCTACCATGGCAACAAAGGCAAGTGTTATTTCATTCTCCCTCATTTTATGATGATATGCCTTGCCTAATTCCCGGGACTGAGGCTCAGGGTTTGCAGTCCCCTGAGCCCTCACTGCCTGCTGTAGCCATTAATTTCTCACCTGCCCTCTCTGTGTCTCTTCCTATCCTCCTCGAGTGTCCGCCGACTACAGGGTTGAGCCGCCGGACGATGGAGGAGCCTGCGGTTATGGAGGGCCTAGTCCCAGCCCTGCAGCCACCGTTTGGACAGAGAGAGAGCGCTGGTACTGAGCTGATGTCTGTGCGGACGATAACGCGTCCCTGGGCCTCAGCTGAGCGGGATCCAGCGCTGGTGGGAAATGGACCTCCTGTCACCACGCAGGGCGAGCCACCAGCGTGGGTCACATCGCTGGGGGGTCCCGGGACTGCATCAACCATCACGCCTGCTGCTGGTGCCACCACAGCAGAGTTTGAGCTGGATCTCCAGAAGACCGGACCGAAAACATTGTTGCCTGGATCAACGGAGTCCTGGACGGCGGTAGAGCTGGAGCTCAGGCAAGTGCTCTCCTTTGTTTTCATTGTCTCAATTTTGGAGAGATCTTGTCGGGCTCTTGGTGGGGAGAGCCAAGTGCAGCCATGAGCTGCGCCAGAGCTCACCTCGCCAGGCTCCACTGCTACCGGTGACCCTGACCCTGTTTCTCTGTCTCTCTTGCCTGGGCTTTCCCCCAGGGTCACCGAGGATTGTCCAGCTCAGTCAGAAGACTCTGTGGGTTCCGGCTCACCGCCTGAGATCCCCATAGGTCCACTTCCTCCCGCTGAGGTCGTCGTGGGTACTGCATCCTAGCCCGGGACCTCTGTGGGTGCTACTCCCCCTCCAGCTGAGGTCATCACGGGTGCTCTGTCCCAGCCAAGGACATTCGAGGGTGCTGCTTCTCCATTGGCTGAGGTCGTCGCAGGTGCTCCGTCCCAGCCTGGGACCTCCATGGGTTCAGCTCCTCCTCAGTCCGGGTCTCCGTGGGTGCTGTGTCCTAGTTGGGGACCATCGTGGGTGCTGCTCCTCAGCTTTAAACCAACTTGGGTGCTGCGCTCCAGTGTGGGCCCGCCGTGGGCGTTATGCTCCAGCCCAGGGGCCACCGTGTGTGCAGCTATGCCCCATTCTGGGCCCACCATGGGTACAGCTATGGCCCAGCCTGGGCCCACCGTGGGTGCAGCTTTGCTTCAGCCCAGAGCCACTGTGGGTGCTGCAATGTCCCAGTGTGGGACTACCAAACTGGGACATTGCACTGGGTGCTATGGAGCGCAGCACCCAAGTCCCACAATGTCCCAGTGTGGGACCACCAAACTGGGACATTGCACTGGGTGCTACAGGTCTGCCTGATGCCGTCGTAGTTCCCCCTCCTCTGCCAGATGCCGTTGTGGTTCCTCCTCCTCTGCCAGTCACCGTCTTTAATAAGAACAAAAGATAAATCATTAAAAGAAGACAAAATTAACCTATTTGAGCAGTCACCGTCGTTGTTCCCTCTCCTCTGCCAGTCACTGTCGTGGTTCCCTCTCCTCTGCCAGTCGCCGTCGTAGTTCCCTCTCCTCTGCCCAAGGCCATCGTGGTTCCCTCTCATCCACCTGACATTGTCTTGGTTCCCCCAACTCCTCCATTGTGACCACTGTTTGCCCTTCCCATCGGGCAACCGCCTCCTAGACCACCTCTTCTTTTCAGGTGGTTGAAAAACTCTGGCAGACCACTTGATAGACTGTGCTGCAGAGTTGGGTGGCCCACGTTCTCTGGGAGGCCACCCGACTCGGTCCATCATGCCATCTGGTGGGCCTCGTACTCTGGTCAGCTTCCTGAACTGTCCAGCTCCTCGGTCCAGGGGGCTTAGGGGAGTTGAGGGTTTTCCTTGGTGTGGGTCCTGAGCGGGGTTTTGTTTTGTTCCCTCCTAGCCTGTTCCCCACCCCCACCCCCACTCTCCCAGGGTGGGTTATTGTACTGTTCCTACTGGGGGGGAGGAGTCTTTCTTTTTCTTTTTGATGTTACCCTGGGGTGTGTGGTGTCCACCCCTTGAGAAGGGGCCTCTGTCATGAGACGAGCTCTGGAGGTTTCCGCCAGGATCGGTCTCATGGCTTTTTTCCTTATATTTACATACAGTATTTGTTGTATTTTGTGCTTTTTGGGTTTCTGTAATTCTTGTACTGTTTGCTATTTTCCTGTTTATGTTTGAGTTTTGTTACATTCTTATTTTGTATTAATTTACACTAGTGCATGCCCGTAGACACCAAGTATAAGCATGTATTTCTGCATACCCGTAGAAAGCAGGTGCAAGCAAGGGTGTAAGCAAGAAGGTCAGCAATCATTCAGTGATGCCTGCCTTTGATCTTTGATGGTGTCATAGCGAGTCGAATCATCTTTGATGATGTCATCACGAGTCCTATCATCTTTGATGTCATAGCGAGTCCTACGATCTTTGATGATGTCATAGCGAGTCCTATGATCGTGAGTGATGCCTGTGTTTGATCTTTGATGTCATAGCAAGTCCTATGATCTTTGATGACGTCATAGGGAGTCCTATGATTGTGAGTGATTACAGCCTTTGATCTTTGATGTCATAGTGAGTCCTATGATCTTGAATGATGTCATAGCAAGTCCTGATTGCGAGTGATGACTGCCTTTGATCTTTGATGATGTCATAGTGAGTCCTGTGATCTTTGATGATGCCATTGCGAGTCCTATGATTGTGAGTGAAGACTGCCTTTGATCTTTGATGATGTCATAGTGAGTCCTATGATCATGATTGATGCCTGCCTATGATCTTTGATGTCCTATGATCATGAGTGAGTGTGAGTGATGCCTGTCTTTGATCTTTGATGATGTCATAGCGAGTCCTATGATCATGAGTGATGCAGTCCAAGGACGGATAATTTTTTCATACATTAAGTTGTTCAGAACTCCTTATACATAGGTACATCATAGGACATCCTGTAGACATCATAGGCGGTCCTATGATCTTTGGTCGTGACACACAGACAAATTAAATAGACACACAGGCATTAAACATCCTAATCGCATGCATTCTGGGCGGGGCCCCTACAGATCGTGAGGTGGTGGGGCCAGGACACGTTCGAACTCTCGGATGGGTCACGGTGCACTCCAGCTGACTCAGGTAGTCGTTGCCTGCACAGCTTTAGCCAATGGGTTTTGTTAATGGGCAGCAGAATAATCTGCCCCAACATGGGAGGGTGTCCTGGTAGTCTACCCAGGCACCCATTTAATTAGTTTTGCTGTTCTGTGTGTTTAAAAAAAAAAACAAACAACTGTCTATACTGCATGTGTTCTAAGGGGTCCATCTTATATTTAAGTGAGTTGTTTATGGGGTTTCCATGTTTTGTAAGGGGGGGGGGGATGTTGCATGGGGATTTGGCTCTTTGGACTTGCCGTAGCTGGTGCCAGGGGGTCAGGGTGGGGATGTCAGGCGGGCTGCGGCCAATGGATATATTGCGCCTGTGTTCCTTAATAAAGTTAGTTCGTTGCTCAGTTCAACACGGCTCCGGTCTCATGTTATTCAGATATAACACATAGGTGTAGAATTCCTTACTGTCGGGGTTCGAGCGCTGATCTCTTCCGCGCTCGGGCCATGCAGTATTTTCCTCCCAGCTGATGTGTGTTACCTATGGCTCTCCGAGCTTTTATTATGACAGCGCTCGGAGGGGTGGTGGGTGGGGGGGTGAGGATATGTGTGAGTGTCTTAAATCATGTTCTTTTACCTATATGGATGCCGAGAGAAACGCAATTTCATCTTGCCTGCACGACAGTTGTATGTACAGCAATATGACAATAAAGGCTGATTTGATTTGATTTGATTTGATTTGAGGGGCTGTCAAAGCTGAGGCCGGACAGCTGAGCTGCATTTCGCCTCATCAGCTATTCCCTACTTAAGAGGGCAGCTGAGGGCGAAATGTGCTGCAGTCTCGTCAGATTTGTCATCTGAACTTCTCGTCTGACATGATCGAGCATCACTCTGGTCAGACGTTTCTGATCCTTTAATAAACTGTGCAAACTCACCGGCTGAGTGGCGTCTTATTAAAGGCTCGTGAGGGCCATCCATGATACTTACAACTGTATCCAAAGTTGCTCTTAACTTGAATTTCACATTTGATAAGTTCCACAGAGCACTGGTTTTGTTGATCATTCCATGCTGCATTGATGAGGGAAAACACTCTTTCTACAGAGGCATTTGTAACAGGGATGCTGAAGAAAAAGGATGCAACAGCTGTCAAATTTGGTGTCTTTGTGCCTTGAAGCAAGGCCGTCCACTTCTCCACCACAGAGACACCTCTTTCCACAATGTCCTGCTGGTGTGGTAAGGTCACACAGTACTCTTCATATAGGTCATCCATAAGTTGAGGGAGCTGGGGGTGCAGGAACGTCCACTGAGTGGACTACTGTACGTGGTTGAGTGGGCACAGGTTAGGGTTTTGTTGGAATTTTTAAAGGACACGTGTGTTTATAATAGAATTTAAGGAGTTGGTAAAAGTAGAGAAAGTTTGTTTAGAGAGAGGATGAAAGGTAGATTATGTTTGTTTTTTCCCCGGCTATTATTCTGTGAACCTGCCTATAGCCCACACTCCAGAGCAGTAGGGGGCAGTAATGCACAAGTAAGCTGGCTGCCAACCACTGTAATAGAAGAGAAGAAGAAGAAGAAGCTGCTGCTAGCAGCAACATGGTGATCGTGTGTTTTCATCATGGTGAACATCTCCACGTGTATGAAAGTGATGCCGGATTATTCAGACTGTCTCTCTGACTTCTTCCCATCATGACTCCGTGTGGCTGTTATTGAGATTCAAAGCGGTAACCGAAGAGAACCGTAAACCGTCTGATTCTTCAGAGGAGTTTAATACAGTAGCATGTTAGCCTGTTAGCTCTGGCTGTTCCCTCCATGGAAGAAGGCTGCGGTTTTCCTCCTGTATGAGTCTCTTCATGGTCTTTGCGGGAGAAAATCAGCACAGACGGACCTATCTAGCTTCCATGTGGTCGGTGTGGGTGGTTCTGCTGCTGTTCTGCTCCTCATGGATGAATAGCTGATGTAGCTCCGTGGAGACCTGCCATTGATGGTCTGTGCTGAGTGCTGGAGAACAAAGCACCGACGTGGAAGTGTGAGGACGAAGAGGAACCATGACTTCAGTTTCCACTATAAAATCACACAGACTGGGTATGTAGAACTAACGAGGCTTTGACAAGATTGTTGGTTTGTTTACTGCTCAGACAGAATGTGATTTTGACCAAAGATAAAACTCACAATTTGTGAGAAAAATCTGTTATATTTAAGGTAGACAGTTTTAAATTTACAAAAAGTCTCAAATTCAGAACAGAAAACTTCACCAACTTGACAGAAAAGTTACTAATTTATAGATTTCAAATATCTTGGAAAAAATCAGCTTTCAGTGACAAAAAGTTCAAATTCAGCATCAAATGTCTGTAAATTTCCAATAAAAGTCAGATCTACAGGGAAAGCATACCTGCCAACTACTCCGGTTTTGCCGTAATGGTTCCGGTTTTCAAGACCCCGTTCCGGGTTCCGGTTTTATTATTCAAAATTACGGTTTTTCACTAAAAAATTCAGTCAAAAATTTTAAATTGTAAAAAACACACGGAAAACACGAAAGCAATTCCAAACACGCTGTCGTTCGGAATCGTATCTAAATTTAGAACAAAGGCAATCGGCACTGCTTCATGTAGGTGTATTGCGCATGTGCGAGAGGTCTGAGCCAATTTTCCATGTGCCAATCGCGAGGCAATCAGGTAAGAATTATACGTTTTCATCATGGAGTCTGCCGGAGAAAAATCACTAACGAGCGTGAAACACAAACAAAAATTACAGTCTTTTCGTGAGGAATACAGCAAAGCATTTCCGGGAGTTATTATTCGCTCAAGAAGGGGTGAAAATTACGCAAATTGCACTTTGTGTAGACAAGACTTTTTGATTGGACATGGCGGAAAACTAGCGGCAAACTTGAAGAACATGTGCTGTGTAATTGCAAGCCTTGTCATGCTTGGTGTATCATGTAAACACATAAAATATCAGAGCGATTTTGCCGTCATTTACGCACATGTGTCATACAGTGCTAGTATACCCTGCTGATATTTCTAGTCTTCTAGTTACCTCCGCCAAGGAGGTTATGTGATCATCAGCGTTGGTTTGTCCGTTTCTTTGTTAGCAAGATAACTCAAAAAGTTATGGACGGATTTTCATGAAGTTTTCACAGATTGTCAGAAATGGGGTATCCTACAGATGATTAGATTTTGGTGGTGATCTGGATCACCGTCTGGATCCAGGAATTTTTTAAAGGATTTTTTTTTTTTTTTTTTTTTTAACATTGCGAGATAGGGCCATTTTCAATATTTTATTTATGATGTTAAACACTGTATGGGGGGAACTGTGGCGCTTGGCGGAGGTCTGCACTCTCCGAGTGCTTTTCTAGTATTCATAATACATCACATTTGGCCTATTCGAAGTTCTATGCAGTTAAGATAGTCTTTTGAATGCAAATTTAATGAATGAATGAATCTTTATTTTGGATAGATTAAAAGTAAAGATTAAAAAGAAACAGAATAATATAACAAAGGGGAAAAGAAAATCCAACAAGGTCAAATTAAACAATAACTCCTCTGATTATACAATTCAACATAAGTTATCTGAAATGGGTGATGGCTGAAGCCGCAGCTTATATTGCCCACCCATATTCCATCCAAGAATTCAAAAGAAAAACAAAACAAGAGCGATTACAATTCAGAACAAAGCTAAGACAAAATGTGACAAAAAACTAAGCTACAACACAACACAGACTGGATATGACAATCCTGATATGATTTTACATGTCATCTTGTATATATGTTTGGAGTATTCCTTCCTTTAGTTTTTGGTTAAATTGTCCAAGCGTTGTACATGATTTTAATTCAGGTCCAAAATCGTTCCATAATCTGACTCCTTGCACTGAAACACAGTGTTGCTTGGTGGTAGTTCTCACTGAAGGTTTTTGAAATATACATGTTCCTCTGAAATGATATTGTTTCTCCCTTATTTGGAACAACTTTTGGATATTTGCGGGCAGTGATAGATTCTTCACTTTAAACATTATTACTGCAGTTTTAAAGTCAACCAGATCTTTCAACTTGAGAGCTTTTAATTTAAGAAAAAGTGGGTTTGTTGGTTCCCTGTAAGCAGCTTTGTTTATTATTCTAATAGCTCTCTTCTGCAGCATAAAGACTGGATATACTGTATGTTTGTTTTATATGTATTTCCCCATACTTCAGTACAATATGTCATGTATGGGAGTATTAATGAATGATACAAAGTATATAATGTGGGTTGATTCAGCAAATATTTCGCTCTGTGTAGTATTGCAATTGATTTAGATATTTTACCTTTAATATAATTAATATGTGACTTCTATGTCAAATGCTAATATTTGTTTGACACTGCGGCCCCTGGACCCCGGCTAGCTACTAGGCTTTTCAGGTTTGAAAGTTGAAGAAATATGAGGTTGTTAGCTACATTTAACTAGATTTAATGCTAATATTTGTTTGGCAAATATTAGCGTTATTATTATTAGCATTAGCATTATTAGCATTAGCATCGGCCCCTGGACCCCGGCAAGCTACTAGGCTTTTCAGGTTTGAAAAGTTGGCAGGTATGGGAAAGATTTCTTGTTGAGAGTAACAAGGCAGTCAGTAGCCACGGTTACATGGGCAAAATTTCTTCAGTCTGATTACAGTTCAGCTCAGAACTTTACTGTTTACATGGATCCTGAAAAAGTAGTAGTAGTAGATCAGTTTATTTGACAGGGACAGTGCAATAAACATAGACAATTAATCAAAGACAATCAATCTGATGTGTTGCACATAGAGTGTATAGCTATTAGCTAATTTGCAACTCTTGTCCCTGGATGGGCTTTAGAAAAAAGAATCAAGATAAAAAATATACACAATAACCACATACATCAATGCAGAAAAATTATAAATACACAATTATAAATATTATAAATATTATAAATACACAAATATAACAGCCTGACTCACATTTAACATAAATATTATAAATATTATAAATACACAAATATAACAGCCTGACTCACATTTAACACATATAACATAACTCACATTTGCCTATTTCAGGCCTTCCTCCCTCCGTCACTCACTATAAACAAACACATTTATTCCTTCCCTTCATTCACTCTCACTTTGCAGACAATTAATTCATACATGAGTACATTCTTGTTTATTTTTCAGCCAGTTTTTAACCTTTTTAGTGAATGTTTTAAAGTCCGTTATTATTTTAATTTCATTTGGCATTGTGTTCCAGATGTGACTGCCCTTTATAGAGAAAGCTGTTTGTCCAAATGTGGTTCTGCGGTGGAATATTTTACAGTTATTGTTAACAGAACTCCTGGTGGCTCTGCTGCTGTCCTGTCTTTGGACGAAACCAGCAAGTGGCTCGGGTGCTGATTTATGAAAACATTTGAACGTTAATTTCAGAAGACAGAGGTCACTGAAGCTCTCAAAACTCAATAGGTTGTATTTTTTTAAAACATTACAGTGATGCCACCTAATGGGCTTTTTGTCCAAGATTTTTAGGGTTTGATTATATAATGAACCTATATGTCTTATTGTGGAAGGGGCTGCTTGAGCCCAGACTGTCAAACAGTATGATATATGAGAAAAAACCATAGAATGCATATACAGTGCAGCTGCTTCGTAAGGTATGTAATATCTAATTAATTTAAAGCAGTTCAGATTTTTTTTTACTGTTTTTGAAATTTTCTTTATATGAAGATTAAATTTGAGTTGAGGATCTAGTACAATGCCAAGGTATTTGGGAATTCTGTAGCTAAACTGATGTCATGATCATGTATATTAACTGATCCCATTGATTCCGCCAGTGTTACGTAGTGTCCGTAGAATTGACCAAGTGCATTCTGGGTAGGGTAGGAACCGTTAGTTCGCTGAGATCACGTCAACGTAGGAGACATCGTCACAAAGCAGCTGTGTTTTAAACTAATAGTTGTTCTCACAACCGCCGTGGAGAAAAGGTAAACCACGGAATAGGCTTTTATTGTTTTCCAGCATGGAGGAAGAACAGCACAGCCCACGTTTCGGATGTAACTAAGAGGCCACGCCTGACCTGGATTGCAGCAGTTAGAAGATCCAACATAACTTTCAAACACACACTTGAATCGATGGTGGTGTGCTCAAAGCATTTTCATAAAGGTACGTTATGATTTATTGTGTATGTCTGTTGTTAAAACTTGCTTGCGTTGTGGTTAAGACTTGCGTGGTCATAGCTTTTACCCTACGTTAGCAGTGCTAAGCTAAACAGAGCTACGCTAAAGAAAGACTCCGATATCCGAGTAACTAGAAAAAGTTGCCACTCACACACCTGTGTAAGCGGGTTTAATTTGTTCTACACCAAAGTATTTTCTTCCCGTTTGCTTTAACAGGCAGACCAGCTTATGAAATGCTAGACTGTGATCCTGACTGGGCACCTTCTCTAAACCTTGGGCATGCAGAGCTTCCAGCTTCCACTCCTGACAGGTTTAACTGCTTATGCAGACGGGCGAGATTATGACAAAAAGAATCGGCAGGGCATGCAAGAGATCCCCAACATCACTGGCCCCGTGACTGAGATGGATAATGTAGCTCCTTCAGGTAGTCTTTTTTTTTTTTTTTTGTTACCTACGTTTTTCTTTCTAAAATGTGTCTTGGGATTCCTTTTGATTACAAAATATCTTAACTACAGTTGTTTATTGTCTTGATCAGCAACAGATGATGCCACACATCTGGCTGAGATGGAGGAGACGACATCTGATGAAGCGGCACAGATCTGTCAGGCTGATGAAGCTCCAGTGGAAAATGTGCAAGAACTACAGAACTGCAGCATGTGTCACTTTAGACTTAAAGAAATTTTACTCTTGCAAGAGGAGAACAGAAAGTTGAAGGAAGAGCTCTCCAGAAAGACCCTGGATGAGAATTTCCTCAAAGATAATGACTCAAAGGTGAAATACTACACTGGGCTTCCATCTTTCACTTTAATGGCTCTGCTGATGCAATTTTTTCCCAGCCTACCAAAGACAGAAAAAATTTCCCATTTTCAAAATCTCCTTTTAACTATGATGCATTTGTTGCTTAATTTGCCTCTTGAACATATTGCACACCTTTTTGACATAAGCAGACAAACTGCATCCATCCTATTCTGCGACACCATAAATGTGCTCCATGCACACCTCAGCCCTTTGGTGTACTGGCCAGAGACCTTGTCTGCAGGCTAGCATGCCACATCAGTACGTTGAAATGTTTGGCAGTAAGGTCACAGTTATTATTGACTGCTTTGAACTTTTTAGTTTTAGAATGTAGGCACTGACATGTTTTTGGTGTGATTTAGCCCTTTTGACATCATGTCTTTAACTGTGTCAATAATACTGAAGCAGTTAAAGCAGCACCTCTTCAATTTTTCTTATTGCTCAAACATTTTTCTTTCTTTCCTCTTTTTATATATGTAAATCACACTGAGTTGCCCTTGTGTATAAAATGTGCTGTATAAATACACTTGCTTGCTTTGTAACAATTTTTGGAATAAAGTCCACAATGGCTTACAAACTCCAGCTCTTTATTTCAAAGATGCAAAACTGTAACCATAACCATGACACAATACAAGAATATAAATTGACATGCATGATCGACATGTATCATTGTTCGCACAACGTTATAGTGCATAACTGTCTCATGCTACAGCACTACTCTAATGTGCACGTCACAAAACCACGGCTGCTGTGGGGTTGGTGCTTCAGAGTCCCAAACATCCTAAATGAAACCACTGAATTTCACAGTTTAGGTTATCACAGGCAACCATGTCATCCAGCTCTTCTAGCTGCTTGCAAGTCCACCACACTTCTGTGTTCTGTGCCTGTCTTTTGGGATTGTGTGTGGGACCTGGCTGTAATGCAATTAGACGTCGTCTTTTGGGCTTCTGGGTGGGTTTATCAGCTGCAGCTTTCCTCTTTTGTGTTGTGGGGTCAGAGTCAGTGAAGTGACGGGCAACAAGCTCAGGTAGGAAAACTTTATAAAAAAAAAAAAGTTCTGGGCCACTGGTAAAAGTGTTTGCTCCCACAGGTCAGAATCTGGTGTGACGCGTACAACAACACAACTTTTTGTGGTCCAGACAACAAAGTCACAAAAATGTGAGCCTGTCACAAAGATTTGCATTTTACCTGCTTGTAGTACTTGTGACTGTGCTTGAGTTCTAGTCTCCCATCAGAGAGTTTCAGGTAAAAATCCTTGTCTGCACAGGCCTGCAGGATGTTGTTGCGGTGCTTATATGGGATTTTATTTCCTCACAGCCTTTTTCACAACAGGTGCAGGACACAAGTGCATCAGGAGTTGCACCAACTTCAGGAAAGGAGGGGTTGATTATAAAATATTATAAGCACACTTTCACATGTATATTGGGTGCATAATTCAATTTATGGCATGCACTTATTTTATTTAGTAAATAAATACTTGTAATCAAGACAAGAAATTAAAAAAACACCTTTGTGAGCACAATTGTCTTCAAGTCTACCTTGTACATCTACAAGTCATGCACCCATCCGTCTGTGAACTGCACTTTTGTTTGCTTCAAAGACCTAAAGTTACTAAAAACTTCATGCGTGTATGGACTTATGCTTAAAGTCATAAATGAAGGCATGGTCGAAGTTTGGCAGAATGTTTACATCCGAACTCCATGTGATATGTTGGTAGGGATCTAGTCCATTAACCCCTTCAAGCTTCGCCAAATAGTGTGCCTTTGCAGTTCCATTCAATTTGGCGGAGTACGGTCCCTTTAAATTTTCCTTCACGGTTCAATTTGTGATTTTTTTTTTTTCCGTTCATTCACAAGAAATGCCAAGGCGCTGTGTGCTTGCAGTCCATTTACGATCGCTGAACCTACCCAGCCCAGAATGCATTGCGCGTTTGTCACGTGGGCTGACGAGGTTAATTAGGACGTGCGTTTCCATGTGTCACATGTTTGAATAGACTAAATCATTTTGACATGCGCACATCGACATTTCGACATTCTGAAAATAGTAGAAGAAGCAACTTCCGGTGTTAGCAAGCCCCGCTTCATGTTTTTCTCTTTTTGAAATGGACCTGTATTGTGTTACTCAGACTGCACTTTGGCTTCTGCTGGTCTCCATAATGAAGCTCCAAGTACATACTTCTGCATATGATGAACAGAGGGAGACAGCAGGACGATACAGACCAGTTTGGTTTTACTCCCGCTGTGTCTTCCACTAGCTGCTGTAAAGGCGGAAATACGTCACATCGATGTGTGGCTGACGTACAAACATGTGCAGTAAACATATTTTCTGCCCAACCTTCGGAATAAGTGTTTTCATGCGTGCCATTCGGATGATCACTCAGCATAACCCACCCGTCTCAATCGGAATGAAATTTGGATCCAAATGAGCATGATTGGGTCAGAATATTCAGATTGGCGTGTTTACATGAAGGATTTTTTTTTTTCCAATCAGGCTTTTAATACGGTTACTTGTGTCCATATAAACATGGTCAGAGACAGCAGACTTTAACCCCGATATAGTGTTTCCACTAGAGGAGCAGTGGGTCTCTTCTTCTTTTAGATTTAATTGGCATTTGGCGACCAGCTTACAGGTGCATTACCGCCACCTACCAGATGTGTTCTTGACTCTGCTGCTGAAGACACTTTTATCTCAGAGGCTTCATAGGATGAACTTTCTCTCTTTGTGTCAGAACCATATTCCAGCACCTTTCTTGTGTCTCTTTGTCCTTCCAGATGTCCCTCAGCAAAATGACTGTAACCAGGAGGAGGTTGTGGATGAGCAGCAGCTTCTAAACCAGGAGAGAAACTTTATTGTTGTTCAGGTGGGAGCAGATTGTTCCCAGATGAAAGAGGAACAGGAGGACGTCTGCATCAGTCAGGAGGGAGAGCAGTTTGGACTGAAGCAGGAGACCCAAACCTTTGATGAAGGTTGGTGCAGGTCAAGGTTCTACTCAGTGAGTGATGAGACAGAAGAAGTGAGGTGAAAAATGACATGAGGGCAGTCAGCCTGAGCAAAGACAAAGTAGTTGTTGATCAAAAAGTTCTAATAAAAAAGACAAAAAATGATGTGATACAATAGAATTGAAACTCTGTAGACTGAAAGTAAATGACGTGGATAGTTAAATGGTAAAATGAATATGTAATATAGAAAAATGACCAAATACCTAAATATTCAATGATGGGCCACAAATGCAGCCTGGATTGAAGGGCTCAGTGTAAAGGAGTCCAACCCACTAGCACAACTTAAAGAAGGTTTCTTAGAAAAAAGCTCAAGGTGGTGAACAGCAGTTCTGCAGTCATGGCTTCCATGCTGAGAAGAGACAGAGAGGTGGAACCTAACCAGGCCCTGATCAGCAGCCACAGATCACAGGATCCCACAGGTGTCCCCAGGTTTGCTGAAAAAGTGAAAATAAATGAGGAGTGAGAATCTCAGCTGGAATCAGTGAAGAAAGTAGAAAAGCACTCAGAGAGGGCATACCTCCACCAAGGCTCCTTCCGTCCCTCATGGATCACCTCCACAATGTCATGGGTTTGTGTGTAGGCCTAGAGCCACTTCTGGTGAAAATGACATCAAAGTCTGTTCAGTAGTTTTGGAGTGTTGTTGCTCACACACTGAGAAGATAAGAGCCTTGGCTGAGGTATGCGCTCTCAGATCGTCACCAAAATGTAATGGGTTCCTCTGTAGCCCAAGAACCACATTGGTGAAAATTACATCCAAATCCATCCAATAGTTTTTGTGTAATCCTGCTGCTCAAATACAAACAA
The DNA here is from genome assembly GCA_020510985.1 of Pholidichthys leucotaenia. Classification (NCBI taxonomy): domain Eukaryota; kingdom Metazoa; phylum Chordata; class Actinopteri; order Cichliformes; family Pholidichthyidae; genus Pholidichthys; species Pholidichthys leucotaenia. The sequence continues at coordinate 281,934,457 of CM035844.1, forward strand.
AGCCCTTGGTGGAGGTGTGCACTCTCAGATCATCACCAAAATCTAATCATCTGTTCCTCGTGCCATTACACACCATTCCTGAAAATTTCACCAAAATCTGTTCTTAATTTTTTGAGTAATGTTGCTAACAGACAGACAAACCCACGGCGGTAAAACCAGCCTCCTTGGCAGAGGTACATCTGCAAAGTGCTACAACTGTTGGACTGTTTGCTTTAAATTGTGACTACTGGTGGATCAGGAAACTCTTTAGTCGGGGCAGCTCTAGTCTTTCTTGTGTTTCTTGATCCCTCTGTTCTCTGTAGAGAAGCAGTAAGAAATGTAGTGAGGGCTCCATCAGGTCATTTCTTCTGACTGGATTATTGCTGCTTTCAAAATCAAAAGAAAAAAACTAGAGGGCACTCAGAGCGTATACCTCTGCCAAGGCTCCGTCCCTCCCTCCCTTTGTCCTCCCCTCCATCCCTTTGTTCGTCAATATTGCCATCCATCCGTACATTGTGAGATAGGGCCTTGGCGGAGGTATGCACTCATGAATTACCGCCAACATCTAATGAGTTCATCTTTGGGCCAAGAACCACCTCTGGTGAAAATGTTGTCCAAATCCATCCAGTAGTTTTGGAGTATTGTTGCTAACACTGAGAAGATAGAGCCTTGGTGGAGGTATGCATTTTGAGATCATCACCAAAGTCTAATCATGTGTTCAGTGTGCCATTACACACCTTTCCTGAAAGTGTGAATGAAAGGCGCTATATAAATACAATCCATCATTCCCTCCACCAAGGGAGGACGGAGTAGGGATGGGCATAATTTACCGATTAACCGATAATTGATCATTAAGAATTTCACCGAGGAAGTTCATTTTCGTCGACAAACCGTTTTTTTTTTTTTTTAAAACAATCCGAGGTTATTAAGGCCTAGTGCACGGCCGTCCTCAAACAATGCAATGGCAAAATTTGGGCACCAGGGGGCAACATTACACCATCGCCATACCCTGGCGTGCCTCAGTTGATACATGCGTGCTTCCGTAGGGCAATCGCCAAATCATGAAGCGGTTACGGCGAAGTGTTGCGTGGGACCATTTCAATTTAAAAAATGACCAGGTGTACTGCAATCACTGCAATGCAGCATACAAATATACCTCATCGACAGGGTCCATGGAACATCCTTATTACGCGAAGAAACCGCCAACAGTGGTTGCGCGCTGAGTAATGGCGGTCGTGAAGATTCTTTTTTTTTTTTTCAGAAACTTTATTGAGAAGGTCATGAAGATTCGGTGTACACACGTCGAGGGAAGCTGCAGGAGGCGGCGTAGTGGCTCGACGGGAAGACTATTTCGCACAAAATGGCACAAGAGAACAGCAAAAAGTTCCACGCGGCTAGACTAAGCTATACGAGCGATAGAGCAATGAATGCGGTCTTCGTTTGTTGGGTGGCCGCTCGGCAGGGAGAGAGAGCTGGGTAAAACGTCTCGGCCAATCAGCTTGCGGGGTGAAACGTCTCGGCCAATCAGCTTGCGAGATTCCCGAGCCGAGCCAACATGACAACAGCGAACAGAGAGAGAGGGATTTGAGAGAGAGAGAGAGGTGGATTTGATTGTGCGGCGCTCCGTGCTGATACCTGATGTTCTAATGTAGTCTACCTGCCTTGTTACCTACCTAAAAATGTTAATGATTAACCGATTATTAATCATTAATTCTCCCGACGATCGGTGAAGAAAATTTCACCGAATGCCCATCCCTAGGACGGAGGTAATGTTTTTAGTGGCGTTGGTTGGTTGGTTGGTTTGTCTGTTAGCAACATAACTCAAAAAATTCTGAACAGATTTTGATGAAAGTTTCAGGAAAGGTGTGTAATGGCACGGGGAACAAATGATTAGATTTTGGTGGTGATTCGGATAACGATGTGGATGCAGGAATTTTTTGAATATTATTTTGTACAGTGGTGTGAAAAAGTGTTTGCCCCCTTGCTGATTTCTCATTTTGTTGTACGTTTGTCACACTTTAATGTTTCAGATCATAAAAAAAATTTAAATATTATACAAAGATAACACAAATAATCACAAAATGCAGTTTCTAAATGAAGGTGTTTATTATTAACCTGTTGCACTTCGGTGTACCGCGGGCGGACACGTCTCTGCGTCCTAGGGCGCACGACGGCGTCCTAGGACTGTGTGTCCTAGGAGGCACTGAAAAAAAAAAAAAAGCTGCATTTCCGTTCTTCCACTACAGCAGGGGTGCTCATTACGTCGATCGCGATCTACTGGTCGATCGCAGTTTGTACGACTGTTGACTGATTTCTGTACCTTTATCTTGTTCTCAATAAAGTTTGGAAAAAAAAAAACAACTGGTCGATCGCAGCGTGACATTAAAAAAAATATTTGTCAGCCTATCAAACATCCCGTCACTTGATTGACATACAGGGCAACCATTCAGATGACAACTGAATTTTGACCTTTAGGTCACCGCTCATGCGTAAACAACGGCGCTAAGCGCAGCAAAACTTACAAGCTAGTCAGCGAATTACCTCAGATTTTAAACCCTTGCTAAAACATATAGTGATCAAAATGAGTCGGACTGTTCATGGAAAATACGACATCGACTTTCCGCCGAAAAGCCAGCTGAGAAAGAGAAAGGTGGAGGAACTAAAATCCCAGTTGTCCAGACAGCAGTCATTTTTCACTCAACAAACTTCAAAAGCGAAAGCCGCCACCGAAGCATCGTTCCGGGTGAGTCACGCCATCGTTAAAAACAATAAGTCCTTCCAAGAGAGATGATAAAAGAAGCATTCATTGAAGCAGCTGACTCATTTTAATTTTAATTTAATTAAAATTAAAATGATTAATTAATTTAATTTAATTAAAATTAAAATTAAAAAAATTTAATTTAATTTTAATTATATGTTTTGCATTTTTGTAGTGGGTAGATCATTTTGACTTGGTTGTTTTATAAGTAGCTCGCATGCTGAAAAAGTGTGAGCACCCCTGCACTACAGACACAGCCGCGAACAGAAAGCCAAAGGAGTGCTTTGATTGGTTTAGATGTGATTGACCTCTCATTTGACTAATAAGAGCCTTGAATTGGGTTTCTGAAACCTTGAAGAACCAATGACTGAAAACCTAGCAAGAAGGGCCCGCCTTCCAACGGCTGCGAATACAGCGAGCCAATTGAAGCACAGTAGTTCGAAAGCGTGCCTCCCTTGCAAAATCTGTTTTGTTTTTAGCCGCTGGGTGACACACATGCGTTCGCCAGTCTTTTTTTCTTACTACTGTTCTTATTTGTTTTGAAAAATCGTTTGCCAAAACCGCAATCATGGAAGCGCAAAACTGCAATAATGGAATTATGGTTTGACCGGGTCACGTGACCAGAACCATGAGTCCTTAACAAGCGGACCAGCGTCATGTTCGTCTGACAGTGAGGAAGAGAAGTTCGCCAGCGACACTGCTGTTGTAGACAGGTAAGTGTTATAAGCTAAATTATTCTTTATCCCTGAAAATTGTAATCAAAAATGACTTTCGACCGATCGGTAAATTACAACTGTGCGTAGTAGACCGCGGTGCACCGTGACCGCAGTGCACGAACCGGACTCCGTGCGCCGCGGTACACGGTTCATGCGCCGCATCTGGACCGTGAACGCCCCCCCCCCCCCCCCCCTCCGCTACTCTTCTGTAGCGGATTGCAGATATTATTGCAGATATTTTAGTACAACTGTGCGTAGTAGACCGCGGCGCACTGTGACCGCGGCGCACCGGGCAATGTCCGTCCTCTGTAGCGGGGGCTGGGAGTTGTTATCTTCTACATTACAGATATTCTAGTATAATTTTTAGTGCACTGTAGGTTATTTTTTCTTGTAAAAAAAAAGCCACACATTTTTTACGTGGCATGCTTCTTTGTGTGTGGGGGCTTGTTTGTTCATTCATTCATTCATGAATGGATAAACACCCCCCCACACAGCCCTGAGTGTCACCTTTCATTAGAGCCCAACATCAAGCTTCTACTGTATATTGAATCATTCAAAAGTTAGACGTTTTTCCAAACTGTGCCATTTGGCACAATTTGGCACAGTTCAAAAATGCCTGGGAACAACCTGACAAAAAAGCTGTGTAATATATTCATTTTTTGTGGTATTGTTACAAAATTTTGACCTCAGCTGGATAACACTTGGTTCTACATTTCTGTTGCATTTCCCAGCCCATATCTGACAGCTGTGTGTTATTTGCAAGCATTTGTATCCAAAAAAAACACCCAGGCGAAATTTATTTTCTTCAAGTTCAGTATGTTTAAATGACTGTTACTCAGTGGCCGGAGCACTTAGAGAGATTATGACTGTTTTGCCAAAAAAATTCCAAGTGTTTTCTTTTAAATGAGACCAACCCCATGAAGATGCTGTAAAGGGTTGAAGAACAGCTTTTGATTTACTTTGGGTACGTTATTTTTTGGCGTTTTTAGGGAAATTGACCAGAGTGCAAAGGGGTTAAAGGAAAAAAAAAAAATCCAAACCTTCATGGCCCTGTGTGAAAAAGTGATTGCCCCCTCCTGTTAAAACATAAATCAACTGTGGTTTATCACATCTTTGGAAAGCTGAGTTCAATTTCTGTAGCCACACCCAGGCCTGATTGCTGCCACACCTGTTCTCAATCAGGAAATCACTTAAATAGGACCTGCCTGTCAAACTGAAGTAGACCAAATGATCCTCAAAAGCTAGACATCATGCTGCGATCCAAAGAAATTCAGGAACAAATGAGAAACAAAGTAATTGAGATCTATCAGTCTAAACACCTTCATTTAAAAACTGCATTTTGTGTTTACTTGTGTTATCTTGATAGGCTCCAGCCCCCCCGCGACCCGAAAGGATTAAGCGGTAGAAGATGGATGGATGGATGGATCTTTGTCTAATATTTAAATTTGTTTGATGATCTGAAACATTTAAGTGTGACAAACACAAAAACATGAGAAATAAGTTATGGGGCAAACACTTTTTCACCCCACTGTATATTAATCTGCCGCTTTTCATGTACTACCTCTTTAAGACGGGTCTACTCAGTTGTGTGCGTGGTCATGCCATAGGGCCACAGGCCTCGGCAACCCGGAAGCCAAACACTACAGAAAAGTCTTAGGGGGCTTGTCCACGAAACTCATTTTTCCTGCTGTGGGCGACTATTTTCTATTCATTCTCTATGTAGTCCAGCATTTACAGTGCTGAGCGCCCTTGGTACTGACACACTTTGAGCGGTGACACCTTTTTGTCACTGCACGCTGGGCTGAAAAATGTTCAACTTGACAGACTACTAAGCAGCCAATCATAATTGGGGAAGGGCGGGACATAGGATGCCTGTACAGCAAGACAAGAACGGGAGGTGAAGGAGGTGGAAGCTGAACTTTGCTGCATCAATGTGAATTTGTAGTTGATAACTGCAAAAAAAGATATGATGCTGTGCTATTTTTTTTTTTTAATTTAATTTTTTTTTTTTTTTAAATTTTGTGTACTTTATTGATCCCCAGAGGGGAAATTCAGGGCACCCACCTAGATGGATGAAGCAGCCACGGTACGGCACCATCCCTTCACCATTCACACCTAGGGCCACTTTAGAGTCTCCAATTAACCTAACTTGAATGTTTTTGGCCTGTGGGGGGAAACCGGAGTACCCGAGCCAGGGTAAACCCACGCAGACACAGGGAGAACATGCAAACTCCGAAAACTGATGAAAACCGACCTGAAAGATTCAACAAACCATGATATTGATTTAAGGTGGAATTGCCCAGCCTCAATTTATGATCAATATAATTATCAGGTTCAGGTTGAGGTTCAGGTTACTTTATTTGTACCCGTAGGTAGATTTGTTTTGCAGTCTGGTGACATCCATATTTACAAACCACAATTACATTTAACATAAATGCAAACACAGGCACACATGAAGCTGACTATAAACATGATAAAAATACTCAAGGCTCCATCAATCAGGATATAAAGACAAAGAGATGAGAGAAAAACCAGAGATAAGAGAGAAGGGCCATATTAAAAAGTTAGACTAGTCAAAAAGGTTAAAAACTCAAAGGTCTAAAATCCAATAAAAGATTTAGAACCCAAATAAAAATCCTACAAAAATAAGTAAATATAAAATGGAGTTAATAAATAGGTACCTAAATTATGTGCAATATATTGTTACAACTTGTTCAACTCTTTGACAGCAGCAGGAACAAAGCTGTTTTTGTAGCGCTGGGTTTTGCTTTTTGGGACAGCAAACCTCCGTCTGGAGGGAAGAAGCTGAAAGTGGCAGTGCAAAGGGAGGGAGTCATCATTTAAAATGGAGGTAGCCATCCTCTGTACCTGTCTGGTGTACAGGGATGTCAGGCTCAGCTGTGACTCACCAAGCAAACGACTGGACCATCTAACTACCTGATCCAAGGATTTCCTCTGTTTCAGTTTTATCTGACCAAACCATGACGCTAAAGAAAAGGATTAAACAGATTCAATAAAAGCCCGATAAAACACTGTCATTATGGTTCGGTCAGTTTGGAAGCGTGCAAGTTTCCTTAAACAATGCAAATGTTGCTGACCCTTTTTGCACACCCTTTCTCAGTAATCGTCCCAAGATATTTGTAGGATTGTACAGTATGACAGTACATACTGTACAATCCATAATACATTATGACAGTATTATTATTATTATGTAGTCATATAATGTAGTTATATTGTTTTTGCTGTCATTTCTCTGTCTGTTAATAATAATAGACTGCATTAATGTAGCACCTTTCAAGTTTTCAGGAAAGGTGTGCAATGGCACACTGAACACATGATTAGAGTTTGGTGATGATCTCAAAATGCATACCTCCACCAGGGCCCTTATTTTCTCAGGGTGTTGGCAACAATACTCCAAAACTACTGGATGGATTTGGATGAAATTTTCACCAGAGGTGGTTGTTGGCCCACAGATGAACTCATTAGATGTTGGAGGTGATCTGTGAGTACATACCTCCACCAAGGCCCGATCTCTTCTTCTTCTCCTTTTAGATTTGATTGACGGTTGGCAACCAGCTTACAGGTGCATTCCTTCCAATGACTTGATTATCATCACTCTATATCTTTGTATAAGGAGTTCTGAACAACTCCATATGTATGGAAAAAATTATCCGTCCTTGGACTGTGTCCTGGACTGGTCCTACTCACAATGTACAAATGGATGGCGATATGAACGAACAAAGGAGCAGAGGGGAGGACAAAGGGAGGGAGGAACGGAGCCTTGGCAGAGAGTGCCTTCTAATTATTATTATTATTATTATTTTTGGTCAGGTCAGGCATTGGCTTGCTTGCTACCGGAAAACCATGAAAACCGGTACTACCTGTTGTAATGTTTGTTATTTACTTATAACAAAGACACTTAGTCTTAATCGCCATGCCAGCAATACGTGCTGCCTTTTTATTATCACTTCCGGTTCACATATTTTACTCCTTCCTGAATCTACCTGCTATCTCATGTGATCATACTGCCACCTTGTGGTAACACCTATCAGTACATCCCCTTTCCTGAGCAGGTTAGTGTAACTTGGTAATTCTAACACATATACAGCATTTCAAGACTGCAACTGAATAAACCTTCTTTCTAACATTCAAGATGTCTTAATGCAGTACACAGAAAACTTTTCCTTTTTTTTTCACAAATACAATGCATACTGATAGCCAAACAAAACAAGAGAGCCACAACTATTCCATTTGTAACAAATAACATGTAACTGTCAACTCTTTTTTTTTTTTTTTTTTTTATAAACAACTTCAACAGTTCACTGTTCTATGAGTCTCTGAGGTGGCTTCCTGTTTCTGGTGGATCGTCTCAGAGCTGGAGTGACAACATCTGGGGAAGATGAAGGAGGCTCAGTGTGCTGCAAATCTAGTGTCACATTCGCATCCTTTCCAGACTCAGTTTCCTGAGGTTGCCCTTCAGTGTCCTCCAGAATCTTCAAAAGACTCTTCCTGTTCCTTCTGAACACTTGTCCATCCTCTGTTCTCACCGTATAGGATCTGGGACCCACCTCACTGAGAACTGTTGCCTTTCTGGTCCAAGTATTAGGATCCTCAATTCTCACAATGTCTCTTTCACAAAGAGGTTCCAGTCTCCTTGCTGATCTGTCATAGTTCATTTTCTGTTTGAATTTCAGTTTCTTTCTCTTGTTAGTCAGTTCTCTGTTGTTGTCCTTGTCTTTCTCTGCGATAATGTGTGGTAAAGTGGTACGCAGCCTACGACGCATTAGCAGCTCTGCTGGTGATGCACCACACTCTGGTGCTGCTGACCGATAACTTAGCAAAGCAAGATACGGGTCAGTATTGCTATCTCTTGCTTTTTTCAAAAGTCTTTTTAGAATTTGGACTCCTTTTTCGGCTTGTCCGTTAGCCTGTGGATACAGTGGGCTAGATGTAGTGTGATGAAATCCATACTGCTTGGCAAACTCCCTGAATTCTGCACAGTTGTACTGGGGGCCATTGTCACTAACTACACACTGTGGGATTCTATGTCTAGAAAAGAAGCTTTTTATGTGTGTGATGACAGACTGTGCTGATGTACTAGTGAGCTGGGCTACCTCAGGGTAGTTTGAATAATAGTCTATGACTAAGACATAGTCCTTGCCATGCAAATGGAAGAGATCAGTGCCCACTTTTTGCCATGGTGCAGTTGGTTGCTCTGCAATCAGCACTGGCTCTTTTGTCTGTTTGTAGTGGTGTGTGAGACATGTGTTACATTTCCCTATCATGTTCTCGATATCCATATTGATACCTGGCCAATAAACTGCTTCTCTGGCTCTCCTTTTGCATTTTTCTATTCCAAGATGCCCTTCATGGATATGATGCAGCATGTCCTGGCGCATAGACTGAGGAATAACAATCCTGTTCTGTCTCAGCACAAGGCCATTTGCCACACTCAGATCTGCTCTCACTGAGTAGTACTGTGGGCAGCTTCCCTTTGCCCAACCTCCATGAATCTGCTGGACAACCTTTTGCAGCACAGGGTCCTTTGCCGTTTCCTGTACAATTTGCTCTAGCATCAAATCTGATGCAGGGAGTGAAGCTGTCACCATGTTGACATGAGTTTCCACATCATCTGTTGTGGAGATGGACTCTGTGCAGCTGCTTGATACAGGTGCCTGTGACAAAGCATCCGCTAGCACTATATATTTGCCTGGCATGTAGATTAGCTCAAAGTCATATCGCTGGAGTTTCATCATCATGCGTTGTATTCTTGGAGACATGTCATTGAGGTTTTTCTTTACAATTGACACCAGTGGTTTGTGATCAGTCTCTGCAGTAAAGGTTGGCAAACCATAGACATAACTGTGAAACTTACTACACCCGAACACTAAACCCAGAGTCTCTTTTTCAATTTGGGCATAGCGTTTTTCCGTCTCTGTCATTGATCTCGACGCGTATGCTACTGGCTGCCATTTATCCCCTGTAGCTTGAAGCAGAACAGCTCCCAAACCATCCTTTGAGGCATCAGTGGAGATCTTTGTTGGTTTTGAGGGGTCAAAGAATGTGAGGACAGGCTCTGTGGTTAGAATTTCCTTTAGCTTATTCCATTCTTTTTCATGTCGTTTTGACCACTCAAATTCCTTGTTATGTTGGAGCAACTCTCTGAGGCATGCTGTTTTGGAAGAAAGATGAGGAATGAATTTTCCAAGGAAGTTAATCATTCCCATGACTCTCAGGACTCCTTTTTTTATCAGTGGGAGTAGGCATGTCCAGTATAGCCTGCACTTTTGACTGATCAGGCTCAACCCCTTCACCTGAAAGTTTGTCTCCCAAAAAGGTAATTTCTGTGACACCAAACTGACATTTTTTTCTGTTCAGTATTAGTCCACTGTCCTGAACCCTGTTAGTCTTTCATCATGTTGCTGGCGTGTCGCTCCCCAGACCACCAAATCATCAATGTACACTCTTGTGCCCTCTAGACCCTCAATTATGGACTCCATAGCCCTGTGGAAAATCTCTGGAGCTGAGATAATACCAAACGGAAGCCTCAGAAAACAGTACCGCCCAAATGGTGTGTTGAAGGTGCAGTACCTGCTGCTTTCTGGATCCAGCTTCAGCTGCCAAAATCCCTGCGAAGCATCCAGCTTGCTAAAATATTTAACACCTGCCATTTCACTGGTTATCTCATCTCGTGTTGGGATTGGGTAGTGTTCTCTTTTAATATTCTCATTCAAATCCTTAGGATCAAGACAAACTCGTAACTCTCCATTCTGTTTCTTGGTACATGTGATGGAATTCACCCAATCAGTGGGCTCCTCCACTCGCTCAATAACACCCAGTTGTGTCATTCTGTCCAGCTCTTTTTTCTGCTACTGGCACTCTCCGTGGGGCGTGCACTACAGGCTTGGCATCACTCTTGAGCTGAATCTTGTAGGTGTATTTTAATGTTCCATGTCCTTTGAAGACAGAGGGGAACTGTTTTACAATGTGTGCAGCTCCTTCATATTGCAAGTGTTGTATTTCATGGCTATGATTGTTCATCTTTATGTTTTCACTGTTTATCTGGTAGATCCTCTTAACCAAACCTAGGTCCTCTGATGCTTTGTCCCCGAGGAGTGATTCATGTCCATTAGGTACAATGACAAACAACAGGCTGTGCTGCTTGCCTTTCACTTTCACAGTAAGTTTACATCCTCCTAATGTCTCAATTGGCTGACCATTGTATGCAGTCAGTGTTGCGGTCTTGCTGGTGATTATTTTAGGCTTTATTTTCAGTGCATTGACATCATTCTCATTTATTAGGTTAGCTTTAGCTGCTGTGTCAATCCTGAACGGCACAATTGTCCCATTTACCCACAGTGGTGCAATCCACTTATCACTTTTCATTGCACTCACTGTCTGACCAGTGCCTCCAGTTTGCGTGAGTTGTGCGCTGTCATCATTGTTACTGCATGACACCATCTTGGTGAAAAATGTTTCACTTAGATCATCGCTGTCATCCATTTCTGCCACTGTGTGCACTTGTCCTTTTTTAATGTCTCTAGTGCGACACATTTTTGCATAATGGTTTTTTCCTTTGCACTTTGCACATATTTTTCCATAAGCAGGACATTGTCTCTGTTTGTGTTTTTCACCGCATCTCTTACAGGAATATACCTCTTTTTCATTGCTTTTAATTCTGCCCTGCTGTTTCCCTTTCGCGGACAAAGCATGGACTTTCTCTTCACCTTGGCTCAATGCTCCTAAAGCAGGCTCATCAAAAGTCATTACAAGTTGGCGTGCTAGCTCACTGGCTTGACATATTTTTATGGCACTTTCCAACGTGAGCTCTGTTTCCCTCAGTAGTTTCTCTCGGAGCTTCTTATCTTTTGTTCCAAACGCTATCTGATCCCTTATCATAGAGTCTCTGAGATCACCAAAATTGCAAGACTGAGCTTTTAATTTAAGGTCTGTCAGAAAGTTATCAAATGTTTCTTCTTGGTGCTGCATACGTGAGCGGAAGATATACCTTTCATAAGTTTCGTTTTTCTTTGACAGACAGTGCTCATCAAACTTTTTTAAGACTTCTTCAAACTTGTCTTTGTCCTCTAGAGCAAACACAAAAGTATTGAAGACTTCTATGGCTTCTTTGCTGGCGACAGTTAGCAGCATGGCTATTTTTCTCTCATCTGCTCGTCTATCCACTCCGACAGCCGAAAGATACAGCAGAAATTGCTGCTTGAAAGCCTTCCAATTTGCATCCACGTTTCCAGTCAGTTTCAGCGTCCCTGGCGGTTTCATTGCATCCATCATTATTTTGTGTCGCTCCTGACAAAGTTTACCTGTCCTGGTACCATGTAATGTTTGTTATTTACTTATAACAAAGACACTTAAGCCTGTTTTCCACTAGCCCAGCACACCTCGGTACGGCTCGATTCACTTCAGTACAGCTCGGAACGCTTCTGTCTCCATTAGCACAGTGTTGCGGGGCAGCAGCAGATTCTCAGCGAGGCGGGGCCACACTCCCCTGATGTTATGCACCGGACTGAGTCCTTATTTACACCAGACAAAAAATGGAGGATCCAAGGATAATTGCCTTGCACGCTCTGTGGTTTTATCTCACAATTAATTTTATCTCATAATTAAGCTGCAACAACACAAGTCACTTTTGTTTTGAATTAACTGCCAAATGACCTAGAAATAATGAGCTGAAACTTGTTTTTATTCGTATTAAATAATGAGACGGTGGCACACTGGACTACACCACATCCTAGGGCATTTTGGATGTACTGAATTAAAAAAATTCATGTTTTTCACCTTCAGGTCAACGTTTGGAACAACAGTATTATTATTTTCCATTTAGATGATGCTACACTCCTTCTAAAGTATTGTAAATCTCTGAATTTGGAATGCCGATAGAACATTCAATTTACATATACTTGTACCTTTGACTTGGTGCTAATTATTTATGATATTTCAATAAAAAGAACAGAAAGCGTACAAAAAGATATTCTTTTTTGGTCTAGTTAAAAATTACATTAACTTTACAATGGTTGACCCTCAGTATCATTTTGATCAGACTAGGCAATGGAATTTCTATGTAATTATACTGTTTTATAATTCAGTGTTATAACAGACAAACCACACTTTCCAAAACAATTCCATTTTATTATATACAAAATATTAAAATAAAAAAAAACTTTGCAACACAACATGAAGGTTAATCGACATTTTATACACGCCGACCACTGAGTGCTGAGGCTCGGTAGAATTAATCCGTCTCTGCCAGCTGTGGGTCAGGAAGGCTCGGTTGAATAATCCGGACGGGCTGTCGCGGCGGACGCGTGGGATGATTCTACAAGGAAAATGCACACAATAAAATACAGCACGAAATATATACAGAAAAGACAATAGTTTTTAACAAGAATACATAAGCTTATTTCAGCGTGTTGTTCACATGAATAATTACAATAAAAGCTTTAGTCCGCATTGTGCTGCAATAAAGCAGCGATCATCATCCACAAATGAACAGCTTTTTTATTGCATAAATAAACTGAGCGTCTTACCGAATATATTTGCGAAAAAACGCACAATAAAAAAAAATTAAAACTCACCGTTAAAGGACTCCGATGTCGAGACCTCCCGGTATATTTTTTCATTCCGGGTGGCTCCGTCTAACTCGCGCTGAATACGTTCGTCTGACAATGCAGTGAGCAGACACTGCAGCTCCTTACTGCTCCATGGAACACCCTTATTACGCGAAGCCATTTTTGATAGAGAATAAATGAAAAATAGCACAGCAATACACTGAAAAGGAACCGCCAACAGTGGTTGCGTGCTGAGTAGGTCGTGAAGATTCTTTTTTTTTTTTTTTTTTTTTTTTTTCCAAAAACTTTATTGAGAAGGTCGTGAAGATTTGGTAGAAGAGGAGGAGGAGAGGGGCGGTTACAACCTGACCAATCAGCGCCGGTTACGACCTGACCAATCAGCGGCGACCAGTCTGTTAACGTCACAACACGGCACAGCTCAGCACTGCTGTACCCTGCCCTTCAGCGGGGCTGAGAATCACGGCTGTTAAACCGTGTTGGGGCTTGTGGAAAAGCGTACAAAGCGTGCTGAGCCGTCCCGTGTCGCGCTAAAGCGTGCTAGTGGAAAAGGCCCTTTAGTCTTAATCGCCATGCCAGCAAGACGTGCTGCCTTTTTATTATCACTTCCAGTTCACATATTTTACTTCTTCCTGAATCTACCTGCTATCTCATGTGATCATACTGCCACCTTGTGGTAACACCTATCAGTACACCTGTCTCATGGGTCGGGCCATCGCCGACTCAAACAGCATCCCCGCCCTTCCGAGGGCGTGGAGGGTGAAACAGGGCATCCTGGCAGAACTAAAAACAATATCTGTCACAGGTCTGTGGTGGACCACTCCCAGTTACACAGTGTGAGACTGGACATCCTGGCAGATAACCACATCTCATCTGTCACAAGGTCTGTGGTGGACTGTGCCAGTCGGTGCATTGTGACATGCACTACACAAACAGCAGAGATAAACAAACCTATCATCTGGTCAGTCACTGCAACAGATACTGGAGTCAGTTTGTCTTGGCTTGTCCTTGCCACTGATATTATCATTATCTGCCAAGAATGTGCTGCTAGTCCAGCAAAAGCTAGCAGTACTCAAATACTTTGCAAGCAGTTTCATGAAATGGTCAATCAGAAAGCAACTCATACAGGCTCGGACGCCGCCCGGGCTTGCAAGGTCTGCACTGATCTGTTCACACTCCGACAGGCAGCGAAAAGTAAGCTAGGAGCAGGAAGACAAAAGAAGAGGAAAACGGCAACCTTGTGTGTAGCAGAAAGGAATGTACGCACTTTGTTGGACAGAACAACATCACAGCGCCCAGAAAGACAGACTGCGCTTGTGGCCCTGGAAATGAACAGGTACAATGTAGACATAGCTGCACTTAGTGAAACAAGATTGCCTGGCTATGACAGCTTGGAAAACCATGGGTACATCTTCTTTTGGAGTGGGAGATCAACTCAAGAAAGGAGAGAAGCAGGAGTGGGCTTTGCAGTTAGAAAGGAGAGAGCAGCAATGTTTGATGAGGAACCGGTGCCAATCAACGACAGGATAATGACTATGAGACTCCCACTACAGCGGAAGATGTATGCCACACTCATCAGTGTATATGCCCCAACAATGACCAACACAAGGAGGTGAAGGGAGAGTTCTACAGTGATTTACGTCAAACTATCAGTCGTGTACCGACTGATGACAGGCTGATACTCGTTGGAGATTTTAATGCCAGTGTTGGTTCGGACACCGAGAAATGCAAAGGATCGTCACTTCCTTGTGGTAACGTAACGTATCGTCACTTCATGTTTTGCTGTCTGCCTGTGTGGTTGCTCTCCAGCTATTAGCTATGGCTACTAGCTCTCTTTCCTCTCCTCTGGTGTGCTCTCTCTGTCAGATGTTTAGCTACACCTCTGCCTCTTTTAGCGATAACGGTAAATGTAATAAATGTTGTCTTTTTGAGGCACTCGAGGCGAGGTTGTCTGATTTGGAATCCCGGCTCCGCTGCATTGAAACACCGTCTGTGCCAGTTAATCTCGACGGACGCCCATTAGCTGCAGCAGAGCTAGCTAGCTTAGGCCCCCCTGTCAGCGGTTCCCCGGCTCTCCTCAGCAGCGAGGAGACTGGGTGGGTGACGGTGAGAAGGAAGCCTAGTCGCAAAGCCCCGGTTCACCACCAACCTGTTCACGTTTCTAATCGTTTTTCCCCGCTCAGCGACACACCCGCTGAGGAAAAAACTGTGATCATTGGCGACTCTGTAGTCAGAAACGTGAACCGAGAGACTCCAGCGGTCATAGTCAAATGCATTCCTGGGGCCAGAGCAGGCGACATCGAGTCAAATCTGAAAATGCTGGCTCAAAGTAACTGTAAATACTCCACAATTGTTATTCACGCCGGCATTAATGACATCCGTCTCCGGCAGTCGGAAGTCACCAAACTTGATGTAGAATCGGTGTGTGACTTTGCAAAAACGATGTCTGCCACTGTAGTATTCTCTGGGCCCCTCCCCAATCTGACCAGTGATGACATGTTTAGTCGCTCGTCATCCTTGAACCGCTGGCTGTCTGTGTGGTGTCCTAAAAATGACGTGGGCTACATTGACAATTGGAGCTCTTTTTGGGGAAAACCTGGTCTTATGAGACGAGACAGCATTCATCCCACTTTGGATGGTGCTTCTCATTTATCTAACAATCTGGCATCTTTTTTATCCAAATTTCCAAAACCATGACTACTCAGAGTTGGGACCAGGAAGCAGAGTCACAGTCTTACACGCCTCTCTGCAGCTCCTCTTCATCCGCCACCCCTCAGCTTAGCCCCTGTCTTCCCCATCAGAGAATCGTTGTCTGCTCCCTCCAAAGTGAATAAAAATATCATGCATAAGCATCCCAAAGTGATAAAGCAAAACATTGGTAAAACTCAAATTAAACATAAAGCCTCTAAATTGAATGATTTGGCCTCTGTTCCTCCTCATAATTTAAAAATTAAATGTGGTTTACTAAATATTAGGTCTCTAACTCCCAAGTCTCTGTTAGTCCATGATCTGTTAATTGATCATCAGATTGATTTAATTTCCCTTACAGAGACTTGGTTAGGGCAAGAGGATTATGTTGGTTTAAATGAATCAACTCCCTCTGGTTATTTAAACTGTCAAAATCCCAGAAGTTCTGGTCGTGGAGGAGGAGTAGCAACAATTTACCATTCCAAATTACTAGTTAATGTAAAGCAAAAAACATGTTATAATTCCTTTGAGGGCCTGGTCCTCAGTATTGGGCACGTTAGCAATTTTAGGTTAAACCCAATTTTATTTGCCATAGTTTATCGTCCCCCATCAACCTACTCAGAATTTTTATCCGAATTTGCTGATTTCTTAGCTGATTTAGTGCTGAAATCTGATAGAATAATTATAGTAGGGGACTTTAATATACATGTGGATGTAGATGGTGACTGCCTTAATGTGGCATTTAATTCAATATTAGACTCGATTGGGTTTTCTCAGAAAGTAGGAAATTCTACTCATTACCTCCACCATACATTGGACCTTGTTCTGACATATGGCATAGAAATAGAAAATCTTGTAGTGTCTCCTCATAACCCTGTACTGTCAGACCATTGTCTGTTAACCTTTGATTTTACCATTTCTGACTATTTGGCTCCTAAAGAAAAATATTATTACAGTAGATGCCTCTCAGATGATGCTGTTTCCAAATTTATGCAGATTGTTTCCTCTATGCCATGTGTCAACACAACAGAAATAAGCTATAGACAGCTTGCTCCTTCTGTAATTGATAACATGGTGGATAGTGTTTCAGCTTCTCTGCATCAGGCTCTAAACTTGGTGGCCCCCTTAAAAAAGAAAAAGTCTAATCAGAGATTTCTAACTCCTTGGTTCAACACAGAAACTCGTAGCTTAAAACAGAAGACTCGTCAATTAGAAAGAAAATGGCGCTCTACTAATTTAGATGAAATCTATTTAGCTTGGAGAAATCATCTTTTAATTTATAAAAAATCTCTTAGAAAAGCTAGAACAAGTTATTACTCTGCATTAATAGAAGAGAACAAGAATAATCCCAGGTTTCTTTTCAGTACTGTAGCCAGGTTGACAAAGAGTCAGGACTCTGTCAATACTAGCATTCCCTTAGAGCTTACTAGTCAGGACTTTATGAACTTTTTCAATTATAAAATTTCATCCATCAGAGATAAAATCAATCAGATTCTTCCCACAGTTAACTTAAATACTGTAACTACTACAACTCCTTCTTTTGATGTCTGTCTTGATGAGTTTACTCCAATCGACCATTGTGAGTTAGACAAAATAGTTTCCTCATCCAAACCTTCAACTTGTCTTTTAGACCCTATTCCTACTAGGTTATTTAAAGAAGTCTTCCCACTTATTGGTAGCTTTATTCTTCATATAATCAATTCTTCATTAACTTTAGGCCATGTACCGCAGGCTTTTAAAACAGCTGTAATTAAACCCTTACTCAAAAAGCCAACGCTAGATCCAGGAGCTTTAGCTAACTATAGACCAATCTCTAATCTCCCTTTCATTTCAAAAATCTTAGAGTTGTTGCTACGCAATTATTCGACCACCTGCAGGGAAATGGTTTACTTGAAGAGTTTCAATCTGGGTTTAGAATCCATCATAGTACTGAAACAGCCTTAGCGAAGGTCACTAACGACCTCCTCATTGCATCTGATAATGGACTAGTTTCTGTACTTGTCCTTTTAGACCTTAGTGCAGCTTTTGATACTATTGATCATAATATTCTACTTGATAGATTAGAACACTATGTTGGACTTAATGGAACTTCGTTGCAGTGGTTTAGATCTTATTTATCTGATAGGTTCCAGTTTGTTCATGTAAATAATGAGTTTTCTTTCAACTCAAAGCTTAGTCATGGAGTTCCACAGGGATCTGTGCTAGGCCCTACTCTTTTTAGTTTATATATGCTTCCGTTAGGCAACATTATTAGAAAGCACTGTATACATTTTCATTGTTATGCAGATGACACACAATTATACCTGTCAATGAAGCCAGATGATAGTAATCAATTAGCCAAGTTAGAAGCCTGTCTTAAGGAAATCAAAGCTTGGATGACTTGTAATTTCCTGCTATTAAATTCAGATAAGACTGAAGTCATTCTTGTTGGTCCAAAAAACCTTAGAAATTCCTTTCCAAATCAAACTTTCAGTTTGGATGCAGTTACTCTTTCTCTTAATAGCTCTGTGAGGAACCTTGGAGTTATTTTTGATCAGGATTTGTCCTTCAATTCACATATTAAATTTGTTTCTAAGACTGCCTTCTATCATTTGCGTAATATTGCCAAGATTAGGAGCATCTTGTCTCAGAGTGATGCTGAGAAACTGATCCACGCTTTTGTTAGCTCGAGATTAGATTATTGTAATTCTTTATTATCAGGTTGTCCTAAAACATCTTTAAAAAGTCTTCAGCTGATCCAAAATGCTGCAGCAAGAGTTTTAACAGGTACTAGAAAGAGAGATCATATCTCTCCGGTTCTGGCCTCCCTTCATTGGCTTCCCATAGAGTTTAGAATTAAGTTTAAAATCCTTCTTCTTACTTACAAAGCTCTAAACAATCAGGCTCCTTTTTATTTAAAAGATCTGATACTACCGTATTATCCTAACAGAGCACTACGCTCCCAAAATGCAGGACTACTTGTAATACCTAGAATCTCCAAAAGTACAATGGGAGGCAGAGCCTTCAGTTATCAAGCTCCTCTCCTGTGGAATCAGCTGCCAATCTGGATTCGGGAGTCAGACTCGATCTCTGTTTTTAAGATTAGGGTTAAAACCTACCTTTTTGATATAGCCTACAATTAGGGAGGGATCATGTGTTTCTGAACCCTCCCTTAGTTATGCTGCTAATAGGTTTAGTCAGCCGGGGGACCTCCAGTAATGCACTGGGCCTCACTCCTTTCCTCACTCTCTATGAAATATTTTTTTTTGCTGGTCATTAACATTTGTTTGTTCTCTCCCATAGATTGAGTCCCCATCGTGCTGTTTGCTCTCTACATGTCTGTTCTTTTCATCTTCTCTGTCCCCTCACCCCCCAGCCAGTCGCAGCAGATGACTGCCCCTCCCTGAGCCTGGTTCTGCTGGAGGTTTCTTCCTGTTAAAAGGGAGTTTTTCCTCTCCACAGTCGCCAAGTGCTTGCTCACAGGGGATCACCTGATTGCTGGGGTCTTTCTGCAACTGTGGGGGTTCCCCCCTACAGTTGATAGTGCTATGAGATGACTGTTGTTGTGAAATGGCGCTATATAAATAAAGTTGAATTGAATTGAATTGAATTGAAAGGAGTGCTAGGCAGTCATGGAGTAGGCAAGTGCAATGCTAATGGAGAACTTCTACTTGCACTATGTTCAGAGTACAACCTTGTGATAACCAACACTCTATTTAAGCACAAGGACACACACAAGAAGACATGGATGCACCCAAGATTCAAGCACTGGCACTTAGTAGACTACATCATAGTCAGGCAGAGAGACAAAAGGGATGTATTAGACACCAGAGCAATGAGAGGCGCGGACTGTGGCACTGATCATGTTATGCTGAGATCTAGATTAAGGATTTGCAGACGAAAACAGCACTGCAGGACAGGTGCGACGCCACCACGGAAGCTAAACACTAGTGCACTGAAAGGCCAAAAGAAGCAGGAAGAACTTACACAGGAAATGGATGAAAACTTGAAAGACTAGAACATCAACAACTAAGAGAATGACATAGAAGAGAAATTGGCAACACTGAAGGATACGGTGTATCAGACTGCGAGTGATGTATTAGGCTACCCTGAGAGGAAACATCAAGATTGGTTTGATGAGCATGATGAACACCTGAAGAAACTACTAGAAGTGAGGAATACAGCTAGGCAGGAAAACCTACAGTGTAACACAAGATCGAAGAAGAAGAAATACTCAAAGGCTCAGAGTGAGCTACAGAAGTACACCAGAGAGATGAAGTCCAACTGGTGGGATGAAAAAGCGGAGAAACTTCAAACTGCAGCAGACAGGAAGGACATGAAAACATTCTTCACAGGTTTGAGAGAAATCTACGGCCCTAAACCAAGAGGATTGATCCAACTAAAGGCTATGGATGGTGAAATGGTTTTGCAGGAGAAAGACAAGATCCTGGACAGATTTGCAGACCACTTTGACCAACTACTAAACAACCCTGGAGATCTCACTGAAGAGGCTAAAGAAGCTCTAGTGCAGCGACCAGCTGTATCAAGTCTGGATGAACCACCAAATTTTGATGAACTAATGGCAGCTATCAGGACAACACAGGATGGTAAAGCTCCAGGAAGGGATGGAATTCCAGCAGAAGTGTGGAAATTTGGTGGTGTTCAGCTGACCAACTGCCTGCACAAGCTCATCTAAGAGATATGGGATGCCCAGAAAGTACCTCAAGACTGGAAGGATGCAAGTATTGTGCCTTTGTTCAAAAAAGGTGACAGGAAGGATTGTGGAAATTACCGAGGTATATCACTACTAGCCACTGTTGGTAAGATTCTCTCACGTGTACTACTTAACAGACTCAGTGAACACATCTTGCAGAATGTACTACCGGAAACCCAGTGCGGCTTTAGAAGTGGAAGAAGCACAATGGACATGATTTTCTGCTTGAAACAGGTTCAAGAAAAGTGTATCGAACAGAACATGCCGCTTTATGTAGTCTTCATAGACTTCAGTAAAGCCTTCGATACTGTTTCGCGACAAGGACTTGGGCAGATACTCAAGAAATATGGTTGTACAGAGAAGTTTGTCAGCCTGATTGAGACACTCCATACAGGTATGCAAGCAAATGTGGCAATGAGTGGTTCAGTATCTAAAGACTTTTCAGCAAGCAACGGGGTGAAACAAGGGTGTGTGCTGGCACCTACACTTTTCTCGCTATATCTGGCAACCATGCTTGAGGTGGCCTTCATAGACTTCAGAAGGAGTATACATTCAAACAAGAAAAGAAGCAGACTTGTTCAATGTGGCACAGTTTAAAGCCAAGAGTAAGACATCGATAAAGATTCAATTCAATTCAACTTTATTTATATAGCGCCATTTCACAACAACAGTCATCTCATAGCACTATCAACTGTAGGGGGGACCCCCACAGTTGCAGAAAGACCCCAGCAATCAGGCGATCCCCTGTGAGCAAGCACTTGGCGACAGTGGAGAGGAAAAACTCCCTTTTAACAGGAAGAAACCTCCAGCAGAACCAGGCTCAGGGAGGGGCAGTCATCTGCTGCGACTGGCTGGGGGGTGAGGGGATAGAGAAGAAGACAAGAACAGACATGTAGAGAGCAAACGGCACGATGGGGACTCAATCTATGGGAGAGAACAAACAAATGTTAATGACCAGCAAAAAAAAAATATTTCATAGAGAGTGAGGAAAGGAGTGAGGCCCAGTGCATTACTGGAGGTCCCCCGGCTGACTAAACCTATTAGCAGCATAACTAAGGGAGGGTTCAGAAACACATGATCCCTCCCTAATTGTAGGCTATATCAAAAAGGTAGGTTTTAGCCCTATTCTTAAAAACAGATATCGAGTCTGACTCCCGAATCCAGATTGGCAGCTGGTTCCACAGGAGAGGAGCTTGATAACTGAAGGCTCTGCCTCCCTTTGTACTTTTGGAGATTCTAGGTATTACAAGTAATCCTGCATTTTGGGAGCGTAGTGCTCTGTTAGGATGATACGGTAGTATCAGATCTTTTAAATAAAAAGGAGCCTGATTGTTTAAAGCTTTTTAAGTAAGAAGAAGGATTTTAAACTTAATTCTAAACTCTATGGGAAGCCAATGAAGGGAGGCCAGAACCGGAGAGATATGATCTCTCTTTCTAGTACCTGTTAAAACTCTTGCTGCAGCATTTTGGATCAGCTGAAGACTTTTTAAAGATGTTTTAGGACAGCCTGATAAAGAATTACAATAATCTAATCTCGAGCTAACAAAAGTGTGGATCAGCTTCTCAGCATCACTCTGAGACAAGATGCTCCTAATCTTGGCAATATTACGCAAATGATAGAAGGCAGTCTT
This sequence comes from Pholidichthys leucotaenia, assembly GCA_020510985.1. Classification (NCBI taxonomy): domain Eukaryota; kingdom Metazoa; phylum Chordata; class Actinopteri; order Cichliformes; family Pholidichthyidae; genus Pholidichthys; species Pholidichthys leucotaenia. The sequence goes on from CM035844.1 coordinate 281,956,506, forward strand.
AGAAACAAATTTAATATGTGAATTGAAGGACAAATCCTGATCAAAAATAACTCCAAGGTTCCTCACAGAGCTATTAAGAGAGAGAGTAACTACATCCAAACTGAAAGTTTGATTTGGAAAGGAATTTCTAAGGTTTTTTGGACCAACAAGAATGACTTCAGTCTTATCTGAATTTAATAGCAGGAAATTACAAGTCATCCAAGCTTTGATTTCCTTAAGACAGGCTTCTAACTTGGCTAATTGATTACTATCATCTGGCTTCATTGACAGGTATAATTGTGTGTCATCTGCATAACAATGAAAATGTATACAGTGCTTTCTAATAATGTTGCCTAACGGAAGCATATATAAACTAAAAAGAGTAGGGCCTAGCACAGATCCCTGTGGAACTCCATGACTAAGCTTTGAGCTGAAAGAAAACTCATCATTTACATGAACAAACTGGAACCTATCAGATAAATAAGATCTAAACCACTGCAATGAAGTTCCATTAAGTCCAACATAGTGTTCTAATCTATCAAGTAGAATATTATGATCAATAGTATCAAAAGCTGCACTAAGATCTAAAAGGACAAGTACAGAAACTAGTCCAATATCAGATGCAATGATGAGGTCGTTAGTGACCTTCGCTAAGGCTGTTTCAGTACTATGATGGATTCTAAACCCAGATTGAAACTCTTCAAGTAAACCATTTCCCTGCAGGTGGTCAAATAATTGCGTAGCAACAACTCTTTCTAAGATTTTTGAAATGAAAGGGAGATTAGAGATTGGTCTATAGTTGGCTAAAGCTCCTGGATCTAGCGTTGGCTTTTTGAGTAAGGGTTTAATTACAGCTGTTTTAAAAGCCTGCGGTACATGGCCTAAAGTTAATGAAGAATTGATTATATGAAGAATAAAGCTACCAATAAGTGGGAAGACTTCTTTAAATAACCTGGTAGGAATAGGGTCTAAAAGACAAGTTGAAGGTTTGGATGAGGAAACTATTTTGTCTAACTCACAAAGGTCGATTGGAGTAAACTCATCAAGACAGACATCAATAGAAGGAGTTGTAATAGTTACAGTATTTAAGTTAACTGTGGGAAGAATCTGATTGATTTTATCTCTGATGGATGAAATTTTATTATTGAAAAAGTTCATAAAGTCCTGACTAGTAAGCTCTAAGGGGATGCTAGGATTGACAGAGTCTTGATTCTTTGTCAACCTGGCTACAGTACTGAAAAGAAACCTGGGATTATTCTTGTTCTCTTCTATTAATGCAGAGTAATAACTCGTTCTAGCTTTTCTAAGAGATTTTTTATAAATTAAAAGATGATTTCTCCAAGCTAAATAGATTTCATCTAAATTAGTAGAGCGCCATTTTCTTTCTAATTGACGAGTCTTCTGTTTTAAGCTACGAGTTTCTGTGTTGAACCAAGGAGTTAAAAATCTCTGATTAGACTTTTTCTTTTTTAAGGGGGCCACCAAGTCTAGAGCCTGATGCAGAGAAGCTGAAACACTATCCACCATGTTATCAATTACAGAAGGAGCAAGCTATCTATAGCTTATTTCCGTTGTGTTGACACATGGCATAGAGGAAACAATCTGCATAAATTTGGAAACAGCATCATCTGAGAGGCATCTACTGTGATAATATTTTTCTTTAGGAGCCAAATAGTCAGAAATAGTAAAATCAAAGGTTAACAGACAATGGTCTGACAGTACAGGGTTATGAGGAGACACTACAAGATTTTCTATTTCTATGCCATATGTCAGAACAAGGTCCAATGTATGGTGGAGGTAATGAGTAGAATTTCCTACTTTCTGAGAAAACCCTATCGAGTCTAATATTGAATTAAAAGCCACATTAAGGCAGTCACTATCTACATCCACATGTATATTAAAGTCCCCTACTATAATTATTCTATCAGATTTCAGCACTAAATCAGCTAAGAAATCAGCAAATTCGGATAAAAATTCTGAATAGGTTGATGGGGGACGATAAACTATGGCAAATAAAATTGGGTTTAACCTGAAATTGCTAAAGTGCCCAACACTGAGGACCAGGCCCTCAAAGGAATTATAACATGTTTTTTGCTTTACATTAACTAGTAATTTGGAATGGTAAATTGTTGCTACTCCTCCTCCACGACCAGAACTTCTGGGATTTTGACAGTTTAAATAACCAGAGGGAGTTGATTCATTTAAACCAACATAATCCTCTTGCCCTAACCAAGTCTCTGTAAGGGAAATTAAATCAATCTGATGATCAATTAACAGATCATGGACTAACAGATACTTGGGAGTTAGAGACCTAATATTTAATAAACCACATTTAATTTTTAAATTATGAGGAGGAACAGAGGCCAAATCATTCAATTTAGAGGCTTTATGTTTAATTTGAGTTTTACCAATATTTTGCTTTATCACTTTTGGATGCTTATACATTATATTTTTATTTACTTTGGAGGGAGCAGACAACGATTCTCTGATGGGGAAGACAGGGGCTAAGCTGAGGGGTGGCGGATGAAGAGGAGCTGCAGAGAGGCGTGTAAGACTGCGACTCTGCTTCCTGGTCCCAACTCTGAGTAGTCACGGTTTTGGAAATTTGGATAAAAAAGATGCCAGATTGTTAGATAAATGAGAAGCACCATCCAAAGTGGGATGAATGCTGTCTCGTCTCATAAGACCAGGTTTTCCCCAAAAAGAGCTCCAATTGTCAATGTAGCCCACGTCATTTTTAGGACTCCACACAGACAGCCAGCGGTTCAAGGATGACGAGCGACTAAACATGTCATCACTGGTCAGATTGGGGAGGGAGAAATGCTCTTTGCTGACGACAGTGCTCTAGTTGCACACAGCGTGGAAGATATGCAGTCTTTAGTGGAGAAATTTGCAAGAGCAGCTAGCCAATTCAGCCTCCAAATCAACATCAAGAAGACAGAGTGCCTTTATCAACCACCAAAGTTCCAATTATCAACATGACTACCAGAATAGATCAGCATTGGTACAGAGCCAATAGTCAAGTGCAAGACTTTCAAGTACAGTGGGGCAAAAAAGTATTTAGTCAGCCACCAATTGTGCAAGTTGTCCCACTTAAAAGATGAGAGAGGTCTCCAGTTTTTATCATAGGTATACCTCAACCATGAGAGACAAAATGAGAAAAAAAAATCCAGAAAATCACATTGAAGGATTTTTTTTTTTTTTTTAATTTAAGTTTTTGTAAAGATAAGATAAGATAAGATAAGATAAGATAAGCCTTTATTAGTCCCACAACGGGGAAATTCCAGGATTGCAACAGCACAGGGATAGCAACACTCAGAGCAACAATCAGAAGGCAAGAAAAAAAACAAGCAAGCAAGAGCAGCTAATAAACATATGTACGTAAAGGGTATACAGGTTGTTACAGCAATGCAGTGTTTACATTTTCATCACATGTTCCCTTATTTTCTGATATCTGACAACATTGGAAGATTAATTCTTACAACACCCCTTTTTTTTTTTTTTAAAGTGAAAGAAAAAGTGAAATTAAAGAGAAAAAAAAACAAGAAACAAATAACAAAAAAAAACAAACCAGTAAAAAACAAACAAAAAGAAAAAGTAAGTAAATAAAGATAAAAGAGCATCTGAGTAGCTTTGGAACAAAGAGCGGAACCATTATTGAAATGGTATTTGTCAAAGATTAGATCTAATGGAAGACACAAATGCGGTCTAGGGTTGCCAAAAGTTCATGAACACATCCATGTCCTGTCTCAGTGCGAATGTCAACTTTTCCATCGAGTAAATGTCTTGGATCACGTTAGTCCAATCTTCAGGTGTAGGACAGTCCTTCAACATCCATTTTTTAGTTAGAGCTTTTTTGCTTGCCAATATTAAAACATTGAATAAGTATTTTTCTCCTCGTCTTTCCAGTGAGTCCGGTAGTAAACCCAAATACAAAGTTACAAAAGAAAAGGGAACTGTAATTTTGAATATTTTCCCCAATATTGTCTGTACCTTGGTCCAATATTGGTGGATAACTGGGCATGACCAAAACACATGAAAATGATTTGCAGTCTTTTCACCACACAAGCGCCAACAGTTCAATCCCTTATGGGTAAATTTGTTTTGTGCAGGTGTTCTGAAAAATCTTGCCAAGTTTTTCCATCCAAATTCTCTCCACTGCAGGGATGAGGTACTTTTCCATTGCTGTTTATTTAGCTTTTCCCATATTTCCAGTTGTAAAGTGAAATTCCCCTCTTTTTCCCATCTCTCTTTTATATAAGATGTGTTGTCTCCTTTTAAGTCTTGAAGACCTTGGTATATTTTAGAAATGTATCTGATCCCTGGGATCCCTTTATATGCCATTAAGAAGACCTTCAGAACACCTGACTGGGCCCTTTCCAAAACCTCCTTTTTAAGTATATTGTTTATGTGGTGTCTAAGCTGGAAGAACCTGTAAAGGTCTTGATTTATTAGGCCTTGTTTTTTCAAATCTTCAAAACTTCTTAAGATTTGCCCTTTAAAAAAATCGTAATATTTTATCAGCCCTTTCTCCTTCCACTTTTTAAATCTGGTGTCTGTTTTATTAGGAGTAAAGTCCTGATCATAGGCGATCCATTGCAGAAGTCGATAGGGCTCTTTAGTTTGATTCTCTCTGACTATCTTAAACCAAATTTTTAGCGGGGTCTCTATCCACGGGTTAGTGTTATTCAAAAGCTTAGGTAAGACATTGTTCCCTATTATCGCCTGTAGGGGGATGTCACTTGTTATTTGGCATTCGATCTCCTTCCATTGTGCAGTGTAGACTGGGTTACATATCTCTACTAAAGTTTTAATTTGTGCGGCTTTAAAGTAGTCCCTGATATTTGGCAGCGCGAGCCCACCTTTGTCTTTGTTTAGCTGTAGGGTTCTATATCTGATTCTAGGTCTCTTGCCCTGCCATATGAATCTTGAGATCCTTCTGTCCAGCTCCTGCCATGTTTTTTTGGGAGGTTCTACCGGTATTGTTTGGAAAAGGTATAGAAGACGTGGAAGTATATTCATTTTGACTGCTTCAATTCTTTGTGCAGTACCCAAGAATGGTATCATATTCCATCTTGCTAGGTCAGATTTTATTTTTGTCACCAGTGGATCATAGTTTAGTGATATAATTTTGTTGAGTTGTTTCGGGATATTGACCCCCAGATATTTCATAGATTCCGACTCCCAGTTAGTTTTGAGTTTGCTTAGTGAATAATGATTTGGGTCATAGTTGAATGTTAAAACTTGGGTTTTATGCATATTTAATTTGTATCCCGATAAATCTCCATACTCTGAAAAAACTGAGGTTAGTTCTGGTAAAGAAGTGTCCGGCTGCCCTAGGTATATTAAAATGTCATCAGCAAAGAGTGCTATTTTATGTTCCTTCTGACCAAGTGTAATACCTTGAATTTTTTGGTTTTGTCTTATCCATTGGCTCAGAGGTTCTATGAAGATTGCAAAGAGCAGTGGAGACAGGGGGCAGCCCTGACGACATCCTCTTTCCAGTTCAAAAGATGATGATAAATTACCGTTAATCCTTATTTTAGCTGTTGGTTTTTTATATAATGCCTGTATAGTTCTAATGAAGTTGTTATGAAAATTGAAACTGGATAAGATTCTATATAGAAAAGACCAGTCAACCGAATCGAATGTTTTTTCAGCATCTAATCCCAATATGACTGCATTTAAGTTATATTTTTTTATATGATGAATTATGTGTAAAGTGCGTCGAATGTTGTCTTGTGTCTGTCTTTGTCTTATAAAACCTGTTTGGTCTAAATGAATTAGGTCTGTCAGTATATTTTCTAACCTTTTGGCAAGGATAATGGTAAAAAGCTTATAGTCCTGATTTAGTACACTGATTGGTCTGTAGTTGGAGCACTCTAGTTTATCCTTTTCAGGTTTAGGTATAACTGCAATGACCCCTTCTCTCCAGGAGGGGGGGATTTCCCCTGTGTGGAGGACATAATTAAATGTTTTCAGGAGGAGAGGAGATAGTTGCTGTTTAAAGGTTTTGTACCACTCTGCTGTATAGCCATCAGCTCCTGGGGATTTGTTAGCTTTAAGTTTCATAATTGCTTTTTCCAATTCTTTAGGATGTATTTCTGACAGTAGTGTTTTATTTTGTGACTCCGTAAGTTGGGGAAGGTTTAATGTGTTTAGGAATGCCTCGGATGCGTTTTTATGTTTTTTGTGGGAGTATAAGTTCTTATAGTAATTCTCGAAGTTTTTAAGAATATCCTGAATTCTGAATTTTATTTCCTTTGATACTGGGTCTCTGATTTTGTAGATTGCTCTTTCTGTTTGATGTTTCCTCAATTTATAGGCTAGCAATTTTGCCGATTTACTGCCTGCTTCATAGTATTTTTGTTTCAGAAATGTAAGTTTCTTCTGGATTTCTATTGTGTAGATCTCATTTATTTGGTTTTTAATTTCCTTAATCTTGAGCGAGTCAGTAGAATGAGTGTTGCCTTTGTGTTCTTTTTCTAGGTTCCTAAGTTCTGACTCTAATGTGGATAGTTTTTCTTGTCTTAGTTTCTTTTGGGTTGCCAGTTTTGCAATAATCTTTCCTCTTATTACAGCTTTACATGCATCCCACAGTATTAAAGGGGATACTTCTCCATTATCGTTATCTTCCAAATATCTGAGAATATCTGATTCCAATTCATCTTTCAATGGTCCTTTCAGGACATTTGAATTTAACCTCCAAGAAAATGTATTATTTGTGTATTTTTGGATATTTAAGTCCATGTAGATCGGACTGTGGTCGGAGAGATCCATCAGTCCTATTTTACATGTTTTTACTCTTCCAATGTCTCTATTAAACATAAAAAAATAGTCAATCCTTGAGTAAGATGAATGTGGAGTTGAGTAAAATGTATAGTCTTTTACACTGGGGTTGAGTTCCCTCCACACGTCACAGATTCCCAATTCTTTTAGTAGCATCCGAGTCTTCCTGTTTTGGGTGTTATTTTGATGTGGGGAATTACCAGAAGCATCCCAGTATGGATTCAGTCTAAGATTGAAGTCCCCACCACATATCACTAAACCTTGAGCTTTAGTTATCATTAGGTCGAATACATTTTTATAAAATTTCCAGTTAGCCCCTGGGGGAGCATACACATTCAGCAGGGTGATATCTTCTCCCTCTAGCCGCCCAGTTACCAAACTGTATCTCCCTTCTTTATCTTTGTGTTCTGATTTTTTTTTCAAATGTAATTTTGGTTGATATCAATGTCGCTACTCCCCTCCTCCTCCCTGATTTATATGAAGATGAAGAGATCATTTTAAACCCTTGTCTACTGAGTTTATTGTGTTCCACGTCTGTTAGGTGGGTTTCTTGTAAAAGTATTATTCCTGCTTTGTCTTTTTTCATTTTGCCTAGAATCTTGGATCTTTTAACTGGATTCAGGATTCCTTTTACATTATATGAAATTATTTTGGTTACACCCTGTTTCTCCATTGTGTTGTTTTGTTTAGTATAACTGTGTGGTGGCCCTCTTTTATGCTACTCAGAAACTGAAAGAACATTAAAAACAAGAAAAACATTAAGAACATAGTGTAAAAAACTTTAAAACAAAAAGCTGTCATAAGAACTTCCTGAGCTGAGGTCTTTTTAAAGACCCTGTAAGAGCCTTGATGGAGTGAAGGCTCTGAGGGAAATTCCTCAAACTCTGTTACGTGTTGAGGGCCCTCTCTTACCACTGAAAGTAGTCCCATGCTTTTAACGTGAGTTTCAGAACCCAATCCAAACTTGTAATGATTTTTTTTTTTTTTTTTTTCCTTTTATGCCTAAACCCTGTGAAATTGTGTGCACCCTCCCACCCCCATCACATCAAACATTCACGCAAAAACAGTATTTGTTAGTATGAGGAGAACATGTGGATTATTGTCACATTTCTATTTTAACAAGTTTTTTTTTTTTTTTTATTACAAAGACTTATTTGTTTCAAATAATATGATTGTTCCATGAAATGTTTTACCACATGCTGAATATGCATCTCCTTTAATGTTTGTTACCTTGTATGAGGGGGGTTGGATGTGCGGATTGATTCAAGAGAAAAAAAAAAAAAGAAAAAAAAAAGGTCGCTATTCCAACCTGAAAACGGATAGTTTATCCGCGACGCTCTGGTGCTGGGTTTCCCGCTGCTGGTCCGTGGATTTTGAAGGTCTTTGTGTTGTCCATGTTTGCGTTTTGATCTTCTCACTCGGGTCTGCTGGGGGTTTAAATAGCGTTACCGGGAGGCCTCTTTTCGCCATGTCAGCTGTTGCTTCTTCCGCCGAATTATAGAGACACGTTTCATCGCCATAGAAGACCCTTAACTTCGCAGGAAATGGTGTCTGAAAGCGCAATTTCTTCTCTCTTAACACCTTTTTCGCGTCATTGTATTCCCTGCGCTTTTTAAGGACCTCCGGGGCGTAATCGTGTTCCACGTAGACTTTTCTCTCCTGGTGCATAAACCCTTTTTTCTGCCAGGCCAGTCTTACAACCTCTTGTTTTATTTTGAAATTGGAAAATCTTACCAACACCGAACGTGGGGGCGCTTCCGCCGCCGGCCTAGCGGCTAATGAACGATGTGCCTCTTCTATCTTCAAGTCGGTGGTTTGTGGAATATCCAATTTCTCTCTTAGTAAGGATTCCACGCATTCTGCCATTGAGTTAAAACCATTTTCGGTTCCTTCTATCAGACCATGAATTCTTATGTTGTCTCTTCTTTGTTTTCCTTCTTGGTCGGTTAGCTTAGCCTCTATAGCTGCTTGTCTTTTGCGTAGGTCTAGCACAGAATCTTCGAGCACTTTTATTCGATCCTCTGTTTCCAAGATTCGGTTCTCGGCCTGGTCCACTCTGCTGTTTGTCCTTTTCAATTCTTCTCTGAATTCCCGAAATTCGGCCGTAACATCTCGGCAAAATCGTCGTAGCTCCTCAAATAGTGATTTCAGGCTAACCCTTTTGTTAGCTATCACCAGTTCCTCGTCTTCTGAACGGAGATCTTCCAGTTCGGATTCTCCGGCCGATACGTGTCCTGGCCTGGAGAATTTCAGTTTCTTCTGTTTTCCTTTAGACATGATGATTTTGTCTTTTGATTTTCACTCCTCCAAAAATCCGTTAAGTTTGATTTTCAAGGTGTTATCCTAGATTGGGTCTGAGAACTTCAGTGTAAAGCTGCAGTCGCCATGGCGTCCAGACCGGAAGTCCACATTTAAGGATTTTTAATGAATTAATTGGTAAATTCCTCAGTAAATTAAGTATTTGGTTACCTACAAACAAGCAAGATTTCTGGCTTTCACAGACCTGTAACTTCTTCTTTAAGAGGCTCCTCTGTCCTCCACTCGTTACCTGTATTAATGGCACCTGTTTGAACTCATTATCAGTATAAAAGACACCTGTCCACAACCTCAAACAGTCAGACTCCAAACTCCACTATGGCTAAGACCAAAGAGCTGTCAAAGGACACCAGAAACAAAATTGTAGACCTGCACCACGCTGGGAAGACTGAATCTGCAATAGGTAAGCAGCTTGGTGTGAAGAAATCAACTGTGGGAGCAATTATTAGAAAATGGAAGACATACAAGACCACTGATAATCTCCCTCGATCTGGGGCTCCATGCAAGATCTCACCCCGTGGGGTCAAAATGATCACGAGAACGGTGAGCAAAAATCCCAGAACCACACGGGGGGACCTACTGAATGACCTGCAGAGAGCTGGGACCAAAGTAACAAAGGCTACATCAGAAACACACTATGCCGCCAGGGACTCAAATCCTGCAGTGCCAGACGTGTCCCTCTGCTTAAGCCAGTACATGTCCAGGCTCGTCTGAAGTTTGCTAGAGAGCATTTGGATGACCCAGAAGAGGATTGGGAGAATGTTATATGGTCAGATGAAACCAAAATAGAACTTTTTGGTAAAAACTCAACTTGTCGTGTTTGGAGGAGAAAGAACACCATACCTACTGTGAAGCATGGGGGTGGAAACATCATACTTTGGGGCTGTTTTTCTGCAAAGGGACCAGGACGACTGATCCTTGTAAAGGAAAGAATGAATGGCGCCATGTATTGTGAGATTTTGAGTGAAAACCTCCTTCCACCAGCAAGGGCATTGAAGATGAAACGTGGCTGGGTCTTTCAGCATGACAATGATCCCAAACACACCGCCCGGGCAACGAAGGAGTGGCTTAGTAAGAAGCATTTCAAGTTCCTGGAGTGGCCTAGCCAGTCTCCAGATCTCAACCCCATAGAAAATCTTTGGAGGGAGTTGAAAGTCTGTGTTGCCCAGCGACAGTCCCAAAACATCACTGCTCTAGAGGAGATCTGCATGGAGGAATGGGCCAAAATACCAGCAACAGTGTGTGAAAACCTTGTGAAAACTTACAGAAAAAGTTTGACCCCTGTCATTGCCAACAAAGGGTATATAACAAAGTATTGAGATGAACTTTTGTTATTGACCAAATACTTATTTTACTGAGGAATTTACCAATTAATTCATTAAAAATCCTTCAATGTGATTTTCTGGATTTTTTTTTCTTATTTTGCCTCTCATAGTTGAGGTATACCTATGATGAAAATTGGAGACCTTTCTCATCTTTTAAATGGGAAAACTTGCACAATTGGTGGCTGACTAAATACTTTTTTACCCCACTGTATCTAGGGAGTACTGTTTCAGAGAATGCTAGGCTAGAGGTTAAACTATCTCTCAGAATGGGAAGAGCGAGTGCTGTGTTTGGAAACATGAGGGAGAGACTGTGGAACAATCGACATGTGTCTATCCATGTGAAATGCAAAGTGTACAGAGCGACAGTACTGGCTACTCTATTGTATGGTGCTGAAACTTGGACTGTCTACAGAGTGCAGGTGAAGAAACTCCATGCGTACATGACGAGACACCTCCGAGCCATAATGAACATCTCATGGAAAGACAAGATAACCAACATAGAAGTGTTGAAACGAGCTGGTCTACCATCAATGGAGGACACGCTAATACAGATGAACCTGAGATGGCTCGGACATGTTGAGAGGATGGACCACCAGCGTCTCCCTCGGCAGTTACTCTGCTCACAGTTATGCGAGGGCAAACGCAATCAGGGTAGACCAAGGCTCAGATTTAAAGACACTGTGAAAAGAAACTTGGAGAAGTTGGACATAGACAGGAGTTCCTGGCAGCAGAAGGCTAAGGACAGAGTTGTGTGGAGGAATCTGATCAGACCTTAATTAAATTAATTAATTAAATTGAATATTAATTAAATTAATGAAATCATCCTTATTGTCATTCAACCGTACAACCAATCATCTACAGCAGAACGAGATTGTGCTTTACCTATCTACCGTGTAAATCACACACACCCCAAGTGCAGAATCAGAGGGCCGCTGCCATGCAAGGCGCCACCACAGAGTTCCCTCCTCCATTCCATTTATTGCTGAGCACCAAGCTGGATGGCAGGAAGTTCCACTTTTATATGGTCTTCGGCATGACCCGGCCGGGATTTGAACCCCTGCCTCCCGGGTGTGGGGCGGATGCTCTACTTTTGTCATTGTCATTTGTCATTGTCGCCCACGACAGACTGCTAGGATGATGATGATTATTATTACTAACAGAGAGCAACAACAGCAAAAACAATATGACTACATTATATGACCACATTATAATAGCAGTCACTCTATACTAGTGCAAACCTGTGCATGCACATAGAAAGTTACTGTTTCCATGGCAACAGTAACCATGGTGAAACCTGCCTTTGATCTTTGATGTCTCCACTTGTTCAGTGATGCCTTCCTTTGTTCTGTAATACCTGCCTTTGATCTTTGATGATGTCATAGCGAGTCCTATGGTCGTGACATCGTCACATCCATCATCAGCATCAGAGATTTCTTGATATATAATAGTGCATACCTATGTATGTCCGTGCATACCCATAGAAAGCAAGTGTAAGCAAACATTTCTGCATGCCTGTAGAAAGTTACTGTTACCATGGCAACAGCAACCATGGTGAAACCTGCCTTGGATCTTTGACATCACTCGTTTGTTGATGCATGCCTTTGATCTGTGATGCCTGCCTTTGATCTTTGATAATGTCATCGTGAGTGCTACGATCATGAGTAATGCCTGCATTTGATTTTTGATGTTGTCATAGCGAGTCCTATGATCAGGAGTGAAGCCTGCCTTTGATCTCATAGCAAGTCCTATGATGTTTTATCGAGTCCTATGACCGGTGACATCATGACATCGTGACAGAGATTTCTTGAATTATATATAGAGTGATATTCCTTGTCTCCAGGGCATGGGTCCCAGCCCACATCCTCACTTTAAGTTGGGATTTTCTGTATTTCACCTTATTGTTATTATCCTGGGTTGCTATTATTGTTATTATATCAGCATTATTGTTATTATTATATTATTATCATCATTTTTATCATTATTTTGTCTTGTCTTCCCTCTGGTCCCCTGTGTGTGATTGTCTGTGCAGCCCTGCCCATACTGTTTTCTGTAACCATGCCCTGCTGTATCTGTTTGCCTCTCCTTGTTACTTCTTCTCCTGCTTGTTACTGTTCTGTTATGTTCTTCTTCTTCTTTTAGATTTTTTTTTTTTTTGATTGTCGGTTGGCAACCAGCTTATGGTGCATTACCGCCACGTACTTCACTCTATAATATAGAGTCTATATCATAATATAAAGTCTATATATCTATATAGACTACATACTATACTAGACTACTACTAGACTATATATATGTCTATATATCTATGTAAAATATCATAATATAGAGTCTATATCATAACTCTATCTGGTCAGGAGCTGTAGTCCTTCTATCATCATTGCTGTGTCCAATCAAATCTCAATTCTACAGTGGGGCAAAAAAGTATTTAGTCAGCCACCAATTGTGCAAGTTCTCCCACTTAAAAGATGAGAGAGGTCTCCAATTTTCATCATAGGTATACCTCAACTATGAGAGACAAAATGAGGGGGAAAAAAATCCAGAAAATCACATTGAAGGATTTTTTTTTTTCCCACAATATCTTTATTGAACCTTTTTTTTTTTTTTTTTTAACAAACATGATACAAACAATCAAACACTAACACTAAAGTACTACAAAAAAAAAAAAAAAAATGCCCTAAAAACACCAACAACCACCAACAAAATCAAGTCTTCAACAATGCTCCTCTGTTTAGTCTAGACAATCCAATATATTAGTATACATATTATGTTCACCAGTTTGGAATTTACAAGGTCCACACACATCATTCACCTTCTTCTTCAAGAGTTATGTTTAAATTTTTTACATAATCAATAAAAGGTCTCCATATATTCTCAAACACAATTTCCTTTGATTTCAGTATATATGTTATTCTTTCTAATGGAAGGTTTGTTAACATCTGTCTTAACCACTGAGTCACATCTGGTCTATGAGTCTTTTTCCATAATAGTGCAATACATTTTTTGGCATTAAGCAAACTGAGGTCTATGAATGTTCTTTCACTTTTATTGAAATTATGCTTTTCTGGGTACAGACCCAACAAAAACAGTTTAGGATTCAATATGATTTGTTTTGAGATTATTTTTTCAATTGTTACCCTCACCTCCTCCCAAAACATTCTTATTAATCTACATTCCCATAAACAATGAAATAGGGTTCCTTTACTTTCCATGCATTTTGTGCATGTATCTGGTATATTTTTGTTATATCTATTTAACTCCTCCGGTGTAACATACATCCGCATTAACCATTTGAAATGTATCAATTTAAGGCGTGCATTTATTGATTTGGTTTGAGCTTCTGTACAAGCCAATTCCCATTGTTCCTCTGAAATTTCAATTTGCAGATCTTCTTTCCAGTAGTTTAATCTTTTCAGTGAATTTTCACTTGAAGATAGTGTCAATGAGTTATAAAACTCTGAAATAATACCCTTTCTTTTACTATCTTTCATCATCATTTTTTCCAAGGATGAATAAATAGGTCGAGTGAGAGCTTTATTTTGATTTGATCGAATAAAGTTTCTAAGTTGAAGATATTTAAAAAAATGTGTTCTATTGAGATTAAATTTGATCCTCAGCTCTTCAAAAGACATTATGTTGTCTGCACATGGCAAATATAAATCCTGAATCTTTTGTATCCCTTTTAAATTCCATACTTTAAATACAGCGTCCGCTCTCCCTGGTTTAAAATATTGATTACCCCATATTGGACTAAATTGTGACAATAACTGTGGTTCTTTTAAATAGTTTTTAGCTTCACACCATATTTTGATCATATGCTTTACAAATGGATGTTTAACTTGTTTTTGTAATTTTTTTGCCGAATCTGAGTATATGAATATGGGAAGAGGTAAAGGTAAATTGTATGATTCCATTTCAGTCCAGTGAGGGAGATCATTTGATGAAAAATAATATGTCATAGACCTCAGTTGTGCCGACCAATAATACAACATAAAATTTGGACATTTCAGACCTCCACGATCAAATGGTAAATATAATAAAGACAAACGTAATCTAGCCCTCCTGTTGTTCCATATAAATTCCACTAACTTTTTTTTTATTCTTGAGAATAGATCTAAAGGTGGTGATAAGGGAATGTATTGAAATAAATAAAGTATTTTAGGTAAAATATTACTTTTAAGTATATTGATTCTCCCGATCATCGACATTGGTAGTGACATCCATCTCTGAGTTAACTCATTGATATCTGACATTAAGGCTTCATAGTTGACACTGGCGACTGATTCTAGCTTAGGCATAATTTGGATTCCTAAATATTTAAACTGATTTACAACATTGAATTGATTTACCTCAGGGGCTGGGTAATTTCTCTGGGTCTCATTTAGCATTAATATTGAAGATTTAGTTTTATTTATTTTATATCCTGATATTTCCCCAAAATTCTTTATTAAATTCAACAAGGTTGGAATTGATTTTTTTAGATTCGACATAAACAAAATTATATCATCGGCGTACAGGGAGATTTTATGTTCTGTTGGTCCAACTTTAATTCCATATATTTGTGAATGTAAACGTATCGCTATCGCTAAAGGTTCAATTGCCATAGTAAACAGTAAAGGTGAAAGTGGACAGCCTTGTCGACATCCTCTATTGATTTTTATTGGTTTTGAAATATTGTTATTTGTTAGGATTTCTGCTGTAGCATTATTGTATATTATTTGAACCCATTTTATGAAATTATTTCCAAGTCCAAACCTTTGTAGGACTTCAAAAAGAAAGGGCCATTCAACTCTATCAAAGGCCTTTTCGGCGTCCAATGATAGGAGAGCTGTATCCGGTGCTTCTTTATTAAAATAAATAATATTAAATAGTCTTCTTACATTATGGAAGCCTTGTCTACCCTTTATAAAGCCATTCTGATCTCGATTAATAATATTTGGTAAAATTTCTTGTATTCGTCTTGCTAAAATTTTACAGATTATCTTAAGGTCGGCGTTTAATAGGCTTATTGGTCTCATATTTTCACATTTATTAGAGGGCTTACCTGGTTTTGGCAGCAGTATAATTAAGGCATTATTTATGTATGATGGTAAATTATTATTTTGAAATGCTTCTAAAACCATTTCCAAAAAAGGTTTTATTAATTTATTCTTGAATTTTTTATAAAGGTCAACTGGAAGACCATCTGGTCCTGCACTTTTTCCTGATTTCATATTATCAATGGCTAGCCCAACTTCTTCTTGACTAATTTTAGACTCCAATATCTCCCTGTTTTCATTTGGAATACACGGTATAGATAGTTCGTTCAAAAACCCATTTAGTTTTGTTAAATCAGGTTCATTTTTGGTATCATATAATTTTTCATAGTAATCTCTAAAGGCTCTATTAATTTCTAAAGGATCTATAACTACCTGTCCGTTACTTATAATACTGGTAATTGGTGTTTTAATTTCCAATTGTTTAATCTGCCATGCTAATAATTTTCCTGATTTTTCACCTTGTTCATAAAAAGATTGTTTCAATCTTAGAAGACTCGAGGCAGCTCTATTGGCTGATTTTTTGTCGTATTCAGCTCTCAAAATCAGTAATTCATTCTCCAACCTTGGGTCACTTCCTGCATACACTTTTTCCTGAAGACTTTTTATTTTATGTTCCAATTTAGCTCTCTCCTCTCGAGTCTTCTTAGATTTTGATCCTGTATAACTAATAATATGTCCCCTAATAAAAGCTTTGAAAGCCTCCCACTTTACACATGCTGATGTTTGTGTAGTATTGATGTCAAAGAACTCGTCTATCTGTTTTTCTATATACTTGACAAATTCCTCATCCTGAAGCCATTTATGCTGAAATTGCCATCTACCTGATTCCTTTGTCAAATTTTTATCTACATATATTAGACAACAGGGTGCATGATCAGAAATCACGATGTTATCATAAAAGCAGTTTTGAATCTTGGACCTTAATTCTGTGGAAATCAAAAAATAATCAATACGTGAGAATGTCTTGTAGGTACTGGAATAACAAGAATAGGCTTTAACTTGTGGTTTCATTTCTCTCCATATATCTAACAATCTCAATTCTTTCATAAAATGATTAATAGTCATCCTACATCCAATGTGCGTACAATCCAGTCCTGTTGATCTATCCACACCTGGATTCAATGTACAATTAAAATCCCCTGCTATTATATGTTGCCCTGTAAGTGATGATAAGATGAGAAATAAATTAGCAAAGAACTTCTGATCATCTATATTGGGACCATATAAGTTCACAAGATTTATATTTTCTAATAGCAAAGAACCTTGAATGATTACATATCTTCCAAATTTGTCTCCAATTACATTTTTCACCTGAAAAGGAACTGATTTATGTATGAGAGTCATAACTCCCCTGGCTCGGGATGAAAATGAAGAGGTGAATACACTTCCCTGCCATCTACTCCTAATTCTTTTAACATCCTCCTCTATCAGATGAGTTTCTTGTAAAAACACAATTCTTGAACCCATGTCCTTTATTTTATTCATAACTTGTTTAAGTTTTTTTAAATTTTGTAGACCTCTGCAATTCCATGAAGTTAAATTAAGATTAACACTTTGGTCCATGATCAATAGAGAGTTTGGGATTACCTTGCAGTGTAAACATGCTCATACAGAGAAGCAAAAACATGAGTGGTTGAACATTCATCCTACAAACTACACACAAACAAATTTCCCCTTCCCACACTTGTGGCAAACCCCCCAAAATCAAAAGAAAAATTCTGTCTCCCGATATAGCCATCGACCGTTCCACACCCACGGGGAACAGCCTAAGCCACTCCTTCTTCATCCTCCCAATCACCCTAACTCTACTGCTTTTAATGACGTAACATTAACTCTCTTCTGTAGTTTTCCAACTTAACTCCAAAATTTTTAACAACTTTGTACATCATAGTTTTTTTTGTTTGTTTGTTTTGTTTTTGTTTTGTTTTTTTAATATATAATACAATCTATATTTTGTAAACTTACTATTTACTTCAAGTCAGTCAGATGCCTGTGCAAATGCTTAATTATTCTACCTTATATTTTGTTCATGCTTAGCTCCCACCAGTCTCTTCTTCTTCTTTGATCTTCTTGATGAACTCCTGCGCCTCCTCTGGGGTCTTGAAGATGTGGGTTCTGCCCTCATACGTGGTCAGCAGTCTCGCAGGATAGATTACACCATGACGAATCCCAAGGTTGCGCAGCTCCTTACGTATGGGATCAAACTGCTTCCTCAATTGCTGGATTCCTGTGGCCAAATCTGGGTAGAACCGCACCTGCTGGTCCTGGTGTTTAATCTCTCCTTTAGCACGTGCAGCGTTGAAGATCTTCATCCTGTCTCTGTTGCTAAGAAACTTCATAATTAAGGTCCTCGGCGGTCCCTTGTCTCTCCGTGGGCCAATACGATGTGCTTTTTCCAGAACCACTGCTGATTGCAACTCCTCGCTGCCCAGCACCTCCGGAATCCACTTTTCCAGAAAGGAACATACGTCCCGACCTTCTGATTCCTCTGGAAGACCCACCAGCCTCAAATTATTCTGTCTCGACCGAGATTCCAAATCCAAAATATTATCTTCCAGAGATTTATTTTTTTTTTCCAAAGTGCGCACCTTTAATTGAAGACGGGTGACGTCATCTTCAGCACTAGCGAGACGGAGCTCCATCTGCGCCGTTCGTTCTACACAGTCACCCAATTCCTTTCTTATTCCTTCCAACGCTGTCATAATCCCATCAAATCTAGAGGAAAAGTCCGCTCTCATTGAACTCATGGCAGCCATCAGCGCATCTGCGCCATTCCCCGCAGACATCGCACCGTCGCCAGCCTCCTCCGCCATATATGAAGTTTTGTTTGCTGCGTCACAGACCTGAAAGTCCGTTAATTTGGACTGTTTCGGCGGCTCGCTTTTTCCTTTTCCTGGTTTTCCAGCCTTAGGCTTCGCCGACATATCCTCGCCCAAATGCTGGGATACGTTCTGTCCCAAATGAGAGAGTTATTTGCCGATTTTTTTTCTCCAGGAGCAGAGCAGAGCGAGACACGTCCGTCCTATGTGGCAGCCATAACCGGAAGTCCACATTGAAGGATTTTTAATAAATTAATTGGTAAATTCCTCGGTAAAATAAGTATTTGGTCACCTACAAACAAACAAGATTTCTGGCTCTCACAGACCTGTAACTTCTTCTTTAAGAGGCTCCTCTGTCCTCCACTCGTTACCTGTATTAATGGCACCTGTTTGAACTTGTTATCAGTATAAAAGACACCTATCCACAACCTCAAACAGTCAGACTCCAAACTCCACTATGGCCAAGACCAAAGAGCTGTCAAAGGACACCAGAAACAAAATTGTAGACCTGCACCAGGCTGGGAAGACTGAATCTGCAATAGGTAAGCAACTTGGTGTGAAGAAATCAACTGTGGGAGCAATTATTATTAAATGGAAGACATACAAGACCACTGATAATCTCCCTCGATCTGGAGCTCCACGCAAGATCTCACCCCGTGGGGTTAAAATGATCACGAGAACGGTGAGCAAAAATCCCAGAACCACACAGAGGGACCTAGTGAATGACCTGCAGAGAGCTGGGACCAAAGTAACAAAGGCTACATCAGAAACACACTACGCCGCCAGGGACTCAAATCCTGCAGTGCCAGACGTGTCCCCCTGATTAAGCCAGTACATGTCCAGGCCCGTCTGAAGTTTGCGAGAGAGCATTTGGATGATCCAGAAGAGGATTGGGAGAATGTCATATGGTCAGATGAAACCAAAATAGAACTTTTTGGATAAAACTCAACTTGTCGTGTTTGGAGGAGAAAGAACACCATACCTACTGTGAAGCATGGGAGTGGAAACATCATACTTTGGGGCTGTTTTTCTGCAAAGGGACCAGGACGACTAATCCGTGTAAAGGAAAGAATGAATGGCGCCATGTATCGTGAGATTTTGAGTGAAAACCTCCTTCCACCAGCAAGATAAAACGTGGCTGGGTCTTTCAGCATGACAATGATCCCAAACACACCACCCAGGCAACGAAGGAGAGGCTTCGTAAGAAGCATTTCAAGGTCCTGGAGTGGCCTAGCCAGTCTCCAGATCTCAACCCCATAGAAAATCTTTGGAGGGAGTTGAAAGTCCGTGTTGCCCAGCGACAGCCCCAAAACATCACTGCTCTAGAGGAAATCTGCATAAAGGAATGGGCCAAAATACCAGCAACAGTGTGTGAAAACCTTGTGAAAACTTACAGAAAACGTTTGACCTCTGTCATTGCCAACAAAGGGTATATAACAAAGTATTGAGATGGACTTTCGTTATTGACCAAATACTTATTTTACCGAGGAATTTACCAATTAATTCATTAAAAATCCTTCAATGTGATTTTCTGGATTTTTTTTTTTTCTCATTTTGTCTCTCATAGTTGAGGTATACCTATGATGAAAATTGGAGACCTCTCTCATCTTTTAAGTGGGAGAACTTGCACAATTGGTGGCTGACTAAATACTTTTTTACCCCACCGTATCTTCAGACATCACTCTTCTTCGTCTCCTTGTACTTCACTCTACGTATATCATCGGTCTATGGTCTTATGATCCTATGATCACCGACATCATAGGACAGCATGCAGACATCATAGGCTGTCCTATGATCGTGACACACTGACAGACAGACACACACACTGACAGAGATTTCTTGAATTTATAGTGACCTCACTTTAAATTGGGATTTTCTGTATTTCACCTTATTGTTATTATCCTGGGTTTCTATTATTGTTCTTATATCAGCATTCTTATTATTATTAATAAGTGCATACCTGTAGAAACCAAGTATTAGCATGTATTTCTGTATGCCCGTAGAAAGCTGGTGTAAGCAAGGGTGAAAGCAAGCACGTCAGCACTCGTTCAGTGATGCCTGCCTTTGGAAATTGGATTGTGTCATAGCGAGTCCCATGATCTTTGATGATGTCATAGGACTCGCTATAAGATCATAGGACTTGCTATGAGATCATCAAAGTTTATAGGACTTGCTACTGATGAGCATAGGACTCGCTATGTCACGATCATAGAACTCGCTATGACATCGTCAAAGATCAAAGGCAGGCATCACTGAACGAGTGGTGACGTGCAAAGCGCTATCATCACTCTATATATACTAGTACATACCTGTGCATACCTGTCCATGCCCATAGAAACCAAGTATAAGCAAGTATTTCTGCATGCCCGTTGCTGAAGGGTCTCCTCCTGTGTGAGACGGCTGTGTTGTTCAGTCATGTCGCAGGCATCACTGACAGAGATTACTTGAATTTATAGAGTGCCTTCTGCCTTACTGAGATTTCCCGATGTTCTTCTTCAAATGGGTGTGGGTTAAAGTAGTGTGTCGTATTCGGTCTCAGCTTCTCTTTGCCTTGCCTGGCGTGCAGCCTTGGCGGCCAGCCAACTATTCCGCATCTCCTGGGTCTCAGCTTGTCTGTGCATTGCGTGGCATCCAGTGTTGCTTGCTTTGCGAGCATTTCGGGCTTCAAGTCACTCAGCACGTGCATGGCACACTGCCACACATTTCCTGTCTCTGTGTGCATCCGTTGTCTGTTGTACCCTATGCTGGTGAAGGGTCTCCTCCTGTGGCAGGCATCATAGGACACTCCATCATAGGTAGGCAGACATTGTGAGTGATGGTCTATGTGACATCATAAAGACATCAAGGTTGGCATGATAGGACACTACATCATAGGTAGCCAGTCCTATTGCCTATATGACGGCATCACCTATATGACATCATTGCCAGTCCTATGTACCTTGAGATCATAGGTCATCATAAGACATCCTGCAGACATCATTGGCCATCCTATGATGTCCTATGATCGTGACAGACACAGACATTTCTTGAATTTATACAGTGAATTCAAGAAATTGTGTGTCTGTCTGTCTCGATCATAGGACTCGCTAAAAGATCATAGGACTTGCTATGACATCATCAAAGATCAAAGGCAGGCATCACTCATGGACATAGGACTCGCTATGACATAATCAAAGGTCATAGGACTTGCTACTGATGATCATAGGACTCCTCTGTCACAATCATAGGACTTGCTTAAAGATTATAGGGCTCGCTATAACATCGTCAAAGATCAAAGGCAGGCAGCCCTCACGATCATTAGACTCGCTATGACATCAAAGATCAAAGGCAGGCATCACTGAACAAGTGGTGATGTGCTTGCTTACACCTGTTTCTACGGGCATGCAGAAATACTTGCTTATACTTGGTTTCTACAGGTATGCACTAGTACCAACAATAATAATAGTAATAATAATACTGTCATAATTGTATTGACCATGTATTGGGGCTGGGCAATTCCACCTTAAATCAACATCATGGTTTGTTGAATCTTTCAGGTCGGTTTTCTTTTTTTGCCCTCCTCTCTTCTCCATTACGGTTTACTGACGAGGTTCATAATTATTAAGCAATAGTACACAACATTGCGGTATTGTACCATTTTTTTTTGCAGTTAATCAACTACAAATTCACCTAGTATCCATACTATCTAGCCCAACAGAGTTGCAAGAAATATGACCATAACAAAGGGACAAACGCTCACCTGGCACGTCGACAGATGCGGACATGTTCCTCCAAGCGTTTGCTTTCAAATTTTGATCATGATAGCCTTTTATTGTCAGATCAAAGAGTACCGGGTTGTTTGATGCAGCAAAGTTCAGCCTCTCCACCGTCCGTCACCTGCCCTTCTCATCTTCCTGTGCCGGCTTCCTATGGCCCGCCCTTCCTGAATTCTGATCGACATTGATGAGTGCAACTGTACAATAGTTTGACAATTTGAACTTTTTTCAACAAAAAGCGGCCACCACTCAAAGCGTTTCAGTGCCGAGGGTGCTCAGCGCTGTGAATGCTGGACTATATAGAGAATGAATAGAAACTAGTTGCCCACGGCAGAAAAAATGAGTTTGGTGGACACGCCCCCTAATACTTTTTCTGCAGTGTTGGGCTTCCAGGTTGCCGAGGTGTGTGGCTCGATGGCGTGGTCTAGGGATGGGCTCGATTCCGAGTCTTTTTCCCTTCCTCTCTCTTTTGATCCGTCTTTTTTTTTCACCCCACTTATATCACGGACACACAGATCGTCCTAAATGTCTCCTGAGCCGGTGGACGGAGCCACTGTCTATAGCAGGATACGATACAGCAGAGAACAGCTGCTAGCATTCAACCGCCACCCGGTCCCATTGGAAAAACTCGACATACCGAGAGAACTGAGGCGAAAACGCCGCGGCTGCCGGGCTGGAGTAAGGCGGAGGACAAAAAATATAAGGTACAGACCCTCCCTTCCATCTGTTGTCATGGGAAATGTACGGTCGATACTGGGAAAGTTAGATGAGCTAGCGGCTATCTCCCGTTATGATAGCACATACCGGGAGTGCTCTCTCCTTTTGTTTACTGAGACGTGGCTAACTGAACTAGCAGCAGATGCTAACATTGAGCTGGAGGGTTTTCACATGATACGAGCTGACCGAACACCAGACAGTGGCAAGGCTAGGGGCGGTGGAGTGATCATGTATGTTAACAACAACTGGTGCAGACCGGGACATATCACTGTTAAACAACGACACTGCAGCAAAGACATTGAGTTGCTAGCTGTTAGCATGAGGCCTACATATCTCCCGAGAGAACACTCACACGTGATCTGCATTGTTGTTTATGCAAATCCGACGGCGAACGCTGGGACAGCACGTGACGTCATCCATTCAGTAACCAGCAGGCTGCAGACAGAACACCCAGATGCTCTTCTCCTCATCTCAGGCGATTTCAACCATGTTTCACTGTCTCCCATTCTACCCACGTTCACCCAGTATGTCACATGCCACACTAGAGACAATAAAACACTGGATTTATTCTACGCAAACACTAAGGAGGCGTACACCTCATCACAACTACCCCCACTCGGGAGATCGGATCACAACTTGGTTCATCTCCGGCCGGTGTACAAACCCCTAGTGCACAGACAACCTCCGGCCATGCACACTGTGGAGTTATGGTCTGAGGAGACAATGGACACCCTAAAGGGCTGTTTTGAAGCCACCGCCTGGAAGCAGCTCTGCGATCCACATGGTGAGGACATCGATGGCCTCATTCACACCTTCACGGGCTACCTCAGCTTCTGTGTGGACAAATCCGTTCCCACCAAGACCATACGGCGTCACTCAAACAACAAACCCTGGATCAACCCTGAGATAAAAACACTTCTGAGAGAGAAGAAGAGGATCTTCAGGTCAGGGAACAGGGAGATGCTGAAGTCCGTACAGAGGGAGCTGAGGAGAAAGATCAGAGAAGGCAAGGACAGCTTCAGGAAGAAGATGGAGGACAAGCTGCAACAGAGCGACATCAGCGGGGTCTGGAGAAACCTCAAAACCATCTCGGGGCTCCAGAATACCTCCCCCCAGGCCACAGGGGGCAGGGAGTGGGCGAACAACCTGAATCTGTTTTTCAATAGATTTGACCGACCGCCCTCCCCCCTGACTGCACAACAACCACTGCTGCCTCTAAAGAAATCAAGTCCTGCTGCCCACTCCCCACTCTACCAACACCCCCCCACTCCCAACACACAGCCCCCCATCCTGACCCTGACCAGGACCCAGGTGAGGACGGAGCTGAGGAAGATCAAGGCGAGGAGGGCGCCGGGACCGGACGGCATCAGCGCAAAGCTCCTCAAGTCCTGTGCAGACCAGCTGTGTGGGATTGTGACGTATATCTTCAACATGAGCCTGAAACTGGGGAGGGTACCACAGCTGTGGAAAACATCTTGTGTGGTACCTGTACCAAAAACTTCCCACCCCAAAGACCTGAACAGCTACAGACCGGTGGCCTTGACGTCCCACTTGATGAAGACCCTGGAGAGACTGCTCCTTGCTCACCTCCGCCCCCTGGTGGAACCAGCGATGGATCCACTCCAGTTCGCCTACCAGCATGGCATTGGGGTGGAGGATGCGGTGATCTTCCTCCTTCACCGTTCTCTGTCCCACCTGGAGAAGCCCGGGAATATGGTGAGGATCATGTTCTTTGACTTCTCCAGTGCTTTCAACACCATCCAACCGATGATCCTGAAGGACAAGCTGCTGCGCGCAGGGGTGGACCAGCACCTGTCATCATGGATCCTGGACTACCTCACGAACCGGCCTCAGTTTGTGAGAACCCGGGACTGTGTGTCCGACACGATCATCAGTAGCACGGGGGCCCCCCAGGGAACGGTGCTGGCTCCCTTCCTGTTCACTCTTTATACTGCGGACTTCTCACACAACACAACACACTGCCATCTACAGAAGTTCTCTGATGACTCTGCGATCGTTGGCCTCATCTCCAATGGAGATGAAGCTGAGTACAGAGGGCTTATCCAGGACTTCGTGGACTGGTGCCATCGGAACTGCCTCCAGATCAACGCGAGGAAAACTAAGGAGCTGGTGGTGGACTGCCGCAGGCATGGGCAGCCCCTCACAGTACCAGTAAATATACAGGGAACAGACATCGAGATGGTGACATCCTATAAGTACCTGGGTATTCATCTGAACAATAAACTAGACTGGTCACACAATACTGATGCACTCTACAAGAAGGGACAGCGCAGGCTGTTCCTGCTGAGGAGACTCAGGTCTTTTGGTGTACAAGGGGCGCTGCTGAAGTCATTCTATGACACGGTGGTGGCATCAGCCATCACTTTTGGAGTGGTCTGCTGGGGCAGTGGCATTACTGCAGCCGATAGGAAGAGACTGAACAAACTGATTAAGAAAGCTAGCTCTGTCCTGGGGCAGCGCCTTGATCCGATGGAGGAGATAGGAGAGAGAAGGACGGTGGCTAAACTGTCATCTCTGCTGGAGTCCGAGTTCCACCCTATGCAGGACATACTGAATGCACTGAGGAGCTCATTTAGCAGCAGACTACATCATCCCAGGTGCACAACCGAGAGGTTTCGTAGGTCCTTCCTACCAACGGCTGTCAGACTGTACAACCTAAGCAGGGCTGCTCGCAGAGATAGCAAAAAGACGTAACAAACTAATAGTTTTTTGAATGCAAAAGATGCAATAGACTTACACAATGGTCCTCTCCGGCATACAACTAGGAACATACCGGTCGCTATGGAGGGTGAGAATATGTATGGGCACATAATCATACCATGTAGGATAACTAAGTAGACGGTTATGCTGTTTCATTCCATCTAGCAACAATGCTCTGCACTGTGTGTGTTTATATATTTGCATATTTATTCCATCTAGCTACAATGCTCCGTACTGTGGGTGTTTATATATTTATATATTTATATATCTACATATTATTCCATCTAGCTACATTGCTCCGCACTGTGTGTGTTTATATACTTGCATATTTATTCCACCTAGCTGCAATGCTCCGTACTGTGGGTGTTTATATATTTACATATTTATTCCATCTAGCTACAATGCTCTGCACTGTGTGTTCATATATTCATATATTTATTCCATCCAGCTACAATGCTCTGCACTGTGTGTCTGTGTGTGTGTGTATATATATATATTTTATAGTAATACGTACATATGTTTATTAGCTGCTCTTGCTTGCTTGTTTTTTTTCTTGCCTTCTGATTGTTGCTCTGAGTGTTGCTATCCCTGTGCTGTTGCAATCCTGGAATTTCCCCGTTGTGGGACTAATAAAGGCTTATCTTATCTTATCTTATCTTATAATTTACCGATTAACCGATAATTGATCATTAAGAATTTCACCGAGGAAGTTCATTTTCGTCGACAAACCGTTTTTGTTTTTTTTTTTAAACAATCCGAGGTTATTAAGGCCTAGTGCACGGCCGTCCTCAAACAATGCAATGGCAAAATTTGGGCACCAGGGGGCAACATTACACCATCGCCGTACCCTGGCGTGCCTCAGTTGATACATGCGAGCTTCCGTAGGGCAATCGCCAAATCATGAAGCGGTTACGGCGAAGTGTTGCGTGGGACCATTTCAGTTTAAAAAATGACCAGGTGTACTGCAATCACTGCAATGCAGCATACAAATATACCTCATCGACAGGGTCCATGGAACACCCTTATTACGCGAAGAAACCGCCAACAGTGGTTGCGTGCTGAGTAATGGCGGTCGTGAAGATTCTTTTTTTTTTTTTTTTTCAGAAACTTTATTGAGAAGGTCATGAAGATTCGGTAGAAGACACACACACGTGTGTGTGTGTGTGTGTGTGTAAGTGTACATACATACGTAGATGTAAATAAAGTGTACATAAATATGTTTTTAGAACTCTTTTATTCTTATAACAAGATACGTAACTCAAGATGAAAATGATTTACTGCACAGGTTAATGAGAGCTTTACTGCTCCTCAGGTGCTAGAGGCGCAGAATCGTCGAGAGAAGCTGCAGGAGGCGGCGTAGTGGCTCGACGGGAAGACTATTTCGCACAAAATGGCACAAGAGAACAGCAAAAAGTTCCGCGCGGCTAGACTAAGTAACACGAGCAATAGAGCAATGAATGCGGTCTTCGTTTGTTGGGTGGCCGCTCGGCAGGGACAGAAGCTGGGTAAAACGTCTCGGCCAATCAGCTTGCGGGGTGAAACGTCTCGGCCAATCAGCTTGCGAGATTTCCGAGCGAGCCCACACGAGAACAGCGAACAGAGAGAGAGAGATTTGAGAGAGAGAGGTGGATTTGAGTTGTGCGGCTCTCCGTGCACCTGATGTTCTAATGTAGTCTACCTGCCTTGTTACGTACCTAAAAATGTTAATGATTAACCGATTATTAATCATTAATTCTCCCGACGATCGGTGAAGAAAATTTCACCGAATGCCCATCCCTAGCGTGGTCACTCATGTAACTGAGCGGACACGTCTTAAAGAGGCAGTACAGGAAAAGCGCCAGATTAATATATAAAATAACATTCAAAAAATTTCTGCATCCACATCATGATCCAAATCACCACCAAAATTGAATCATCTGTTCCCCGTTCCATTACACACCTTTCCTGAAAATTTCATCAAAATCAGTTCATAACTTTTTGAGTTATGCTGCTCCCAGACAAACCAACCAACGTCACTAAAACATTACCTCCATCCTCCCTTGGCAGAGGTAACAAGCGACGATATTTGCCACCTGGAATGTAAGAACACTTATGGTCAAGGAAAATGACAACCAACAAACCAACATTGTCCTCCGATATCCTGCCGTTGTGTCCCTGGGCAAGACACTTTACCCACCTTGCCTCCAGTGTCCATAACACTGGGTATGAATGTGTATAAATGTTGGGTGGTGGCCAGAGAGGCCGTTGGCCCGGATTGGCAGCCACATTTGCGTCAGCGGGCAGCGCGGTGGCGGAGTGGTTAGCACTGCGGCAGCACAGCAACTCACCCTTGGCCGGGGGATCCTGGGTTCGATCCCAGCCCCCAACCAACAGTGGTCTGTGTGGAATTTGCATGTTCTCCCCGTGTCTGTGTGGGTTTACTCCGGGATTTCTCCGGTTTCCTCCCACATGCCAAAAAACATGCAAATTAGGTTAATTGGCATCAAACTGGAGATTCTAAATTGTCCTTAGGTATGACTGTGAGAGTGAATGGTTGTCTGTCTCTCTGTGTTGGCCCTGCGATGGACTGGCGATCTGTCCAGGGTGTACCCTACCTCTCGCCCAAAGATGCAGGGATAGGCTCCAGCCCCCCCCCCCCCCACATGACCCGAAAAGGATTAAGCGGAAGAAGATGAATGAATGAATTAATGAATGAATTTCCGTCAGCCTGCCCTGGGACAGCTGTGGCTACAGTAGTAGCTTACTACTACCATTGTCTGTCTGGAGTGAATGAATAATGTATCTGTAAAAAGCAGCTTTGAGTGTCTA
The DNA here is from genome assembly GCA_020510985.1 of Pholidichthys leucotaenia. Lineage (NCBI taxonomy): Eukaryota > Metazoa > Chordata > Actinopteri > Cichliformes > Pholidichthyidae > Pholidichthys > Pholidichthys leucotaenia. The sequence goes on from CM035844.1 coordinate 281,984,771, forward strand.
TGATAAAGCACTATATAAATCTGATGCATTATTATTATTATTATTATATGCAACGTTACTGTGCAAAATTAAAACAAAGAAATAAATAGTATAAAATTAACATATTCATACACATGTGTTTTCTGCCCCCCCCCCCCCCGGAAAAATATGTTGCCACCGCGCCGAGGTCTTGAAGCCAGAGGAAACACTGCTTTCTATCTTTAACATATAAAAAGTTAATTACTGTTTTTGAGATGCTGAATAAAGCATGAACATCATATTCCTCAAAGATTTATTGTATCATTTGCATTTTTTTGCGACAGACAATGGCTTTTTTTGTAGTTTAATAAATTTTGTACTGTATAGTGTCTGCTATGTGCTGGTACATCTCAGTAAATTACAAAAGTCATGATTTTTTATTTATTTTAAACACTATTACCAATATCAAAAATGTGTTTTTTAGTTACTATATTACACAAAAGCCTTTCATGTTCTAATTTACTGAGATGCACTAATAGACTGTTTTAACAGGAAAATCAACTGTGAGCTGCTTCATCTCTTGCATGTTAAACATTATCACAGTAGCCCGACAATTCAGGCAAACCCAGAACGATCTGGGCTGCCTCTGTTGTCTCTTACCTCAGTGGTAATGAGTCTTGTCTACTTTCCCATCTTGCGGTGAAGGGATAGAGTTTTGCGCTCATGTAATCATTTATGAAGCAGGTGGACCTTCAAACGCACGTGCTGTTAGAACTTGTGGCCGTTGTTGGATGCAGGGACGGCATCGGCGCAAAGCTCCTCAATTCCTGCGCAGACCAGCTGTGTGGGATTGTGGAGCACATCTTCAACCTGAGCCTGAAGCTGGGGAGGGTACCACAGTTGTGGAAAACATCTTGTGTGGTACCTGTACCAAAGACTTCCCACCCCAAAGACCTGAACAGCTACAGACCAGTGGCCCTGACGTCTCACATGAGGAAGACCCTGGAGAGACTGCTCCTTGCTCACCTCCGCCCCCTGGTGGGACCAGCGATGGATCCACTCCAGTTTGCCTACCAGCATGGCATTGGGATGGAGGATGCAGTGATCTTCCTCCTTCACTGTTGCCTGTCCCACCTGGAGAAGCCCGGGAATGCGGTGAGGATCATGTTCTTTGACTTCTCCAGTGCTTTCAACACCATCCAACCAATGATCCTGAAAGACAAGCTGCTGTGCGCAGGGGTGGACCAGCACCTGTCATCATGGATCTGGGACTACCTCACTAACCGGCCACAGTTTGTGAGAACCCGGGACTGTGTGTCCGACACGATCATCGGTAGCACGGGGGCCCCCCAGGGAACGGTTTTGGCTCCCTTCCTGTTCACCCTTTATACTGCGGATTTCTCACACAACACAACACACTGCCATCTACAGAAGTTCTCTGACGGCTCTGCGATTGTCAGTCTCATTTCCAACAGAGATGAAGCTGAGTACAGAGAACTTATCCGGGACTTCGTGGACTTGTGCCATCGGAACTGCCTCCAGATCAACGTGAGGAAAACTAAGGAGCTGGTGATGGACTGCTGCAGGCAAGGACAGCCCATCACAGCACCAGTAAACATCCAGGGAACCGACATTGAGATGGTGACATCCTACAAGTACCTGGGTGCTCATCTGAACAATAAACTAGACTGGTCACACAATGCCGATGCACTCTACAAGAAGGGACAGCGCAGGCTGGGGCACTGCTGAAGACATTCTACGACATGGTAGTGGCATCAGCTATCACTTTTGGAGTGGTCTGCTGGGGCTGTGGCATTTCAGCAGCCGATAGGAAGAGACTGAACAAATTGATCAAGAAAGCTAGCTCTGTCCTGGGGCAACGCCTTGACCCAGTGGAGGAGATAGGAGAGAGAAGGATGGTGGCTAAACTGTCATCTTTGGTGGAGTTCGAGTCCCACCCTATGCAGGACATACTGAACGCACTGAGGAGCTCATTTAGCAGTAGACTACATCATCCTAGGTGTGCAACCGAGAGGTTTGAGAGGTCCTTCCTACCTACAGCTATCAGACTGTATAACCTAAGCAGGGCTGCTTGCAGAGATAGCAAAAAAAAAAACAAAAAAAAAACGTGACGACCTAATAGTATTGAATGCAAAAGACGCAATAGACTTACACAAATGGTCCCCTCCAGTATACAGCTAGGACAATATCATTCGCTACGGAGGGTGACAATATGTATGGGTACATATTCATACTATGTAGGATAACTAAGTAGCTGTTTATTCCATCTAGCTACAATGCTCCGCACTGTGTACAGTGGGGCAAAAAAGTGTTTAGTCAGCCACCAATTGTGCAAGTTCTCCCACTTAAAAGATGAGAGAGGTCTCCAATTTTCATCATAGGTATACCTCAACTATGAGAGACAAAATGAGAAAAAAAAAATCCAGAAAATCACTTTGAAGGATTTTTAATGAATTAATTGGTAAATTCCTCGGTAAAATAAGTATTTGGTCAATAACAAAAGGTCATCTCAATACTTTGTTATATACCCTTTGTTGGCAATGACAGAGGTCAAACGTTTTCTGTAAGTCTTCACAAGGTTTTCACACACTGTTGCTGGTATTTTGGCCCATTCCTCCATGCAGATCTCCTCTAGAGCAGTGATGTTTTGGGGCTGTCGCTGGGCAACACGGACTTACAACTCCCTCCAAAGATTTTCTATGGGGTTGAGATCTGGAGATTGGCTAGGCCACTCCAGAACCTTGAAATGCTTCTTATGAAGCCACTCCTTCGTTGCCCGGGCGGTGTGTTTGGGATCATTGTCATGCTGAAAGACCCAGCCACGTTTCATCTAGGCTGCACGGTGGCGCAGTGGTTTAGCACTGTGGCAACACAGTTTTACCCTCGGCCGGGGGACCGCGGGGATCATGAGATCGTGGGTTCGATCCCAGCCCCCGACCAACAGTGAGCTGTGTGGAGTTTGCATGTTCTCCCCGTGTTGCGCGGGTTTACTCCGGGATTTCTCCGGTTTCCTCCCGCACACCAAAAACATGTAGGTTTAGGGCGCTCGCGCACGCAGCGACCAGCAGCCGGTGGCTTGTCACCAGACTGCAAACCAAGTCTACCTACGTGTACAAATAAGTAACAAAAAAAAAAAAAAAAATCTTCAATGCCCTTGCTGATGGAAGGAGGTTTTCACTCAAAATCTCACGATACATGGCCCCATTCATTCTTTCCTTTACACGGATCAGTCGTCCTGGTCCCTTTGCAGAAAAACAGCCCCAAAGGATTAAGTTTCCACCCCCATTCTTCACAGTAGGTATGGTGTTCTTTCTCCTCCAAACACGACAAGTTGAGTTTTTACCAAAAAGTTCTATTTTGGTTTCATCTGACCATATGACATTCTCCCGATCCTCTTCTGGATCATCCAAATGCTCTCTAGCAAACTTCAGACGGGCCTGGACATGTACTGGCGTAAGCAGGAGGACACGTCTGGCACTGCAGGATTTGAGTCCCTGGCGGCGTAGTGTGTTACTGATGGTAGCCTTTGTTACTTTGGTCCCAGCTCTCTGCAGGTCATTCACTAGGTCCTCCCATGTGGTTCTGGGATTTTTGCTCACCGTTCTCGTGATCATTTTGACCCCACAGGGTGAGATCTTGCGTGGAGCCCCAGATCAAGGGAGATTATCAGTGGTCTTGTATGTCTTCCATTTAATAATAATTGCTCCCACAGTTGATTTCTTCACACCAAGCTGCTTACCTATTGCAGATTCAGTCTTCCCAGCCTGGTGCAGGTCTACAATTTTGTTTCTGGTGTCCTTTGACAGCTCTTTGGCCTTGGTCATAGTGGAGTTTACAGTCTGACTGTTTGAGGTTGTGGACAGGTGTCTTTTATACTGATAACGAGTTCAAACAGGTGCCATTAATACAGGTAATGAGTGGAGGACAGAGGAGCCTCTTAAAGAAGAAGTTAGAGGTCTGTGAAAGCCAGAAATCTTGCTTGTTTGTAGGTGACCAAATACTTATTTTACCGAGGAATTTACCAATTAATTCATTAAAAATCCTTCAATGTGATTTTCTGGATTTTTTTTTTCTCATTTTGTCTCACATAGTTGAGGTATACCTATGATGAAAATTGGAGACCTCTCTCATCTTTTAAGTGGGAGAACTCGCACAATTAGTAGCTGACTAAATACTTTTTTGCCCCACTGTATATATATTTTTATATATATTTATGTGTATGTATGTATATTCACTGCTCTTATTTTTATTTTTCTTATCTTCTTAATTATTGCTCTGAGTGTTGCTATCCCTGTGCTGTTGCAATCCTGGAATTTCCCCATTGTGGGACTAATAAAGGCTTGGCTTATCTTATCTTATCTTACCATCTGCAGTTCCACATCCCTGACTGTGGCTGCTCTGATCTCATCTAGCTTCCTCCTGGAAGCAGGTAGAGTATTTATTATGGAGTTCAATTAGCAGCTGACGTCTTCTTCTGTGTCACTGTGGTGCTGTCTTTTGGGCTTCGAGACAACGCGTCTGCCACCACCAATGTTATACCTGGTGCATATTCTGCTGTTGCACTTAATTTCATCAGTGGGAGAAGCAATCTTTAGCACCTTATTGGCACAGTGCCCAGATCTTTAGTGTTTATTAGAGGAATCAGGGGTTTGTGGTCTGTTACGAGTTTGAAACGATCCATGCTGCTCAAGTATTTGTTGAAGCATTCACATGCCCAAACCCCTGACAGGCACTCCTTTTCGATCTGTGCGTAGCATTTCTCAACACTGGTGAGCGTTCTTGAGCAATATGCTACAGGCTTTCAACTGTCTCCATGCTGTTGTGTGAGCACCCCTCCCAGTCCAAAGCTACTAGCATCTGCTGGTATCTGGTATGTCTGTTTGGGTCATAATACACTAACACTTGTGAACTCATGAGGGCTTGTTTCAGACTCTGAAAGGCTCTTTCCTGTGGACCCTTTCATGTCCGTGTATTGTCAACCTTCAGAAGATCATTGAGTGGTGCGGCGATGGTTGCCAGATGAGGAATGTACTTCCCTACATGATTAATCATTCCAAGTGCACATTTTAACTTACTTAAGTTTGTTGGAGCTGGGAGATCTGCGATAGCGTTAACCCTTTCTGGGTGTGGCTGCACGCCTCTCACTTATCACATGTCCCAGAAAGTGCAGCTGTGGTTGTCTGAATCGACACTTGTCTCCGTTGAGCTTTAGTCCTGCTTTCTCCAACCTGCTCAGAACTGTCTCCAGTCAGGCATTGTGCTCCTGCATATTGGATCCATGAACTATCACATCGTTCATGGAGACCTCCACTCCATCTACATCTGCCAATATTTTGTGCATTTTTCTTTGGAAGATTTCTGGTGCTTTGCTGATACCAAATGGTAGCCTTTTGAAACAAAGGGTGTTATCTATCAAAGGGTGTGATGAATGTTGTTAGCGCATTTCTCTCACTGTACAAAGGGATTTGCCAGAACCCACAAGAAGCATCAAGGGTGGAAAAGACTTTCGCACTGCTTAGCTTTGCTAAGACCTCTTCAGTAGTGCAAAGCAAATACCGCTCTCTTTTCATCTGCTCGTTTACTTTTTTCATGTCCACACAAAACAAACTTTTCATTTTGTGTTTACGACTGGCACCATGGGACTGCACCAGCCAGTTGAATGTGTCACTCTCTCAGTCACCCCCAGTATTTCCATTCTTTTAAGTTCCTCTTCACCGTAAGGCATTCAAGGCAATGGTGCTGTTGTTACTGCATATGGCACTGCCCCCTCTTTGAGACTTATTTTTACAGGCTTTGTTCTCAGAGTGCCATGCTCTCCAAATGTTCCTTTTATCTCTTCCACTCTCTTCACCAACCCCAGTGCTACGACCACCTCTCTCCCCAGCAGGTTGCTCACTGTTGGGCCTGTGATCACATACATCTTTGTGTTGTGGTCCTTTCCCTTGTAGCTGGGGTCTGTTTTGAAGAACTCAAGGCATTCTAAGTGACCCCCAGGACTGACAAGAGGAATATCTGGTTTCTGTAGAGTTTGGGTCTGTTTCATTTTTCTAAAACTTTTGTAGCTTAACACGGTGGCATCAACCCCTCTATCAATCTTGAATGGAACTGATGTTTGACCATGGCCAAGAATCTCTGTCCACTTTTCTGTGTGGCTGTCTGAGTGAATAGACCCAAGGTAAAATGCTCCTGTTTCCTCTGTCCTGTCTCTGACCTCCATCACTGCCTTTGATCTGCACATGCACTCCCAGTGTCCCTTTTTATTGCATTTCCTGCACACAGATTCCAAAGCTGGGCAACTTGACTTATCTTTATGATGCATTTTTCTACATCTTGTGCATCTTCCGCCTCTGCTGTTGTGTGCATTCCTCCCACCTTGTTCAGGTCTGAAGCTTTTTCTTTCATGTTGATCAGCCCTGTATACTCCTTTGCCTGGCTGATGCTTTCTCTTGTATGCTGTGTGAGGACTCCCCCTGCTGGCTATTTTGCAGTTCAACATCCTCAGCTTATTTGACCATCTGAATTCATCCAGAGTCAAATCTTTCATTAGCCGCAGTCTTTTTGACAGCTGTTTATCGCGTATTCCCACAACCAGTCTGTCTCTGAAATTTTCATTTCTTTTATCCCCAAAGTCGCAGTGTTCAGACAATTCATACAAATCCCTTATAAAGATCTCTGCCTTCTCACCCGCTTTCTGTGTGTACTGGTGGAACTGGGCTCTCTCGTGGATCACAATTTTCCGAGGCACAAAGTATTTGTCAAACATCTTCAGGACAACGTCAAAGTCATTCTCACTCTCTCTCGTAGGGAATGTGAATGATTTCCTGATGTTTTCCGCCTCATATCCCATGGCATAGATTAATGTGCTCACTTGGACCGCCTTGTCCTCGTCGGTCAACTTTCATGCCGTGCGATACCGTAGGAAATGCTGCTGCCACATCTGCCATTTCTCCGGCCTGTCAAAGCTGAAATTTTCTGGTGGCTTGAAATTCGGCATTTTCTTTATTAGCATGTGTCCTCCTCTGTTCGGACCGCTTCTGACACCATGTCAAATCACATGCGGAGGCTTGTGAGATTCGTTCGGAAGTCTTTATAATGAATGGCTTGTTTGCTCACAGATGGCTAAAAATTGCTCAACAACTCCACATTTCCCGTGACTCCCCTCACAGAGCCAATCAGCTCTCAATTTTTGTGCATATGTCATCAAACAAAGATAATGTATAAGTCAAGATGCTTCACTCATCTAACATCCTTGACTGATGGGAGTCTGTTTTAGTCAAAACACAATTGTTACAGGAATAAAAATCTCATTTGTACACAGTTTTCAAATCAGTGAAATCAAAAGTAACTCAAAGTATAACCAAATGTTCTTGACCACAAGGACAGTTCTGTCAACAGTGTACTCAAAGAGTAGAAAGTATCCTGAAATAGACGCAGTAAAGTACAACTTTGTGAAAAATTACAGGTGCATCTCAGTAAAGTAGAATGTCAACAAAAAGTTGATTTTCAGTATTTAGGTAATTCAATTTAAAAAAATTAAAGTTCTATATTTTTAGAGTCATTACACAGTGAGTGATATATTTCAAGTGTTTATTTATTTTAATTTTGATGATTATAGCTTTCAGCCCATGAAAACCCCAAATTCAGTTTCTCAAAAAATTAGAATATTACATAAAATTAATTTCAAAAAATAGTTGTTAAATAGAAGTGTGGACCGACTGAAAAGTATGTCCATGTACACACTCAGTACTTGGTCGGGGCTCCTTTTGGATTAATTACTGTATCAATGTGGTGTGGCATGGAGGTGATCAGTCTGTGGCACTGCTGAGGTGTTATGAAGGTCCAGGCTGCTTTGATAGTGACCTTCAGCTCATCTGCATTGTTGGGTCTGGTGTCTCTCATCTTCCTCTTGACAATACTCCATAGATTCTCTGTGGGGTTTAGGTCAGAAGAGTTTACTGGCCAATCAAACACAGTGATGCCATGGTCATTAAACCAGGTTTTGATACTTTTGGCAGTGTGGGGGTGCCAATTCCTGCTGGTAAATGAAATCAGCTTCTCCATAAAGCTTGTCAGCAGACGGAAGCATGAAGTGCTCTAAAATTTCCTGGTAGATGACTGCGCTGACTTTGGTGTTGATAAAACACAGTGGACCAACGCCAGCAGATGACCTCTGTTCAGATAAAAGTAAATTTTGCATTTCATTTGGAAATCAAAGTCGCAGAGTCTGGAGAAAGAGTGGAGAGGCACAGAATCTAAGTTCCTTGAGGTTTAGTGTAAAGTTTCCAGTCATTGATGATTTGAGGAACTATGTCATCTGCTTGGTGTTAGTTTTTTGCACTGAAAGTTGTGTGAGGAAATACGGATTTTAAAGTAGCTGCTTTTTCCATAGTTTACAGTAATGCTATTCTATGTAACACCACAAGAAAAACACAGGATTTCCAAAAATTCTTCTTAAACAGTGATTTAGAATTAAATGCTCAGTAAAACTGTCAAAAAATGACCAACATTTTGTTCTTTGCTGAGAACTTGAATAATAAAGATGAATGAAATAATTAGCCATTTTAACAACTAAATTGCATTTAATGCATGTTAGAGGATGGAGAAAATTATTGCAGCACCTTCTTGAATCTTGAATTTTAAGACTAAGACTCCTGAAAAATGTTGAGGTCTTGTTCTGTGCTGAAATCCGCAACGAAGCAGAGATGGCTCCTTTGCTGACAAACTCTTCCCTTCAGAACATCTCAGTGCAGGATGGATCTTGGGAGTGGAAACCCAGTCTTCACAGATCTTAAAAGAAACTCCGACTATATTTTTTTTTTTTTTTTTTTTTTTTTTTTTTTTTTTTGTTACTTATTTGTACCCGTAGGTAGACATGGTTTGCAGTCTGGTGACAAGCCACCGGCTGCTGGTCGCTGCGTGCGCGAGCGCCCTAAACCTACATGTTTTGGTATGCGGGAGGAAACCGGAGAAATCCCGGAGTAAACCCGCGCAACACGGGGAGAACATGCAAACTCCACACAGCTCACTGTTGGTCGGGGGCTGGGATCGAACCCACGATCTCATGATCCCCGTGGTCCCCCGGCCGAGGGTAAAACTGTGCTGCCACAGTGCTAAACCACTGCGCCACCGTGCAGCCCACATATTGGCATGTTAGCTCTATATGCTTTATTTTGATGTTAGTAACATAACTATAATTCAATTTTTTTGAAAATAATTCCCAGTTTTATATATTTTTAAAAAACTTTATTACGATTTTTGTTTACGTCGCAATGCATTCTGGGTAGTGACGTAGAAAGGTTGCAGCCATTTTTTCTGTCTTATACATGCCAAGAAGCGAAGCTCCTAACTACTGCCATTTGTCAGTGAAAATGCCACATTGCGGTTGTTGGATGTAATTTCCAATCAAAGGGAAATAAAGAGAGCGGGGTGAGCCTCCATAGCTTTCCTAAAGAGGGAAAGTGGAGGAAAAAGTGGGGCGGCAGCAGCTCAGCAGGTCGAGCAGGTCGTCTAATAACCCGATGGTTGGCGGTTCGCATCACGCTCTCCCCAGATATCCTGCCGTTGTGTCTCTGGGCAAGACACTTCACCCGCGTTGCCTTCAGTGCCCATAACACTGGGTATGAATGTGTAAAAATGTTTAAATGCTCGGTGGTGGCCGGAGAGGCTGTTGGCACGGATTGGCAGCCACATTTCCCTCACTCTGAGTCTGTGATCGCGCGCTGTAGCGCATGCCTGATAAAACTGACATATGTATTAATCACGCTGTGATAATAGCACAATATCGCTCAAAGCGCGCGCATGAGACATGTCTGTGATCGCACGCTTGTGTTGACTGTTCCTGCCTTTTGTCTCCTAACTGTGGTTTTGGGACGCAGGGGAGATGCATCTTCCTCCGCGCTCAATTCCCGAGTAAACCTCACTCTTGTGGTACACAGAAGCACAGGCCGTTTTGCTGAAGCGTTGGGGCTTTATTTATATACCGCACTGTTGTCAGCAACAAATTCTACCTGCTCTGGTCGCCTCGCTCTTCGCTCTTTCTACTTATCCGCACCAAATCACACACCGTTCTCCACACACACTGGGGGGGGGGGGGGCGCCTCTGCTGCGCAAACGCTCCCACTCACTCACGACACGCACCGAGCTGCCCATCCAAACACACGCACCAGACATCCCACAACACTTGATAGAGCTGACATATGTATTAATCACGCTATGATAAAGTACAATATCGCTCAACGCGCACGAGCGTGCACTTTGCGCACCAGTGTTACGGATGAAATAAGGGAACCCAGTGTTGAGGCACGGAATAAGTGCAGGCAGGACACGCGAACTGAAGTTTAAAAGGGTGTTTATTTCATCCTCCAGCACGAAGCTCACTCCAGCGCTGTGGAGCGAGCCCTTTTTTTTTTTTTTTAATTACTTATTTTGTACCCATAGGTAGATTTGTTTTGCAGTCTGGTGACAAGCCACCAGCTGCCAGTCGCTGCGTGTGCAAGCGCATGTTTTTGACGTGTGGGAGGAAACTGGAGAAATCCCGGAGTAAACCCACGCAAACACGGGGCGAACATGCAAACTCCACACAGATCACTGTTGGCCAGGGGCAGGGATCAAACCCATGATCTCCGCGATCCCCCGGCCGAGGGTAAACTGTGCTGCCCACTGCGGTTAGTACAAAATAAGTAATTAAAAAAAAAAGAAGGGCTCGCTCCACAGCGCTGAAGTATGAAATAAACACCCTTTTAAACTTCAGTTCGCGTGTCCTGCCTGCAATTATTCCGTGCCTCCACACTGGGTTCCCTTATTTCATCCGCAACACTGGTGCGCAAAGCGCACACTCGTGCGCTTTGAGCGATATTGTGCTATTATCACAGCGTACAGCGCGTGATCACAGACTCAGAGTGAGGGAAATGTGGCTGCCAAGCCACGCCAGCAGTCTCTCCGGCCACCACCGAGCATTTAAACATTTTTACACATTCATACCCAGTGTTATGGGCACTGGAGGCAATTCGGGTGAAGTGTCTTGCCCAGGGATACAACGGCAGGATATCTGGGGAGAGCGTGATGCGAACCGCCAACCATCGGGTTATTAGATGACCTGCTCTACCTGCTGAGCCGCTGCCGCCCCACTTTTTCCTCCACTTTCCCTCTTTAGGAAAGCTATGGAGGCTCACCCCGCTCTCTTTATTTCCCTTTGATTGCGCAGGGCATTTTCACTGACAAATGGCAGTAGTTAGGAGCTTCGCTTCTTGGCTTGTATAAGACAGAAAAAACGGCTGCAACCTTTCTACGTCACTACCCAGAATGCATTGCGACAAACAATAATGGCGATTTACATCGTAATAAAGTTTTTTAAAAATATATAAAAAATGGGAATTATTTTCAAAAAAATTATATTATAGTTATGTTAGTAACATAAAAATAAAGCATATAGAGTTAACATGCCAATATAATCGGAGTTCCTTTTAAGGGAATATGGAAAGAATAATATATTTCAAAGTAAAATTTATCATATTTTTAAATCCCCACACCACAGTAGGGTTTAATAATTCATTTTTTTTTACATTTTTTGTTGTTTATATTTTAATTACAAATTAACTTTCAGTTTTTGAAAAGGATTTCAATTCATTTCCTGGGAAGATTTGTCGTTGACTTTTGTTTATGTTCCAACACAACATTGCACGTAGTACAAAAGAAGTTATCCTGCCTTTATGAAAACTATTCAGAAATTGTTAAGCACAGTCTTTAGCTGTGACCTTTTTTGATTAATTTAGACACGTTATCACACACGTCGGCAATTGTGCTCATGTAAACATGGTAGTAAAGATGTGAGCGTGCGGTGCATTCTCGTATGATTGTTCAATCACATAAGACTTCAGCCAGTTGCTTGCGTTTTATGTTTCACAAATGTAAGAGCATTATATTAAAAGATCAATCTGCAAATTTTGTGTATCAATATCAGCTCAGTCAAATGTGAATTGATTCAAATCAGAGAATTGATTTCTTGAACCCACCCCTTTTGAGAAGTACAAGAGGAACACCAGACAGGATATTTGTTGCAAGACAAATACAGGAAAAATCTCAAGCAGAACCAAGGCTTGTTTATGGCCTTCATCGACCTATCCAAGGCCTTTGTTTCTCTAAATCATGAGGCGCTCTGTACTATTCTGCAGAGAATTGGCTGTTCCACGAAGTTCATCACCATCCTGACACTTCTACACGAAGATATGACATCAAGTTGTCAAACACAACAACTCATTATCAGCAGCATTTCCAGTTCAAACTGGAGTTAAACAAGGCTGTGTGATTGTTTGGAAGATTGTTTTGGATAAGTAACAGTAAGGCATTGAGATGGATGTTGAACAAACATGGAGCAGAGTTGATCTTCACTATCAAATGGATGGCAACTTGTTCAATCTTGACAGACTTAAATCCGAATTGAAAGTCATCCAGTTCAGTGTCCTCGAGTTTCAGTATGCCGATGATAGCATGCTGTGTACACACAACCTCCATGACATACAAAGGTCTATGAGTATCTTCAACATCAGCTTCAAGAAACTTGGTCTTAATCTTAACATCTCTAAAACCAAGGTCCTTGTTTAACCTCGGCCAGGGAAATACATTGCCTCCCTGACTTGGAATCCAGTCACTGTAGATGGAGAACCACTTGAATTTGTTGATGTATTATGTTACATGGAAAGTCACCTTACCGAAGTCAATAACGTTGATAAGGAAATCCAAGGTAGAATCTCCATTACAGCAAGCAGCCTTTGCCAAATTGAAAAAGAGAGTGTTCGAAAACAGAACTCATGAGAAAAACAAAGCTTGATGTTTAATTTGCAGTTATCGTACCTGTCGTATTCTATGGTTCTGAGACATGGACAACATATTGTAAACAACTAAGAAGTCTTGAATGATTTCATCAAGGGTGTGTCTTCGAAGAATATTGAACATCTCTTGGGAAGATTATCACACTATCCTGAGCGTTCTAGTAGAAGCAGTTGACACTATTTTTCCAATTGACACTTTTTTCCAAGATGGTGCCCATAGTGGTCGCCATGGTGTTTCGCTGCCCTTTAATTTTTTTAATTTGTTTGTTTCTGTTCATCGATTGTGCGTCTGCCAGCTCATACACCCGTGAAGAGTTATTAAATATCAGGACTCTTACTCCCACGGACCTTCTCCCAGTATTTTTAGCTCCTGCCGCCAATCTGATTCATTGTTTGGCTCAAAGAGTAAGATGGCGTAAAAGAGGAAAGCGAGGGGGGGTTCTCGCTTGGCTGCGAAGGAGAGGCACGCGAACAACCTTGCCTGGCATATTTCTATCCAATGCCAATTCTCTCTTGAACAAGGTAGAGGAATTAAGACTGCTGATGCGATTTAAGGACCTTGCTTCCTCGTCTGTTATCTGTTTCTCTGAGACCTGGCTTAAAGGGAACATACCGGACAGCGCGATCAGCCTCGAGGGATTTCAGCTATTTCATGCTGATCGCGTCACAGAGCTCTCCGGTAAGTCTATTGGAGGAGGAGTCTGCTTTTACATCTACAGCAGCTGGTGCTCTGATGTAACGGTAATTTCCAAACACTGTTCTCCCGCCCTGGAATTTCTTTTTATTAACTGCAAGCCATTTTATTCCCCGCGGGCGTTCGCCTCATTCATCCTCGTCGCTGTGTACGTCCCTCCCGACGCGGACACGCGCGAAGCTCAGCGCGTGCTCGCGGATCACATCCAACACACGGAGCGGACTTTTCCAGACTCCCTGGTTATTGTGGTAGGCGACTTTAATCAGAGCAATCTGAGTCACGAGCTCCCCCGATACAAACAGTTTATTAAATGTCCAACCAGAGGATTTAACACGCTGGATCACTGTTACACTACAGTGAAGGACGCATATCGCGCTGTTCCCCGCGCTGCGCTCGGACTATCTGATCACGTGATGGTCCACCTCATCCCCACATACAGACAGAGACTGAAACTCACTAAACCTGTTGTGACCACCACGAAGAAATTGACCAGTGAAGCTGGAGAGAATCTGAACACATGCATGGAAATAACTGACTGGGACATGTAAAGGAGCCACACATGATCTTAATGAGTACACAGACACTGTGAACTCATATATCAACTTCTGTGAGCAGAGCATTCTCCCATCGCGCACCAGGGTGAGGTGCTCTAATGATAAGCCCTGGTTCACTGCCATGCTCAGACAGATCAGGAAGGAGAAGGAAGCAGCGTTGAAAAGTGGAGACAGGGACCGCTACAGGGAGGTTAAATATCGGTTTAACAGAGAGCTGAGGAGAGCTAAATCTGTGTATTCTGAGAGACTCCAGCAGCAGTTCACTGCTAATGACTCGGCTTCTGTGTGGAGAGGACTGAGGCAAATCACCAACTATCGGCCTCAGGCTTCTAAAGGTCAGGATGACAAAGCCCTTTGTCAAAGCCTGTCCCAACATTACGCCCGTTTTGACACCTCGTCAGCTGTGTCCAACTCCCCCACTCCACCCAGCTCCACTGCCTCCTCGGCCCCTAATTCATCAAAAGCGGTCCCCCCCCACCTCCTCCTCCTCCCCACCTGCCCTTGTCATCAGTGAGCAGGACGTGCACAGACAGTTCTCCAGACTGAACCCGCGCAAGGCCCCCGGGCCGGACGGCGCGTCTCCCTCCACCCTGAGACACTGTGCGAAAGAGCTGGCTCCTGTCTTCACAGACATTTTTAACACCTCCCTTAAGCAATGTCACGTGCCGACCTGCCTCAAATCCTCCACCATCATCCCTGTCCCCATGAAGCCACGGATTACTGGACTTAATGACTACAGACCTGTAGCGCTCACCTCTGTAGTCATGAAGTCCTTTGAGCGCCTGGTCCTGTCTCACCTCAAGTCCATCACCACTCCCCTCCTGGACCCGCTGCAGTTTGCCTACCGTGCCAACAGGTTTGTGGACGACGCAGTCAACCTGGCCCTCCACTCCATCCTGCAGCACCTGGACTCCCCGGGAACCTACGCCAGGATTCTGTTTGTGGACTTCAGCTCTGCATTCAACACCATCCGCCCCGCTCTGCTCCAGGACAAGCTGTCCCTGCTTGATGTGCCTGATTCCCTCTGCAGGTGGATCACCGACTTCCTGACGGACCGGAGGCAGCATGTGCGGCTGGGGAAGTCTGTCTCGGACTCTGTTAGCATCAGCATCGGATCACCCCAGGGCTGTGTACTTTCCCCCCTACTCTTCTCCCTTTATGCCAACTCCTGCACCTCCTCCCACCAGTCTGTTAAGCTGATTAAGTTTGCGGACGACACCACCCTCATCGGGCTCATCTCCAACTGCGACGAGTCCGTCTACAGGAAAGAGGTGGCCCAGCTGGTGTCCTGGTGCAGCCACAACAACCTGCAGCTGAACGCTCTGAAGACAGCGGAGATGATTGTGGACTTCAGGAAAGTCACAACCCCCCTGCCCCCCCTCACCATCACAGGCTGTCCCATCACCATTGCAGATTCCTTCCGCTTCTTGGGCACCACCATCACCCGGGACCTCAAATGGGAGCCAACCATCAGCTCCCTCATCAAAAAGGCCCAGCAGAGGATGTTCTTTCTGCGGCAGCTGAGGAAGCTCAAGCTACCCACCAAGATGTTAGTGCAGTTCTACACGGCCATCATCGAGTCCATCCTCACCTCCTCCATAACTGTGTGGTATGCAGGAGCCACTGCCAGGGACAAACTAAGGCTGCAGCGCGTCGTGCGCACTGCTGAGAAGGTGATCGGCTGCAAGCTCCCATCTCTCCAGGACCTGTACATCTCCAGGACCCGGAGGCGTGCTGGCCGGATCATAGCCGATCCTTCACACCCTGGTCACGTACTGTTTGCCCCCCTCTCCTCAGGTAGAAGACTTCGGTCCATTCGGACGAAAACCTCCCGGCACATGAATAGCTTTTTCCCCTCTGCCATCAGACTGCTGAACATTAAGTGACTTATTGACTCTCGTGCACTATGTACAGCAGCTCAACCAGACTCATGACATTCATCACTGTTTTTCTGTTGCATTATCAACTGCACTGTGGTACCCCATATTATCTGCTACTTGCTAATTTATTTAAAACTGCCTTGACTAGTATTACTCATTATTACTATTATTATTATTATTATTATTATTATTATTATTATTATTTTTCTACACTTATTGCATGTTTTTAGTCCTTTAGTTTTTTAGTTTATCTCTTTATCTCATCATGTTTTTAATGTTGCAGCATGGCACCGAGATAAATTCCTAGTTTGTGTACTACGTGAACAATGGCAATAAATCTGATTCTGATTCTGACTAGTTTAGAAGCTCGCATCATAAAGCATCAACTCCGATGTGCCAGCCACCATTTTCGCATGGCTGACACAAGATTCCCGAAGCAGGCTGTCTTTTCCAAACTGCATCACAGTCAAGAGAAAATTTGAAGGACAGATCAAATGGTGGAAGGACTCATTAAAGTCATACAGTTAGGCCCAAAAATATTTGGACAGTGACACAAGTTTTGTTATTTTAGCTGTTTATGAAAACATATTCAGGATACAATTATATAATCAATATGGGCTTAAAGTGCAGACTCTCAGCTGTAATTTGAGAGTATTCACATCCAAATTGGAGCAAGGGTTTAGGAATTACAGCTCTTTAATACGTAGCCGCCTCTTTTTCGAGGGACCAAAAGTAAATGGACAATTGACCCAGAAGGCTGCAAAAAAAAAAAAAAAATAACAAGGCTGCATTGGCTCTTCCCTCGTTAACCTGTCATCAGCTAAGCAGTTAAAGCAGACGGACGGCGACATTTTTTTATTGAACCAATCAACTGATTGTATGAAAATATTTCATTCTGCCCATTCCCTTGATTTAATATGTGTCACCATCCTCCATAAATGACCTTATTTGTTCATAGCCCAGCCTTCACTTAGTGAGGCTGCAGTACCGCCATCTCTCGATAGGTGCGGGCATTAGTGACGTCACCACAGGAATAGAAACAAAATGGCCGAACGAGAGCAAAGTGATTCGGACAGCGATTATTTTCTCGAGTTTGACGACCTCAATATAAATGATGACATTGAAAATGAAGAATCGGATGATGAAGTAGTTTTGAGTGGTTCTGAGGGGGGTATTCAGCCTTATTTGTGGGAAAGAAGTGAGGGTTATGTTGCCTGCCTGTGCGGTGAGCCTCATCAGAGAAACATTCCCATCTGATCACTACAAGGGATTTTGCCTACCAAGATTAGATTTGTGAACAATGATTTTTAAATAAAGTTTTGTAAAATCATATATTGAGTTTATTAATGTTCATGTCAATGTTATAATTCTCATAGTTCAGCATTCATCAAAGTCGCATGTCATATACATTTGAATAATTTGAACACACTAAATTCTTCTCAATTTGAAAAGAAATATTACATACTATACCACCTTTGTATGAATGTTTGAAAACACAGCAGAAATATACAAAGAAATACAAAAATCAATGGAGTATCACTACAGATTAAGAAAATAACTAGTTTCCAGATATAGCAATTATTATATTCCAATAAATAACATTTCACAGTTATAATGGGCACCATTTTATGGTAGAAAATTGGGGTTCCATTTTTAAAAGCACATTTCTCTTACAATCTTAGGCTTATATTTGTTTTTCTTAGCAAATATGTTGCTTCCCTAAAAATTGAAAGCTGAACTGTCATTGGTAATTGGTAATTTCTTCTACTTTTACATGTTTGATTTTGAAAATCATCCATTGCTTGGAATTCATTTAAAATGTTTAGTAAACATTTGCAGTGAATATTAAAAATACAAAACTTACCCTGTTTACTTCTCGTTTTCTGACAGCTGATCGCATCGGTAGATCACCCTGGCTTTTCACGCCACTGTCACTGACACTTGTCTCAGAGTCAGACTTGGGAATCGAGGGATATATAGTTGGAATAGCCGTTTTCTTTATCACCAATCTTTTTGCAAATTTCATTTCAAATTGCATCTTATTCTCGAAATCGCTGTCAACGAAATGTCTACTGCACATGTAGGGCGCTAACGAGGTGCAGGTGTGCGCGCAGCTGAGGCAGATGCCTGAGAGCGGCGAGCCGTGACACCTGCAAAATATATGTGGACAAGAAAGACTGACAAACCTGGGTACTATTTCACTGGAGTCTGCTTTAATACAGAAGCTGAAGCAATAGGGAACACTGTATGTCTCTGTAATTGAGAACTTTGCTTCTAAAAAACACAGGAGGATGGACTTCCAATATAAGTAACCGGTGAGTTAAACTGTCTTTCTTCAGCATGTTTTTTCCCCCTAACCGTTCTTATGATCATGAAAATATTTGGTAATTCCGAGAAATATCCGTAATCGCCGATTTTAAAACGTAAACATCAAGTGTTGCATGAAGCAAAACACAGCGGGTATACCATCGCACCCGTAGACAACACAACGCCAAACCATATTAATTCGATTCCTGAAATCCTAATCTTCATAAATAATCTATTTGTAATCCACAAGTATTCCGAGAAATATCCGTAATCGCCGATTTTAAGATGTAAACATCAAGTGTTGCATGAAGCAAAACACAGCACTGGCCGCCGACCGTGTGCGTGTGTTTGCCGGTGGTGACGTCACACAGTCAGTGGCCATCTTAGCCGCTGATCGCTTGGCTGGGTCCGCCAGCTCTCACCGACAGCATACTTCAAGAGCGCATTGTCACCTTATGCGACATTCGTTGACACCAAAACGTGTGCGGTTCGACTTAGCTCGTCTCAGACAACAATTTGAGATATGAACTAGAAAAGCACTCGGAGAGCGCAGACCTCTGCCAAGCGCCACAGTTCCCCCCATACAGTGTTTGTGCGTACGTTGTCAGATTCCTTGACCATGAAAACATCTGAGTAGCAATTGGATTCACAATGATAGGATTAGTGGTTCATTAGTAAAAGCATTACCTCCTTGGCGGAGGTAATAAACTGAAGTGTTGGTGTTGTGTCCATGTCCTGCATCTGCAAACTCCCAGGCTGGGGGTGTTGCAATTGAATGAATGAATGAATTAATCTTTATTTTGAATAGATTAAGAGTACAGGTTAAAAGAAAGTGAATAATATAACAAAGGGGGTAATAAAATCCAACAAGGTCAAATTAGACAATAGCTCCTCTGATTATACAGTTCAATATAAGTTTTCCGAAATATGTGATGGCTGAATCCGCAGCTTATGTTGGCCACCCATGTTCCATCCAAGAATTCCAAAGAAAAAACAAAAGAAGTCATGACACAACTGCGTACAACCCACAGGCCAATGGGTTATGTGAGCGTTTTAGATCACTAAAAGCAGCACTGAGGGCTTCACTGACGGATGCCAATTTGGTAGACGGGTTGGCGTGGGTTTTATTCAAAATTCAAACGTTTATTTCAAACTCAGGGTTCATATTAAATGCAGAACTAAAAGGAGTAGAAAATAAATAAATAAAAGTATATACAGATCAGCAGACAGTCGGCGGTCTTGTAACAACAATAACATACAATATTGGACTCAGTATAAAATGGAACACCACCACTTCCAAATGCTGGAGTGAAGTGTGAGTGACGAGTTGACAATTGCTGATATAAGATGATTGTTACATGGCAGCAACCTTCTCATCAAACTGTAAACATTGTTACGTATCAACTCGCCAAAAGACGGAATGTTCACAGACACAAACATCTTGCTTGCACTGGACCTTCGTGGTACATCTAATCTTTATCTTTATTGGGGTTACGCTCCGCGGCCAAAGATGATTTGGAAACTTCCCCGGCAGAGAGCTTCTTTTTGCGGAGCTACTATGGCTGACCGGGGAATTTCTGCCAAATAATCCAGCGGCGGACAGCTGCCCGTCTGAGCTTTTGCAGCGTTGCGCAAACACAGGCACACAGCATGCTGCCGAGCAGCTGGTTTTTGCGCAGCGCCTATGGCTGACCGGGGAATTTCTGCCAAATAATCCGGCGGCGGACAGCTGCCCGTCTCAGCTTTTGCAGCGTCGCGCAAACACAGGCACGGTGGGGGGCCCAGGCCACCAGTGTTTTCCGTGTGCTTTTGTGTCTAAAACGTTGAAGAACGCGGAGTTTATGTTGGTCAGACACGATGACCAGCGCCCTCCATTGCGCCTGCGCACATGTTGAAAATAGCCGTATGTCACAGTGTTAAAGAATGCTTTAAAAAATTCCTGTATCCAGACGGTGATCCGGATCATCCCCAAAATTTAATCAGTTCTTCCTTGTACCATTTCCAACAACGCCTGAAAGTTTCATGGAAATCCATCCAAGACTTTTTGAGTTATCTTGCTAACCAACAGACAGACAGACAGACAAACAGACAAACACACAGACAAACCCCGGCAAAAATATTACCTCCTCCTGGCCTTTTCGGCCAGGCGGAGGTAATGAATGAATGAATGAATGAAAAGGTTTATTGTCAATACTACCATACGTGCAATACATACAGGAGAATTGAAATTTGACTTGACATTGGGCGCGCTCAGGTAAGCGCATCCCATAGCCGCGGCAGCCCGAAGGCGCCAGTTGAACAGGAGGGTAAAGAGGGCAAGGGTCAGGGTCAGGGAAAACACAATAGGCAGAGAGAAAAAAACATAGTTATCAGAATAACGCTCGTATAAGCTCATATAAGCTCAAATGAGCCAAATTATGATTACACAGAAAAAAAAACCTCTATGCACAATTAGCAGACAATAGATCACACATTACAAAGAGTTGAGAGAGACAGTATGTGTGTATTTGTGTCAGTGTACATGTATCAGTCATGTGATGTTGTATGCAGTGTGTAGTGTAGGTGTGTCATTGCTAGTGAACAGCAGAGGGCACCCTCTGGCAACGGATAGATATTATTACCTCCGCCAGGCCGAAAAGGCCAGGAGGAGGTTATGTTTTTGCCGGGGTTTGTCTGTGTGTTTGTCTGTCTGTCTGTCTGTCTGTCTGTTTGTCTGTTGGTTAGCAAGATAACTCAAAAAGTCTTGGACAGATTTCCATGAAACTTTCAGGCGTTGTTGGAAATGGTACAAGGAAGAACTGATTAAATTTTGGGGGTGATCCGGTTCACCGTCTGGATACAGGAATTTTTTAAAGCATTTTTCAACACTGTGACATACAGCCATTTTCAACATGTGCGCAGGCGCAATAGAGGGCGCTGGTCGTCATGTCTGCAACACAAACTCCGCGTTCTTCAACGTTTTAGGCACAAAAGCACGCGGAAAACACTGCTGGCCTGGGCCCGCCAGCGTGCCTGTGTTTGCGCGCAACTGCAAAACCTCACACGGGCAGCTGTCCGCAGACGGATTCTTTGGCAGAAATTCCCCGGCCAGCCATAGGAGCTGCGCATTTGGCAGAAATTCACCGGCCAGCCATAGGCGCTGCGCAAAAACGAGCTCTCTGCCGGCGAAGCTTCTAAATTCTCGTTTGCCGCGGAGCGCAACCCCAAAATAATATAATATAAAACCCACGGCAACCTGTCTACCCAATTTGCATCCGTCAGTGGAGGAGATGGACACAACAGCAACACTTCAGTTTATTACCTCCGCCAAGGAGGCAATGCTTTTACTACTGAACCACTAATCCTATCACTATCAGATTGATTGTCATTGATTAATTGTGTGTTTATTGCACTGTCCCTGTCAAATAAACAAATAATCATTGTGAATCCAATTGCTAGTCATATGTTTACATGCTCAAGGAATCTGACAACATACACACAAACACTGTATGGGGGGAATTGTGGCGCTTGGCGGAGGTCTGCGCTCTCAGAGTGCTTTTCTAGTTCAGTCATGTGTTCTATAGTCCAGACACATGGTAACGCTGTCCTTGGAGCTCGGTCTGCTGAAACAACAGCAATTGTCGATTGTTTGGGTTAGCCGCTTCTTCAGCCTTATCTTCATCGAGGAGGAATGTAAATAGGGCACCAAAAAAACAAGGTCAAATCTGCACAGTGCACTCAGAGAATAGAATTTTCCTCTCTCATGCGATTCTGTGCTTCACAATTTCCATACAGGCTTAAAAAAAACATTCTCTGGAGAGCACTAGCAACTTCAAGATGTATTCCACCATCTGAATCAATTACCATTCAGTTCACCATGCCGACTCGTGCACTCCCCAACTGGTCGAATTGGTGAAGGAGCTTGCCTGGGTCCGCATTTTGAACAGCTCTCCACCTTCCTCAATTTCTGAAACATCAGGAAACTCCAGAGCCAAAAATAGAAGTCCTGTGATCATAGCCAATAGATGTCTTCTGCATCTCCAGCCGAATCATACAGACACATGAGTTCCAATGTCCATGAGTCTTCCCCTTGGGTTCCCCCTGACCCGATCTTCTTCTTTTAAAGTGGTGACAATCGCATATAAGCCACTTTCCAGATCCATAATTTCCATTTTGGATTAAGATTCAGCCAGAAGAAGAGCGAAAAACACAGACATCGCAAGCAGGGAATGGTATCAGGGAGGAGAAGAGGAGAGGAGAGAAAAAGCGTCTGCTCTCTCTGAAAGCCGGAAGTGAAGAGAGAGCAGATAGCGATAGATAGAATTAGCGATGTTGAATTTTCGCCTGTCCGTCTGCTTTAAAAGATCTGGAGTTGATTCCAGGTGTGGCATTTGCATTTGGAAGTTGTTGCTGTGAACACACAACATGCGGTCAAAGGAGCTCTCAATGGAGGTGAAACAGACCATCCTGAGGCTGAAAAAAAAAAAAAAAGAAGAAATCCAGCCGAGAGATAGCAGAAATGTTAGGAGTGGCCAACTCAACAGTTTGGTACATTCTGAGAAAAAAAGAGTGCACTGGTGAGCTTGGGAAATCAAAAAGGCCTGGACGTCCACGGAAGACAACAGTGGTGGATATCGCAGAATCCTTTCTATGGTGAAGAACAACCCCTTCACAACATCCACTCACGTAAAGAACACTCTCCAGGAAGTAGGTGTATCAGTATCTAAGTCTACCATAAAGAGAAGACTTGATGAGAGTAAATACAAAGGATTCACCACAAGGTGCAACCCATTAATCAGCCTCAAAAATAGAAAGGCCAGAATTGACTTTGCCAAAAAAACACCTGAAGAAGCCAGCCCAGTTCTGGAACAGCATTCTTTGGACAGATGAGACTAAGATCAACCTGTACCAGAATGATGGGAAGAAAAAAGTTTGGAGAAGAATTGGAACAGCTCATGATCCAAAGCACAATATCTTCTGTAAAACATGGTGGAGGCAGTGTGATGGCATGGGCATGCATGGCTTCCAATGGCACTAGGTCACTTGTGTTAATTACCTCCGCCAAGGAGGTAATGTTTTTGCCGGGGTTTGTCTGTCTGTCTGTCTGTTGGTTAGCAAGATAACTCAAAAAGTTTTGGACGGATTTCGATGAAACTTTGAGGTGTTGTTGGAAATGGTACAAGGAAGAACTGATTAAATTTTGGTGGTGATCCGGATCACCGTCCAGAAGAAAAACACCATTACAGAAAATGCCATTTTCGTGAATAACTACTGAACCACTAATCCTATCATTGTCAATCAAATTGCTAGTCAAAAGTTTTCATGGTCAAGGAATCTGAAAACGTACACACAAACACTGTATGGGGGAAACTGTGGCCGCCATTACGGAAAATGCCATTTTCCTGAATAACTACTGAAACACTAATCCTATCATTGTCAATCCAATTGCAAGTCATATGTTTTCATGGTCAAGGAATCCGAAAACGTACACACAAACACTGTATGGGGGGAACTGTGGCCGCCATTCAACTACCGTAAAACGGGGCTATAAGGGACGGCGGGGTAATAACGGACACTTTTCTGGGAAATGTTTTAAATGTAATTATGCTTTTTTTATTTTGCATTTTTCCTGTGGGAATCCAGCCCACAATCCAGCTGTGGATTTCCCAGAAAAGTGTCCCTTATTACCCCGCCGTCCCTTATAGCCCCGTTTTACGGTACTGAACCACTAATCCTATCATTGTCGATCCAATTGCTAGTCATATGTTTTCGTGGTCAAGGAATCTGAAAACATACACACAAACACTGTATGGGGGGAACTGTGGCCGCCATTACGGAAAATGTCATTTTCGTGAATAACTACTGAACCACTAATCATATCATTGTCAATCAAATTGCTAGTCATATGTTTTCGTGGTCAAGGAATCCAAAAACGTACACACAAACACTGTATGGGGGGAACTGTGGCCGCCATTACGGAAAATGACATTTTCGTGAATAACTACTGAACCACTAATCATATCATTGTCAAATTGCTAGTCATATGTTTTCGTTGTCAAGGAATCTGAAAACATACACACAAACACTGTATGGGGGGAACTGTGGCGCTTGGCGGAGGTCTGCGCTCTCCGAGTGCTTTTCTAGTTGATGATGTGACACAAGACAGAAGCAGCCGGATGAATTCTGAAGTGTATAAGGATATACTTTCTGCTCAGATTCAGCCAAATGCAGCAAAGTTGATTGGACGGCACTTCACAGTACAGATGGACAATGATCCAAAACATACTGCAAAAGCAACCCAGGAGTTTTTTAAAGCAAAGAAGTGGAATATTCTGCAATGGCCGAGTCAATCACCAGATCTCAACCCAATCGAGCTTGCATTTCACTTGCTCAAGACAAAACTTAAGGCAGAAAGACCCACAAACAAGCAACAACTGAAGACAGCTGTAATAAAGGCCTGGCAAAGCATAACAAAGGAGGAAACCCAGCGTTTGGTGATGTCCATGGGTTCCAGACTTCAGGCAGTCATTGCCTGCAAAGGATTCTCAACAAAATATTGAAAAGTAACATTGTACTTAGGGTTATGTTTATTTGTCCAATTACTTTTGAGCCCCTGAAATGAGGAGCGTTTGTATAAAAATAGCTATAATTCCTACATGGTAAATGGCACTCAATTATATAGCGCTTTTCTTCATCTCTTGATGACCAAAGCGCTTTACAGATCCTGCTATCCACCCATTCACACACACATTCACACACTGATGGTGGCATGCTGCCTAACATGGCACATCCAGACCCACCAGGGGCAATTGGGGTGAAGTGTCTTGCCCAGGGACACAACGGCAGGATATCTGGGGAGAGCGGGATTCGAACCGCCAACCATGTGGTTATTGGACGACCTGCTCTACCTCCTGAGCCACTGCCGTCCCTACATGTTTAATCATATATTTTTGTTCAACCCCTTGAATTAAATCTTAAAGTCTGCACTTCAATTCTGTTGTAGTTGTTTGATTTCAAATCCAATGTGGTGGCATGCAGAGCCCAAATCATGAAGATTGTGTCACTGTCCAAATATTTGTGGGCCTAACTGTACATGAAACATGTAAGGGAAACTTGAACTTCATGACATGGGAAACACAAGCAACTGACCGAAAGCAGTTTACAAACATTATCCACACTGCTGTGGAAACCTTTGAAACAACAGGAAGAGATCATTGAAATGGAAAAAAAAAAAGCAACAGGAAGAACCAGAAACTCCACAGGTTGAAGAGGAACATGAGGGACTGTACATCAGTCAGAAGGGAGAACAGCTGGTAGTGAAGCTGGAGGCTGAGACCTTCATAGTAGCTCTTATTTCTGAGGAAACGCAGCAGAGTAAAGCAGAACCAAACAGTGAGCAGCTCCTCTGTCACAACTCTGCTGGAACTGAGATCCAAGTTGAAGAAGGAAGCCATCATGTAGACTGAGGATCAACTAAAGAAGAAGACCCCAAACCAAAGAAGAGATGACTGAAAACAGGAAGTCACAGTAACAGTGAAGATGACTCTGACCTCAAAGACTGTCTTTGAGAATGAAACAGGTAAAAAGTTGGAAAATGTTCAGGTTGAGTCTTTGTGACACTGTCCTAAAATAAAATAATAATATTAAAGTAATATTTACAGTAACTGCACAAATCTGACGTACAGTACTTGTACTGGTCTCAGTTTGTGTTTGACTGATGTAACCCAGTGGAAAAACAATTTCATCTCTTTGACTATACAGTTATAGTTTGCTCTTCAAATGAGTTTTTCTTTTGGTTCAGTGTACCAGGTGGAGGAATTGTCTGCTCTAGCCAGTTAGCCATTAGCCTCTGCTAGCATCTCCAACAGGAAACAATGCAGGATGTGGTTATTTGTGAATAAAAACACCATCGTGACATGTTCAAAAATAGAAGTTGGACAGTGCTGCGTGTACGACCGACGAGAAGAGACGTCTAAAACAGAATTACTAGTAAATAGTACATTTTATACTACTGTTGATGTGCTGGGCACGGGCTGACCATCACGTCACAGTCGGTGACAAATCAGAAATGTTCACTGAACGAGACCTAGTGAGATCATGATGGACCCTAACAAAGCAACAGGGTTATGTTTTTTTTTAGTATTTTTATTCGTAGCCACTCCAGATAGCTACAGTGAGGCAAAAAAGTATTTAGTCAGCCACCAATTGTGCAAGTTCTCCCACTTAAAAGATGAGAGAGGTCTCCAATTTTCATCATAGGTATACCTCAACTATGAGAGACAAAATGAGTAAAAAAAAAATCCAGAAAATCATATTGTCTGATTTTTAAAGAATTTATTTGTAAATTATGGTGGAAAATAAGTATTTGGTCAATAACAAATGTTCATCTCAATACTTTGTTATATACCCTTTGTTGACAATGACAGAGGTCGAACGTTTTCTGTAAGTCTTCACAAGGTTTTCACACACTGTTGCTGATATTTTGGCCCATTTCTCCATGCAGATCTCCTCTAGAGCAGAGATGTTTTGGGGCTGTTGCTGGGCAACACGGACTTTCAACTTCCTCTAAAGATTTTCTATGGGGTTGAGATCTGGAGACTGGCTAGGCCACTCCAGGACCTTGAAATGCTTCTTACGAAGCCACTCCTTCGTTGCCCGGGCGGTGTGTTTGGGATCATTGTTATGCTGAAAGACTCAGCCACGTTTCATCTTCAATGCCCTTGCTGATGGAAGGTGGTTTTCACTCAAAATCTCACGATACATGGCCCCATTCATTCTTTCCTTTACACGGATCAGTCGTCCTGTTCCTTTTGGAGAAAAACGGCCCCAAAGCATGATATTTCCACCCCCATGCTTCACAGTAGGTATGGTGTTCTTCGGATGGAACGCGGCATTCTTTTTCCTCCAAACGCGACAAGTTGAGTTTTTACCAAAAAGTTGTATTTTGGTTTCATCTGACCATATGACATTCTCCCAATCCATTTCTGGATCATCCAAATGCTCTCTAGCAAACTTCAGACGGGCCTGGACATGTACTGGCTTAAGCAGGGGGACACATCTGGCACTGCAGGATTTGAGTCCCTGGCGGCGTAGTGTGTTACTGATGGTAGCCTTTGTTACTTTGGTCCCAGCTCTCTGCAGGTCATTCACTAGGTCCCCCCGTGTGGTTCTGGGATTTTTGCTCACCGTTCTTGTGATCATTTTGACCCCACGGGGTGAGATCTTGCATGGAGCCCCAGATCGAGGGAGATTATCAGTGGTCTTGTATGTCTTCCATTTTCTAATAATTGCAATAATAACGGCTGACTTCTTCACACCAAGCTGCTTACCTATTGCAGATTCAGTCTCCCCAGCCTGGTGCAGGTCTACAATTTTGTTTCTGGTGTCCTTTGACAGCTCTTTGGTCTTGGCCATAGTGGAGTTTGGAGTCTGACTGTTTGAGGTTGTGGACAGGTGTCTTTTATACTGATAACAAGTTCAAACAGGTTCCATTAATACAGGTAACGAGTGGAGGACAGAGGAGCCTCTGAAAGAAGTTGTTACAGGTCTGTGAGAGCCAGAAATCTTGCTTGTTTGTAGGTGACCAAATACTTATTTTCCACCATAATTTGCAAATAAATGACATGGCTGTTTGACCCAGGAGACAGACACTGACACGAGTAGACTATTTCGACAATTATTTATTGAATCAGGTGTGTAATGTGTGGGTGAAGGTGTGAGTGAGTGTGATGCTGTGGAACCGCTGGGGCTGAGCAAGTCCTGCCGCGACCTGGCAACCCTGGAGCACACAAGCACAGATGGATTAGTGCTGTTCGCAGTACAGAGATGTAATGATGAGTACTGCTTACTTGCAGGTGGCGCTGGAAGGTTCGCGCTGGCTCTGCGGCTCGCAGTGGCTCGTTGTGGGTGACGCTTGGTGCTGTGGAGAGGTGGAGGAGTTCCGAGGAGGAGTGGCTCCGTTATTCGGGGAGACTGGTCCGCCGCCAGAGAGGTCCACCTGTGCACAGGGGATAACACTTTGACAAGGTAAGTTACTTTGACTCTTACGTAGCGAAGCTTGGCGAGACTGCATCATGGATGCTCTGGCGAGAGGATGAGTCCGTGACGCGTTGCGTGGCGAAGTAGGCAGACGACTCCGTGCTGAGCTGTCAGTGACGCCAGCTTTTAAGGTCCGCTGATGATTGGCGGCAGGTGTGTGCGCAGCCGAGGCTGATGACGGCCCAGCGGCCGCCATGACAATAAATTCTTTAAAAATCAGACGATGTGATTTTCTGGATTTTTTTTTCTTCTCATTTTGTCTCTCATAGTTGAGGTATACCTATGATGAAAATTGGAGGCCTCTTTCATCTTTTAAGTGGGAGAACTTGCACAATTGGTGGCTGACTAAATACTTTTTTACCCCACTGTAAATTCATGTGTAAAAACACTGAAAAAGTAAAAATTTCATCCTGTTTCCCCTTTTAGATCTCAGGGATCCATGTTGGCATGTGGAAAAAATAATTTTGTCCCCTTTAAATTACTTTTTGAATCTGAAACAGATTCATCACTGCTGTAATTATCACATGCAGGGATAAGAACTGGGCAACTCGGTGGAGCAGTGGTTAGCACTGTGGCAGCACAGTAAGAAGGTCATGTATTTGATCCCACCCCTGACCATCGGTGACCCTTCTGTGTGGAGTTTGCATGTTCTCACCATGTCTGCGTGGGCTTTCTCCAGGTCCTCTGGTCTTCTCCCACAGGCCAAAGACATGCATGTTAGGTTAATTGGCATCAACTGGGGATACTAAATTGTCCTTAGGTATGAATGTGAGAGTGAATGGTTGTCTTTCTGTCTGTGTTGGCCCTGCGATGGACTGGTGATCTGTCCAGGGTGTACTCCACCTCTCACCCAAAGATGCTGCGATAGGCTCCAGACACCTGCCCCCCCCCCCCGACCTGAAAGGGATTAAGTGGTTTAGATCTTATTTGTCTGAGGCTTCAGTTTGTTCATGTCAATAATTAGTTTTCTTTTAACTCTAAGCTCAGTCATGGAGTTCCACAGGGATCTGTGCTAGTCCCTACTCTTCTGAGTTTATATATGCTTCCGTGAGGCAACATCAGTAGAAAGCGCTGTATTCATTTTCATTGTTATGCAGATGACACACAATTATACTTGTCATTGAAGGCAGATGATAGTAATCAATTAGCCAAGTTAGCCTGTCTAAGGAAATCAAAGCTTGGATGACTTTTAATTTTCTGCTATTAAATTCAGATAAGACTGAAGCCATTCTTGTTGGTCCAAAACACCTTAGAAATACCTTTCCAAATCAAACTCTTTGGACGCGGTTACTCTTTCTCTGAATAGTTGTGAGGAACCTTGGAGTTATTTTTGATCAAGATCTGTTTTTCAATTCACATATTAAATTTGTTTCTAAGACCGCCTTCTATCATTTGCGTAATATTGCCAAGATTAGGAGCATCTTGTCTCAGAGTGATGCTAAGAGACTGATCCATGCTTTTGTTAGCTCTAGATTAGATTATTGTAATTCTTTATTATCAGGTTGTCCTAAAATATCCTTGAAAAGTCTTCAGTTGGAACTTCCGGTCTGGACACCATGGTGGTAGCCGCTAAATGCTGAAGCTCCCAGATCCCATCCGTGAAAATACCATGAAAATCAGATTTAACGGATTTATGGAAGAGTGAAAATCAAAAGACAAAGTTATTATGCCTAAAGGAAAACAGAGGATATCGACATTTACCAGGCCAAGACACGCATCAGCCGGAGAAACTGATCTCGAAGACAATAACCTCTCGGAAATGGAGGAGCAAAATGAGGCTAGCAACACGGCTAACTTAAAAATGATGCTTCAAGAATTAAGAGAATTTCGCCGAGAGTGTGGGGCCGAATTTTGTCAACTTGGAGACGAAATAAAAAGGACAAACAACAGAGTGGACCAGGCTGAGGCCCGAATTATGGAAGCAGAGGAAAGAATAAAAGGGCTGGAAGAAACCACGCTGGAATTACTCAAACAACAGACAAGACTGGAGGCTAAGCTGACGGACCTGGAAGGAAGACCAAGAAGGGACAACATAAGAATTCATGGTCTGAAAGAAGGAGTCGAGGAGGGTTTCACCACAATGGCTGCATGCGTGGAAACCATACTGAGAGAAAAGTTGGAAATTCTCCAATCCACCGACTTGAAGATAGAAAGGGTGCACCGTTCATTAGCCCCAAGGTCGTCGGCGGAAGCCCCCCCCCCCCCCCCCCCCGCCATCCGTGGTGGTGAAGTTTTCCAACTTCAGAACAAAAGAAGAGGTTTTGAGACTGGCTTGGCAGAAAAAGGATTTATGCACCAAGAAAGAAAAGTTTTTGTTGAGCATGACTACTCTCCGGAGGTCAATTCAATTCAATACAGCTTTATTTATATAGCGCCATTTCACAACGACAGTCATCTCATAGCACTTTCAACTGTAGGGGGGACCCCCCAGTTGCAGAAAGACCCCAGCAGTCAGGCGATCCCCTGTGAGCAAGCACTTGGCGATGGTGGATAGGAAAAACTCCCTTTTAACAGGAAGAAACCTCCAGCAGAACCAGGCTCAGGGAGGGGCAGTCATCTGCTACGACTGGCTGGGGGGTGAGGGGACAGAGAAGATGAAAAGAACAGACATGTAGAGAGCAAACAGCATGATGGGGACTCAATCTATGGGAGAGAACAAACAGATGTTAATGACCAGCAAAAAATAAATAAATAAATAAATATTTCATTGAGAGTGAAGAAAGGAAAGGAGTGAGGCCCAGTGCATTATTGGAGGTCCCCCGGCTGACTAAACCTATTAGCAGCATAACTAAGGGAGGGTTCAGAAACACATGATCCCTCCCTAATTGTAGGCTATATCAAAAAGGTAGGTTTTAGCCCTATTCTTAAAAACAGAGATCGAGTCTGACTCCCGAATCCAGATTGGCAGCTGGTTCCACAGGAGAGGAGCTTGATAACTGAAGGCTCTACCTCCCATTGTACATTTGGAGATTCTAGGTATTACAAGTAATCCTGCATTTTGGGAGCGTAGTGCTCTGTTAGGATAATACGGTAGTATCAGATCTTTTAAATAAAAAGGAGCCTGATTGTTTAGAGCTTTGTAAGTAAGAAGAAGGATTTTAAACTTAATTCTAAACTCTATGGGAAGCCAATGAAGGGAGGCCAGAACTGGAGAGATATGATCTCTCTTTCTAGTACCTGTTAAAACTCTTGCTGCAGCATTTTGGATCAACTGAAGACTTTTTTTTTTTAATTTAAGTTTTTTTAAAGGGTATACAGGTCATTACAGCATTGCATTGTTTACATTTTCATCACATGTTCCCTTATTTTTTGCTATTTGACAGCATTGGAAGAATAATTATTACAACACCCCTTTTTTTTAAGTCAAAGAAAAAGTGAAATTAAAGAGAATAAAAAAACAAACAAACAAAACAAAAGAACAAAAAACAAACAAACAGAAAAATAAAAATAAATAATTAAAAATAAAAGAGCATCTGAGTAGCGTTGGAACAAAGAGCGGTGCCATGATTGAAATGGTATTTGTCAAAGATTAGATCTAATGGAAGACACATATGCGATCCAGGGTTGCCAAAAGTTCAAGAACCCATCCATGTCCTGTCTCAGTGCGAATGTCAACTTTTCCATTGAGTAAATGTCTTGGATCATGTTAATCCAATCTTCAGGTGTAGGACAGTCCTTCAACATCCATTTTTTAGTTAGGGCTTTTTTACTTGCCAATATTAAAACAGTGAATAAGTATTTTTCTCCTCGACTTTCCAGTGAGTCCGGTAGTAAACCCAAATACAAAGTTACAAAAGAAAAGGGGACTGTTATTTTGAATGTTTTCCCCAATATTGTCTGTACATTGGTCCAATATTGGTGAATAACTGGGCATGACCAAAACACATGAAAATGATTTGCAGTCTCTTCACCACACAAGCGCCAACAATTCAACCCCTTATGAGTAAATTTGTTTTGTGCAGGTGTTCTGAAAAATCTTACCAAATTCCCCTCTTTTTCCCATCTCTCTTTTATATGATGTGTTGTCTCCTTTCAAGTCTTGAAGACCTTGGCAAATTTTAGAAATGTATCTGATCCCTGGGATCCCTTTATATGCCAGTAAGAAGACCTTCAGAACACCTGACTGGGCCCTTTCCAAATCCTCCTTTTTAAGTATATTGTTTATGTGGTGTCTAAGCTGAAAGAACCTGTAAAGGTCTTGATTTATTAGACCTTGTTTTTTCAAATCTTCACTTCTTAAAATTTGCCCCTTAAAAAAATCGTAATATTTTATCAGTCCGTTCTCTTTCCACTTTTTAAATCTAGTGTCTGTTTTATTAGGAGTAAAGTCTTGATCATAGGCAATCCATTGCAGAAGTCGATAGGGCTCTTTAGTTTGATTCTCTCTGACTATCTTAAACCAAATTTTTAGTGGGGTCTCTATCCACAACGGGGAAATTCCAGGATTGCAACAGCACAGGGATAGCAACACTCAGAGCAACAATCAGAAGGCAAGAAAAAAAAAACAAGCAAGCAAGAGCAGCTAATATACATATGTACATATTACTATAAAATATATATATACACACACACAGACACACAGTGCAGAGCATTGTAGCTGGATGGAATAAATATATGAATATGTAAACACACAGTGCGGAGCAATGTAGCTAGATGGAATAATATGTAGATATATAAACACACAGTGCGGAGCATTGTAGCTAGATGAAATAAGTATGTAAATATATAAACACACACAGTGCAGAGCATTGTTGCTAACTAACTAACTAACTAACCTGCACTTATATAGCGCTTTTCTAGTCACAAAGACCACTCAAAGCGCTTTCATTAATACTAACCCTCTATTCTAAGGGCCTATAGGAAACAAATATCTAGGGACAATTTAGAACAGCCAATTAACCTAACATGCATGTTTTTGGCATGTGGGAGGAAACCGGAGAAATCCCGGAGTAAACCCACGCAACACGGGGAGAACATGCAAACTCCACACAGATCACTGTTGGTCGGGGGCTGGGATCGAACCCACGATCCCACGATCCCCACAATCCCCCGTCCAAGGGTAAACTGTGCTGCCGCAGTGCTAACCACTGCGCCACCGTGCAGCCCACGCTAGCTAGATGGGATGAAACAGCACAACCGTCTACTTATCCTACATGGTATGATTATGTGCCCATACATATTCTCACTCTCCATAGTGACCGGTATTTTCCTAGTTGTATGCCGGAGGGGACCATTGTGTAAGTCTATTGCATCTTTTGCATTCAAAAAACTATTAGTTTGTTATGTCTTTTTGCTATCTCTGCGAGCAGCCCTGCTGAGGTTGTACAGTCTGACAGCCGTTGGTAGGAAGGACCTGCGAAACCTCTCGGTTGTGCACCTGGGATGATGTAGTCTGCTGCTAAATGAGCTCCTCAGTGCATTCAGTATGTCCTGCATAGGGTGGAACTCGGACTCCAGCAGAGATGACAGTTTAGCCACCGTCCTTCTCTCTCCTATCTCCTCCACCGGATCAAGGCGCTGCCCCAGGACAGAGCTAGCTTTCTTGATCAGTTTGTTCAGTCTCTTCCTATCGGCTGCAGTAATGCCACTGCCCCAGCAGACCACTCCAAAAGTGATGGCTGATGCCACCACCGTGTCATACAATGTCTTCAGCAGCGCGCCTTGTACACCAAAAGACCTGAGTCTCCTCAGCAGGAACAGCCTGCACTGTCCCTTCTTGTAGAGTGCGTCAGTATTGTGTGACCAGTCTAGTTTATTGTTCAGATGAACACCCAGGTACTTATAGGCTGTCACCATCTCGATGTCTGTTCCCTGTATATTTACTGGTGCTGTGAGGGGTTGTCCTTGCCTGCGGCAGTCCACCACCAGCTCCTTAGTTTTTCTCGCGTTGATCTGGAGGCAGTTCCGATGGCACCAGTCCACGAAGTCCTGGATAAGCCCTCTGTATTCAGCTTCATCTCCATTGGAGATGAGGCCAACGATCGCAGAGTCATCAGAGAACTTCTGTAGATGGCAGTGTGTTGTGTTGTGTGAGAAGTCCGCAGTATAAAGAGTGAACAGGAAGGGAGCCAGCACCATTCCCTGGGGGGCCCCCGTGCTACTGATGATCGTGTCGGACACACAGTCCCGGTTTCTCACAAAATGAGGCCAGTTCGTTATTATCGCCTGTAGGGGGATGTCACTTGTTATTTGGCATTCCATCTCCTTCCATTGTGCAGTGTAGACTGGGTTACATATCTCTACTAAAGTCTTAATTTGTACGGCTTTAAAATAGTCCCTGATATTTGGCAGCGCAAGCCCACCTTTGTCTTTGTTTAGCTGTAGGGTTCTATATCTGATTCCAGGTCTCTTGCCCTGCCATATGAATCTTGAGATCCTTCTGTCCAGCTCCTGCCATGTTTTTTTGGGAGGTTCTACCGGTATTGTTTGGAAAAGGTATAGAAGACGTGGAAGTATATTCATTTTGACTGCTTCAATTCTTTGTGCAGTACCCAAGAATGGTATCATATTCCATCTTGCTAGGTCAGATTTTATTTTTGCCACCAGTGGATCATAGTTTAGTGTTATAATTTTGTTGAGTTGTTTCGGGATATTGACCCCCAGATATTTCATAGATTCCATCTCCCAGTTAGTTTTGAGTTTACTTAGTGAATAATGATTTGGGTCATAGTTGAATGTTAAAACTTGGGTTTTATGCATGTTTAATTTGAACCCCGATAAATCTCCATACTCTGAAAAAACTGAGATTAGTTCTGGTAAAGAGGTGTCCGGCTGCCCCAGGTATATTGAAATGTCATCAGCAAAGAGTGCTATTTTATGTTCCTTCTGACCAAGTGTAATACCTTGAATTTTTTGATTCGGTCTTATCCATTGGCTCAGAGGTTCTATGAAGATTGCAAAGAGCAGTGGAGACAAGGGGCAGCCTTGACGACATCCTCTTTCCAGCTCAAAAGATGATGATAAATTACCGTTAATCCTTATTTTAGCTGTTGGTTTTTTATATAATGCCTGTATAGTTCTAATGAAGTTGTTATGAAAATTGAAACTGGATAAGATTCTATATAGGAAAGACCAGTCAACAGAATCGAATACTTTTTCAGCATCTAATCCCAATATGACTGCATTTAAGTTATATTTTTTTAAATGATGAATTATGTGTAAAGTGCGTCTAATGTTGTCTTGTATCTGTCGTTGTCTTATAAAACCTGTTTGGTCTAAATGAATTAAGTCTGTCAGTATATTTTCTAACCTTTTGGCAAGGATAGTGGTAAAAAGCGTATAGTCCTGATTTAATACACTGATTGGTCTGTAGTTGGAGCATTCTAGTTTTTCCTTTTCAGGTTTAGGTATGACTGCAATGACCCCTTCTCTCCAGGAGGGGGGGGGGGATTTCCCCTGTGTGGAGGACATAGTTAAATGTTTTCAGGAGGAGAGGAGATAGTTGCTGTTTAAAGGTTTTGTACCACTCTGCTGTATAGCCATCTGCTCCTGGGGATTTGTTAGCTTTAAGTTTCATAATTGCTTTTTCCAATTCTTTAGGTTGTATTTCTGACAGTAGTGTTTTATTTTGAGACTCAGTAAGTTGGGGAAGGTTTAATGTGTTTAGGAATGCTTCGGATGCGTTTTTATGTTTATTGAGGGAGTATAAGTTCTTATAGTAGTTCTCGAAGCTTTTAAGAATATCCTGAATTCTGAATTTTATTTCCTTTGATACTGGGTCTCTGATTTTGTAGATTGCTCTTTCTGTTTGTTGTTTCCTCAATTTATAGGCTAGTAATTTTGCCAATTTGCTGCCTGCTTCATAGTATTTTTGTTTCAGAAATGTAAGTTTCTTCTGGATTTCTGTTGTGTAGATCTCGTTTATTTGTTTTTTCTTTCCTTAATTTTGAGCGAGTCATTAGAATGAGTGTTGTCTTTGTGCTTTTTCTAGTTTCTTAAGTTCTGACTCTGTGATTAGTTTTTCTTGTCTCAGTTTCTTTTGGAGTGCCAGTTTTGCGATAGTCTTTCCTCTTATTACAGCTTTGCATGCGTCCCACAGTATTAAAGGGGATACTTCTCCATGATCATTTTCTCCCAAATATCTGAGAATATCTGATTCCAATTCATCTTTCAGTGGTCCTTTCAGGACATTTGAATTCAGCCTCCAAGAAAATGTATTATTTGTGTATTTTTGGATACTTAAGTCCATATAGATCAGACTGTGGTCAGAGAGATCCATCAGTCCTATTTTACATGTTTTTACTCTTCCAATGTCTCTATTAAACATAAAAAAATAGTCAATCCTTGAGTAAGATGAATGTGGCGCTGAGTAAAATGTATAATCTTTTACACTGGGGTTGAATTCCCTCCACACATCACAGATTCCCATTTCTTTTAGTAGCGTCCGAGTTTTCCTACTTTGAGTATTATTTTGATGTGGAGAATTACCTGATGCATCCCAGTATGGATTCAGTCTTAGATTGAAGTCTCTACCACATATCACTAAACCTTGGGCTTTAGTTATCATTAGGTCAAATACATTTTTATAAAATTTCCAGTTAGCCCCTGGAGGTGCATATACTGTACATTCAGCAGGGTGAGATCTTCTCCCTCTAGCCGCCCAATTACCAAACTGTATCTCTCTTCTTTATCTTTGTGTTCTGATTTTTTTTCAAATGTAATTTTGGTTGATATCAATGTCGCTACTCCCCTCCTCCTCCCTGACTTATATGAAGATGAAGAGATCATTTTAAACCCTTGTCTATTGAGTTTAGTGTGCTCCACGTCTGTTAGGTGGGTTTCTTGTAAAATATTATTCCTGCTTTGTCTTTTTTCATTTTGCCTAGAATCTTGGATCTTTTAACTGGATTCAGGATCCCTTTTACATTATATGAGATTATTTTGGTTACACCCTGTTTCTCCATTGTATTGTCTTATTTTGTATAACAGTGTGGTGGCCCTCTTTTATGCTACTCAGAAACTGAAAGAACATAAAAAACATTAAGAACATAGTATATAAAACTTTAAAACAAAAAACTGTCAAAAGAACTTCCTGAGCTGAGGTCTTTTTAAAGACCCTGGAAGAGCCTTGATGGAGTGTAGGCTCTGAGGGAAATTCCTCAAACTCTGTTACGTGTTGAGGGCACTCTCTTACCCCTGTAAGTTGTCCCATGTTTTTAACGTGAATTTCAGATCCTAATCCGAACTTGTAATGATTTTTTTTTTTTTTTATGCCTATACCCTATGAAATTGTGTGCACCCTCCCACCCCCATCACAGCAAACATTCACGCTAATACAGTATTTGTTAGTGTGGGGAGAACATGTGGATCATTGTCACATTTCTATTTTAACAAGTTTTGTTTTTTTTTTAATTAAAAAGACTTATTTGTTTCTAATATTATGACTGTTCCATGAAATGTTTTACCACATGCTGATTCTGCATCTCCTTTAATGTTTGTTACCTTGTAGGAGGGGGGTTGGATGTGCAGATTGACTAAAAAAAAAGGTCGCTATTCCCTCCTGTAAACGGCCAGTTTATCCTTGTAGCTTTGGCGCTGGGTTTCCCGCTGCTGGCCCGTGGATTTTGAAGGTGTCTGTGTGGACCACGTTTGAGCCTTGATTCTTTCGCTCGGGTCTGCTGCGGGTTTAAACACCGTTACCGGGAGCTCTCTTCTCGCCATGTCAGCTGTTGCTTCTTCCGCCGAATTATAGAGACATGTCTCTTCACCGTAGAAGACCCTTCACTTCGCAGGAAATGGCGTCTGAAAGCGCAGTTTTTTTTCTCTCGTAGCACCTTTTTAGCGTCGTTGTATTCCCGGCGCTTTTTAAGGACCTCCGGGGTGTAATCGTGTTCCACAAAGACTTTTCTCTCTTGGTGCATAAATCCTTTTTTCTTCCAAGCCAGTCTTACAACCTCTTGTTTTATTTTGAAATTGGAGAATCTCACCAACATCGATCGTGGTGGCGCTTCCGCCGCCGGCCTAGGGGCTAATGTACGGTGGGCCCTTTCTATCTTCAAGTCGGTGGTTTGGGGAATATCCAACTTCTCTCTCAGTAAGGATTCCACGCATTCCGCCATTGTGTTGAAACCATCCTCGACTCCTTCTTTCAGACCATGAATTCTTATCAAATCAAATCAAACTTTATTGTCATATTGCTGTACATACATACTACAACTGTAGTGCAGGCAAGATGAAATTGCGTTTCTCTCGGCATCCATATAAGAAGCAGCATGATTTAAGACACATTCCCACATAGCTCCCCCCCCACCCCCCCATCCATTCACACATCCCTGAGACATACTTGGGAAAAACTAACTAACTATAATATACAAAATGTCCGTAGGTGCA
Organism: Pholidichthys leucotaenia; assembly: GCA_020510985.1. Lineage (NCBI taxonomy): Eukaryota > Metazoa > Chordata > Actinopteri > Cichliformes > Pholidichthyidae > Pholidichthys > Pholidichthys leucotaenia. The sequence goes on from CM035844.1 coordinate 282,023,358, forward strand.
GTAGTGTGTATGAGAGATTCCGGGTCAACTGTTCAGCATCCTGACAGCTTGTGGAAGGAAGCTGTTGATCAGTCTGGTGGTTCTGCCTCTGATGCTCCGGAATCGTTTACCAGATGGAAGAAGTTCAAAGTGTTTATGCAGAGGGTGAGAACGGTCCTTGACAATGTTTAGTGCCCTTCTCCTACAACGGTTCTGAAAAAGTTCTTGGACAGAGGGGAGGGAGACTCCAATTACCCTCTCCGCCCCCTTGACTATCCTCTGCAGGGCTTTTTTGTCTGACATACTGCAGCTGGAGTACCATGTAGCAATGCAGTACGTCAGAACACTCTCCACCACACCTCTGTAGAAGGTCCTGAGGATGCAGATGGGGAGAGAGGCCTGGTTGAGCCAAAGCAGATGCTGCACGGGCTAAATTAGCTTATTTAGAGAAAGAAGCAGCCCTCATCACGCAGAAAGCTAATCTTGAAGCACATATGCACATTCTGAACCATCAGAAGGCTGCTGCAGCTGCAGAAGCTGAAGCTGCAGCCTATGAAGAAGCAGAGGAATGTGCAAGAAGTGAATTCAGTCAAGCATTAATGGACTTGCCAGTTGGCTCAGCACAACGCGCATCTGAGTATGTACAGAAACACTTTGATGTGCGCTTTGAGGAAATTCCACTTAAAACTAATCCAGCCACCCCCTCTAAGATCCAGTGTGAACAGTTGGAAATGGCCACAAGTGCACCCTTCAGCTCATCTAATGCTGTAGATGGTAAGAGTAGGGTCAGTGTCAACATGACGGAGGAGCATGGAGCTGCAGAGACAATTAATCCCCCGACGTTACGACCCTATTATGCCCCCGCATCACATTACGCGGAAGCACAAAGCATTCAGGATCTGACCAAATACCTCACACGCCGGGAGATGTTGCGCACGGGACTCCTACAGTTTGATGACCTCCCAGAGAATTATTGGGCATGGAAGGCATCTTTCCAGAACGCCATACGAGACCTCAGCCTCTCACACCATGAGCATTTGGATTTGATGATAAAATGGCTTGGCACAGAATCAGCAGAACAGGCAAAGAGGATCCGCTCTGCACATGTCTTCAACCCAAAAGCAGCCCTCAACTTAGTCTGGGAAAGGCTAGAAGAGTGTTCTGGGTCACCTGAAGCAATAGAAAATGCACTGTTAAAAAAGCTTGATCATTTTCCCAAAATCAGCAACAAAGATGCACTCAAGCTGAGAGAACTTGGTGTTGTTCTACAGGAGCTCGAATGTGCAAAGGATGGCGGATACATGCCTTGGCTCGCATACCTGGACACAGCCCGTGGAGTGAATCCTGTTGTCGAGAAACTGCCCTACAGCCTACAGGAGAAGTGGATTGCGGCAGGCGCCAAATACAAAGAAACACACAAAGTCGCTTTTCCTCCTTTCAGCTTTTTTTCCAGTTACGTCAGACAACAGGCCAAAATAAGAAACGACCCAAGTTTCAGTTTCTCTCCACCAGCCCACATGAACACCAGAGTTGAAAAAGCCCCCAAGTTCGCCAGTAAGCACCTCATCAGTGTCCACAAAACGGACATCCCACCAGCTTCACCCGCAGCTAAAGGTAACCACACACATCAAAGAACAGAAAGCCCAGATGAACAATGTCCCATACACAGAAAGCCACACCCGTTAAAGAAATGTAAAACATTTAGAGCAAAACCAATAGAAGAACGCAAACTGTTCTTGAGAGAGAATCACATCTGCTTTAAGTGTTGTGGGTCCACTCAGCATCTGACAAAAGACTGTAAACAGTCAATCCAGTGCTCTGACTGTGGTAGTGATAGACATGTAGCAGCACTACATCCTGGCCCCTCTCCTCCTCCCATGGAACCTCAGGAAGCTGAGACGGATCATGGCGGGGAGTCCCGTGATTATGAGGGCACACTAGTCACGTCTAGATGCACAGAAGTTTGCGGTAATGCAGAAAACCCACGATCCTGCTCAAAAATTAGCCCTGTGTTAGTTTATCCTGCAGGACACAGAGAAGAAGCCCAGAAAATCTATGCAGTGCTCGATGAACAAAGCAACAGATCACTCGCTAAATCAGAGTTTTTCCAGCTGTTCAACATTAGAGCACCTTTCGACCCTTACACACTGAAAACTTGCTCAGGGGCTACTACGGTTTGGGGGCGGAGAGCTTCAAACTTCATGATAGAACTAATGGATGGAAAAGTACAGCTCCAGCTTCCAAACTTGATCGAGTGTGACATGATCCCCGATGACAGGAGGGAGATTCCATCTCCAAAGGCCGCACTTATGCATCCACACCTGAGAAAAGTCGCAGACAAGATTCCACCTGTAGATGAACATGCTCCCATCCTCCTACTGCTGGGAAGAGACATCCTACAGGTACACAAGGTGAGAGAACAAATAAATGGGCCCCACAGTACTCCCTATGCACAGCGCTTGGACTTGGGATGGGTTATTGTGGGAGAAACGTGTTTGGGGACGACACACAAGCCTTCGACTGCTAACGTGCTGAAGACACATGTGCTCTACAATGGTTGTGCATCATTCCTCAGCCCATGCCCAAACACATTTCTTGTCAAAGAGGATTCAGGTTGCTCCACCTCACACCCCAACAGCATACTACCATATGCCTTGCAGGGTGAGAGAGACACAGACCACTTGGGAAACACAGTCTTTGATAAAACTAAGGACGACGATAAACTAGCGTTGTCAATAGAAGATCGGGTTTTTATTGACATCATGAACAAAGAAGTACATCAAAATGCAGAGAACAGCTGGGTAGCACCGCTACCATTTCGTTCTCCCAGACCACACCTTCCAAGCAACAGAGAACAGGCAATGCAACGTCTTCATTCTCTCAGAAAAACACTGGACAGAAAACCTGAAATGAAAAGACAGTACACAGAGTTTGTCCAAAAGATGCTGGACAACGACCATGCAGAGGCTGCTCCTCCTTTAGAGAAGAACAAAGAACATTGGTACTTGCCGTCGTTTGGCGTATATCACCCCCAGAAACCCGACCAACTGAGAGTGGTGTTCGACACGAGTGCGGAATTCGGAGGAGTATCTCTAAATAAGGTACTATTAAGAGGATCTGACCTAAACAACAGTCTTGTGGGGGTCCTACTACGTTTCAGGAAAGAGCCAATAGCATTTTCTGTAGATGTGCAACAGATGTTTTACTGTTTTGTGGTCAGAGAAGATCATAGAGACTACCTCAGGTTCCTATGGTATGAGGATAATGATCTCGACAAAGAAGTAAGAGACTACAGAATGAAAGTGCACGTGTTCAGCAACAGCCCTTCTCCAGCCGTGGCCATTTACTGCATGAGACATGCTGCAGCTGAAGGTGAGAAAGAGCATGGACATGACACAACACAGTTCATAATGAGACATTTCTATGTAGATGATGGATTAGCCTCCACAGCCACACCAGAAGAAGCTGTTGACATCCTGACAAACGCACAAAAGATGTTAGCCCAATCCAATCTCAAATTACACAAAATAGCATCTAATGACTACAGGGTCATGGAAGCCTTTCCGGCGAATGAAAGAGCAAAGGACTTAAAGGACTTAGATCTCAAACGTGACGAGCTCCCACTACAGCGCAGTTTAGGAGTGCTTTGGAATCTTGAAACTGACAGTTTTATGTTTCAGGTGTCCATCGACAGGAAACCCTACACACGAAGGGGAGTCTAGGGGAGTGCTAGTTCGACTAGCACGCTTTAGCGCGACACGGGACGGCTCAGCACGCTTTGTACGCTTTTCCACTAGCCCCAACACGGTTTAACAGCCGCGATTCTCAGCCCCGCTCCAGGCCAGGGTACAGCAGTGCTGAGCTGTGCCGTGTTGTGACATTAAGACTGGTCGCCGCTGATTGGTCAGGTCGTAACCGGCGCTGATTGGTCAGGTTGTAACCGCCCCTCTCCTCCTCCTCTTCTACCGAATCTTCACGACCTTCTCAATAAAGTTTTTGAAAAAAAAAAAAAAAGAATCTAGACGACCGCCTTTACTCAGCACGCAACCACTGTTGGCGGTTTATTTTCAGTGTATTGCTGTGCTATTTTCATTTATTCTCTATCAAAAATGGCTTCGCGTAATAAGGGTGTTCCATGGACCAATAAGGAGGTGCAGTGTCTGCTCACTGCATTGTCAGACGAACGTATGCAGCGCGAGTTAGACGGAGCCGCCCGGAATGAAAAAATATACCGGGAGGTCTCGACATCGGAGTCCTTTAACGGTGAGTTTTAATTTTTTTTTTTTATTGTGCGTTTTTTCGCGAATATATTCGGTAAGACGCTCAGTTTATTTATGCAATAAAAAATCTGTTCATTTGTGGATGATGATCGCTGCTTTATTGCAGCACACTGCGGACTAAAGCTTTTATTTTAATTATTCATGTGAACAATACGCTGAAATAAGCTGATGTATTCTTGTTAAAAACTATTGTCTTTTCTGTATATCTTGCACTTTCGTGCTGTATTTTATTGTGTGCATTTTCCTTGTAGAATCATCCCACGCGTCCGCCGCGACAGCCCGCACGGATTATTCAACCGAGCCTTCCTGACCCAGAGCTGTCAGAGACGGCTTCATTCAACCGAGCCTTCGTGACCCAGTTTGGGAAGCTGGTGTAGAGGCACTCAGTGGTCGGCGTGTATAAAATGTCGATTAACCTTCATGTTGTGTTGCAAAGTTTTTTTTTTATTTTAATATTTTGTATATAATAAAATGGAATTGTTTTGGAAAGTGTGGTTTGTCTGTTATAACACTGAATTATAAAACAGTATAATTACATAGAAATTCCATTGCCTAGTCTGATGAAAATGATGCTGATCATCCTGTCAGGGGTCAACCATTGTAAAGGTAATGTAATTTAACTAGACCAAAAAACAAATCTTTTTGTAAGCTTTCTGTTCTTTTTATTGAAATATCATAAAAAATTAGCACCAAGTCAAAGTAGGTACAAGTATATGTAAATTGAATGTTCTATCGGCATTCCAAATTCAGAGATTTACAATACTTTAGAAGGAGTGTAGCATCATCTAAACGGAAAATAATAATACTGTTGTTCCAAACGTTGACCTGAAGGTGAAAAACATGAATTTTTTTAATTCAGTACATCCAAAATGCCCTAGGATGTAAAAAATAATACAATTTGGTGTTGGGCAGTGTGCCACTGTCTCATTATTTAATACGAATAAAAACAAGTTTCAGCTCATTATTTCTAGGTCATTTGGCAGTTAATTCAAAACAAAAGTGACTTGTGTTGTTGCAGCTTAATTATGAGATAAAATTAATTGTGAGATAAAACCACAGAGTGAGCAAGGCAATAATCCTTGGATCCTCCATTTTTTGTCTCGTGTAAATAAGGACTCAGTCGGGTGCGTAACATCACGGGAGTGTGGCCCCGCCTCGCTGGGAATCTGCCGCTGCCTCGCTTACACAAACCATCACAGCACAAGCACAACACCGTGCTAATGGAGACAGAAGCATTCCGAGCCGTACTGAAGTGAATCGAGCCGTACCGAGGTGTGCTGGGCTAGTGGAAAACGGGCTTATGATCCTCCAGGGTTTGTGGCGCCTATCACGATGCAGGGGAAGAACCTCCTGCGTGAACTGTCAACAGAACATGGCGACTGGGATGAACCACTTCCGACTGAGAGAGAAGAGGAATGGAACAAATGGAAAGATTCCCTGAAAGACCTAGAAGACCTGCAGATACCAAGGTGCTACCTGCCATTGTCGCAGCCTTCTGTTCGAAAAAGAGAGTTATGCATTTTCTCAGATGCATCAACCTTGGCAATCGGAGCAGTAGCATACCTGAGAACCACCAACAATGAAGGTCAGTGCCACTCAGGGTTCATTATGGGTAAAGCTAAAATAGCACCACGCCCTGCACACACCATCCCTCGTTTGGAGCTATGCACAGCTGTGCTAGCTGTTGAGATGTACGAGCTGATCAGGGATGAGATAGACACTGCAATGGATGCTGTCAGGTTTTATACAGACAGTAAGATTGTTCTCGGATACATAAACAATAACACAAAAAGGTTCTACACATATGTGGCAAACCGTGTAACCCGCATCAGAAAGTCAACACTTCCATCACAGTGGTATTACGTAGGAACCAACGACAACCCAGCAGACACTGCCACAAGATACATCGCGGCACATGCACTGAAGCTCACAAACTGGTTCCAAGGACCTCTGTTCTTGACTCAACCCGATGCAGAACCACAGCAATCTGACCCCTTCTCACTCATAAGTCCAGAGGAAGATGCAGAAATCAGGCCTGATGTAAAAACATTTGTTACTAAGGTGTCTGTTGGACATTTGGGGTCACACCGCTTTGAAAGTTTCTCACACTGGATGAAACTGTGCCGCACTATTGGATCAGTCATTCGTGTCGCAGCTTCATACAAGAGCAAGTCCGGGCAAACCAAAAACAGTGGGTGGAAATGTTATAACAGTGCGTGCGCTATCAACGAACTTTCACGAGCAAAATGCCTAATAATATCTACAGTGCAACATGAAGTCTTTAATGAAGAGTTCAAGTGCGTTGAAACAAAACACCCACTGCCGAAACAAAGTTGGCTGAAAAAAATAAACCCAATCATTGACGAGGATGGTCTGCTTAGAGTCGGAGGACGCTTGGCACCAGCAAACCTGGCAAAAGAAGAAAAACACCCTCTCATTATCCCTCGTTCACACCACGTCGCTGTGCTTTTAATCAGATACTACCATGAAAAGGTAGCGCATCAAGGCCGACACATGACAGAGGGAGCCCTGAGAGCATCTGGGTTTTGGATCATAGGCGGCAAACGTCTTGTGTCTTCTGCCATCCACAAGTGCGTGACCTGCAGGAAACTGAGAAAGACATTACAAATCCAAAAGATGTCAGATTTACCAAGTGACAGGCTCTCACCAATGCCACCGTTCACCAGCGTTGGTCTCAACGTATTTGGTCCATGGTCAGTGACAACACGACGCACAAGAGGAGGAAGCGCAGACAGCAACAGATGGGCTCTACTTTTCACATGCATGTCAACAAGAGCTGTCCACATCGAACTGATTGAATCAATGTCAACGTCCAGTTTCATAAATGCTCTGAGAAGATTCTTCTCCATTCAGGGACCCGCACAGCTTCTGCGATCTGATAGGGGCACAAACTTTATCGGGGCATGTAAGGAACTGAGAATTGAGCGCAGTGATGCAGCATTAACGAGTTACCTACAAGAAAAGGGTTGCAAATGGTTTTTTAACCCACCCCATGCATCACACATGGGTGGATCCTGGGAAAGACTCATTGGAGTTGCCAGGCGGATTTTAGATGCACTACTTCTCAAGAGCAAACTCCGGCTCACGCATGAGGTACTGAGCACCTTAATGGCAGAGGTTATGGCAGTGATGAATGCAAGACCACTTGTGCCGGTCTCAACAGATCCTGACAATCCAACCATCCTAACCCCAGCAATGCTACTGACGCAAAAAACCAACCCCTTGACAGCACCATCGGGAACTTTTGCTGCACCAGAACTTCATGCATGTCAGTGGAAACAAGTGCAGGCTCTTGCGAATAGTTTTTGGAAACAATGGAGACAAGAGTATCTTGTGACTCTTCAGAGCCGAAGAAAATGGACTGATGAGAAACCAAACATCAATGTTGGAGATGTCGTTTTGCTCAAGGATGGGCAAACACACAGAAATGACTGGCCCATGGGGCGGATTGTGAAGACATTTCACGGAAAGGACAATAAAGTACGAAAAGCGGAGGTGAAGATAATAAGAGATGGGACTGTTAAAGTGTTTCTGAGACCAATTACAGAAATGGTTTTACTGATAGCAGATGGGGAATAACAGATCATGATATGGTTAACATTGTTATGCACTGTTGTTTGAAATGTTGTAAGGCTAAATAGCGGTACAATGTTATTGCACCAGACGGGGAGTATGCTGCCTCCGTGTATTGAAGTTAAGCAGCTCCCATTACAGCATTTCATGTAAGGGAGTTTGGTTCCCTCTAGTGGTGTAGTAAAAGCATCGTTTTGAACTGACACACAAAGTGTTGCACATGCGCTGTAATGATATAACGGGAGACCGATCAGAACGTCACTCAATCTACGAACGCTGTGAATGTTGTTTAATTATCGGCGCCTTGGACATCATTAGTCCGTGAGTATCTGCATGGTTTGACAGTGTTAACAGCTACAATGAGAACTGCATGGTTGCATTGGTGTATTTTAAGCGACTGTCTAGTCCGTGGCCAACATTGTACCAGCTAAGCTAGAGCTAACGCTAACATGTGCTAAGCTAAATACGGTGACCATATCATTGACGGCGTGTATATGTTTACTTTGTTGCAGTTTTACACGGATGTAGGAACAAATGTAAACGGATGTAAAACCAAAAGGACGAGTGTATATCACGTTGAGTTCCTTGTGGGGTAGCTTCAATAAACGAGATAAAAGGAAACATCTTGTCATCATTGAGGCCTGCACCACACGTGTTAGCTTGCTGTCTACCAGTCGAAAACTGGGAAACTCGATGGGAGGGCGCAGTAAACAGCGTCTGGTGATGTCCATGGGTTCCAGACTTCAGGCAGTCATTGCCTGCAAAGGATTCTCAACAAAATATTGAAAAGTAACATTTTACTGAGGGTTATGTTTATTTGTCCAATTACTTTTGAGCCCCTGAAATGAGGAGCGTTTGTATAAAAATAGCTACAATTCCTACATGTTTAATCATATATTTTTGTTCAACCCCTTGAATTAAACCTTAAAGTCTTAAAGTCTGCACTTCAATTCCGTTGTAGTTGTTTCATTTCAAATCCAATGTGGTGGCATGCAGAGCCCAAATCATGAAGATTGTGTCACTGTCCAAATATTTCTTGGCCTAACTGTGTGTATATATACAGTATATTTATAGTAATATGTACATATGTATACTAGCTGTTCTTGTTTTTTTCTTGCCTTCTGATTGTTGCTCTGAGTGTTGCTATCCCTGTGCTATTGCAATCCTGGAATTTCCCCATTGTGGGACTAATAAAGGCTTATCTTATCTTATCTATTAAAAGGGAGTTTTTTCCCTCTCCACCATCGCCAAGCGCTTGCTCACAGATTGCTGGGGTTTTTCTGCAATTGTGGGGGTTTCCACACACCTCATCAACATCTTTGTCTTTTTTTGTTTAGCCGTCTTGTTCTCAATGGAATGAATGTTCTTTTTTTTGTAAATATATGTACAATTTTTTTTGGATTGAAAGTACTTTTTCTTTTTGGATTTGCAGAAGTTTTATTTTGTTCTGTACGGTTTACTTAAAAATCTTAACAGTTCTGCTGTAAAAAGGGAAATCTGAGTAAGATTAAATGTCTTTAATGAAATGGCAAGTAAAATGTCTTAATTATCAACGATCTCTTTGTTTCCAGGTGGTGACTTTTTGGCCAGTCAGTGTATTTATTCTTTCTTGTTTTTCTATTACTAGCATGTTCTGTGTCTCTTTGTCCCTCCAGATGCTCCACAGCTACATGACTGTAAGGAGGAGGAGGAGGTTCTCACTGTCCAGCAGCTCTGTGACAAGGATAGGAACTCCAGGTTGGACCAGGAGGAACAAGTTGGTGCACAGGTTAAAGAGGAAGAAGAAGAACTCTGTTGCAGTCAGGAGGAAGAAGACTTTGGACTGAAACAAGAGACTGATACCTTCATGGTGACTCCTGCTGATGAGGACAATGACAAGAGTGAAACTGAATCAAACAGTGAGCATCTTCCCTCTCACAACTCTCCTGACACTGAGAGCCAAGACCAAGGAGCAGGTAAAAATTTAAACCCAGGATCAAGTAAACATGAAGAGTCACAGCCAACGAATAGACTTCACAGAAAGAGAAGTGACCATAACAATGTGGACAACTCCTCCATGTCAGAGAATCAGTGTGATACTGACAAAGCTGAAAAGTCTGTAAAGTGTTCTGTTAATGAGAAAGACTGTAAAAATGAGTCCCAGAAGAAGAAACATCACACAGTTAAGTCACATGTTTGTAATACATGTGGGAAAAGATTCAGGTTCAAGAATCATTTATCAGTTCATGAGAGAATTCACACAGGTGAGCAGCCATTTTCTTGTGAAACATGTGGGCAAAGGTTTAATTATCGTCTTTTGAAAACTCACATGAGAATTCATACAGGTGAGAAGCCATTTTGTTGTGAAATATGTGGACAAAATTTTAATCAACATAATAGTTTGAGAATTCACAAGAGAATTCACACAGGTGAGAAGCCATTTTGTTGTGAAACATGTGGAAAAAGATTTAGTCAACATGGTAATTTTAAAATTCACATGAGAATTCACACAGGTGAGAAGCCATTTTGTTGTGAAACATGTGGAAAAAGATTTAATCACCATAGTCTTTTGAAAATTCACATGAGAATTCACACAGGTGAGGAGCCATTTTGTTGTGAAACATGTGGAAAAAGATTTAATCACCATTGGGGTTTGATACGACACATGAGAATTCACACAGGTGAGAAGCCATTTTCCTGTGAAACATGTGTAAAAAGATTTAATACACATGGTGGTTTGAAAACTCACATGAGAATTCACACAGGTGAGAAGCCATTTTCTTGTGAAATATGTGGACAGAAATTTAATCGACATGATAGTTTTAAAATTCACATCAGAATTCACACAGGTGAGAAGCCATTTTCTTGTGAAACATGTGGGCAAAGATTTAGTCGACTTAGTGGTTTGAAAACTCACATGAGAATTCACACAGGTGAAAAGCCATTTTCTTGTGAAACATGTGCGCAAAGATTTAATCACCACAGTAATTTGAAAAGACACACGAGAACTCAACACAAGTGAGAAGCTGTAGTCTTGTAAAATATGCTGAAATAATCCCCTGGAATAGATAATGTACCAAACTTCTGGCTCAAAAAGATGACAGCACTGCACAAACACTACGCAGAGGCATTGAACTGACTTGTTAGAGGAGAAAAAGAAGCACCAGAGTGGTTCACACATGGAAACACCATACTCCTGCCCAAGAGCCCTGAAACCCAACAAGTTAATAAATACAGACCCATCTCTTCCCTCCCCACCACATAGAAATGGCTGACAGGACTCATTACTGAGGCCATCTATGAACATTTGGATACAGGAAACTACTTGCAACCACAGCAAAAAGGCTGCATAAGAAATAAGCTGGGAGCCAAAGAACAACTGCTCATTAACAGAACCATCCTGGAAGACTGCAAGAGGTGTTTGGGGTTTTTTTTGTTTTTTTTTTTACTTATTTTGTACCCGTAGGTAGATTTGTTCTGCAGTCCTGTGACAAGCCACCAACTGCCGGTCGCTGCATGCGCAAGCGCCCCTTAACTCCCTAACCTGTATGTTTTTGGCGTGTGGGAGGAAACCGGAGAAATCCCAGAGTAAACCCACGCAAACACGGGGAGAACATGCAAACTCCACACAGATCACTGTTGGCCGGGGGCAGGGATCGAACCCACGATCTCATGATCCCCCGGCCGAGGGTAAACTGTGCTGCTGCGGTGCTAACCACTGTGCCACCGTGCAGCCCAGGTGTGAGAGAAACTTTAGCATGGCGTGAATAGATTACAAAAAGGCATTCGAAAGCATCCCCCATTCCTGGATAAATACACTGTCTGGAGCTGTATAACATCAACCCAGAGGTTAAAAAAATTTTCTGAGGGTCCAGATGGCTAAGTGGAAAACGACAATGACACTTAACCATAAAGAAGGGCAAATAACAATCCCAGACAACAAGATCCAGCGAGGAATATTCCAGGGGGACAGCCTCTCGCCATTGCTCTTCTGTGTATTGGCCCCTTAAGCAAAACTCTATCAGATCTTGACATCGGGTATGATTTAAACAAAGGCAGAACAAGAAAAGGGAACAAGAGAGTGAATCATCTGCTCTACATAGATGACCTCAAGCTCTGTGCAGAATCTGAACAGAAACTGAATCAACTTGTTAATACTGTTCACATGTTCTCAGAAGACATCTGCATCAATCAATCAATCAATCAATCAATCAATCAGCTTTATTTACAAAGCACTTTAAAAGCAACACTCGCTACACAAAGTGCTGTACAGCAAGAGAACATAAAAGCAGGGCACTAACACAAAGGGCGCTAACACAAGAACCACAGTAAAAAATTCATAAAATAAAAACTAAAATAAATAAAAATCCATTTCATTCAATAAAATCAATGTCTCATATTGGGTCGAAGGCCAGGGAGTAAAAATGTGTTTTAAGACATGTTTTAAAAATGGACAGTGAAGGTGCTTGTCTAATGTCCAGGGGAAAATCATTCCATAACCTGGGGGCCATGATCGAAAAGGCTCTGTCCCCTCTGAGCTTGCACCTCGCCTTTGGTACCTCCAAAAGCAGCTGTTCAGCTTACCTAAGGGACCGGGTGGGAGCGTAGGGATGCAGAAGCTCAGAGAGGTAAGGTGGAGCAAGACCATTCAAGGATTTAAAAACAAATAAAAGAATTGCATGGAATTTGGACTTGACAAATGTGCAAAATGTACAATAAAAAAGGAAAGAAAACAGCATCAGAGAACAAATAGATGACAATAAGCACATCAAAGACCTGCCAGAGGAATCAGTGTATAAATATTTGGGCATAGAAGAAAACACAACTATTGAACACAGGAAAATGAGTGAAATAATCAAAAAGGAATACCAACATCGTCTAAAGAAAATCTGTAAATCAAACTAAACTCGTAAAAATAAAACACTGCAATAAACCAGTTGGCAGTACCAGTTATCACATATGGATTTGGGATGATAGACTGGCCACAGGGGGAACTGGACAAGCTGGATGTTCGGACCAGGAAGACCCTGACCCTTCATAAGGTAACATATAGAAATCATTGCTTAGATAGGATATCGAATACGTATACCCCGTAAAGAGGGAGGGCTGTGCCTAATTGAAATAAACCAGGCCTACAGGGCGATAATAATAAGCATTGATCAATACCTCAAAAGCGCCAACAACAAGACATCGGAAAAAGTCACCCAACACCATGAAACCCTTAGTCACATCACATCCATAACTAAACAAGCTGAGGCCTTTGCAGGAGACCTATTCGACAACATAAAAGCCAGCAACAAAAATAGCTAGAAGGACACTGGAAAAATACAGCAAAAAGACACAGGAAGAAAAAAAGATGGAAACAGCATAAGCGAGCAGGGCGCTCGTTTTCAGGAGAAACTCAGTAGGGATTATATTGATAGGGAAGAAACATTGCGCTGGATCAGGAACGGAGATCTGGGGTATGACGAGGAGAGACTAGTGGTGGGAGCACAAGACCAGGGACTTCTAACTAATGGCTTTAAAAAAAATGACAGGACTGTGACAGAATGACAAATGTCAATTTTGTCATGCAGCGGTGGAGACTGCAAGCCACCTACTCTCCAGCTGCCAGATCCTTATGGCTGATAAACACTACACTGTTCGCCACAACAAGATCTGCCGTTATATACATACACTGGAAAATATGCAAAGAATTTAAAATAGAAGTAAAAGAACCAGTATGGGAGTACGATCCAGAGCCAGTCAGCTCCAACGGAGATATTACCATCTTTTATGATAAGGAAATCCCAACTGGAAGACCCATAGGAGGAGCAATAAAACTGGACATTATCTTGGACAAAAAGGACAAAACTGCCAAATTAATAGATGTGACCATACCAAACGACTACAGCCTCAACAGAGCAGAAAGAGGAAAAATAACAAAATATCAAGACCTCAAAAAACAACCGAAGGAGCACCTGGAAACTGCAGGAAGCAGATATTATACCTGTGGTGGTGGGAGCAACTGGGATGGTGAAGAAAAACCTGAAAAAAATATTGATCCCCGGCTGCCCTAGCATCTGTGAAATACAGATCTCAGCAATCAGAGGAACAGTCTTGAAGAGAGCCCTCGGATACAAAGCTTTTCGATTTAAAGTGTAACCATAGACCCCTGGCTCGGGCCCATTGCACTTGTAATGAAATGAAATGCAAATAAATAAAACAGTGAGAAGCCATTTTCTTGTGAAACATGTGGACAAATATTTAATCACCATGGTAATTTGAAACAACACACGAGAACTCACACAAGTGAGAAGCCTAGTGGTCTTTTCCCTCAGGCTAGCCAGCGCGTCCCCCGGGTCGCGGATGGGGGGTACCCCCTCAATATGAGTAATCATGGCGAGGGTAGCTTCGAATAACCAATAAGAAGCCGTGGACGATGAGGAACCAAATATGAAAAATGAATAATACAGGAAAAAGATGCTGGAAAGGTACTGACCAGGATAAAACGGTCCCCTCAGCTCGTTTCTGCACTAGGCGGGCTGTTGAGAGCGATGGTGCAGCTTCGTCTTCGAGTGTCACAAACACTCAACCGGGATCCCCATCAGACCAGCACAGATCTGGTCCTGGGCCCCAACAAGATCAAAAAAGGACTAAACGGTATACAAGAAAAGAAGAAACTGTAAAATGGTCCCTTGATGAGAAGAAAATTATTCTGTCCTGCTACGCCTATTCAAGGTATGAGAAGTGGGGCAGAAGGAAAAAGCATATATTTGAGGAGAAGATCAGAGAATCCGAGCTACCACCAGAAAAGAAAGCAGCCACCACCACCTCCAAATTAACATCTATAGTCTCTCAGGTCTCAAAATACTTACAACAAGAAGAAATAGAAAAGATCAAATATGAAGCTCAAGCCCAAGCAATAAAAGACTATCAAGATGCCAACCTATTTGAACAACAAGAATACAAACAAAGTCAGTGGAGCATGGAGGAAAGATGGGTTTTAATATGGGCAACCGAGTACGCCAAGATGAAATACAGCAACCAGCGGGAACGATGCAATGAGTGGCAGCGAATCTTTTCCCATCACTGCCCGGATAAAACTGGCGTACCCCGAGCCAAACTCACAACCCAGAGACACAACTTCCTCACCCAAAGGTACTTCACAGAGCAACAATTGGAGTACATGCACACTGAAATAGGAAAAATGGCACAGAATAACATCTGCCCAGTTGAGTGTCCACTACCACTACCACTAACTGAAAAACCTCTGGAACAACCTTGTCAAACACACCCTACAGAGGTGCCACCAGGCCACCCAGGCGAATCCCCTGCAACTTCTGGCTCAGAATCAGAACATCCTGATGAAGCAACAAGGGGGAGTGTAGACCAGGATCCAATAAGGAAACAGATCAACCCCCAAATAGAAATGAGCCAGCATCAACTAGAAATGGAAGAGGAACTTGCCAACAAAATAGAAGAAACAAAAAAAATGACAATGAAAGAATGTCCTAAATTAATTAAGCTTAAAGAGAATAAAGAATTCAAATTACTACTGCAAAAGGTCAACAGAGGCCTATGTGACCTTGTACCTCAGGGGGTCAGTTTGACAGAGCTTAACTGCATAAACTTTGGTGCAGCGTGGTATGTGCAGAGTAAGCTAGCTCCACAGCATAAAGAAAAAACTGAACGTCAAACCAAAACAAAAATCTCCACACCCATTTGGAAAAATAAACTTCAAGGAAAAATTAATCAATTTAGGGCAGAAATTTCTCAAATGACTTATTACATACAGAACCAAAACTGCAATACTAAATTACTGACAGTAATCAACAGAATCCAAAAAAAATACAACATTAGGAAAGAGCAAATAATAGGAAAAATAGCAGAGCACCAGGCGCAAGTCAAGGCCCTAGCAGCTCAAATCAGAAACAGGCAACGGAGAGAGAACTCAAAACTGATAAATAAATTATTTGCACAGAACCCAAAGCAAGTCTACAGGAGGTTGATAGATGAAACTATTGAAGTAGAGGTACCTCCTGAGAAAACCCAACTGGAAACATTCTGGAGAAATCTGTTTGAGGACCCAGTTCAACATAAAAATAATAATTGGATTCAAACCATTGCTGAGAAAAATAAAGGAAAACAACAGATGCCCTCATTAAAAATCACAGAAGAAACAGCTCAAGAAAAAAATCAGGAAATACCTTAACTTCAAATCCCCTGGAATAGATAAAATACCAAACTTCTGGCTCAAAAAGATAACAGCACTACACAAACACTACGCAGAGGCATTTAACCGACTTGTTGGGGGAGAGGAAGAAGCACCAGAGTGGCTCACATATGGAAACACCATACTCCTGCCCAAGAGTCTTGAAACCCAACAAGTCAATAAATACAGACCCATCTGTTGCCTCCCGACCACATACAAATGGCTGACAGGAATCATACTGAGGCCATTTATGAACATCTGGACTCAGAAAACTACTTGCAACCACAGCAAAAAGGCTGTATAAGAAATAAGCTGGGAGCCAAAGAACAACTACTCATTAATAAAACCATCCTGGAAGACTGCAAGAGGCGTGAGAGAAATTTAAGCGTGGCGTGGATCGACTACAAAAAGGCATTCGACAGCATCCCCCACTCCTGGATAATACGCTGTCTGGAGCTGTATAACATCAGCCCAGAGATTAAAACTTTTCTGGAGGTCCAGATGGCTAAGTGGAAAACTACAATTACGCTTAACCACAAAGAAGGACAAATAACAATTCCAGACATCAGGATCCAGCGAGGAATATTCCAGGGGGACAGCCTTTCGCCACTGCTCTTCTGTCTGTGTATCGACCCCTTAAGCAAAATCTTATCAGACCTTGACATCGGGTATGACTTAAGCAAAGGTAGAACAAGAAAAGGGAGCAAGAGAGTGAATCATCTACTCTACATGGACGACCTCAAGCTCTATGCAGAATCTGAACAGAAACTGAATCAACTTGTCAGTACCGTTCACATGTTTTCAAAAGACATCTCCATGGAATTTGGACTTGACAAGTGTGCAAAATGTACAATAAAAAAAGGAAAGAAAACGGCATCAGAAAATATCCAAATAGAAGACAATAAGCATATCAAAGACCTGGCAGGGGAATCGGCATATAAATATCTGGGCATAGAAGAAAACACAACTATTGAACACAGAAAAATGAGGGAAATGGTCAAAAAAGAATACCAACATCGCCTAAAGAAAATCTGTAAATCAAATTTAACACCTAAAAATAAGATCACTGCAATAAACCAGTTGGCAGTACCAGTTGCCACATATGGATTTGGGGTGATAGACTGGCCACAAGGGGAACTGGATAAGTTGGATGTTCGGACCAGGAAGACCCTAACCCTTCATAAGGTAACATACAGAAACCAATGCCTAGATAGGATATATATGCCACGTAAAGAGGGAGGGCTGGGCCTAATTGAAATGAACCAGGCCTACAGGGCAACAATAATAAGCATTGGTCAATACCTAAAAAGCGTTAATGATGAGACGATGGAAAAGGTCACCCAACATCACGAAACCCTCAGTATTAACACATCTATAACTAAACAAGCCGAGACCTTTGCAGCAGATTTATTAGATAACATGAAAGCCAGTCAGCAAAACCCAGCAACAAAAATAGCTAGAAAGACGAGAGAAAAATACAGCAAAAGGACACAGGAGGAAAGAAAAGAAAGATGGAAACAACATAAGCGAGCAGGACGTTTCCAGGAGGAACTCAATAGGGATTATATTGATAGGGAAGAGACATTGCGCTGGATCAGGAATGGAGATCTGGGGTACGACGAGGAGAGACTAGTGGTTGGAGCACAAGACCAGGGACTTCTAACCAATGGTTTTAAAAAAATGGCAGGATTGTCACAGAGTGACAAATGTCGATTCTGTCATGTAGCGGTGGAGAGTGTAAGCCACCTGCTCTCCGGCTGCCAGGTCCTCATGGCCGATGGACACTACACTGCTCGCCACAACAAGATCTGCCGCTATATACACTGGAAAATATGCAAAGAATTCAAAATAGAAGTAAAAGGACCAGTATGGGAACACGATCCAGAGCCAGTTAGCTCCAACGGAGACATTACCATCTTTTATGACAAGGAAATCCCAACTGGAAGACACATTGAAGGAGGAGCAATAAAACCGGACATAGTTATCTTGAACAAAAAGGGCAAAACTGCCCAATTAATCGATGTAACCATACCAAACGACTACGGCCTCAACAGAGCAGAAAGAGAAAAAATAACAAAATATCAAGACCTCAAAAACGACCTAAGGAGCACCTGGAATCTGCAGGATGCAGATATTATACCTGTGGTGGTGGGAGCAACTGGGATGGTTAAGAAGAACTTGAAAAAATATCTACAAGCAATACCCGGCTGCCCTAGCATCTGTGAAATACAGATCTCAGCAATCAGAGGAACAGTCTCTATCTTAAAGAGAGCCCTTGGATACAAAGCTTTTTAATTTAAAGTGTAATCATAGACCCCTGGTTGGGGCCCATTGCACTTGTAAGGAAATGAGATGCAAATAAATAAAACAGTGAGAAGCTGTAGTCTTGTAAAATATGCGGGGAACACTTCATTCAGTGTTTTGGTTTTGAACATGAAATCTCACAGTTGAGCTGCTGTAGTCCAGTAATGTCTGTAGATTTTTATTTTCAGGATTAAGTCTCTTTTGTGTGAAGGAATTGTTCTTTAAATGAGGCTTGAATGCAAATACAAATTTGATTCAAAAAGTCCGTTTTCAGATCATCTCCTTCATCACTCTGCTTTGGACTCTGACCTCTAAAGGTGCATTCACACCAAATGCGAACAGGCAAATTTTTCATGCGGCACAGTTACATTATAACTCAGTTTAAACACGTCAACAGACATTAATAGTGAGATGTAGACTAGGTGAAGTTGTCTTTTTTTATCAAATACATTCTATTTTGCTTTCTTATACAACACATAGCAACAAACAAACACAACACACAAGCCCAAGTTTAAATAATTGACAATAGAATAAATAATACAAACACAGAATTATGACCAGCTGGCCATAGTAATAATTAATTAAACAAAAAGGGGGAGGAAAAAGAAAAGAATAAAATCCAAAATAATTATTGCAGTTGCATCTGTGCTCTAAGCATCCTTCCACAGATCAAATAAGCACATTCTGAGGGCATCACTCCATTTCATCTGCACAACAGAACTCCATCTATACGATATAAAGTCAATATAAGGTTTTCACATCCAGTGTATCCTTCCCCTTCATAATAATTTCACGTATGTCTATGGGCAAGTATTCTATTGAGGGCTGCCAAATATGCATAAAAATGTTATCGTTTCCTTTTAGTTTGGCACTAAGCCTTTCCATTGGTGACACTCTGAATATCTCTTTGTACCATTGAGTTACAGTAGGTGGTTTCTCCTGGATCCAATTAAACAGTATACATTTTCTAGCTAAACCTAGGAGTTTATTTAGTAGTTTAGTTTGTTTGCCATTCATGCTTCTTTCTTTAATCGGCAGCCCCAATAGAAATTGGCCCGGATCTTTATGTATCTTATACTTTAATATAGCACTGATGTCTTTAGATACATAAACTTCATGATTTTTGGCCAAGACCAAAAACAATATTTATATGTCCCCACTGTCAGTTTACATTTAAGACATAATGATGATTTATTAGAATCAGTTTTTTTCAATATATAAGGTGTCCTGTGTTGTCTGTGTGATATTTTATACTGCATTTCTTTACATTTATTGCTAATAAATAATGAATGAATAGTTTGAATACACTTTCTCCATGCGTCTTCATCAAAGCCACTTTGAAGATCTTCCTCCCATCTTTTAACTAATTTTCCCATATCGTATTTTTTTATTGTTCTGCAGGCTTTTATCAAAGTATGGAATGTGACCTTTATTTCATTTGAAGTTTATTATAAGTCTCTCAATTGGTCCTAATGAGATTGCATTCTGTAAAGATTTATTGTTACAACTCACTCTGGGCCGTCACCTGTCTCAGCTGTGCGCACACCTGGGAGTAATCAGCCCCGGGCTATATAGCCCGTCCTGCCTGGAGCTTCGGCATGGAGCCGTCTGCTATGCTACGCTCTTCGTCCTGTGCACGCCCTGATTCCTCTCAGCCCTGCGCATCTTCGTTGCACTTTCCGTTGGCAGGTAAGCTCAACATCACCACCTTACCTCTTCTCCCAGGCTCTCCCCTGTGCACAGGTGGATCCCTTAGGCGGCGGTTTTCTCCCTCGCGGCGGCGGAATCGCTCTTCTCACCACGCCACGCTCCACAGCACTTCACCGGGTGCGCTCACCAGACGCTCTCTCCCTGGCAGGAAGCCCAAGGCCCAAGCCGACACCACCTTCAGAACATCAACAATGTTGCCAGGCTGTACGGCGCTCTGTTTCACCCCCGGCTGCAGCTTGTTCACCCACAAAACATTCACATATCACACACACGCATCCATGCACCTGCTGGTAATTCAATATAGATTATTGTATTGTACTTGAGCCTGTGTGTGCGTGTTCCCTGGGTCCGTCATTATGTCATTTATTGTTTGTTGTAATAAAATGTTGGGCTTGGAGAAAGGCAAAAACATCTTTTTCTGGTAAATTGGAGGTATTTTGAGCTTGTGTGAAGGACATAAATACATTATTCTCATCGAACAGGTCTCATATCACTCTCACTCCCACTTCATACCAAGATCTAAATATGGCGTTATTAACGCCAGGAGGAAAATCTCTATTTTTCATGAGTTGGGCGAGATATGAAAAGGTACTTTTTCTATCAGTGAATTTATCCATGTCTTGCCAGATCTTATTGGTGTTTGACAGAATTGGATTGTCCCTGACTTTTATAGACATTTTTATACAAGCGAGTTCCCCCAATAGTTCAAAGGGGTCACAACCCCATGAATCTATTGGGTTTTCTTTTCTTTCCACTTAGCCATAAACCAATCCGTAAATAATTCTGCCATGACAGGCTCAGTTGTATAGAAAAAGGTTAGGAAATGCAAGACCTCCTTTATCCTTGGGCAACTGCAGAGTCTTCATACTAATCCTGGGTTTACTCCCTTGCTATATAAAATGTGACAGCAATCTCTTTTGCCAATTTCTTACATATAAACAGGTAACATCTGCATTGGGTATAATAGGTGTGGTATCACATTCATTTTTAAGAAATTAATTCTACCCATCCAAGAAATTGTCGGATCCTTCCATCTTATTAGATCCTTCTTAATACTCTTATGTACAGTATGAAAGTTCAAGTTCAGTAGGTTTTGAACATTTGGTGTAATATTAATCCCCAAATATGAGAGCCCTGAGGTAGACCAAGAAAAAAGGAAAATCAGGGAGATTTGGTATATTCTTGTCATATCCAATTGACATAGCCAAGGATTTATCAAGGTTGATCTTGTACCCTGAGAAGGACCCAAAGGTTTCAATAACTAACATTAAAGCTTGTATAGATTCTTCTGGGTTTGTAATAAACAACAAAACATCATCGGCATAATGCACAATTTTGAATATTATTTTTAATTTGGAAGCCAGTAATGCTGTTATGACTTCTAATGGCCTCTGCCAATGGTTCAATGGCCAAGGCAAATATTAATGATGATATAGGGTCTCCCTGTTGAGTAGATCTCCCAAGTGTAAATTCAGATGACTTTGCACCATTTATAAGCACACTAGCTCTAGGTGAATAATATATTAGTTTGACCAAGTTGATAAAGTCCTCTCCCAAGCCAAATTTTCCCATTACTGTGAAAAGGTAAGGCCACTCTATGCGATCGAAAGCCTTCTCCGCATCCATTGAAATAATAAGACTGAGGCGGATGATAAAATAAAGGCAGCGAAGTGAAGGTTTTAAATAGGTTTATTGTAGAGGAGCTTGAAATAATGAGGCGATGTGATTCATAAACCAAAGTTTATTATCAGCTCCTCTAACAAGTCTCATCTAGGTGCAGCAGCAGAAGTAAGAGAGCGAACACCTTCGGCTCTACGAACTTATATTCGCACATAACAAAAGACATGCATATCAAAAGCTGACATCCCTCACTATCTTAATCCCCTCTTTTGTCTTCGTACTCCTCAACCTGGCCCAGGGGGGTCAGGGCGACCCATCCGGTCTCCACCGCAGCGCCTGGGATGCTCTTTGATCTTCACTGGCGGTTGAGACCCTTTGTCCTGTTCTGAGGTGTGAAGTTGCTTTACATATGTAATCACTAAACACTCTCACATGCTTAAACATATGTAGGTTATGGGATCTACGATTAATATAGCCCACAGCCCCCCCCCCCCAAACGACTAAGAAAAGGACAATAGAAAAATTCACAGTTTAAGATAATTATTATGATATACTAACTGCTATACCTCTTGACACAGAAGAAACTTTCCAGCAGCCATGCTCCTAAGAGAGTTCAGTGGTAATTATAACAGCATAGTAATATCACAAGTCAGTCCTAAACTGTTACAGCACAATTAGTGAACAACTGTTGAGTAGTTTGCATCAGTCCCTGTGCCGTCTGGGTTTTAATCTTCTCCCGAATCTGCTGTGGGTCCGCTTGGGTGTCCTGGTGGGACCTTCCTGTAAGGAATCTGCAGCTTGGGGAGGAGAGTGATTATTTGTTCCCTGCAGGGGGGCTGAGTCTTTTCTCTTGGGGGGTCTACCCCACCGAGGTGCTCTCGCCAACCATGCAGGCTCGTCTCTCAACAAGAAGGCAGGTTTAAGTCTGTCAATGCTGACTGTTTCTTTTCTATCCCCAAAATCAAGCACAAAGTGTTTATCACCAGGTTCCAGCACTCTGAATGGCCCATCGTATGGTGGGCGGAAGGTTGGTTTTAAAGCTTCATGCCTAACGAAAACAAATTCAGCGTTTTTTAAAGCTTGGGGGACAAAAACCCGTGGAAAAGAGTGATGTGCCGGTCCGGGGAGAGAGTCCGGTCCGTTGCTGCCTAAAAACCTCGGGGCTCGAAAATGCCCTGGCTCTGGGTTCTCTGGTAAAAATTCACCTGGGAGCCTGAGAGGTTGTGCAAAAACTAATTCTGCTGGGGAGGCGTTTAGATCCTCTTTGGGCGCAGCACGCAACCCCAATAAAACCCAGGGAAGTTTATTTACCCAATTTGTATCCGTTAGTGAGGCTCTGAGGGCGGCCTTTAAAGATCTGTGAAAACGCTCGCATAACCCATTAGCCTGAGGGTGATAAGCGGTGGTGCAGTGAATTGTTGCCCCTAAGCTGCTGGACATGGCTGACCAAAGCTCCGAGACAAATTGAGGCCCCCTATCGGACGTGATGTCCGATGGGACGCCGAAACGTGCCACCCAGTTTGTCAAAAAAACGCGAGCGACTTCCTCCGCTGTGGTTGACGCCAGAGGGACTGCCTCTGGCCAGCGCGTGGTGCGGTCTATCATTGTTAACAGGTGTGTGAAACCTTGGGAGGAAGGTAGCGGCCCCACGAGGTCGACATGAACGTGGTCGAACCTTCTAGCAGGGATTCGAAAAGGCTCCAGAGGGGCTTTTGTGTGTTTGTGTACTTTGGCGCGCTGACAAGAAATGCAAGTCTTTGCCCATTCTTTTACGTTTTTGCGCAGGCCAGGCCACACAAACTTTTCGGCGACCATTTTAACTGAAGCGCGCACACCTGGGTGCGCGAGGGAGTGAATCGAGTCGAAAATACGGCGGCGCCATGCAGCTGGAACTAACGGGCGAGGTCGGCCGGTTGAGATGTCGCATATTAGGGGGGGCACACCGTCGCGTAAACCCCTTTTCTCCAGCCTTAACCCTGTTGGTCCAGACAGGAGTGCGCGCACGTCCGCGTCACTACTTTGCTCCTCTGCCATGGCTGCATAATCTATCCCTGCATGGATTGGTGCTGTGTATGTGTCCGCGTTGGCGAAGATTTCTGCGGCTGAGGTAGTATAATCTGTCTCCTCGCGCTCTGGCGATGTCACAGCGCGAGAAAGGCAGTCTGCTACCACGTTAAGTTTGCCTGCCACATGTCGAATGTCTGTGGTGAACTCTGAAATCGCAGCTAGTTGTCTTTGTTGCCTGCCTGACCACGGTTCGGAAATTTTAGTCATAGCAAAGTTGAGCAGTTTGTGGTCTACAAAAGCCATAAAACACCGCCCCTCTAACCAGAACTGGAAGTGGCGGATGGATAAATGGAGCGCTAGTAGTTCTCTGTCAAAAGTGCTGTATTTACGCTCAGTTTGGTTGAGCGATTTGCTGAAGAATGCCAAAGGTTGCCAGATTCCGCCGACGTGTTGTTCTACAACTGCCCCTATGGCCAGGTCTGAAGCGTCTGCGGTTAGCGCAGTGCGGGCCGAGGGATCGGGGTGAACCAACAATGTGGCATTAGCTAGGGCGCTTTTTACTTCCGCGAAGGCGCATTCGCGCTCCGGGGTCCATTCGACCGCGTTGGAAGGTTTTTGTTTTCTGAGCGCGTCATATAGGGGCTGCATGAGCTGAGCTGCGTGGGGGAGGAAGCGGTTGTAAAAATTAACCATGCCCAAAAATTCCTGCAGCGATTTGACCGTTTGTGGCCGTGGGAAACTTTTTACTGCGTGAACTTTATCTGGAAGTGGGACTGCCCCCTTCGGAGAAACTCTGTGTCCTAAAAAATCAATTTGTGACACGCCGAATTTGCATTTGACTGGATTGATTATTAACCCGTGCTCTTCTAGTCTCTGAAAAACCATAGTGAGATGCCGCTCGTGTTCTTCCTCAGACGTGCTGGCTACCAGCATATCGTTGAGGTAGACGAACACGAAAGGGAGGTCGCGTAATACTGCGTCCATCATCCACTGAAAGGTTTGAGCAGTGCCTTTGAGGCCGAAAGGCATCCGCAAAAATTCAAAAAGACCGAAGAGGGTTATTACAGCTGTTTTAGGAATGTCCTCTGCTCGAACGGGGACTTGATGATAACCGCGGACCAGGTCTATTTTTGAAAAAATGCGCGCACCCGCCAGATGTAGTGAAAAGTCTTGAATGTGAGGAATTGGGTAGCGGTCATGCGCTGTCGCATTGTTTAATCTGCGGTAATCGCTGCACGGTCTCCAAGAACTGTCGGATTTCGGGACCATGTGAAGTGGTGACGCCCAGGGGCTTTTCGAGCGTCTGATAATGCCTAATTTTTCAAGGGTGGTAAACTCGTCCCGAGCTATGGCGAGCTTGGCCGCGTCTAAGCGCCGAGCTTTGGCGAATACGGGTGAGCCCGTTGTGGGAATAAAGTGTTCGACCCTGTGTTTAGCCACTGTGGCTGAGAATTTGGGAATTGTGAGTGCTGGAAATTGGGTGAGGAGTTGATCAAACTTACCTCCTGCTGTGGTGACGCTAGCCTGCACGGGTGGTGGAGAAAGTCGAGCTGAGCAGGGAATAGAAGCAAAGGACAGTGCATTAACCAAGCGTCTGTTTGCTAGATCAACTAATAACCCATGTGCACACAAAAAATCTGCGCCCAACAAGTTAAAACTCACTGCCGCTACAACAAATGTCCATCTGTAGTTGCGGCCGTGGATGCAGAGGGGCAGGCTCTTTTCGCCAAAAGTGTCGATGATGGAGCCGTTGGCTGCCACCGCTCCATTGCCCCGGGGGCCCATGGCCCGGTCTGCTTGGGAGGGCATGACAAAACTTAGTTGAGCTCCCGTGTCGATAAGGAACTGCTTGCCGGTGTGTCCGTCCGTCACATATAAAAGCTTGCTTTTTTCGCCGAGAACCGCCGCTGTTAACGGCTCTTGGCTTCGGCGTTTTCCCAAAATCGTGAATTTGCAGGGGGGAGCGCATTTGTAAGCCTTCTCGGCGAAGCGGTGGTGGTAATAACAAACGTCGCTCCGTCTGTTGCGTCCTGGCCGTGTCGCTGTCACCGCGGGCTGATTCTGCTCGGTGATTTGTGGCTCCTCGTGGCTCCGGACATCAGTGTTGAGGTCTGCGGATGCTGCTGTGGGTGTCTGTTCCTTGCAGGCGTTGACGAGCCGTTGAGCTTCGTGAGCCAGCGTGCGGAAGTCTTGCTGGGTGCTGCATCGCATGTTGGCAAGCGTCCCTCTCATGTGTGGCGGCAGCGTACTGAGGAATATGAAATGGAAGAGGAAGTTGTCATTGTCCTCTTCTTTAAGTTGCAGCAAGTCCTCCATGAGGGCCTTGGGTCTGCCTCCTCTGTGGCCGTAGACCGCCAGGATCCTCTCGGCTCTCTCCTCGGCTGAGGGGACGTAATTTGCCACGATGGTCGCTTTCAGTTCTTTATATTTGTCCTGGGCCGGCGGCCGCTGGATTATGCTCCGCGCACATCTCGAAGTGGCGGCGTCGAGTTTGGCGACGATGTGATAGAATTTTGTATCGTCAGCCATGATGCCCGCAAGTGCAAACTGGGCTTCAGCTTGCTGAAACCACGAGGCGGGGTCTTCCTGACAGAAGTCCGGCAGCTTGACAGTGACAGCGTTTGTGTGGACCGTCACTGATGTGTCCGCAGGGTGAGAGTGCCTTGCTTCGGCTCTCTCCGCGGCGCTGGTGCTCGGTTGAGCCCTCTCTATCACTTCTGCCGTGGGGGAACGTCGTCCATCTGTTCCCCTGTCTGCATGGGCGCCGGCGTCTGCCTGGGTCGCCACAGATGAGTCGATCGCGGGGGGAATGCCTCTGGTCCATTCTCGCGTCAGGGTCACCAGTGTAGAGGAGCTTGAAATAACGAGGCGATGTGATTCATAAACCAAAGTTTATTATCAGCTCCTCTAACAAGTCTCATCTAGGTGCAGCAGCAGAAGAAGTAAGAGAGCGAACACCTTCGGCTCTACGAACTTATACTCGCACATAACAAAAGACATGCATATCAAAAGCTGACATCCCTCACTATCTTAATCCCCTCTTTTGTCTTCGTACTCCTCCACCTGGCCCTGGGGGGTCAGGGCAACCCATCCGGTCTCCACCGCAGCGCCTGGGATGCTCTTTGATCTTCACTGGTGGTTGAGACCCTTTGTCCTGTTCTGAGGTGTGAAGTCGCTTTTCATATGTAATCACTAAACACTCTCACATGCTTAAACATATGTAGGTTATGGGATCTACGATTAATATAGCCCACATTATTATCATACCGCCGTCACGGGGCTCGCTCATGGAGCGAGCCCCGTGACGGCGGGGCTCGAGAGTGAGGCTCTCCAACAAAGTGTGCAGATGAGCAGTAGCAGAGAATGAGAGAGTGAACATGGATTTCAGTGAGCTTATATACCCAGTCATAAACAATACATGAAAGGCATGGTATTATCAAAGAGACTGCAGACAGGCATGAGACATTTGCATTTGAGAGACACAGTAAGGACAGGATGCATGAACACAATGCATGAATGGCACATTAACATCACAGTAGTGAAACAATGCATGAATGGCACATTAACATCACAGTAGTGAAACGGAAAAAGCCAGAAGTAGCGGGCTGTCTATAGACATTGAATACACACATTACTGTGCCTGTCCCAGCTGTTGTGGGGATTACGCCACACGCTCCCCCCAGAGGGCTCGGCAGGGGGCTGAGGCCTCGATAGTCCGGCTTTGGCAGCGAGCAGGGAAAACTCTGTGCAGGCGGAGGTGGAGGGGGGTGGGGGGTAGTAAGTGCCGGCAGGAGACGGTGAAATCGTCTGAGCCGTGCAAAAATTGCTTGTTGGTCCGCGATGTCGAGGGACTGTCCCGTTGAACGTGCAGAGATCACAAGAAGAAAAATTAGTCACTGGCTCCTCTCGTGATTAAGTCCTGCAAGGATTAATAGCGGCCGTGCAGAAAAAAAGGAAGCGGCGAGGATAAACAGCGGCCCTGAAGAAAAACAGGGGCGGCTGCAAGAAAAAAACAAAAGCAAAGGGACTTGGCATGTTGACTTTAGGTGCGGGCACAACCTTAAAGCCTTTGGGGACCGCAGACTGCTGAATTCCCGTTGTGTGCCATGGCTAAGACCATAAAATCCAGTGAGCAAGCTGCGTGCGTGCCTCAGGTGTACGAGCAAGCCTGAAGGGCCAGTGTGCAGCGGCGAAGAAGGAAGGCGGTCAGTGGAGCCGTATGTGTCCCGTGCCTGGTGCGCCGTTCTCGTAACTCCCCGGTGCGTGTGCCGGGGTTCTGTGCGTGGGTGGGCCTGCTGGAGAGGGAGAGCCAGGGTCAGGGAGCTTAATCATTCCTGTTGTGGTTGGTGAAGATGGGTCATGGTGCGTTCAGGTCCACATGTACTCCGTCGGCCGTGGAGGTCGCCATCGTGGAGAAAGGATGAGGTGCGTGCGCTCTCGTAAGGAGACACAGAATCGTGTGTCAGAAGCTGTGAGAGCGGCCGGTCCAAGCGTGGATGTGCCGATCTAGGCGTGCAGATCTCACCATGAAATGTTCCTCAGCTTTCCCGGGCGTGGGTGGTCTCCGGAGAGTTTCGCCTGGAAACTCTGCGTCGAAGTCTCCCTGAAGCAGAAGGGAGGGCAGATCAGTCAGGCTGCCGCGTTCACTTGTCGTCAGAGAATCACTGCCGGGTGCTGCGTTCGTTGCCAATAGGACACCAGCGTGGCTGTCCAAACCAGAAGGTTGCGATGCACAAAGCGTGTGCATTTTCGGGGTCACCAGTGAGGCGGATGATAAAATAAAGGCAGCGAAGTGAAGGTTTTAAATAGGTTTATTATCATACCGCCGTCACGGGGCTCGCTCCATGAGCGAGCCCGGAGGCTCTCCAACAAAGTGTGCAGATGAGCAGTAGCAGAGAATGAGAGAGTGAACATGGATTTCAGTGAGCTTATATACCCAGTCATAGACAATACATGAAAGGCATAGTATTATCAAAGAGACTGCAGACAGGCATGAGACATTTGCATTTGAGAGACACAGTAAGGACAGGATGCATGAACACAATGCATGAATGGCACATTAACATCACAGTAGTGAAACAATGCATGAATGGCACATTAACATCACAGTAGTGAAACGGAAAAAGCCAGAAGTAGTGGGCTGTCTGTAGACATTAATACGCACATTACTGTGCCTGTCCCAGCTGTTGTGGGGATTACGCCACAAGACCATGTTTCTGATTCATATTTGTTTGTTGAATAATGTTGAGTACTTTTCTCATATTAGTTTGGGAAGTTCTGTTCTTAATAAAACCTGTCTGGTCTGGCTTAATTAGTAGGGGGAGAGAGCGTTCAAGTCTGTTTGCTAATATCTTGGAGAAGATTTTACTATCTACATTGGTCAAACTGATGGGTCGATATGAACTGCATTTTTCAGGGGGTTTATCTTTTTTAAGATTTAATGAGATGTTTGCCGAGTACAAAGAGTCAGGAAGAGAACCATTCTCAGCTGAGTGGAAGTACATCTTTAAAAGAGGGCCCTTTAATGAGTCTTGAAATATTTTATAAAACAGGGCCACATCCATCAGGCCCAGGAGCTTTTCCACCCTGAAGGGAGTTAATTGCATTTCTAATCTCTTCCTCATTTATTGGTCTACCAAGTGCAGCTCTTTCTGTCTCTATAAGTGATGGAAGATTGAGATTTCCTAGGAAATCGTCAATACATTTCTGAGTTTTATTGGATTCAGAAGTATAGAGTTTTTCACAAATTTTTTCCATGATGTCCACTAACCTTTTAGTTTCATAGTGATTTTTCCCATGCTCGTCTTTTAATGACGAGATAGGTTTGAAATCTTGCCTTCCAGCTGCTAATTAAGCAAGCACTCATCACGGTTTGTCTCCCATTTCAAACAATTATGTTTTGCATAAAAGATAGTTGCTTCTGCTTTTTGTGTTCAGAGTTGATCAAGAGATGATCTGATTGATTTAGATTAGTTTGTTCTTTCAAAGATTCCTTTTTCCTGGCTGCACTATAAGAAATTATGACTCCTCTCAAGTAAGATTTAAGAGTGTCCCACATAATTAATGGGTTTGTATCCTTGTTTTCATTTATTGAGGGAAAAAATTAAATTTGTCGTTTTGTGGTGACCCCCACATCCTACGGGACTGGCAGAGCGCTCAGCTTGAGCAATTATCAGAACAGTGAGAGGTATGGACTGATCATTATGCAGATGCGCCTCGCATCCTCTTTTGTCCTGCAGCTCCGGAGCAGAGAGGAATTCCAGCGCCAGTAATCCTTCGGCTGATATGTGTGACTCTGCATGGCAAATCATGCAACCGATGCATGCATCAAAGCATGGCAAATGTCCATGCTTTCCTGCTGTATACTGTGATGCTAATATGCCATGCATGCATTGTCTGTAGCTGGGTATATAAGCTGACTGCATTGCTCTTGCTCTCTCTTTTTGACCTCTCTTTGACAGCTCTTGTGCTTATTGCTGACCTAGAGACACAGGGCTCGCTCCGGCGCGCTGCCACAGCGCTGGGTGAGCCTCGTGATGGAGGATGAATAAAGCACCCTTTTAAACTTCAGTTCGCCGTGTCCGCCTGTACTTATTTCGATCCTCCACACTGGTGACCCCGAAGAAAACAACACCAGGCGAACACCCTGGAGATCATCCTCGACCGGGAAAGCCTCAGAAGCGTCATGGTGCGACCCTCGCCTGAGATTCTGGACCCCCACGCTGGGACCTGCCGAGGGACAAAGATCGTCTGCTCCCTCTCACCGCGCTGTGGATCCCAGAGACAGAGTCGCCCACATCCTTCGCATCCACATGAGCGCACGCGCACCGGGTCCTATCTCCACGATGACTACCTCCAGTGCCAGACGGAGAACGCAGCGCTTGGACCAGAACGCACCGTGACCCGACACGAGCGAACGACAGCAACAGCCTGAAATGGGAAGACTATCGGCGCCGACTGCGTTGAGTCCCATCAAGCTCCCTGACCCTGACTCCCCTCTCGACAGCTGACCTACCATGCACAGAAGCCCCACACGCACATCGTAGGGTTATGAGAACAGCGCAGCTGGAATGTACGTGGCCGCAGCGCACACCACGCACTGGAGACAAGCCGGCTGTACAGACTTATACATCGTCCCCCACTGCTGCGCGTGCCCGAGAACACAGCCGATCGTCACCCTCGGAAACTTCAGGGCTGCTCATGCACCTGAAGCAGACACGCAGCCCGCACACAGGATTTTGTATGGCTCTTAACCACGGTGCACATGGGAATTCAGCCGTCTGCTGTCCCCGAAGGCTTTAGGGCTGTGCCTGCACCTAAAGCCAACACGCCAAGTCCCTCGCACAGCTCCAGCTTCTGTTTTTCTTCACAGCCGCTACGCATCCTCGCAGGACTGAGCCACGAGAGGAGTCAGAGACAATTTTTTCTTCTTCGCACAGCCGCTGTGGATCTCCGCCACGTTCAACGGGAAAGCCCCTCAATATCGCGGATCCACATGCAATTTTTGCGCGGCCCGGACAACTTTGCCGTCCTGGGCCAGCACTTGCTACCCCCCCCCCCCACCTCCTCCTGCACAGAGCTTTTCCCGCAGCTCGCTTCCAAAGCCGGCCGATCGACGCCTCAGCCCCCTGCTGAGCCCTCTGGGGGGGGCGGTGTGGTGACCCCCACATCCTACGGGACTGGCAGAGTGCTCAGCTTGAGCAATTATCACAACAGTGAGAGGTATGGACTGATCATTATGCAGATGCGCCTCGCATCCTCTTTTGTCCTGCAGCTCCGGAGCAGAGAGGAATTCCAGCGCCAGTAATCCCTCAGCTGATATGTGTGACTCTAATGCAAATGTCCATGCTTTCCTGCTGTATACTGTGATGCTAATATGCCATGCATGCATTGTCTGTAGCTGGGTATATAAGCTGACTGCATAGCTCTTGCTCTCTCTCTTTTTGACCTCTCTTTGACGACTCTTGTGCTTATTGCTGACCTAGAGACACAGGGCTCGCTCCGGCGCGCTGCCACAGCGCTGGGTGAGCCTCGTGATGGAGGATGAATAAAGCACCCTTTTAAACTTCAGTTTGCCGTGTCTGCCTGCACTTATTTCGATCCTCCACAGTTTCAAAAATAACACAACTGAGGGATTATTTAAAAGTGAAGGGTTAAGACGCCAGTTATGTAAAGTTGGTTGAGGAGTAGGTGGTGAGATTGTGATATAGACATCTGCATGATCGGATAATAGATGAGTACCTATTACACATTTCTCGACTCTCTCTAATACTGTTCTTGAAACAAAAATGTAATCAATTTGAGAAAAACTTTGGTATAGGTGACAAAAGAAGGTGTAATCCTTATCTTTGGGGTGGAGAACTCTCCAAGTATCAAATAATTGCAAATCTATTGATAAGAATAGCCACACCTCTCTTTTTTTGTTGAAAATGATGAATAGTAAACTTGTCCAACCCACTCTTTCTTAAGTTTTCCATGCTCCTTGTCATTGAGGTGTGTTTCCTGTAACAGGGCAATGTTAGTTTTCTCCTTTTGAAGTCAGAATAACAATTTCTTGTGTTTTACAGCATGATTAAGTCCTTTGACATTAAAAGATATATTGTGGCCACACATGTGACCTACTTTGTGACTTATTTAAGGCCTCACATTTGAGATAAGAACAAAGACAGAATTTCCTTGGAGATAACAGGAAGCTGGAAGGTGTTAGCTTTGGTATGCAAAGCCTGAGACTGTGGGGGTGATATTAAGAGATTATAGAGGAGATGCATTGTTACTGGTGATTATAATGCAATGTGACTTGTGATGCAAAGTGATGTGATTATAATGCAATGCAACTTATGATGCAAATTGACTTGTGAGCTGTGAGAGTCCCGGGCATTTAAGGGACGAGAGTTTCCTGTGATATTCTCTTTCTTCGTTGAGATGATGGTGAATGTGAATAAAGCTGCTTTGAGAGAGATCAGTCTCGTCCTTTTCACATTCCCACACTGGTGACCCAAGACGTAGCATGCAACAACAGGAGAGTTCCCCGGGGCCAGCCTCGTCAGGAGCACCCAGCCAAGCGAATGCCGCTACGGTCCAGCTACTGGACTTTTGTCAGAACAATCCGCGCTCCTGGTTTCACGCGGTTGAGGCACAATTCAACCTCCGGGGAATATCAGTAGACGACACAAAATTCTACCATGTGGTCGCAAGACTGGACAACCACACGGCTCAGCACGTGGAGAGCCTTATCGAGCAGCCGCCAGACAGCGACAAATACGACATGTTGAAGGCTGCACTCATCCAGCACTTCACCCCCTCTGTCGAGGAGTGAGCAGAGAGACTCCTGGCGCTGACTGAGTTGGGAGATGACACGCCCGTTAAGCTGATGGAGAAGATGTTGAGGTTGAAAGGCTCAGATGACGACGACTTCATCTTCACCCACCTCTTCCTCAGGACCCTACCGTCGGCGATGAGAGCGACCCTGACCAGTTCGCCGTTGTTGGCCCAGCGGGACTACCGCGTGCTGGCCCGGGAGGCGCAGCGAATTGTCAACGCCAGCAGACAGCGCACAGCCACGGCCGCAGCAGCGGAACTCGGCGCGACGACCGCAGATGGCAGGCGGCCAGGGGCAGCAGTAGCAGACCCACCGACGACGGCGGCGGCGAGAGCCAGGGAACGTGGAGGAGACGTTCTTTGTTTCTACCATCGCCGTTTTGCAGAGAGAGCACACAAGTGTGTACCACCGTGCCAGTTTCAGCATTCGGGAAAACGCCCAAGACCGGGGGGTCGGTAGCAGCCGCGGCCCTGGGGAAGAGAACAAGCTGCTCTACTTGTTGGATGCTCGCTCGGGGAGGCAGTTCCTCGTGGACACAGGCTCCAGTTGAGTTTCATCACACCTTCCTACGCGGACAGGCTAGCAGGTTCCAGAGGTCCCGGGGGGTGACAGCAGGAACGGCTCAGAGATTAAGACCTTTGGTGAGAAGACCTTGCTTCTGTCTCTACACGGCCCCGTACATTTGAGTGGACTTTTGTTATAGCAGCAGTGAATTTCAATATGTCGGGGGATGATTTTTTGTGTCACATGGTTTATGGTTGATCTCGCTAACAGGCGCCTGGTTAATGCATTTTCTTTTGATTCTATTCCCTGTACAGCGCGAGTGGCCCCGCCAACAGCACAAGCCAACGTCACAGCTGCAAGCTGTAAGTTCCACACACTGCTCACTCAGTTCCCAGCACTCACGGTCCCCACATTTTCAGCAACAGTCACTAAACACGGGGTGGAGCATTTTATTACCACTACCGGACCGCCCGTTTTTGCAAAAGCTCGGCGCTTGGACGCAGCTAAACTGGCCATAGCGCGCGAGGAGTTCGCCAGCCTGGAGAGGTTGGGCATTATCAGGCGTTCAAAAAGTCCGTGGGCTTCCCCGCTACACATGGTCCCGAAGGCTGACGGATCATGGCGACCTTGCGGGGATTTCTGCAGGTTAAACAACGCTACAGCGCATGACCGCTACCCAATCCCGCATATCCAAGATTTTTCTGTTCATTTGGCAGGGGCTCGTGTTTTTTCTAAGATCGATTTGGTCCGCGGTTACCACCAAGTCCCAGTGCGCACTGAGGACATACCCAAAACAGCGGTAATAACTCCATTTGGCCTATTCGAGTTTTTACGCATGCCATTCGGGCTTAAAGGGGCTGCACAGATGTTCCAACGCATGATGGACGCGGTGCTACGCGATCTCCCTTTCGTGTTCGTCTACTTAGATGATATTTTGGTAGACAGCGCGTCCGAAGACGAACACGAAAACCACCTAGCCACAGTTTTCCGGAGGTTGGGAGATCACGGGTTAATAATCAACCCAGCGAAGTGTCAGTTCGGGGTGGCGCAGATTGATTTTTTAGGACACCGCGTCTCCCCCGAAGGAGCAGTTCCGCTTCCTGACAAAGTGCGCGCGGTGGCAGATTTTCCCCGGCCGCAGACGGTCAGGGCGTTACAGGAGTTTTTGGGAATGGTGAATTTTTATAACCGTTTTCTCCCCCGCGCAGCGCAACTCATGCAACCACTGTATGCTGCGCTCAAAAAACAGAAACCCGCGAATAAGGTCGAGTGGTCCCGGGAGCGGGAGCAAGCGTTCTCGGAGGTTAAAGCAGACTTGGTAAAGGCTGCGTTGTTGGCACA
The DNA here is from genome assembly GCA_020510985.1 of Pholidichthys leucotaenia. Taxonomy (NCBI): domain Eukaryota; kingdom Metazoa; phylum Chordata; class Actinopteri; order Cichliformes; family Pholidichthyidae; genus Pholidichthys; species Pholidichthys leucotaenia. Next base: position 282,058,189 of record CM035844.1, read on the forward strand.
CCAGACCCAACGGCCCGCATAGCGCGCACTACTGACGCGTCTGATGTGGCCATAGGGGCGGTCGTGGAGCAGCACGTAGCCGGGGTTTTGGCATCCCTCGCCTTTTTCAGCAGGACCTTGCGCGATAGTGAATGTAAATAGAGCGTGTTCGACAGGGAGCTGCTGGCTCTCCATTTGGCCATCCGCCACTTTCAGTTCTGGCTGGAAAGGACGCCCGTTTCACCGCGTTCATTGACCACAAGCCGCTAACATTCGCGATGGCCAAGGTTTCCGAACCTTGGTCAGGCTGGCAGCAGAGACAGCTGGCCGCGATTTCAGAGTTTACCACTGATATTCAGCATGTGGCGGGCAAACTGAATGTAGTGGCAGATTGCTCTCGCGCGCCATGGCGGCTCCAGTCGCGTAGGGATAGATTACGCAGCCATCGCCGCGGAGAAGGTTAGTGACGCGGATAGTGCGCGCGCTCCAGTCTGGACCAACAGGGTTAAGGCTGGAGAACAGGGTGCTGCAAGACGGTATGCCCCCCTCTAATCTGCGATGTCTCCACTGGACGGCGCGTACGGTAGTACGGCCGCGTGGCGCCGCCACGTGTTTTACTCGATTCATTCTTTGGCGCACCCTGGAGTGTCGTGCGTCGGTCAAATGGTAGGAGAGAAATTTGTGTGGCGAGTCTTCGCAAAACATGTTAAAGAGTGGGCAGCCGCCTGCAGGCGTCGTCAAAGAGCCAAAGTACACAGGCACACGAGGGACTCCTTTGGAGCCGTTTCACATTCTGGCAAAGAGGTTCGATCACGTTCATGTGGACCCTCGTGGGCCCCCCTCCCACCGTCACAAGGGGTGCACACACCTTCTGACAATGGTGGACCCGCAACACGCGCTGGCCTGAAGTGGTCCCGCTGGCATTCATACCACAGCCGAGGAGGTGGCTGCGCACGTTTTTAACAGCTTGGGTGGCGCGCTTTGGCGTTCCATCGGACATTACGTCCGACAGAGGCCCTCAATTTGTGTCCAAACTTTGGTCGACAATGGCCCGCAACCTGGGTGTCACAATTCACCGCACAACCGCATACAATCCGCAGGCTAAGGGTTATGCGAAACGTTTTCATAGGTCATTGAAAGCGGCTTCAGAGCGTCACTGACGGATGCAAACTTGGGTAGACAAGTTACTGTGGATTTTATTGGGGTTGCATTCTGGCGCCTAAAGAGGACTTAGAAGCACTCCCCAGTGGAGCTGTGTTAGCACATCACACTTCGGCCGCCTGGGTGTTTCTCCCAGATAAACCGGCTCCAGACACTCCCCGTCTCAGCTGTTGCGGAGAGTAACATATAATCAAGCACGCTGCCCGGTCTCCCGTGCACCACAGTTTTCCCCGCGTTTTTGTTGCCTAAGCTTTGAAAACGCGGAGTTTGTTTTTATCAGACATGGACGCGCATCGCACACCACTGCGACCACTTATGATGGGCCGTTCAGAGTGTGGGAAACGGGACAAGCATTTTTTGCTAGATTTGGGGGGGTAGGAAGTGAAAGGTTGGCATAAACAGACTCAAACCGCTTTTGTGGTGGCGGATGAGCAAGTGCTGTTGGCAAGGACCCCCTCGACGCGGCAGGCCACCACCGGGGGGTGTTTCCCAGAGTAATATTTCCCAGATCACCCGCAGGAGACTGACAGAAAGTTTGCACCTTAGACAGCAGCTCCCAGCATGACAGCGCCGTGGAGGCGGTCTGAAACCTTGGTTACAGCAGATACGGGAGAAGATGGAGGCCCAAGCAGCATGTGGATTGATGTACATGATGTTATCAAGCATGCAAACTGTTATTCTGTTGTTCGATCTAAATTGTTTGGGGTGGGTGGGTTGGCCACACACGTGACTACTTTGTGACTTATTTAAGCACTCACATTTGAGATAAGAACAAAGACAGAATTTCCTTGGAGCTTAAAGGAAGCTGGAACGGTGTTAGCTTTGGTATGCAGAGTTGAGACTGTGGGGGTGATATTAAGAGATTATAGAGGAGATGCATTGTTACTGGTGATTTAATGCAATGTGACTTGTGATGCAAGTGACGTGTTTATAATTGCAATGCGACTTGTGATGCAAATTGACTTGTGAGCTGTGAGAGTCCCGTCGGTATTTAAGGGACGAGAGTTTCCTGTGATATTCTCTTTCTTCGTTGAGATGATGGTGAATGTGAATAAAGCTGCTTTGAGAGAGATCAGTCTCGTCCTTTTCACATTCCCACAATATACTTAATTGCATTCATTTAAACCACAATACATGCTTATGCGAAAAATTAGTACTGGCGCCCCCCAAGGATGTGTCCTTTCCCCACTGCTCTTCTCCCTCTACTCCAACGACCTGCACCTCAGAGGACCCTTCGGTGAAGCTCCTGAAGTTTGCGGATGACACCACAGTCATCGGTTTGATCCGGGATGATGATGAGTCTGCATACAGGCGGGAGGTGGAGCAGCTGATCCTCTGGTTGGCAGCCAGACACATCTTGAACTTAACCCAGCCAAAACGGTGGAGATGACTGTGGTTTTCAGGCGACACCCCCCTTTCATTCCCCCCACTCACCATCCTCAACAGCTACAGTGTCCACTGTGGACTCCTTCAAGTTTCTGGGTACCACAATCTCCCGGAACTGAAGTGGTCCTCCCATATTGACACTGTCCGGAAAAGGCCCAGCAGAGGTTGTTTTTTCTGCGTCAGCTCAAGAAGTTTGATTTGCCTCAGGAGCTGCTGGTTGTCTTCTACACCGCATCATCCAATCTGTCTCTGCTTTTCCATCACTGTCTGGTTTGGATCTGCCACTAAAAGGACAAGACCAGACTGCAGCGGATCATTAAGTCTGCGGACGAGGATCATTGGTACCGACCCTACCCTCCATTGAGAATTATATCGGTTCCATAACCGGAAACGGGCGGGAAACATCTGTGCTGACCATCAACCCGGCCACAAACTGTTTGAACTTCTATCTTCTGGTCGTCGTTACAGATCACTGAAGGTCAAAACCACCCGTCACAGGAACAGTTTCTTTCCTCAAGCCATCACTCTGATGAACTCCTAACATTCACCTAGTCATACCTGTTGCTTTACTCATGACTTTTATCCATATTACATTGCACATAACTCTCACACTGCTTTTTACTTCATTCACATTATATCACTGAATCTGAGTCCACATTGAAATACTGTGTGATTGTATATTTTTTCATATATTTCTGCAAAGTGTGGTTAGTCCGAGTAAATAACTGCATATATTCCTGTATATTTTTGCATACTTTTATAGAAACGTGGACAGACTGTAATTTACTGTACCTACTGTGGTTGTCATTGAATCCTTATTTAAATCCTTCACCCTGAACAAACGAGAGCAAGTTTTTAGCCAAAGTCAAATTCCTTGTATGTGTTGTGCTATACTTGGCCAATAAAGCTGATTCTGAATTCTGATTCTGATTCTGATTATATCTACACACTAGTGCAAGTATAAGGTAACATCAAAGAAGGGAAGATAAACCAAAAAAATAAATATAAAAAAATAACACAAAATAACATGGAAAAGATTAAAATTTTAAAAAATTAAAAAAGGGAGAGGAAAAAAAAAGGGGAAAGTAAAATCGGTATACCCAGGCTAACTACTCTATTTTTAGATTATGCTTTAGACATTCCCGAGTACTAAAAGTTTATTCTCACAAATAAATCCGTTTAATTCATTTAACTCGAGCAGTCTCAGCAGCATCAACAGAACAAAAACAATCCTAACAGAAACGTCCAAACGAGCACTTCTCAGGGCTGAGGGGAAACGGCACCTGTTGCACGCACACACAGTCTAGTCCGCTGATCTTCTCCATATCCAACAGTCGATGTGTCGCTGCTCACTCCCGATTCAAATTTCTTGGTGTCTCATTATACTCATGTCGTTACTCTAATATGGTGTAAACAAAGTGGTGGGCTAACTCCATTTAAACCTAGATCACCTTAATCAGTAACCTTTATATATTAACTCTTCAATTATATTTCCACCGTCACAGTCATCCACACAGTTATCCATTATCATGCTCTTACTCGGCTGTTTGTTCACAAGGCCATGCCCATCGTCTCCATGAAGCTTTCAGCCTTTTCTGCCATGTCAAAAGAAAACTCATTATTATTATAGGTGAAGCAGAGGGTCGCTGGATATTGTATCATAAACTTGATGTTTTTCCCGATCAGCTTCTGGTCTCCACTGTTGCAAAATATTTTGTGGCAAATCTTGTCAGATGGTGATTCTTGGTCCTTCATATTCCAGATTTTATTTGCCACTAAGCATTAAAATCTTGGTCTTGTCTGCAGGATAGTGGAGCTTCATTATAACAGCCCGAGGGCTATCTGGTTTAGGGCGACCAAGTCCTCTGTGGCATCTGCCCAGCCTTATCCTACCTTCTTGGGACTCCATATTAAGTTGCTTGGGGAGCCAGGTTTAAGAGAATGATGATACATTCTTTCCTTCAATTCCTTCCTTGACGCCGAAGACTCTGATGTTGTCCCAATGGGACCGTGCCTCTTGGTCATCCATACGATTAGTGAGGGTGGCTAACTTAGCTTCCGCTTCAGCTAACCTATCCTCAAGTTCGGCAATAATATCCTCGGCGTTGGAAATACGACATTTGGCTTCTCCCAAATGTTTTGAGTCCTCCTCTATCTTTGTCGTAATCATGTCTAATTTATTAGAAAACGCAGCCAATTTCTCCTCCATGACGGCTGCCACCTTGGTTGTAATTTCCCTTATGAAGGCAGCGCTATCAACAAGTGGGCTAGCATTATTTAATATTGTGAGATACGGCCATTTTCAACATGTGTGCTGGGGCAATAGAGGGCGCTGGTCGTCGTGTCTGACGAACACAAACTCCGCCTTCTTCAAAGTTTTAGGTACAAAAGCACGCGGAAAACTGGTGGGCAGGGCCCGCCAGCGTGCCTGTGTTTGCGCGACGCTGCAAAAGCTGAGACGGGCAGCTGTCCGCCACCGGATTATTTGGCAGAAATTCCCCGGCCAGCCATAGGGGCTGCGCAAAAACCAGCTCTCTGCTGGGGAAGCTTCCAAATCCTCTTTTTTTCCGCGGAGCACAAACCCAATAAAACCCACGGCAACCTGTCTACCCAATTTGCATCCGTCAGTGAAGCCCTGAGTGCTGCTTTCAGTGGTCTATGAAAACGCTCGCAGCCTGGGACTTTGCACATGAAGGAGATGGACACAACACCAACACTTCAGTTTATTACCTCCGCCAAGGAGGTAATGCTTTTACTACTGAACCACTAATCCTATCATTGTGAATCCAGTTGCTAGTCATATGTTTTCATGGTCAAGGAATCTGAAAACGTACACACAAACACTGTATGGGAGGGGGAACTGTGGCGCTTGGCAGAGGTCTGCCGAGTGCTTTTCTAGTTCCCCATGTTTTTAGCGCGTGATTCGGGTTCTAAATTTGGGAGGTTTTCAATGGTGTGTGTTTGGCTTTGCATTTTTCTAAAGGGGAGGAGAATATTGTGTATGGGAATGTGTGTGTGTGTATGTGATGCCATGCCCACCCACAGGGTGATGTCGGGCGGGCACGGCCCACTCTGTATATAGTCCCAAGTTCCCTGTAATAGTTAGTTGGCTGCATGAAGACTCGCCTCCTGCTCACTCATTTCCAGATGTAGCAGAACCTGTGTAGCAAGTTTTGGTGACCCTAGAGAGGTTCTATAGTAAGAGGGCACAGGGAATGCTAACCTTGACCATTGACCTTTTGACCCCAAACCCATAGTTAGAGGTCACGGTCTCAGGTGAGCCTATGTACCAAGTTTGGTGACCCTCACTTTCTTTGTTGTTGAGATATACTTAACATGCCATTTTGACAATGACCTTTGATCTGGCGATCAAAAAAATCACAGTCACACTTCAGGGTCATAGGATGAACCTGTGTACAAAGTTTGATGAGCCTACAAAACGACGTGCCAAACAGAAACACTGTAAGCCAAGTAGGGCCCCTCTGGGGGTCGCAGATGTGGTCCAGGCCCATGAGGATTTACGGTCGCACAGGATTCGGGCCAAGTGTTGGACGGAAGAACACCAGGGGTGGCTACAGGTGGTGCCAGTACGAGAGGATGCCTATCTCCAGCTGTCAGATGGCTCATGGAGGCACCCAAATGAGCTGCAGCACGCCCGGTAGGAGATTGGTGGGCTTGAGCCTGAACAAGGGACGTCCCCAGTGGTGGTGAAGAGGAGGCGCACCGGGGTCAGATCAGCCAGCAGTGACCCAAGGGGTGGTTCTTCCCCTGGGGCAGACTGATGGTTGGACAGTTCGTTGAGAAAAGAAGGGGGGGGGGACCATGGGTATGTTCTTATTGTTTGATTTGTTTGTGATGTTTAGGTTAAGACACAGCGATATTTTGTGTTGAATTGTTGTTTGTGAATATATCATAGCAGTCTGTCATGGGCGACAATGACTGTTTCATTTAGGTCTAATCAGATTCCTCCACGCATCTGTCCTTAGCCTTCCGCTGCCAGGAACTCCTCTCTATATCCAACTTTTTCAAGTTTCTTTTTACAGTGTCTTTAAATCTGAGCCTTGGTCTACCCTGATTGCGTTTGCCCTCGCATAACTGTGAGTAAAGTAACTGCCAAGGGAGACGCTGGTGGCCCATCCTCTCAACATGTCTGAGCCATCTCAGGTTCATCTGTATTAGCATGTCCTCCATTGGTGGTAGACCAGCTCATTTCAACACTTCTATGTTGGTTATCTTGTCTTTCCATGAGATGTTCATTATGACTCGAAGGTGTCTCATCATGTATGCGTGGAGTTTCTTTACCTGAGCTCTGGAGACAGTCCAAGTTTCTGCACCGTACAATAGAGTAGCCAGTACTGTTGCTCTGTACACTTTGCATTTCACACAAATAAAACAGTGATCTGTGTGGAGTTTGCATGTTCTCCCCGTGTTTGCGTGGGTTTACTCCGGGATTTCTCCGGTTTCCTCCCACATGCCAAAAACATGCAGGTTAGGGAGTTAAGGGGCGCTTGCGCACGCAGCGACCGGCAGCTGGTGGCTTGTCACCAGACTGCAGAACAAATCTACCTACGGGTACAAAATAAGTCCAAAAAAAAAAAAAAATAGACACATGTCGATTGTTCCACAGTCTCTCCCTCAAGTTTCCAAACACAGCGCTCGCTCTTCCCATTCTGAGAGATAGTTCATCAGAATCAGAATCAGAACTAGATTTATTGCCAAGTACATTCACAAGTAAATAACTGGTAAATATACGAGGGATTTGACTTGACACTGAGAACGTCAGGTGACATTTTCAATGACGCGGCAGCCATGAGGCGCCTGTCAGCAGAGAAAGAACAGGATGCAATGGGGAAGAGGGGGGTAAACACAATAGGAGAGAGAGAAAAAAGCATTGATTGTCAGAATAACGTTCATATATGATCGATATTATGATTACAAGAAAAAAACTCTCAATGCACAATTAGCAGACAATAGAATCCATACAATGACACAAAGAGAGCAGTGAATGAATAAATCTTCAAGTCAGTATAGTGAGTCAGTGTGAGTGTGTGTGTTGAGTGCAATCAATGATATCAGTTGGAGAACAACAAAAGTCTCTTCCGCAGCAGATGTTATGTCTGCCGTCTGAACAGAGGCGCGTGTCCTTGGCACGGCAGATGGAATAGTTTGCCAGACCGCTGGCTGTCCTTGAGAGTCAAATGCTGCCCGCCATGTTATGAAATCAAGTATACTGAAGATAATCTGGAGGACTGTGAGCTGAGGGCGTCAAAACAGGTCGAATAGCACTGACTTCAGAGAAAAAACTTTTTATTCTCTTACAGATTCAGTGCTCAAATCCTTCATGGCTGGACGTTGAAATCGAATCCTGGACGGCTCTCAGCGTGATCGTGATGTAATCCATTTTCCTGTACAGTTCTCCATTAGCCGCTGTCAGAGTCCTGCCCAGTTGGTCAATTTGATGGATGAGCCTCGCCGGGTCCGCTTTTTGATAGGCTCCGTCCATCTTCTTCAATTTGCGGTACACCAGAACAATCCCAGATCCAATCAGTAGAATTCCGATGACCATTGCTCTGAAGAGGTATAAATCTTCAACATCTTCGATAGAGAGATCACACAGGCACAAGAGTTTCCAATTACTTGTGTCCTTCAAATAACCCGCGGCAGCTGTTCCTGCGGGGCAAATCGGCTCCCCCGGGCCAGTTTTTCTCGTTGAAAAAACAGTGTCAATTGCGTTCAAAGCCCAGCTTATTAAATCCATAATTTCGTTGCTCTGTACACTTTGCATTTCACACAAATAAAACAGTGATCTGTGTGGAGTTTGCATGTTCTCCACACAGATCACTGGAGTTCATCCTCCAGCCTCGCATTCTCTGAAACAGTACTCCCGAGATACTTGAAAGTCTTACACTTGACTAGTGGCTCTGTACCAATGCTGATCTATTCTGGTAGTGATGTTGATAACTGGAACTTTGGTGGTTGATAAAGGCACTCTGTCTTCTTGATGTTGATTTTGAGGCTGAATTGGCTAGCTGCTCTTGCAAATTTCTCCACTAAAGATTGCAAATCTTCCACACTATGTGCAACTAGAGCACTGTCGTTGGCAAAGAGCATTTCTCTTATTACCTTTATCGATGTCTTACTCTTGGCTTTAAACTGTGCCACATTGAACAAGTCTGCTTCTTTCCTTGTTTGAATGTATACTCCTTCTGAAGTGTCTTTGAAGGCCACCTCAAGCATAGCTGCCAGATATAGCTGCCAGATATAGCGAGAAGAGTGTAGGCGACAGCACACACCCTTGTTTCACCCCATTGCTTACTGAAAAGTCTTTAGACACTGAACCACTCATTGCCACGTTTGCTTGCATACCTGTATGGAGTGCCTCGATCAGGTTGACAAACTTCTCTGTACAGCCATATTTCTTGAGTACCTGCCAAAGTCCTTGTCGCGATACAGTATCGAAGGCTTTACTGAAGTCAGTGAAAACTACATAAAGCGGCATGCTCTGTTCAATACACTTTTCTTGAACATATTTCAAGCAGAAAATCATGTCCATTGTGCTTCTTCCACTTCTAAAGCCGCACTGGGTTTCCAGTAGTACATTCTGCGAGATGTGTTCATTGAGTCTATTCAGTAGTATACGTGAGAGAATCTTACCAACAGTGGCTAGCAGTGATATACCTTGGCAATTTCCACAATCTTTCCTGTCACCTTTCTTGAACAAAGGCACAATACTTGCATCCTTCCAGTCTTGAGGTACTTTCTGGGCATCCCATATCTCTTGGATGAGCTTGTGTAGGCAGTTGGTCAGCTGAACACCACCAAATTTCCACACTTCTGCTGGAATTCCATCCCTTCCTGGCACTTTACCATCCTGTGTTGTCCCGATAGCTGCCATTAGTTCATCAAGATTTGGTGGTTCATCCAGACTTGATACAGCTGGTTGTTGTACTAGAGCTTCTTTAGCCTCTTCAGTGAGATCTCCAGGGTTGTTTAGTAGTTGGTCAGAGTGGTCTGCAAATCTGTCCAGGATCTTGTCTTTCTCCTGCAAAAACTGTTTCACCATCCATAGCCTCTAGTTGGATCAATTCTTCTTGGTTTGGGCTGTAGATTTCTCTTTCAAACCAGTGAAGATGTTTTCATGTCCTTCCTCTCTGCTGCAGTTTGAAGTTCCTACGCGTTTTTCATCCCACCAGTTGGACTTCATCTCTCTGGTGTACTTCTGTAGCTCACTCTGAGCCTTTGAGTATTTCTTCTTCTTCAACGTTGTGTTACACTGTAGACTTTCCTGCCTAGCTGTATTCCTTGCTTCTTGTAGTTTCTTCAGATGTTCATCATGCTCATCAAACCAATCTTGATGTTTCCGCTCAGGGTTGGCCTAAAACATCACTCGCAGTCTGATTACACCGTATCCTTCAGTGTTGCCCATTTCTCATCTATGTCCATTCTCTTGAGTTGTTGCTGTCCCAGTCTTTCAAGTCTCCATCCATTTCCTGTTTTAAGGTCTTCCTGCTTCTTTTGGCCTTTCAGTGCACTAGTGTTTAGCTTCTGTGGTGGCTTCGCACACATCCTGCAGTGCTGTTTTTCGTCTGCAAATCCGTAATCTAGATCTCAGCATAACATGATCAGTACCACAGTCCGCACCTCTCATTACTCTGGTGTCCAATACATCCTTATATCTCTCTGCCTTACTATGGTGTTGAATTGTTTACTGTGAATATAAGTGGCAGAATAATCTGCTTCGCCGTGTGGGGTGAGATGGCAGTCTACCCATCTCCCCTAGTGTAGTCCTTTTAGTATGACTGTGTTAGGCCACTTATATTATGTTGACTATTCTTAGGGTGTGTTTCGGGTTCCAAATTGGGGGGGTTCGCAATTGTGTGTGTGTGGCCTTATGGCTTTTTGTGAGGGTGGTGGTGGAGAGAATGTTGTGTTGGCGTTTGGACCCTTATTTGTGTGACACGGGTGGTGACTCCACCTTTCCAGTTCTGCCACCACCCAGGTATAAGAGAGCAGTGAGAGGGGAGGGGGTGGTCTCTTGGCCACTTCTCTGGCCTGGCGGGTATGCTTGTATACTGTGGAGTGTCTACTAATAAACATGTGTCCAGTTCAATACTGGTCGTGTCCTTGGCTCCTACTCCGCGACATAACACATAGTATATCAAACCCTGCACAGAGCTTCACTGGTATCCATCCTCCTCCCAAAGACTCGCTGAAGTAACTGATGCTATAGTGTTTATTTGGCCAAAGGCAAATGTCCAATAAATACTGTATGAGCAACGAAGGCTTCAGAAACATGGTCCAAAACACTGTGTTATGTCTGGAAACCCGGAGAGACTGACAGAGAGTGGTGCTGTTGTGAACACGAACTGTATTACACAAAGTAATATAGCCATGCATGCAGGTCTGTGAGCACCGAGCTCCTATGTGGGCTATGTATCGAGAGAGACCTAAGATGGCTGGGTCTATCTTATTTATAGTGGCTGGCGTGATGGCATCACCAGCTGGCTGCGTCATTCACGCCGCTACCGTGTTAAAAATACCCTTTAAAAGCATTCTCCTCCCCCCCGGAAAAACATAGAACATTTCATGACTTCCTGTGAACTTCATGTGGTAACGTATCGTCACTTCCTGTGTTGCTGGCTGTCGGTGTGGTTTATGGTTAGCTCTCCTCACTCTCCGGAGATTATTGCCTTTAATTGTATTTTAATCGCTTTTTTTTCCCATCGTCACCTCTCACTTCTGTTAACAAGCCTCTTGCACCTGTGTGCACACTCAGTCAGGCCCTAATCACACCCTCTTTAGCCTCTGTTCACCTTTCATTGGTGTTTGTGTTAGCTTCGGGTTAGCCACTAGCTATGGCTACTAGCTCTCCTTCCCCTTCTCCTCTGGTGTGCTCTCTCTGTCAGATGTTTAGCTACACCTCTGCCTCTTTTAGTGATATGTAAATGTAATAAATGTTGTCTTTTTGAGGCGCTCGAGGCGAGGTTGTGTGTTTTGGAATCCCGGCTCCGCTGCATTGAAACACCGTCAGCACCAGTTAATAATGACGGACGCCCCTTTGCTGCAGCAGAGCACCCTAGCTTAGGGCAGCCTTTTAGCTGTCCTCCGGCTTCTACCTCTCCTGAGCAGCCAGGAGAGAATGGGGGTGGGTGACAATGAGAAGAAAGCATAGTCGCAAGCCCCTGGTTCACACACAACCTTTCATGTTTCTAATCATTTTTCCCCGCTCAGTGACACACCTAGATCAATTGACTAGTTGGACTTACAGCCATTGCTTTTCGAAGGTGTAGGAAAAGGGTTTAACACACAGGAGGAACGTCTCAGACATACGCGGGGCAGGTTATACACTTCTCCTTTTTTCTTCTCTCTTACCAAAGTCCGCTCTCCTACCCATAAACATAGCGGCAACTGGCGCGCGCTTTCAACATAAATACGGCGAATTGCCACTAACTATACAGAAATATTTTTACATAATAACTATTTCTAACTCTATAAAAACACACACTACTGAGGGCGAACACTCCCCGTCCTGGCATTACTAATGCCACTACTTCTTCTTAACTACAAACCCGACATATGAAAATGGAGGGCATGTTTGAGTCTCTCAGGTGGGAGATCTGCCATTTTCTGAGCTCTTAGTTTTCCCTTGAGTTTCCTGCACGTTACACAATGGTGGATAAAGGACGAGACCCAGTCTTTTGCAATCTACAAGCCACAGTCCGGCTTGCCTAATTGCGCTTTTCCGTGAACTGCCTTCCTTGATGCACAACTTTGGCATGATAGTGACGGACAAGCAGTTGAGTTACGTGATGCTTGTTTGGGAGAATGGTTGGATTCTCAGATGCTGTGTTCAATGAAGCATGTTTGAGGCGACCTCCAACCTTGATGAGGCTTTCACTCATATAGGATCAAGAGCTACGATGGGACTTGAACTGTGGACGGTTTGGTTGGCATGGAGAGCAGCATACTCATCGGGAAAAGCGTCCTTTTGAACAGACTGGAGGATGAGGTTTACTGGCAGCATCCAACTCCTCTGGAGTGCGTGGCTTGCTACATCGATGCCAGCCCCTGCATGAATGATCTGACAGGTTGCTTGATGGTGTGAAGAACGAGCTTGGTGAATTAGGAATGCAATGGCACGTACTAATGAGTTCCAACTTGAAAAGCGCTGAAGCATGCTGGTAAGGGCCCGTTCTTCTGAATGTGAGTAGAAAAGGTAGCGACTTTTTCTGATTTCAGAGTCTACTTCAGGCTTGATTAACTCAAAGGATTCAGGTGTCCCGGATTCAGGTAGTCTGGTAAAGGAAGTCTGGTCCCTTAAACCAGCTAGTGTCCATGAGCCTGCGATGCAGGTATTGACCCTGGTGGCTAGATCAGCTGGGTTTTGCTCTGATGTGACATAGTGCCACTGTTCAGGGGATGTGGACTGACGTATACGATGAACGCGGTTATGCACATAGACATAGAAGCGCTTTGAATCATTGCAAATGTACCCAAGAACCACCTTGCTATCACAGTAGAATTTGACAGCGTTTGGTTTGTGATCAAGTTCATCCAGAATGAGCTCCGCCATCTCAACCGCTAGAACTGCTCCACAAAGTTCAAGGCGAGGTATCGTGGGCTCTGGTTGTGGTGAAAATTTTGCTTTCCCAAGCACAAATCCGACTTCGCATTGTCCTTCTGCATTGACTGTCTTCAGGTATGCTACTGCCGCAATAGCCCAACTTGAAGCGTCAGAGAAGATACACAGTTCGGTGTAAGTGGACTTAGAGAGGGAAGCTGGTACATAGCAGCGTGGCACCTTGAGGCTGCTAAGATCTTGGAGGGACATTTTCCATGTTTCCCATGTGTCCATTTTGTCCTGAGGGAGAGGAGCATCCCAACCTTGGACACCATTCGACAGTTCACGTAACAAGAGTCTGCCTTTGATTGTCACTGGTGACGCTAGTCCCAAGGGGTCGAAGATGCTGTTAATTGTTGACAGAACCACGCGGCGGGTGTAGGGTTTGTCATCAACGGCAACCTTGAACGTGAAAGAGTCAGTGTTTATGTCCCAGCACAGGCCTAGACTTCTCTGAGCTGGTAGGGTGTCATCGCCGAGACTCAAGTCTTTAATACCAGTGGCCAGGTCTTCTGGCTTGAAGGCTTGCATGACTGAGACACTATTCGAGGCGATTTTGTGGAGCTTGAGATCGGACTCGGCTAAGGATGCGCATGTGCGCTTGAGCAAGTCTACGGCTGCAGATTCAGTGGGGAGCGAAATCAACCCGTCATCTACATATAAGTGTCTCTCAACAAAGTGTCTTGTGTCTGCTCCAAACCTTGGCTTGCCTTTCTGGATAGCCCTGTGTAGGCAATAGATAGCTACCGCTGGCGATGGGCTGTTTCCAAAAACGTGCACCCGCATGCGGTACTCCTGCACCTCTTTTGACAAGTCGTTTCCCTCATGCCACAAGTACCTCAAATGGTCTCTATGGTCTGGCCTGACTAAGAACCCATAAAACATTTGTTGGATATCGGCAGTGACTGCGATGAGCTCCTTCCTAAACCGAATCAGCACGCCGAGGAGGGTATTATTAAGATCTAGACCTGTTAACAGTACTGAGTTGAGTGACACACCAAATTGCTCGGCACTCGAATCGAAGACAGCCCGTATCTGATCGGGCTTCTGGGGATGATATACCCCAAAAATAGGCAGGTACCAGCATTCAGTGTTATCGGTGATGGGTGGCGCTATCTCTGCATGATTGTTCTCGAACAGCTTGTCCATAAACTCTGAGAACTGTTCTTTCATTTGAGGGTTTTTCGTTAAGTTGTTTCTTAGTGAGCCGAGTCTAGACAATGCTTGGTCCCTGTTATTTGGGAGCGGCAAGCGAGGAAACTTGAATGGCAGAGGAGCGATCCAGTTGTTGTCTCCATCCTGGCGGACTTCCTTCTCCATTATCTTTGTGAAGGTCTCATCTTCGAAGGAACACGGCACACTTGTTATCGTTCTCTGTGCACTCAAAAACTTGTCCCCAAGCTTTTCCTTCCACTGCATTGGGTTTTTGAGCTGCGTTTAGAGAGGCCGTCCTTGTGCTCCCCGCCGTAGCATGGTTTCTCTTTGATATAGATGCTGTTAGGACAAGGAGTGAAGGGAGATGGGCGTCCGTTGGAGAGCATGTACGTTTCATAAACGGTGACGGTTGGCTTATGAGCATTAAGGCACACCCTCTCCCACAATTACCCAGCCTAGGTCCAGGCGTTGAGCAAAGGGAGCATTGTGGGGTCCGTTGACATGTTGCCTTTACCTTGTGGACTCGTAGGATGTCTCTGCCCAGTAAGATTGCCATCTGAGCATCTGGGGTCCATACTTGGGGATGAGAGGAGCGAGGGTGTTTAAGTGGGCATGAGCAAGAGCGACTTCGGGCGTGGGTATTTCACCCCTACTGAACTTTATCTCGTTGCATTCAAGGAGAGGAGGGGAGGTCTAAGCGTGGGCCTCCACCTACTGGGCTCGTTTAGGAACCTCACTGCTTTCCCTGCAAGCTTTTCAGTTAAACCAGCACATGTTCTCATGAGGTATGGTCAGAGGGTTACCCTTGATCCCAAACAGGCTCGAAGAATTCGGGACGGGCCAGCGATTTATTACTCTGATCGTCAAGGATTGCATACATCTTAACGGAGCGTTCTGGTTGGGCCTTTGGAGAAAACTCGAACTAGACATACCTTTGAGCAAGAACGTGGGGGGATTACCTTCGCCGCAGATCTCAGTGCACCGTGACGTTACCTCAGGTGGCGTGTTGTCTCGGGGCTGAGGCTCTGGTTCAGGTGTGTTTCCTGGCTGGGGTTGCTGACTTGAATCGGGATGCATGGCAGAGCAATGCCTCTCACTTTGGCACTCCTCGCACTTGAGTTTTATGTCACAGTTCTTTATTGCGTGCGTGGGAGAGCAGCAGCGAAAACATCGTTGTGTTCTTTGAAGTATGCTTCGCCTCTCTTGTAGCGGTTTATTCTGAAAAGCTCTACATTGGCTAGAGGATGCATTTTCTTATGGACTGGACAGTAGCGTGTTAAATCGTCCTCTTTAGTACTAGGCGGGAATCAGTTGTGTCGACCTCTGTTTGTGTTTACAGTTAGAGGCGTTCTGTAGCTAGTTTGTTTGAATGGTGGTCTCTCACCTTTGCTGAAGGGTTGGCTGCGGCATGTCGCAAAACTTGGGTCATTTCTTGCTTTAGCCTCGTCTTGGACAAACTTTACAAAATATGAGAAGGAAGGGAAGGTTACGTCATATTTTTGTTTGTATTTTGAGCCCGCGTGCAGCCATTTATCTTGTAAACTTGGAGACAACTTTTCAACTATGGGCTTAACCCCACGGGGTGTGTCGAGGTAAGCGAGGCCTGGGAGATAAGCTTCATCTTTAGCGACCCGCAGCTCTAAGAGTAAATCTCCTAGTTCCCTGAGTTTTTACATTGTCTCTGTTTGTAAGGTCGAGGGAAGTTATCTAGTGTTTTAAACAAGGCGTTTTCTTCTACTTCTGGCGTAGCAATAACACTCTTCTAACCTGTCCCATGACAATTGGAGAGCAGCTTTGGGGTTAGTGGTATAGACAGCTCTGATTCTTTTAACGTGCTCTGAGGACTCTTACCAAGCCACTTGACTAGGAGATCTAACTCCTGGCTATATGTGAGACCAACGTCTTCAATTGCATTTATGAATGACGACTGCCATGCTCTAAAGTTTTCCGGGGGTGTCGTCAAACTTAAAGAGTCCAGTTGTGATTAGCTCTTTGCGCGCGAGGAACCTAGCAAAGTCTGCCATAGTGGGTCACCATCGTGGGAAGCATGGTAGCTGTTTGGCCTGACAGTCTCTCGGATGTCGATGGATTCATTTTTCACGTACATTTTCTTGAATGTTGGTGGAGAGAGAGTTGTTCGGGTCTCCTCGAGTGAATGATTGCGCCCTTTGTGCGGGTTCGACTTGAGGGTGTTTCTTCTTCAGTTGGTCCGCCTGTGACTTTAGCTGGATTTGGTGGTGCACATGCTCCATAGTTCTCTGTCTGACAGCTTGTAATGGAATTGCGCTCCTTACACTCTCTCCTTCGTCCGACTCGGTAGCTGCAGCAGCTTCTAGAACTTCTGCTTTTGCTGTGGCGGCCGCTGTTTCCTTCTCTATCTCCAGCATCTCTAGATCCAGTTCTAGCTCTGCTTGTTGCTTTGCTTGTTCTTGTTCTAGCTTTGCTTGTTCTAGCTTTGCTTGTTGTTTTTTAATTTCTAATTGTTTCTTACTGTACAAGGCTTTAGCATCCACAGCTTCAGCAGAGGCTCGTGCCATAATGGCTGCTTCCATTACGTTGGACTTTGAGGATAACTTGGAGCTAGAACGTTTGGAGCTGGAGCTAGCGTTGTATAATGATTTGGCTTCAGAGTTCGCCTTTTCTTCTGCCCTCTTCTCTTGAGTGTCGTCCATCGCTGTGTCGTGAATCTTCTCTTCACCAACTGCTGACGTGGCTTTTCACTCTTGAGTGTCGTCCCTCGCTGTGTCGTGGACCTTATCTTCACCAACTGCTGACCTGGCTTTTCACTGTACTGTTATCCTACGTGTTGTATACACTGTGTATGTAACGCAGATTCAACAGCAAGCCAAACTCATTTTTCACCGAGCCAGGAAACCGAGCGTCCTGCTCCTTTATTTCCAGTCTTCTAGACAGCTTACAGTATTTTACAACTGTGGCTCGAGGCTCGATGAAAAGCCCGAGTGAAACTGAAAAGAAATAAAAACAGAAAATAAATACATATAATTAAGCTAGGCAGGCCCCTGGGGTAACACTAATTTCCTGGGAAACAAACAGACACAATACATTAAACAAGCTAGCAGGGCCCTGGGATAAGACTAATTTCTGGAAACAAATCACAATCTAAAAACGATATCAAAATTTACTTCTAACAACTTATAAACTGAACAAACACTAGTTGACTTACAGCCATTGCTTTCGAAGGTGTAGGAAAAGGGTTTAACACACAGGAGGAACGTCTCAGACATACGCGGGCAGGTTATACACTTCTGCCTTTTTTCTTCTCTCTTACCAAAGTCCGCTTCTCCTACCCATAAACCATAGTGGCAACTGGCCGCGCTTTCAACATAAAATACGGGCGAATTGCCACTAACTATACAGAAATTATTTTTAACATAATAACTATTTCTAACTCTATAAAACACACACTACTGAGGCAGAACAGCTGTTCTTCACCCCTTTGCAGTATCTTCATGGGGTTAGTCTCATTTAAAGGAAAACACTCTGAATTTTTTGGCACAACAGTCATAATCTCTCTAAGTGCTCCTGCCACTGAGTAACAAGAAAGTTCGTTTGGGTGTTTTTTAAATATAACAATACAAAATATATAACATACAGCTGACAGATACTGGCTGGAAAACACAAACACAAATGTAGAACCAAGTGTTTCAAGCTCTGGTCAAAATTTTGTAAAAATACCACAAAAAATGAATATATTACACAGCTTTTTTTTCCCAGGTTATAACAAGGCTGTGTCTGTACTGGGAAGAACGGAAATACAGCTTTTTTTATTTTCCGTGCGCACTGAGACGCACTAAGATGCAGAGACGTGACCGCCTCGCGACAATTCACAGAGTTCAAGGGTTAAAAGCTTAAAATGAAGATAGGCTTTAACAAAATAAAACAAAGCCAATTCCAACTTTAAAACAAAGCGAAGACTTATAACTCTAAAGCCTTAAAGCATTTAACCTTTTCTATTTTTTGTTCCTTTCTTTTTGTAAATAAAATCATTACTTTCAAGTGAGATTTAAAGGGTACCTGTGGTGGTCGTCTAAATGCATTCAACTTGAAAACATTAGGCAAAGTATTCGTTATTTGGTTAAATAATTATTTCCAGCCATATACCACCATGGAAATATGCAAATACGACCGCAGGCATGACAAGCCAATGAAAACTCTGGGCGCAGCCATGACACATGCGGATGTGACGTCATATCGTTGCCAATACTCCGCCTATATGAGCGACTAGGGTGCTGTTGTGAGTGTTTTTATTCTATTATGGCTGAATTGTCAGACTCTGAGGAAGAATTCATCCAACATGGCTACAGGTTTGAGCCAGAAAGATCTTCTGAGGGTGAAATTGACGAAGTGGTCCTCACACACAACGCAATTTCGTCTGAAAGGATTCGTCTGTGCCCTGTTCGGAGATTGCGCAATCACTTTTCCGCTAAGATCTTCTGACAAGGTGAGCTGGGTTTGGGTACACAAAAGAAGTGTTTATCTTTGTTTTTTCGCTTATTATTGAGACATCCAAAGGCTTTACATTCCGCCATGTGCGATATCCTATCGCATTGTATGCTTTTGTTTTAACAAGAGCGCCGAGTGTCTGCTCCTCTGTATAGCGGCGAGGGAGGAGCCGAATCATCTGCCGTGTTGCGGCCGTTAGGACCTCAGATCAGACGAGACGACCCGCTGAATTTAAGCATTTATTTATTTATTTTCTACTCGTTTTAGTTCTGCATTTAATATGAACCCTGAGTTTGAAATAAACGTTTGAATTTTGGTCCTCACACACAACGCAACTCGCCGAGTGTCTGCTCCTCTGTATAGCGGCGAGGGAGGAGCCGAATCATTCTGCCGTGTTGCGGCCGTTAGGACCTCAGATCAGACGAGGAGGACCCGCTGATTTAAGCATTTATTTATTTATTTTCTAACTCGTTTTAGTTCTGCATTTATATGAACCCTGAGTTTGAAATAAACGTTTGAATTTGAATTAGAATATCCTGAAGCCACTGCTCATCCGGGCACTCCCAGGCCTCAGCCAATATTGTTCCGGATTGCGGTGCCAACGATATTTCGTCACAGGATGCGTCCTGGCAGGCCATGTAGCTGCCAGTATGGCTGCTCGCATGTTTTGCTGATATAGCTGAACCAGCACATCAGCAATGGATTTATATCACATTGCTTTGAACTTGAATTTGAACTTAAACTAGAACTAGAACGTGAGACAGGGGCTCAATATAATATCTTTTTTTTTTTCATGACCACCACAGGTACGCTTTAAACAAAAATTCACAACCTAGTTGAGGACTGTTCCAAAACTACACTTTGATAACTGATCTGAAAGAAGTCAATCCACACAATTTTTGTTTGTCTTGTGAAATACAAATCAAAATACAGTGTCAACAAATAAATTAACACATATCCCACATTTCTAAAGAATTCCAAAATATTTACTTTCCTTCTTACAAGCCTGGAAGTTGAAACAAACTCCAAAAAGAAGCTTGTATTCCCCTCACTACAAAACAACTCTCAAGGTTAACTCTTGACTCACAACTTTAGCTATAATTAATGAATTGATTTCAAGCTAAGCATTACACAAACGGTTCAAACATGTCGAGTCCACTTGATGAATTGAATGACCTTCAAGTAACATTAGAAGAGTTGGCTTCTGACCCTTATACCCGGTTTCTCCAAACAAGTTCAGGATACTCCACCCAAGATTTGAAGCAAATCAACGAAAAAACTTTTGGACGATTGCGAAACTAACCCACCAAAACCAAAGGAAATCCCCAGTGTGTTAGGAAAGTTTGCACTAGCCTTAGTCGCAAGGCTAAAACGAGCTGAAACCCAAGTACTCTACACCGAAAAGGAACTGGTGAAACAACAAATAACCATCCTTTCTCTTCGGGAAGAGAACAAATCACTTATACAAAAGCAGGAACAAGCTCATATAGAGCAAGAAGATACCCAAGCTATGCTTGATCAGACGTTGCTAAATCTGGAACAAGCAAAGGAAGAAAAGCAACGACTGGAAGATGACAATACCTCACTTCAGCAAGAAAATGAGGAATTGAGAACTGCCCTGCTTCACAAAGAGAACCAACTCAAGGAAGTTGAAGGTCAATTAGACGACACAAACTCCCGACTATAGGATATGTAAACTGCTCCTACGTAAAGCACAACAAGGCCTTCAGGACGTCAAAGAAGAGCTGGAAGACTACCGCAAATGAAGGGATCCAAGACCAGAAGCCATGAAAAGGCCGGTTGCTTCGACAAAGGGAGGCATCCCCTCATGTGATGGGGAATCCCCCAGCGCACGCTTACCTGACCCGTTCGGACCTGAACGGCAACGTGAAAGACATTGGCAAATTCCGTCCGATGGAGACCTCAATAAGATTGCTTGCCACGTCACAAAATTTGACCATTCAACCAGTGGGTCACCTGATACCAGGGCTTATTTGCAAGACATCAGCTACTACTTGTGTAAATACCCCGATGCTACAGTTGACCGATTGCTTTTATTTGATCACGTTGACATCCAACAGGTCGGTATCAAAATTTATAGATCGGCAACCTTTGACATCAAGATGAAACCACCGGAAACTCTACGAAGTCATTGAAAAGGAGTTCTCTGACGACTGCTTACAGGCGGGGCTAGCGACAGCCCTAGCTGTGAAACCAGGGTCGCTAGAGCCCCCACAGGCATACTACCAGCGACTCCTGCATGCATATTTTGGATCTCAAAACACACCTGAGATGGAAGAAGACCACAATTTCAAGGCTCTTTTCATTCAGAATCTCCCATCCCCACGGGTTGGACACCACCTTGGAGTCATGACTAACCCAAAGTCAAACACGATAAACCAGCTAAAAGAGTTTGCACATTAGCATTCCAGAAACAGCGACAAAGCAATCAGAAGCATACCGAGCCTGTCGCGGTGTTAGCTGTCAACACCGCGTCGGACACCCTGGACCTAGAGGGCGCCCCAAGGCCAGCCCCTGTTCCAGCATCTCGGTCACAAATAAAACAACGGCAGTCCTCTAGTCAAGATAAGTCGAGTCATGACCCGGCAAAATTTTTGACACCAAGTTCCAAGCCAACATCACTAAAACCTGACTACCGTCGGAGGTTAAGCCCACCAGGTAAGTCACGAGAATATGGTACGGATACCCGGGATGACAGATATCGATTTCGAGACTCGCATAACCGCGGGAGATGGTCACCTCCCTCATACCACCGGAAAAACTTTGAGAGGGAAGCAAGACAGATAAGTTTAGCTGGTAAGTTTAGCTCCAAACCCTGGGAGAAGAAAGAAAAGGCCATTTTCAGCCGAGAAGACCTGGAAACTCTCCAACGTATACTTGACGAACTGAAGAGGAAAAAAGAGGTGAAAGAGGACAAGAAGCCAGATGTCCTAGCCATAAATATTGTGACCACCCCAAACGATCCTTTAGGGTTGCCACAACTCAACCCTGAGGAATCTCCTACTACAAAGGGGAAGGATACCGAAGACACAACCGAGCATCCTCCACCCAAAACTCAGGAGGAGCTCCAAAACGCAATAGTGCCATTTTGATAGTCCAGCTACCTGGGAAACCTTACTCACCCGAAACAGGTGACTCTTTAATCTGCGTTGAACCACCGGTCTAACAATTTCTGTGTGATTTGACCGAAAGGGGGGTTGCACGAAAAATTTTTCCTTTCATTGACCCTGGAAGATGTGATGACGCATGAAGTCCTACTGGATACCGCAGCGGACATCACACTCATGTCGCAGGACTTTTTTGAACACCTACGTGTCGCTGCTAA
The DNA here is from genome assembly GCA_020510985.1 of Pholidichthys leucotaenia. NCBI lineage: Eukaryota > Metazoa > Chordata > Actinopteri > Cichliformes > Pholidichthyidae > Pholidichthys > Pholidichthys leucotaenia. Next base: position 282,080,301 of record CM035844.1, read on the forward strand.
CCATGCGCATAAAGACTTGAAACTAAGACCTTGCTCCTTAGCTATTCAACCTTATGCACCCTCAAACATGACTGTGTCACACATGTCCATTGATAAAGATCTCCATGCGGCCCATGACCTTGATCCATCCGGTCTATGTGTCCATCTCAATCAATTCCATTTGCTGATAGGCAAGGATCTACCTTAATCGCTTTGAGCTCTGATAGACTTCAAGAATCTCAAGCTATGGGATCAAGTTCGACACCTCTCCCAACCACTCTACCTGAAGCAAACAGATCTCAGTGCTACACTCTTGACACCTTGGATGTTCCAGGAGTCAATCCACTCACACTGCTGGCCCAACAAAGTTTGACGGAAGATGACTTTGGGGACCGAGCTGAAACAGGCACCCATTCCCATGTCACCACATCAGACAGCCCAAACCTGAAATGAACACAGTTCATTCCTTTGCACCCTAAAGCCAGGGGCAGTTGACAAAGAGTACTGCCCCCAAGTGGTCAAAGGACTAGTTATCCAAAGCTCCCACGTAGAAGACATGGTACCGGCTCTCTGGGCTGATAAATCCGCCATCAGCCAGACACTTTTCTACTCTCTGCACGAGAAATACCCTGGACCTTATGTCACTTACAAGTCTTTTCGTTTCCCCTGCTGGGACTAAATTCAAACAAAACATTGATCACCACAAGTATCTGCGCCCCTCCACCTTCAGTGGAACCACAGACTGCCAATGCATCCTTTTCTTGGTCGTTCCCGACCTCGCCACATGCAGGTCTATATTGCAGTGATCTTCTTGTGAGACTCAGAACCCAGGTTGATACCATAAACAATGTTTTATGGTCTCTCACCCAGTCCGAGACCGTCACCTCTACACCAGATCTCAACACTCTAAAGTCAGGCAAGACCATCCCTGCAGGGCCTACCAGGTACTGAACACCTCAACATTGTCTCATACCTGCTAATGTCACAAGCTACCCGGTCCAACTATGCATTCAGACCGGGCAGAAACTCATATATCCACAAGCATTTTTCAAACCGGCTCCTTTGCTTGACGATCTAGGCTTAACTCTGGAGGCCACGCCCCTTTTAAGTCTAGAATACAGAACCACCACATTGCCGGTAAACAATCCCACGGCAGAGACCATCATCCTGCCCAAGGACACGCTCTCAGCTGGCTCATCACCACGGATTTCCACGATTTCGAACTGACTGTTCCTGTGCTAGGCGGCCTCCCTGATTCTCTTTGGGCCGGCTCTCTTGAACCTACAGTCATTTACACTAAGCCTTCTAAGGCCATCGCTCTTGTGTCAATGCCAACCCCTGACAAAGAGTCAGTGGGACGAATTAACTTGACCAACCATGACCAAATGCTTGACCAAGCCACTGAACTCCTTCCATAGGCGTCCAATCAGCAGACCAATGACAATCCCAGCAATGCTCCACCAAAATCGGTCCTCACTATCAACGAAGAGATTGCACAGGTGGTAGCTGATGCTGATGCCCTAACCTCTGACGAAGAACGTGAAAAACTTCACCAGGTTCTTCTTAAGTATGAACAATCCTTCTCCAAAGACTCCTTGGACTCTAGACTAACCACAATCCACTCAGTACACATTCCTACACCACCTGACGCTCCTCCCACCTACGTCAGGCAGTACAAGATTACCTTGGCCTCGTACGGCCCAGTACAAGAAATAATCGATGACCTACTGGACCGTGGCATAATCAGGCCATGCAACAGTACCTACTTGGCCCCCTTATGGCCTGTCCTCAAGCCCAATGGTAAGTGGCAACTCACCATTGATTACAGGAAATTGAACACTGAAGTTCCTCTCTCAAGGTGGCCTATGACTCAACTGGAGCAAGAACTCCCTAGAGTCAAAGATGCCAAATACTTCTCAACACTGGACATTGCTTCTGGTTTCTGGACTATTGCTGTCCAAGCTGAAGACCAACACAAACTGGCCTTCACAGTTGCAAATCGCCAATATACATTCACCCATTGCCCTTTCGGGTATGCCAACTCTCCTGCAGAGTTCAACATTTTCTTGAACAAAGCATGTCCAGACGTCCAAAACAGAGGTAACCTCATCTATGTTGACGATATTCTCATTCAGAGTCCAACTCTGGACACCCACCTCACTGAAATCGACCATGTCCTTGGCCAGCTCACGCGAGCAGGAGACAAAATTTTTCTCTCCAATGCCAATGATGCCAAACCAAAGGTCACTATGTTGGTCTCTTGGTAGGATTCAAAGGGGGTCCTACCACAAACGCAACAAATTCAAGGTGTCTTAAACATCAAGGCCCCTACTAACATCTCCGAACTGCCGAGCTTCCTTAGGGGTATGCCAACTACTTCACAGTCAGTTCATTGGAGGATTATGCAGACTGCAAAACCCCTTACAGACCTCCTACAAAAGGACACCCCTTTCATTTGGTCTGAGGCTCAAGAACAGGCTATGCTAGCGTTGAAGCAAAAGTTATGCACAGCACCATGTCTGGCCTATCCCAACTGCGACCAACCATTCTCCCTACAAGTGGGGTTCTCTGCCAACTGCTTAAGTGCAGGATTATACCAAATCTACGACCATGACAAACAAGTTGTGGCCTATGCCAGCAAAACCCTCTCTGGTCCGGAACTGAAATACTTGGACTGCGAAAAAGCCCTTCTGGCCACTGTATGGGCAGTCAAACATTTCTCCAACTATGTGGGAGGCCAGAGAATCACAGTTGAGACTCATCACCAACCAGTGGTCTTCCTTAACAGTCAATTCATCAGAGAAGGCGTTGTAACAAATGCCAGAATAGCCTCCTGGTTGATGGCTCTACAAAGCTTTGACGTGGAGGTCCGCTACGCACAGAAGTTGAGAAGCCCTCTTGGCACAGACTTGGCTGCCTGCCAATGGTGCTCCGAGGACATTGCAGGACCATCCATTCATGCAGAGCCACCTACAGTCACTGAAGACCCAAACCATCACTACTTTGACCAGAACATCCATCAAGATATGGTCACCGCTTATGTCGATGGTTGTTCTTTCCACCATGAAACTCACATCCGTGCTGGTGTGGGAGTGGCATGGTTGAACAATCAGCCTTGTGCACCCCACAACTTTCAACTGGGTTCCCAATCATCCCAGTATGCGGAAATCACAGGTGTGCTCATTCCACTGCAACTTGCCATAGACCATGGCATTCGCACATTGGTCATCTGCACTGACTCCAACTACGCACGCCTCAGTTTCACTTGTCATTTAGCACTCTGGAAGGCAAAAGGTTTTGTAACCTCCAACCGCAAACCGGTTAAACATCAAGACCTTTTCAAGGCATGTGATCATCTGGTCACCTTCAACAACCTCCAGGTATACTGGAAAAAGGTCAGAGGTCACTCGCGCACACCAGGCCAGGACAAAGAATGGAATGACCTTGTGGACTCACTTGCAAAACAAGGAGCCATACAAGGCACACCCTGGTCCTTTGATTCTGCTCAGGTGCCGACTTCACAGTCCCTCCCACCCATCCCTACAGTCTGCGCGGTCACTAGGGCCCAGATAAACAGGGCCCAAGATCCGACACAAACCACAGGTCCCCTCGCGGTTGACCCTGTTTTCACTGACGCTGACCTTATCTCTCTTCAAACCCTTGACGCTGCGATCCATAAAATGATACAATTCTCTCGATCCTGAACCTCAATGCACCATCCGACTCGGATCTCGCTGACATTCCAGACTTGAAACCACTTTTTGATGCACAATCGTCCTTGCAGCTGTGCAATGGCATTCTAGTTCATGTTTCCAATGAACTCTCTGCGCCTGTGCTTGTTGTCCCTCGTAACCAGAGGGGGGTGATGATTGTTCATGCCCACGATCTCCCAACTGCAGGACACAAAGGCGTCAAAGTGACGTACAATGCACTCAGACAAGTGGCATATTGGCCATACATGCGAAAGGATGTAGCGGACTACATCAAGGAAGGTCTCATTTGTTGCCAGTTTCAACCAACCAACCCGATTCACCGAGCACCCCTACAGAAAAGAGGCATTTCATTCCCATGGTCTGACCTCCAAATTGACTTGGTAGGTCCCCTTCCACGGTCAGCCAGAGGAAACAAATACTTCCTCACAGTCACATGTGCTTTCACTAAATGGGTCAAGTTCTTGCCTACTCCTAAAGACACGGCAGAAACCACGGCCTACTTGTTGATGAACCATGTATTCTCCAGTTCGGTCTGCCAAGCCGAAATCAACACTGAACCGCGGCACTCATTTCACCGCGAAGTCATGCGACAACTATGGAAACCTTGGGAGTTCAAGCTAACTTCCATATTAGCCACCACCCACAATCCTCCGGACAGGTTGAAATAACCCACCGAACTGTGATCAACATACTGAAGAAGTATGTTTCACCACACCAAAAAGACTGGGATATAAAACTTCCGCTGGTCTTGATGGTCATCCGAGCCACACCCCATGAAGCTAACTGGGGTGTCACCTTTTGAAATGATGACAGGGCCGGCAAATGACTTTGCCCCTGCATTACTCTACCAACCTGGAGGAGGCCAGGTTGCCACAGCTTACACTACCTCACCAGTAACATAACTGACCTGACCAACATCTTCCAACAGACTTTAGCCTTTGCCCCAAAAACATTTGGATCGATCAGCTGAAGGACGCAAAGCCTACTATGACCAGAAAGCCTCACATGACGAACTTCAAGTGGGAGACAAGGTTTTCTATTACGCTTTCATTCCTCAGACAGGACAGACCAACGCACAAGCAGGAAAACTCACTCGGAAGTTCCTCCCCAGGTGGACGGGTCCACACACGATCACAGATAAACTCTCTCCGGTCGTTTACCAAATCAAAATAAGCAAAGGTCGCCAGTACCCCATCTCCAAATGAGTCCATCGTAATCAAATCAAAGCTTACAAAAACCATATGGGACTCGTCGGGGACAACACTGTTCCATTAAGTCAGTAAACAATCCTAAAATCTTGTTTGCGCCCGATAGATAACTGTTAGCTAACTATAAGCCTCAGGTATACTTGGTCGCATTTCTCTCCCTCAATCAGGTAACTGCATTAAACCTTCAAAGGGAAAAGTTAACCCAAACTAACTGAATTCCTTAAAAATCTAACTTCAGGGACTTCCGGTCTGGACACCATGTGATGAGCAGGCTTAACCGCTGAACTCCCAGACCCAATCCAGTAAAATCCTTGAAAATCAGATTTAAACGGTTATTTGGGAAGGAGTGAAATTCAAAGGACAAAGTCATCATGGCCTAAAGGAAAACAGGAAGAAATCGACATTTACCAGGCCAGGACATGCATCGGCCGGAGAATCTGATCCAGAGGACTTCCATTCAGAAGACGAGGAGCTGAATGTAGCTAACAAAAAGGTTAGCTTGAAAATGGTATTTGAAGAATTAAGACGATTTCGCCGAGAGTGTTGTGCCGAATTTCGTGAATTCAAAGAATAATTAAAAAGGACAAACAGCAGAGTGGACCAGGCCGAGAACCGAATCTTGGAAGCAGAGGAAAGAATAAAAGGGCTTGAAGGATTCCGAGCTGGATCTACACAAAAGGCAGTCAAGGACTAGAGGGCTAAGCTAACCAACCAAGAAGGAAGACTGAGAAGAAGAGCCAACATATACAGAATCATGGTCTGAAAGAGGAGTCGAGGATGGTTTCAACACAATGGTGGAATGCGTGGAATCCTTACTGAGAGAGAAGTTGGATATTCCCCAAACCACCGACTTGAAGATAGAAAGGGCCCACCGTACATTAGCCCCTAGGCCAGCGGCGGAAGTGCCACCAAGATCGGTGGTGTGGAGATTCTCCTATTTCAAAATAAAACAAGAGGTTGTAAGACTGGCTTGGCAGAAAAAAGGATTTATGCACCAAGAGAGAAAAGTCTTCGTGGAACACGATTACGCCCCGGAGGTCCTTAAAAAGCACGGGAATACTACGACGCTAAAAGGTGCTAGCGAGAAAAAACTGTGCTTTCAGACACCATTTCCTGTGAAGTTAAGGGTCTTCTTACGGGTGAAGAGACATGTCTCTATAATTCGGCCGGAAGAAGCAACAGCTGACATGGCGAGAAGGAGGGCTCCTGGTACGTGTTTAAACCCGCAGCAGACCCGAGCGAAAGAATCAAGGCTCAAACGTGGGTCCACAAGAGGACCCTTCAAAATCCACGGGCCCAGCAGGGGAAACCCAGCGCCAGAGCTACAAGGATAAACTGGCCGTTTACAGGAGGGAATAGCGCCCTTTTTTTTAGTCAATCTGCACATCCAACCCCCCTCCTACAAGGTAACAAACATTAAAGGAGATGCAAAATCAGGGCATGTGGTAAATCATTTCATGGAACAGTCATAATATCAGAAACAAATAAGTCTTTTTAATCACAAAAAAAAAACAAAACTTGTTAAAATAGAAATGTGACAATGATCCACATGTTCTCCCCACACTAACACATACTGTATTAGCGTGAATGTTTCGCTGTGAGTGGTGGTGGGAGGGTGCACACATTTTCATAGGTAGTAGGCATAAAAAAAAAAAAAATCCATTTACAAGTTCGGATTGGGATCTGAAATTCACGGTTAAAAACATGGGACAACTTACAGGGGTAAGAGGAGGGCCCTCAACGCGTAACAGAGTTTGAGGAATTTCCCTCAGAGCCTACACTCCATCAAGGCTCTTCCAGGGGTCTCTAAAAGGACCTCAGCTCAGGAAGTTCTTTTGTCAGTTTTTTTTGTTTTAAAGTTTTTATACACTATGTTCTTAATGTTTTTTATGTTCTTAATAGTTCTTTCAGTTTTTGAGTAGCAAAAAGGGGCCCCCCACACTGTTATACTAAATAAGACTATACAATGGAGAAACAGGGTGAACCAAAATAACTCTCATATAATGTAAAAGGGATCCGGAATCCAGTTACAAAGATCCAAGATTCAGGCAAAGATAAAAAAGGACAAAGCAGGAATAATATTTTTACAAGAAACCCACCTAACAGACGTGGAGCACATTAAACTCAATAGACAACGGGTTTAAATGATCTCTTCATCTTCATAAAGTCAGGGAGGAGGAGGGAAGTAGCGACATTGATATCAACCAAAATTACATTTGAAAAAATCAGAACACAAAGATAAGAAGGGAGATACAGTTTGGTAATTGGGCGGCTAGAGGGAGAAGATATCACCCTGCTGAATGTATATGCACCTCCAGGGGCTAACTGGAAATTTTATAAAAATGTATTTGACCTAATGATAACTAAAGCCCATGGTTTAGTGATATGTGGTGGAGACTTCATCTAAGACTGAATCCATACTGGGATGCATCAGGTAATTCCTCACATCAAAATAACACTCAAAGTAGGAAAACTCGGATGCTACTAAAAGAAATGGGAATCTGTGATGTGTGGAGGGAATTCAACCCCAGTGTAAAAGATTATACATTTTACTCAGCGCCACGTTCATCTTACTCAAGGATTGACTATTTTTTTATGTTTAATAGAGACATTGGAAGAGTAAAAACCATGTAAAATAGGACTGATGTATCTCTCTGACCACAGTCCGATCTATATGGACTTAAGTGTCCAAAAATACACAAATAATACATTTTCTTGGAGGTTGAATTCAATTGTCCTGAAAGGACCACTGAAAGATGAATGGGAATCAGATATTCTCAGATATTTGGAAGAAAATGATAATGGGAGAAGTATCCCCTTTAAAACTGTGGGCTGCGTGCAAAGCTGTAATAAGGGGAAAGATTATTGCAAAACTGGCAATCCAAAAGAAACTGAGACAAGAAAAACTAATCACATAGAGTCAGAACTTAAGAACCTAGAAAAAGAACACAAAGGCAACACTCATTCTAATGACTCGCTCAAAATTAAGGAAATTAAAAAACAAATAAAAGAGATCTACACAATAGAAATCCAGAGAAACTTACATTCTGAAACACAAATACTATGAAGCAGGCAGCAAATTGGCAAAATTACTAGCCTATAAATTGAGAGGAAACAACAAACCAGAAAGAGCAATCTACAAAAATCAGAGACCCAGTATCAAAGGAAATAAAATTCAGAATTCAGGATATTCTTAAAAGCTTCGAGAACTACTATAAGAACTTGTACTCCCTCAAAAAACATAAAAACGCATCCAAAGCATTCCTAACACATTAAACCTTCCCCAACTTACTGAGTCTCAAAATAAAACACTACTGTCAGAAATACAACCTAAAGAATTGGAAAAAGCAATTATGAAACTTAAAGCTAACAAATCCCCAGGAGCAGATGGCTATACAGCAGAGTGGTACAAAACCTTTAAACAGCAACTATCTCCTCTCCTCCTGAAAACATTTAACTATGTCCTCCACACAGGGGAAATCCCCCCCCTCCTGGAGAGAAGGGGTCATTGCAGTCATACCTAAACCTGAAAGGGATAAACTAGAATGCTCCAAGTACAGACCAATCAGTGTATTAAATCAGGACTATAAGCTTTTTACCACTATCCTTGCCTAAAGGTTAGAAAATATACTGACAGACTTAATTCATTTAGACCAAACAGGTTTTATAAGACAAAGACAGACACAAGACAACATTAGACGCACTTTACACATAATTCATCATATAAAAAAATATAACTTAAATGCAGTCATATTGGGATTAGATGCTGAAAAAGCATTCGATTCTGTTGACTGGTCTTTCCTATATAGAATCTTATCCAGTTTCAATTTTCATAACAACTTCATTAGAACTATACAGGCATTATATAAAAAACCAACAGCTAAAATAAGGATTAACGGTAATTTATCATCATCTTTTGAGCTGGAAAGAGGATGTCGTCAGGGCTGCCCCTTGTCTCTACTGCCTTTGCAATCTTCATAGAACCTCTGAGCCAATGGATAAGACAGAATCAATAATTCAAGGTATTACACTTGGTCAGAAGGAACATAAAATAGCACTCTTTGCTGATGACATTTTAATATACCTGGGGCAGCCGGACACCTCTTTACCAGAACTAATCTCAGTTTTTTCAGAGTATGGAGATTTATTGGGGTACAAATTAAACATGCATAAAACCCAAGTTTTAACATTCAACTATGACCCAAATCATTATTTACTAAGCAAACTCAAAACTAACTGGGAGATGGAATCGATGAAATATCTGGGGGTCAATATCCCGAAACAACCCAACAAAATTATAACACTAAACTATGATCCACTGGTGGCAAAAATAAAATCTGATCTAGCAAGATGGAATATGATACCATTCTTGGGTACTGCACAAAGAATTGAAGCAGTCAAAATGAATATACTTCCACATCTTCTATACCTTTTCCAAACAATACCGGTAGAATCTCCCAAAAAAAACATGGCAGGAGCTGGACAGAAGGATCTCAAGATTCATATGGCAGGGCAAGAGACCTAGAATCAGATATAGAACCCTACAGCTAAACAAAGACAAAGGTGGGCTTGCGCTGGCCAAATATCAGGACTATTTTAAAGCCGCACAAATTAAAACTTTAGTAGAGATATGTAACCCAGTCTACACTGCACAATGGAAGGAGATGGAATGCCAAATAGCAAGTGACATCCCCCTACAGGCGATAATAGGGAACAATGCCTTACCTAAACTTTTGAATAACACTAACCCGTGGATAGAGACCCCGCTAAAAAGTTGGTTTAAGATAGTCAGAAGAGATCAAACTAAAGAGCCCTATCGACTTCTGTAATGGATTGCCTATGATCAAGACTTTACTCCTAATAAAACAGACACTAGATTTAAAAAGTGGAAAGAGAACAGACTGATAAAATATTACAATTTTTTTAAGGGGCAAATTTTAAGAAGTTTTGAAGATTTGAAAAACAAGGTCTAATAAATCAAGACCTTTACAGGTTCTTTCAGCTTAGACACCACATAAACAATATACTTAAAAAGGAGGATTTGGAAAGGGCCCAGTCAGGTGTTCTGAAGGTCTTCTTAATGGCATATAAAGGGATCCCAGGGATCAGATACATTTCTAAAATATACCAAGGTCTTCAAGACTTAAAAGGAGACAACACATCATATATAAAAGAGAGATGGGAAAAAAGAGGGGAATTTCACTTTACAACTGGAAATATGGGAAAAGCTAAAATAAACAGCAATGGAAAAGTACCTCATCCTGCAGTGGAGAGAATTTGGATGGAAAAATTTGGTAAGATTGTTCAGAACACCTGCACAAAACAAATTTACTCATAAGGGGTTGAATTGTTGGCGCTTTTGTGGTGAAGAGACTGCAAATCATTTTCATGTGTTTTGGTCATGCCCAGTTATCCACCAATATTGGACCAATGTACAGACAATATTGGGGAAAATATTCAAAATAACAGTTCCCTTTTCTTTTGTAACTTTGTATTTGGGTTTACTACCGGACTCACTGGAAAGACGAGGAGAAAAATACTTATTCACTGTTTTAATATTGGCAAGTAAAAAAGCCTAACTAAAAAATGGATGTTAAGGACTGTCCTACATCTGAAGATTGGTTTAACGTGATCCAAGACATTTACTCGATGGAAAAGTTGACATTCGCACTGAGACAGGACATGGATGGGTTCTTGAACTTTTGGCAACCCTGGATCGCAGATGTGTCTTCCATTAGATCTAATCTTTGACAAATACCATTTCAATAATGGTTCCGCTCTTTGTTCCAACGCTACTCAGATGCTCTTTTATTTTTTTTTAATTTATTTTTGTTTGTTTGTTTTTTGCTCTTTTGTTTTTGTTGTTTTTTTTTGTTCTCTTTAATTTCACTTTTTCTTTCACTTTAAAAAAAGGGGTGTTGTAATAATTATTCTTCCAATGTTGTCAAATAGCAAAAAATAAGGGAACATGTGATGAAATGTAAACAATGCAATGCTGTAATGACGTGTATACCCTTCACAAAAACTTAAATTAAAAAAAAAGAAAAATATATTCCAAAATGAGAAAATTTTTGCCCAAACAATCAAACATTTTCATAAAAAAATGATTGTAGATCAAATAAAAACCAGCCTCACAAATATGAAAGAAACGATTCAAAAATTTACTGGAAAAACTTTGAGTTTTACATGAAAAACTGTCAGAAATTGATGTGAAAATGGCTGAAAATTTAGCTGTAAAAGGTAATGATTGTGGAAAGGAAAATGCGACAAATTAAATCCAAACTGAGAAATTGTCTGCCAACAATCTCAGATATTTTGGAGAAAAGTTCCAATTTAATGAGGAAAAGCTGCCCACAAACTGGCAACCAAAATTCCCCCCAAGCTGCAAAAATCTTCAGTTTCCTGGACAAAAGTTTGATTTTGGTGCTAAAAGGAAGGCAGTTTTGTGCTGTTTGACTTTAATTTCCAGCTTGAGATTTTTCTGCCTCCATGCAGGGTTTGTTTTGGACCAGAACCCCTCAGTCTGGCTCTGTGTGGAGTTCAGGTTCCGGAGCTGTGCTGGAGAACACGGCTCTCCAACATGTGGCCCTTTGAGCACATCCAGTGGCTCCATGTGGATGTGATGAAAATGTAGTGGAGGAAATGTAACTAGTTGCTGATGTGTGACTCCTTCATGCAACCACAGGAAGGCAGAAGAATGCTGGTTGGAGGTCAAAGGTCATTCTAAAGCAAGCTTCAGTGGTGTAAATGTGGTTTTTGGAGGTTTCTAGATGGAGTCCAGTGATAGGCTGCATGTCTTTGTGCATGTTTGGACTCTGTCTTAAAGCTGCATTTGTCCATCAAGTCAAAGAAAGACGGAGACTCAGCAGCTGTGGGCAGCAAAACAACTTCAGTGACACATGAACACCATGATTGTGACATTTAGACATGAATGCAGCAGGATTCACATCCAGCCACTATCAAGCTGCAGCAATCAGCCTCCGTGCACGTTTCTCTGTCTAAAGCTGGGAAACGTGCACCATGATGCTCTGACTCCAAAGTGTGGAATGACTCCAAGAGAACCAGACTGCTGACCCAGAAACCTTTATAAATGATAGAAACCTTTATAACTGATGTGCTGAATCCAAAATCCATTATGGCCACATGTTGTTTTATACATGTTTGTTTACATGTACGGGTATTTTCGCTTTATATGATGCAAATTTCTTTTTTATGTCTTGAAATTCTCTGAATTTTGAACAATGATGACGTAACATTCAATTTACATCTACTGACCTTTATATAAAGGTCAGTAGATGCACAGGACTAAATCAGTACAGGTTTTTACTGAGCACCTGATGGAGAGAAACGGATGTTATTTACAGATTCAGCGGTGCAAAATTGTCTTAAATCAGTTGAAAAAACACAGACAACTTACAAAAAAAATATTTTGTAACCCTGTGTAATTTATCAAATTTTTGTCCACAAATTTGTAGTTTTTCCTTGTCAATTTACTTGGTCTGATGCTTATGACAGATTTCTTTAATAAGTTTGGGGGTATTGTAAAGATTTGAGGGTTTCTTGTGAATTTTCAACTTTTTCACTCATAAATTTGTGACTTTTTCAAAAAAAAAAAAAATAAATCTAACTTCAAAAGACCCTGCAAAATTTCATTCAGTGTCATCAACTTACTATTTCAAAATAGTACACACGTCTTCCGGTTATGGCTGCCACGTAAGACGGACGTGTTTCACTCTGCTCTGCTCCTGGAGAAAAAAATCGGCAAATAACTCTCTCATTTGGGAAAGAACGTATCCCAGCGTTTGGGCGAGGATATGTCGGCGAAGCCTAAGGCTGGAAAACCAGGTAAAGGAAAAAGCGAGCCGCCGAAACAGTCCAAATTAACGGACTTTCAGGTCTGTGACGCAGCAAACAAAACTCCATATATGGCGGAGGAGGCTGGCAACGGTGCGATATCTGAGGGGGGAATGGCGCAGATGCGCTGATGGCTGCCATGAGTTCAATGAGAGCGGACTTTTCCTCTAGATTTGATGGGATTATGACAGCGTTGGAAGGAATAAGAAAGGAATTGGGTGACTGTGTAGAACGAACGGCGCAGATGGAGCTCCGTCTCGCTAGTGCTGAAGATGACGTCACCCGTCTTCAATTAAAGGTGTGCACTTTGGAAAAAAAAAAATAAATGTCTAGAAGATAATATTTTGGATTTGGAATCTCGGTCGAGACAGAATAACTTGAGGCAGGGTGGGTCTTCCAGAGGAATCAGAAGGTCGGGACGTATATTCCTTTCTGGAAAAGTGGATTCCGGAGGTGCTGGGCAGCGAGGAGTTGCAATCAGCAGTGGTTCTGGAAAAAGCACATCGTATTGGCCCACGGAGGAGATAAGGGACCGCCGAGGACCTTAATTATGAAGTTTCTTAGCAACAGAGACAGGATGAAGATCTTCAACGCTGCACGAGCTAAAGGAGAGATTAAACACCAGGATCAGCAGGTGCGGTTCTACCCAGATTTGGCCACAGAATCCAACAATTGAGGAAGCAGTTTGATCCCATACGTAAGGAGCTGCGCAACCTTGGGATTCGTCATGGTGTAATCTATCCTGCGAGACTGTTGACCACGTATGAGGGCAGAACCCACATCTTCAAGACCCCAGAGGAGGCGCAGGAGTTCATCAAGAAGATCAAAGAAGAAGAGAGACTGGGTGGGAGCTAAGCATGAACAAAATATAAAAGGTAGAATAATTAAGCATTTGCACCAGGCATCTGACTGACTTGAAGTAAACAGCAAGTTTACAAAATATAGATGTATTATATATTAAAAAAAAAACAAAAACAAAACAAACAAAAAAAAACTATTGATGTCACAAAGTTGTTAAAAATTTTGGGAGTTAAGTTGGAAAACTACAGAGGAGAGTTAATGTTACGTCATTAAAAGGCAGTAGAGTTAGGGTGATTGGAGAATGAAGAAGGAGTGGCTTAGGCTGTTCCCCGTGGGTGTGGAACGGTCGATGGCTATATCGGGAGACGGAATTTTTCTTTTGATTTTGGGGGGGTTCGCCACAAGTGTGGGAAGGGGGAATTTGTTTGTGTGTAGTTTGTAGGATGAATGTTCAACCACTCATGTTTTTGCTTCTCTGTATGAGCATGTTTACACTGCAAGGTAATCCCAAACTCTCTATTGATCATAAACCAAAGTGTTAATCTTAATTTAACTTCATGGAATTGCAGAGGTCTACAAAATTTAAAAAAACTTAAACAAGTTATGAATAAAATAAAAGACATGGGTTCAAAAATTGTGTTTTTACAAGAAACTCATCTAATAGAGGAGGATATAAAAAGAATTAGGAGTAGATGGCAAGGAAGTGTATTCACCTCATCATTTTCATCCCGGGCCAGGGGAGTTATGACTCTCATACATAAATCAGTCCCTTTTCAAGTGAAAAATGTAATTGGAGACAAACTTGGAAGATATGTAATCATTCAAGGTTCTTTGCTATTAGAAAATATAAATCTTGTGAACTATATGGTCCCAATATAGATGATCAAAAGTTCTTTGCTAATTTATTTCTTATTTTATCATCACTTACAGGGCAACATATAATAGCAGGGGATTTTAATTGTACATTGAATCCAGGTATAGATAGATCAACAGGACTGGATTGTACGCACAATGGATGTAGGATGACTATTAATCATTTTATGAAAGAATTGAGATTGTTAGATATATGGAGAGAAATGAAACCACAAGTTAAAGCCTATTCTTGTTATTCCAGTACCTACAAGACATTCTCACGTATTGATTATTTTTGATTTCCACAGATTAAGATCCAAGATTCAAAACTGCTTTTATGATAACATCGTGATCTCTGATCATGCACCCCGTTGTCTAATATATGTAGATAAAAAAATTGACAAAGGAATCAGGTAGATGGCAATTTCAGCATAAATGGCTTCAGGATGAGGAATTTGTCAAGTATATAGAAAAAACAGATAGACGAGTACTTTGACATCAATACTACACAAACATCAGCATGTGTAAAGTGGAAGCTTTCAAAGCTTTTATTAGGGGACATATTATTAGTTATACAGGATCAAAATCTAAGAAGACTCGAGAGGAGAGAGGCTAAATTGGAACATAAAATGAAAAGTCTTCAGGAAAGAAGTGTATGCAGAAGTGATCCAAGGTTGGAGAATGAATTACTGATTTTGAGAGCTGAATACGACAAAAAAATCAGGCGAATAGAGCTGCCTCGAGTCTTCTAAGATTGAAACAATCTTTTTATGAACAAGGTGAAAAATCAGGAAAATTATTGGCATGGCAGATAAACAATTAGAAATTAAAACAACCAATTACTAGTATTATAGCAACGGACACGGTAGTTATAGATCCTTAGAAATTAACAGAGCCTTTAGAGATTACTATGAAAAATTATATGATACTAAAATGAATTTGATTTTAACAAAACTAAATGGGTTTTTGAACGAACTATCTAACCGTGTATTCCAAATGAAAACAGGGAGATATTGGAGTCTAAAATTAGTCAAGAAGAAGTTGGGCTAGCCCATGATTAATATGAAATCAGGAAAAAAGTGCAGGACCAGATGGTCTTCAGTTGACCTTTATAAGAAATTTAAGAATAAATTAATATAACCTTTTTGGAAATGGTTTTTAGAAGCATTTCAAAATAATAATTTACCATCATACATAAATAATGCCTTAATTATACTGCTGCCAAAACCTGGTAAGCCCTCTAATAAATGTGAAAATATGAGACCAATAAGCCTATTAAAAACGCCGACCTTAAGATAATCATGTAAAATTTTAGCAAGACGAATACAAGAAATTTTACCAAATATTATTAATCGAGATCAGAATGGCTTTATAAAGGGAAGACAAGGCTTCCATAATGTAAGAGACTATTTAATATTATTTATTTTAATAAAGAAGCACCGGATACAGCTCTCCTATCACTGGACGCCGAAAAAGGCCTTTGATAGAGTTGAATGGCCCTTTCTTTTTGAAGTCCTACAAAGGTTTGGACTTGGAAATAATTTCATAAAATGGGTTCAAATAATATACAATAATGCTACAGCAGAAATCCTAACAAATAACAATATTTCAAAACCAATAAAAATCAATAGAGGATGTCGACAAGGCTGTCCACTTTCACCTTTACTGTTTACTATGGCAATTGAACCTTTAGCGATAGCGATACGTTACATTCACAAATATATGAATTAAAGTGGACCCACCAGAACATAAAATCTCCCTGTACGCCGATGACATAATTTTGTTTTATGTCGAATCTAAAAAAATCAATTCCACCCTTGTTGAATTAATAAAGAATTTTTGGGGAAAATCAGGATATAAAATAAATAAAACTAAATCTTCAATATTAATGCTAAATGAGACCCAGAGAAATTACCCAGCCCCTGAGGTAAATCAATTCAATGTTTAAATCAGTTTAAATATTTAGGAATCCAAATTGTGCCTAAGCTAGAATCAGTCGCCAGTGTCAACTATGAAGCCTTAATGACAGATATCAATGAGTTTAACTCAGAGATGGATGTCACTACCAATGGTCGATGATCGGGAGAATCAATATACTTAAAAGTAATATTTTACCTAAAATACTTTAATTTATTTCAATACATTCCCTATTATCCCACCTATAGATTATTCTCAAGAATAAAAAAAATTTAGTGGAATTTATATGAACAACAGGAGGGCTAGATTACGTCTGTCTTTATTATATTTACCATTTGATCGTGGAGGTCTGAAATGTCCAAATTTTATGTTGTATTATTGGGTCCGGCACAACTGAGGTCTATGACATATTATTTTTCATCAAATGATCTCCCTCACTGACTGAAATGGAATCATACAATTTACCTTTACCTCTTCCCATATTCATATACTCAGATCGGCAAAAAAATTACAAAAACAAGTTAAAAATCCATTTGTAAAGCATATGAGCAAAATATGGTTGTGAAGCTAAAAAACTATTTTAAAAGAACCACAGTTACTGTCACAATTTAAGTCAATATGGGTGTAATCAATATTTTAAACCAGGGAGAGAGCGGACGCTGTATTTAAAGTATGGAATTTAAAAGGGATACAAAAGATTCAGGATTTATATTTGCCATGTGCAGATAAACATAATGTCTTTTGAAGAGCTGAGGATCAAATTTAATCTCAATAGAACACATTTTTTAAATATCTTCAACTTAGAAACTTTATTCGATCAAATCAAAATAAGCTCTCACTCGACCTATATATTCATCTTGGAAAAAATGATGATGAAAGATAGTAAAAGAAAGGTATTATTTCAGAGTTTTATAACTCATTGACACTATCTTCAAGTGAAAATTCACTGAAAAGATTAAACTACTGGAAAGAAGAGTCTGCAAACTGAAATTTCAGAGAACAATGGGAATTGGGCTTGTACAGAAGCTCAAACCAAATCAATAATGTACGCCATAAAATTGATACATTTCAAATGGTTAATGCGGATGTATGTTTACACCGGAGGAGTTAAATAAATATAACAAAAAATATACACGATACATGCACAAAATGCATGGAAAGTAAAGGAACTCTATTTCATTGTGTATGGGAATGTAGATTAATAAGAATGTTTTGGGAAGAGGTGAGGGTAACAATTGAAAAAAATAATCTCCAAAACAAATCATAATGAATCTAAATTGTTTTTGTTGGGTCTGTACCCAGAAAAGCATTATTTTAATAAAAGTGAAAGAACATTCAGAGACCTCAGTTGCTTAATGCCAAAAAATGTATTGCACTATTATGGAAAAAGAACTATAGACCAGATGTGACTCAGTGGTTAAGACAGATGTTAACAAACCTTTCCATTAGAAAGAATAACATAAATAACTGAAATCAAAGGAAATTGTGTTTGAGAATATATGGAGACCTTTTAATTGATTATGTAAAAAATTTAAACATAACTTTTGAAGAAGAAGGTGAATGATGTGTTGGACCTTGTAAATTCAAACGGTGAACATAATATGTATACTATGTATTGGATTGTCTAGACTAAACAGAGGCGCATTGTTGAAGATTTGACTTTTGCTGGTGTTGTTGGTGTTTTTTAGTGCATCCTTTTTTTTTTTTTTTTTTTTGTAAGTACTTTAGTGTTAGTGTTTGATTGTTTGTATCATGTTTGTTTAAAAAAAAGGTTCAATAAAGATATTGTGGAAAAAAAAAATAGTACACACAAAACCTCCAATATCACTAGCTTAAGTTAATAATCACACAAAACCTACTAAAGGGATTAAAACACTTAAAAGGGATTCAAAAGATTCAAGACTTATATTTGTCATGTTCAGATAACATAATGTCCTTTGAAGAACTGAGGATCAAATTTAATCTTAATAGAACACATTTTTTTAAATATCTTCAGCTTAGGAATTTTATCGATCAAATCAAAATAATGCTCTCACCCGACGTACTTATTCATCCTCTGCAAAAAATTTTTGACGAAAGATAGTAAGAGAAAGGGTATTATTTCAGAGGTTTTATAACTCATTGACACTATCCTCAGTGAAAACTCACAGAAAAGACTGAATTATTAGAAAGAAGACCTGCAACCTGAAATTTCAGAGGAACAATGGAATTGGGCTTGTACAGAAGCTCAAACCAAATCAATAAATGTGCGTCTTAAAATGATACATTTTAAATGGTTATGCGATGTATATTACAACCGGTGGAGTTAAATAGATATAACAAAAACATACCAGATCAGTGCACAAAATGTATGGAAGAGTAAAGGAACCTATTTCATTGTTTATGGGAATGTAGAAAAATTAGAATGTTTTGGGAAGAGGTGAGGGTAACAATTGAAAAAATATTTCAAAACAATTCATTTGAACCCTAATTGTTTTTGTTTGGTCTGGTATCCAGAACAGTCATAACTTTTATAAGAGTGTAAAGAGCATTCATAGTCCCTCAGTTTGCTTAATGCCAAAAAATGTATGACACCTACTGTGGGAAAAAGACTCATAGACCCAGATGTGATTCAGTGGTTAAGACAGATGTTAACAAACCTTCCACTAGAAAGAATAACAAATTTCATACTGAAATCAAAGAAATGTGTTTGAGAATATATGGAGACCTTTCATTGAATATGTAAAGAAATTAAACATAACTTCTGAAGGAAGAAGGTGAATGATGTGGTGGACCTTGTAAATTCCAAATTGGTGAATGTATAATATGAGTACTTGATGTATTGGATTGTCTAGACTAGACAGAGGAGCATTGTTGAAGATTTGACTTTGCTGGTGGTTGTTGGTGTTTTTAGTGCATCCTATTTTTTTTTTTTTTTTTTGTAGTACTTTAGTGTTAGTGTTTGATTGTTTGTATCATGTTTGTTAAAAAAAAAAAGGTTCAATAAAGATATTGTGGAAAAAAAAATAGTACACACAAAACCTCCAATATCACTAGCTTAAGTTAATAATCACACAAAACCTACTAAAGGTGATAAAACACTTAAAAGGGATTCAAAAGATTCAAGACTTATATTTGTCATGTTCAGATAACATAATGTCTTTTGAAGAACTGAGGATCAAATTTAATCTTAATAGAACACATTTTTTTAAATATCTTCAGCTTAGGAATTTTATTCGATCAAATCAAAATAATGCTCTCACCCGACGTACTTATTCATCCTTGCAAAAAATTTTGACGAAAGATAGTAAGAGAAAGGGTATTATTTCAGAGTTTTATAACTCATTGACACTATCCTCAAGTGAAAACTCACAGAAAAGACTGAATTATTAGAAAGAAGACCTGCAACCTGAAATTTCAGAGGAACAATGGGAATTGGCTTGTACAGAAGCTCAAACCAAATCAATAAATGTGCGTCTTAAATTGATACATTTTAAATGGTTAATGCGGATGTATATTACACCGGTGGAGTTAAATAGATATAACAAAAACATACCAGATACGTGCACAAAATGTATGGAAAGTAAAGGAACCCTATTTCATTGTTTATGGGAATGTAGAAAAATTAGAATGTTTTGGGAAGAGGTGAGGGTAACAATTGAAAAAATATTTTCAAAACAATTCATATTGAACCCTAAATTGTTTTTGTTTGGTCTGTATCCAGAAAAGCATAACTTTAATAAGAGTGAAAGAGCATTCATAGACCTCAGTTTGCTTAATGCCAAAAAATGTATTGCACTACTGTGGAAAAAGACTCATAGACCAGATGTGATTCAGTGGTTAAGACAGATGTTAACAAACCTTCCACTAGAAAGAATAACATACATACTGAAATCAAAGGAAAATGTGTTTGAGAATATATGGAGACCTTTCATTGAATATGTAAAGAAATTAAACATAACTTCTGAAGAAGAAGGTGAATGATGTGTGTGGACCTTGTAAATTCCAAATTGGTGAATGTATAATATGTATACTTATGTAATGGATTGCCTAGACTAAACAGAGGAGCATTGTTGAAGACTTGCCTTTGTTAGTGGTTGTTGGTGTTTTTAGTACATTTTTTTTTAAAATTACTTTAGTGTTAGTGTTTGATTGTTTGTGTCATGTTTGTAAAAAAAAAAAAGGTTCAATAAAAAATATTGTGGAAAAAAAAAAGGTGATAAAACGTTAAAGCCTAGAGCTCAGTCTCTAACAAAGTTGTTCCACCTCTGAGAATAACTTTCACCTACCACTCAGGTACCTCAAGAAAAAGGAAACCAGCAAGAAGCTCAAGATTAAAATCACTCACTTCCATTTGTTTGCCAGGATGATGGCCCTCCTGTTTTTCAGTTTAGCCCTCTACCTTGCTTTACGGCGTTATTAATCAAAATTACGGTTTTTCACTAAAAATTCAAAAATTTTAAATCGTAAAAAAAACCACGAAAGCAATTTCAAACACGAGATCGCTAGGAATCGTATCTAAATTTACCTGAAGGGTTTGCTAAGCTAAGGCTATCGCTATAGCTAACGCCATAGCTAGTCGTAGCACCTAACACCGATACAAAGAAGCGACTCCGTCCCCGGTGATTGGGGCTCGCCGGAGGAACCAACCGAGGCAACAGTTGGACGGGAGCCGGATCGGAGTTCAAGTACAGCGGTGTAGGAGACGGGGACCAGTGGAGGAGCAGCCAGGGCCCCAGCTGGATAAGAGCCGGAATCAGAGCCCAGCTACAGCGGTGGGGCTCGGCGGAGGAACTACTGAGGAAGACGGCGGTAGGTGGCGGGGCTCAGCGGAGGATCTACCGGGACCCCAGCTGGACAGGAGCAGGATCGGAGCTCAACTACAGCAGCGGTGGGCGGCGGGACTCTGTGGAGGAGCTGCCGGTACCCCGGCTGGACAGGACGCTCAATTGCAGCGGCGGTAAGCACGCGGGACTAGCAGCGGAGGGGGCTAGCTGAGGCCCAGCTGGATCGAGGTCGGTTGGATTGGAATTTCCAGCGACACCAGCAGAGATTGTTTTACTATCAACAGGTCAGTTAAAAATGCCACCAAAGAAGGAGGAAATGGAAGAGATTCAAAAAATCTCTGAACTAAGTTCAGAGATTTTATCTTCTGGAACATAAGTCAATATTATACAGTAATAGTGGCATTCAGCTGTTTGTTTTATGTCATTTAAGCAGAGTTCTGGTACTTAAAAATCATAAAAACCCCAGGAGGCATTCGGGGGGCTTCCCCCCCTTGCCCCCCAACAGGGCTCTGCCCTGGACCCTGGCTGGGGGACTGTGTCCCCCAGACCCCCTGCTAAATTTTCAGATAATTTCCCCAACCCCAAATCACATCCCTGGGTAAACAATGACATACTGAGGCAGGCCAGAAAGTTACGGGAACAGAAGTTTACCAAAAATGAACATCTAACAAAAACTAATGCTGAAATAGCACGGCAAACACAGATGCTGAAAAAGACAAAATAAGATACAGGCAACATGGACAAGAATTGTAGAGTTTGGATCAAACAAATAAATATAGATGAACACTGATTAGAAAATTAAGAGACTATGATAATCCATAGCCACACACATGACAAGTCTTTTCATAAGGAATACTCTAAAGCATTTCCAGGACTTATTATTGCGGACTGTGAGCGCATAGTCAGCCATGTGAAACAAGAACAAAATTGAGTTTCAGGTCCACCGTGCAACTAAAGTTCTGGGCAAACCTCATGACCAGGAAAATGATGATGACAGCTTCAGGTAACAAGTGCCACAGTGTGTTCCATTCAAAAGACTAACTGAAGAAAGCTAAGAGGTGTCACCATGGAAAACAACAATGCTTGAGAGTTACCATAGAGTTTGACCTTGATCTTTTCCATCAGCATATCTGCATTGACAATTTTAAGGAAAATAGAAACATGATTGTTGAGGAAATATGAGGTTGTTAGCCACATTTTAACTTGATTTAATGGTAATACTTGTTTGCCGTCAGGGGGCTTCGCCCCCCTGAACCCCCCACCACAACTTTGTCCTGGACCTACCGGGGCCTGCGCCCCTGGACCCCGGCTAGCTACTAGGCTTTTCAGGTTTTAAAAGTTGGCAGGTATGCTACATTCAGAATACGAGCTGAACCTAACCAGTATTTTCATGGTACAATTGGTCTCTCAGCCATAGGATAAAGCTATAAACTGAAGGAAGACTCTTAGTCATTATTAAGTAACTTCCCTTCATTTTTGTAGATTAATTCAGAAGTTCCTTTTTAGATAAACAGCTGATGAATTTTCCCCATAAAATTGCTTCTGTTTTGTTAGACATTTCAGCCCTTCATTTTACCGTTGAAACATAAGTCTGGTTCCTCCTTGGTTCTACAAAGGTTTAACGCTAAATTTTATGTTTAGGAATCCAATAACAGTTGATGTGATATCGGACCCCTGTTATCATTTGAATCTGTTTATCCATCACTTGAATGCCATATCATGTAACCTGAATGAGTTTAATAAAGGGTGAATGAGAGAAGTTGAAGCGTTTTCTTTTCACATATACTGTATGTGTTTCTTAGATCACGGCAGGAAAAGAACTCCCTTAAATTTTGAGACTGATCCATTAAGTAATTGAAGGTACAAAATTAATTAAAACTAAGTTTAATATAAGTGTCCGTTAGGACTGGTGCCCCCTTTTACGAGTGCTTATTTATTTTATTTAGCGAGTGCAGGAGTGACAGTTTAACGCCGCCCCCTTTCACACCCACTATTGAATAAAATAAATAATTTCTGTACCTTATTACAATATTTTATTAATTAACTATCAAATAACGCTATACCTAAAAAACGCCAGTGACGAGACGGTGGAAAAAGTCACCCAACACCACGAAACCCTTAGTCATTACACATCCATAACTAAACAAGACGAGGCCTTTGCAGAAGATTTATTAGATAACATAAAAGCCAGTCAACAAAACCCAGCAACAAAAATGGCTAGAAAGACGAGGGAAAGATACAGCAAAAGGACACAGGAGGAAAGAAAAGAAAGATGGAAACAACATAAGCAAGTGGGGCATTTCCAGGAGGAGCTCAGTAGGGATTATATTAATCGGAAAAAGACATTGCGCTGGATCAGGAACGGAGATCTGGGGTACAACAAGGAGAGACTAGTTGTGGGAGCACAAGACCAGGGACTTCTGACTAATGGCTTTAAAAAAATGGCAGGACTGTCACAGAGTGACAAATGTTGATTTTGTCATGCAGCAGTGGAGAGTGCAAGCCACCTTGTCATGGATGGCTCTCACGAGCCATCAGTGAGACGCTATAGGCAGCCATGAGTCTGTACATTTATTGAATAACGACACACAATGACAAAATAACAAGCCTCGTGGGGCAAACACAAATAAAGTTTAAAGTCCTCGGACGGTGACATTTTTTTATTGAACCAATAAACTGATTGTATGAAAAATATTCCATTCTGGCCATTCCCCGTGATTTAATATGTGTCACCAGCCTCCTAAATGACTTTATTTGGTAATAGCCCATCTTTCACTTCTTAGTGATGCTGCTAGTACCGCCATCTGTCGATAGGGGCAGGAGGCAGCAGTGACGTCAGCTCAGGAAGAAAGTGAGGTGATATTGCCTGCCTGTGCTGTGAGCCTCATCAGAGAAACATTCCCATCGGATCACTACAAGGGATTTTGCCTACCAAGATTAGATTTGTGAAAAATGATATTTAAATAAAGTTTTGTAAAATCATATATTGAGTTTATTAATGTTCATGTCAATTTTATAATTCTAATATTTCAGCATTCATCAAAGTTGCATGTCATATACATTTGAATAATTTTTCTACCATTTTATGGTATAAAATTCGGGTTCAATTTGGCACTCAATGTGGTGGGAACTCTGGCTTGTACATAGTGCCACTGCTCCCATAAGTGGGTTGGATCAACCAAGGTTTTGTTGAACATAGTATTCATCAGATCATCCACATATTCTGAAAAAAAATATATTCAATAAAAATTAGACATCCATTTGACTACAGTATGAAATACAAATTTGACCCAAATTAACATAATTTGATAAAAGCTATGAAATGTGAAAGTTGAATGAAGACCAACCCTCCACCCACTGTAAATATCATATACAAGCCTAGAAAATGATACTAATATTTCTTATACTCCCCGAAAGTTGGATTAATTTTCTTTGCTTGCAGTGTATATCCGCCTTTTTTGAATTTTGGGTACCTGATGATGAAGACCGGCTCACATCACGATTCTGTGCCTGCTTGAGGCCTGCATTTTCATTAAAGTGCATTGCAGCTAAACAACGTCTGTAATTAGAATATTATCACAATGATTTATTTTTGGACATATAAGTGATCTGTCTATCAGCAGAAACTCCATGTAATTGGCACTGTTATTATAATTGCATTTCATATTTTTGGTCACATATTGCATCTCCTCACCTTGTCAACATTCCAAGGAATGAGAAGTGTACACTCTTTGGTGCAAAATGAATAATCAGACTGTGGAAAGCCTCCACATTTGAAGTTTGCTGCCCTGGACTCAGCTTTCGCACATCCCTGAGGACCCGTGTTTTGTTGATCATATCAACAACTTTTTCACAGCCCTTTGTCCCTGAAATAAATAAATTGTAGGTGTGAGATATGTGACCAAAAATGATGAAAATCAATGGGATAATAATTTTTATATATATATAATACATGCACTGTTGTTTCATTGTGTGAAACTGTTTTTTGTGTTAGGTTGCAGTCTCTCAGGAGCTGGGGGATCGTATGTAGTACTCGCATCTTTGTATTTGTACTACGCAGGTGTGCGCGCAGCTGAAGCCGCTGATGAGCGGCGAGTCGTGACACAAATTGCATCTTATTCTCGAAATCGCTGTCAACGAAATGTCTACTGCACATGTTGGGTGAGTTACCGACATCATTCCAATTTTTTCGCGTTTTCTGAACGAATTTCACCCATGCCGTTCTGATTTTCCCAAGGACGGGAAATTCAAAAACACTCACCGCATGCTCCGCTGGTATAACGTCGCACCCGTAGACAACACAACGCCAAACCATAATTAATTCAATTCCTGAAATCCTAATCTTAATAAATAATCTATTTGTAATCCACAAGTACTCCGAGAAATATCCGTATTCGCCGATTTTAAAACGTAAACAACAAACAATGTCCGCCGAGCGTGTGCGTGTCTCTCCCTGTGATGATGTCACACAGTCAGTGGCCATTTTAGCCGCTGATCGCTCGGCTGAGTCAGACAGCTCTCAAGGACAGTGTACTTCAAGAGCGCATTGTCACCTTATGCGACATTTGTTGACACCAAAACATGTGCGGTTCAAATTAGCTCGTCTCACACAAAAATTTAAGATATGATTTAGCGATATTGAATTTTCGTCCGGCCGACGCCTTTAAGCTCTCTCTCCCGCCGCACCCGTGGAGGGAGAGAGAGCTTAGACTTTCTGCTGCACATTCACCAACCATAATGCTCTGCACTGTGTGTGTATATATATATATATATATATATATATATATATATATATATATATATATATATATATAGTAATATGTACATATGTATACTAGCTGTTCTGGTTTTTTTCTTGCCTTCTGATTATTGCTCTGAGTGTTGCTATCCCTGTGCTGTTGCAATCCTGTAATTTCCCCATTGTGGGACTAATAAAGGCTTATCTTATCTTATCTTATCTTATCTTATCTTAAATACAAACACTTACATATGAACAGCGAGGGCGGAACCTGAACGCTGTAGGAACTGACCTCAGGGTTAGGGAAGCCAGACTGGAAAAGAAACGTTGGAACGTAAGCGTAGGTTGCAGCCCTGAGCAAACAGAGCTGCTCCCTTAAAATACGGAGGGAATAGAACTGATCAGCTGATGAGGGGTTCATCAGCTGATTAGAATCAGGTTGTTCAGTGGGGCTCTCACTGACAGCCGGAAGCCCTGCTGGGACGCTGTCAAAATAAACGTCTAGAAGCGCGCCAGAGGAGAGAACGGAGACTACCCGCACAGGCCCGAGTGCCGACAGAGTCAGCACCCAAACCATGACAGTTGCCCCATTCCGCGACGCGGATTCTAGACGCGGTGTTAGACACCGGGCTCCCCACCCCCCAATGGGAGGCCAACCAAAACCACCCCAGTGTAACCCAGTGCTTAGAAACGTGAATTAAATTATAAATATTGATATCCGCTTTTAAAAGACAAATACCGCATTTCACATTGGGAATAAAATAATTTGAATATGAATAGTTTAAATAAATACATATTCATAACTAGTTAGGAACATTTTCTAGAAAGTTTCTGATGAAGTTCCTAATATGTTTGTGGGGTATTTTGAGCAGACCAATGGCTGCGCGTTTGGGAGGCGGTGGTCAGCCAATGGGTTAAGCGCTCACTCTCTGGGTCTGGGTATGACTTGCAATTTTTGGCTCAGTCACGTCAGACGCCGAAAGCCAACCGCACGAGAGAGAGAGACGGTCCTTGATGAGATGGAGGTGCTAGCGTACTAGCCACAGCCTTTGCTTGGATAAAACTTTGAAATTGTAAGCCTAAACCAACATGAGAAACGAGGTATTGCTGTACTGCCAAATTCTGATACCTCCGTTTGTTAAATTTTAAGATTGGATCCCAAAGGCTGTGAACTCACGTTGAGCGCGGGAACCCTCATGACGCACGAGCCACTTAGCATGGTGAGTGCTATCTATTGATTGTGTATGTGGAATGCTAACCGCTATCTTAAAACGCTAGCCACCGATGCTAATCCCGACTAGGTTTTTCATTAGAAAAGTCATTTTTCAAAGCTGTAATGGTTAGCAAAGGTCCCAGTTCCCTTGCCATTGGTTGCTGCTTGGTGGTGAATGATGAATCTGTGGTTTATGTGTGTTTTAGTAGGATTCTCCAGATCTGGATGGCGAGCCGAAGCCCGAATCTAACCCACTGGTAGAGGTGATCCCACTGATCACCTGGAACGGACACTAGAGAACTGTACACACTGTAAATATATTTGGAGTATTTTATTTTTATTTTTTTTACTATTGTTATGGTGCTGTGTTTTTGTTGTGTACACACTTGTAAAAAGAAATATACATAGTTGTAAGTTCTATGCGGCTGTGTATGTGTCATCTGGTGTTACGCCCTCCAGGCTCCTACGAACCTGTAATTGTCTGATCTGGCCCAATTATCCCTTTTGTCCAGGTAGTAATATTAAGGAAACTACACTGCCATAACACAACACTACCAAAAAGGGTACTCACCTAAAGTAAGTAGGTGTTAGTGAGTGTTACATCAGGGAGAGAGAAGGGGTGCAAAAAAAGGCCGAGGAGGGCTAGACCCTGGCGACCAGAGTGGAGAGAAAAAAAACAAAACAACAGGAGACACTACAGAGTATGAAAAAACACAGAAACACTCCATAATGCACCAACAGGCAGAATACACAAAAGGTACCCACAGGAGACACTACAGAGCACGGAAAAAACATAGAAACACTCCATAATGCACCAACAGGCAGAATACTAAGCCCAAATAAGGGACAACTAAGCCTACCGGCCACAAACAGAAACTCGAGTCTAAAGACCAAGATACATAGTTCCAAGAGAAAAAACACATCATCCCCCAACAAAGGAAAGGGGGAGAGAAAAAAAAACACTACAAACGTAGAAACCCTACAGTTTAAATCCATACACACAAACTGTACAGGCAACGAATGGACCTCTAAACAGAGGAAAAACAAAAAACACCCGCTAGGGAGCAGTGAGATACACAATTTCATACATAAGACCCCCGCACATCCCAAAAGGTTACAGGAGCACAGAAATAGAAACCCATGGATGACGGCAGTCTAAGCACCACGGCATGAAAGCCGATAGTTCGGGGGGCGGCCCTGCATCTAGCGTCCACATCGCTGGCAGGGGGAAAGGAACAGTTCGGGAGGCCTACCCCAGTCCCATGCCTGGAAGCACAATTCTTCTGGCGGCCGGGCCAGATCGCCGAACAAACAGGAGAGTTTGTCGAGTGGCCAACCCAGAACGCCAAACAGGCAGGGCAGTCCTCCAGGAGGCCGACCCGCATCACCCAGCCACCAGGACCGCAGGGGAGAAATTAAAGACGGTCTCCCTGGAAAGGGGAAAAACGAGGGAGAGCCGAGCCGATCATGGAGAACCCCAACGGCCCCCGGTGGAGATGAATGGGGGAAGGATGATGATTATGATGATGATGATGAGCCAGTCCAGCGGCAGGCGGCAGAGGATCTGCAGCTCCCTCACCGACCTTGAATCGAACCGGCGCTGCAACCCTATTGGACCCCGATCGGGCCAGTGTGGCACCCACGACGGACCCCGATTGGGCCGGAGCAGCATCCGCGATGGACCCCGATTGGGTCTCGTCTGTACCCACATCGGACCCCCATTGGGTCGGAGCAGCACCCGCGATGAACCCCGATTGGGTCTCGTCTGCACCCACGTCTGACCCTGATTGGGTCAATGCCGCACCCGCGATGGACCCCCGACTGGGTCTGCGCAGCACCAGAAACGACCTCCAACCCTGGACCTGGAACCTCCCACACAGCGACCAGGAATGACTCCGCACCGGTGACCCTGGGAGAAGGCTCAGGAGAAGGAAAAGAACCGGGATCAGGATCACCGGTAGTGACAGAGCCCAGTGAGACGAGCTCGGATGCAGCGGATGGCTGCACCCGGCTCGTATTCCCGAGAGACAGGCAAAAATGCTCCAGAATTGATAGAAGGAAGACAAAATAGAGCACTTGCCTGCACTCGAGTTCTGTCGCCATCCAGGACTTTGACGATCCAGGTTCCAAAGGCAGAAGGACGTCGTCTGGTTCCCACTCGGCTGTGGTGGGCCCCGCAGTCAGCATCATGTTCTTCACAGTCTGTGGAACCTCCAACACTGACGTCCACGCCGACGACCCACACAGCGTGGTGGCAGGGGTTCCTCGACCTGCTGGATTGGACTGCTCTTTCGTGGAGACCCGGGGACGCTTCATCATTGGCGCAGGCTCCAAATTGCAGTCCGCTCTCCTCCTCTACCCATGGCGTGGCTGCAGGGCTGGAACAAGGCTATCCAGGGCCACAGGCTTCCTCCTCGTCCGGCACCGTAGGCCTGGCGCCACAGAACGCTCAGAGGAAGGAGACACAAAGGTAGCAGGTCCTTTACTAATTACTGCAGCAGGTGGAGGGAGTTCAGGAGACTGTGAACCCCGAACTCCGCCCCCAGGAATCAAGCATGGCAATTCATCTAATATGGGAACAGAATGAAAAGTTACTTGCCTGATCCGTGGAGGCCCAATGGAACCCGCTACAGTGGACTTCTTTTCTCCCTTGCACCACTGGATGGTGATGGAGGGCCCCCTGGAAGGACGAGGAGGAGCCGCTCGCGGTGGACCTACGACGGGCATCACCGAAGCAGGACTCATAACCTTCACAGCAGCTGAGAAAGACGTCGAGGAGGAGGGGATGACAGCCGAGGTGATCCGGGCACCAAGAGCTGACGGAACAGCAAGAGGAGGTGACCCTGGGAGAGAGGCTGCGGGAATTCCCTCCTGACGAGACATAGGAGCGGCAGCTGTTAGAGAGGTAGAGTCTTTGCGATGACCCAGAACAGGATCCGGACGGGGTTCTTGCTGAGGCTTCTTGTTAGCTGTGTAACGATGATTACCGGTAGAGGGTGAAGCGAAGGAGAGGTTTGGGAAATGCCGCTCCTGTGCGGAAACAGAAGTGAGCAGGTCGACGAACTCTGGATAGTCCTTTAACGCTGGATTCCTCTCCACCAGCCTGACTGCCGCCGTCACATGCTTTATAACCTGTGGAGGGTGAGCGGCGGAGCGAGCAGCAGCCACTCGGTCCCGGATGGAAACAGCTGTCTGTTGTAACTCCTCCAGGGAATTCCCGACTGACGTCACTCTCTCTCGGGGATCACCCCTGGGAGGTGCAAACTCCTGGCCTGGAACAGGACCAGCAATGGAATCCTGGAGCGAGGATGCCTCCTCTTCGGCTTCCTGCCAGAGTTTCCCTCCAGCCCACGGAGTCTCTCCCGCTTTGCAGCGATGTCAGCCTTCCTCGCCGTGACTTCCGGGTGGTTGGAGTAGCGGGGAAGGCGATTAATAGTGTCCTCAGCAAGGTCCAGGTACCAGCGCAAGCCGCTGGGGAAGCGATGGCTACGAGCGCTGGAAAGGATTCTGTCGACCTCGATGAGAGCCATAATTAGCTCGTAGCGCAGGCTTGTGGCGTAGCCCTTGAGCAGCGACGCCATCTCTCAGCACGCTGGTACACTGACAAGGGAACTAACAAGTCCAATTAAACAAACTCACGCCCACCGGCGTCTCTTTGGGCTGTGACCTACTGTCATGGACGGCTCTCATGAGCCATCAGTGAAACGCTATAGGCAGCCGTGAGTCTGTACATTTATTGAATAATGGCACACAATGACAAAATAACAAGCCTCGTGGGGTAAACACAAATAAATACAAACACTTACATTGGGGCAAAAAAGTATTTAGTCAGCCACAAATTGTGCAAGTTCTCCCACTTAAAAGATGAGAGAGGTCTCCAATTTTCATCATAGGTATACCTCAACTATGAGAGACAAAATGAGAAAAAAAAATCCAGAAAATCACATTGAAGGATTTTTAATGAATTAATTGATAAATTCCTTGGAAAAATAAGTATTTGGTCACCTACAAACAAGCAAGATTTCTGGCTCTCACAGACCTGTAACTTCTTCTTTAAGAGGCTCCTCTGTCCTCCACTCATTACCTGTATTAATGGCACCTGTTTGAACTCGTTATCAGTGTAAAAGACACCTGTCCACAACCTCAAACAGTCAAGACTCCAAACTCCACTATGACCAAGACCAAAGAGCTGTCAAAGGACACCAGAAACAAAATTGTAAACCTGCACCAGGCTGGGAAGACTGAATCTGCAATAGGTAAGCAGCTTGGTGTGAAGAAATCAACTGTGGGAGCAATTATTAGAAAATGGGAGACATACAAGACCACTGATAATCTCCCTCGATCTGGGGCTCCACGCTAGATCTCACCTTGTGAGGTCAAAATGATCACGAGAACGGTGAGCAAAAATCCCAGAACCACACGGGGGGACCTAGTGAATGACCTGCAGAGAGCTGGGACCAAAGTAACAAAAGCTACATCAGTAACACACTACGCCGCCAGGGACTCAAATCCTGCAGTGCCAGACGTGTCCCCCTGCTTAAGCCAGTACATGTCCAGGCCCGTCTGAAGTTTGCTAGGGAGCATTTGGATGATCCAGAAGAGGATTGGGAGAATGTCATATGGTCAGATGAAACCAAAATAGAACTTTTTGGTAAAAACTCAACTTCAAGAACACCATACCTACTGTGAAACATGGGGGTGAAAACATCATACTTTGGGGCTGTTTTTCTGCAAAGGAACCAGGACAACTGATCCGTGTAAAGGAAAGAATGAATGGGGCCATGTATCATGAGATTTTGAGTGAAAACCTCCTTCCATCAGCAAGGGCTTTGAAGATGAAACGTGGCTGGGTCTTTCAGCATGACAATGATCCCAAACACACCGCCCGGGCAACAAAGGAGAGGCTTCGTAAGAAGCATTTCAAGGTCCTGGAGTGGCCTAGCCAGTCTCCAGATCTCAACCCCATAGAAAATCTTTGGAGGGTGTTGAAAGTCCGTGTTGCCCAGCGACAGCTCCAAAACATCACTGCTCTAGAGGAGATCTGCATGGAGGAATGGGCCAAAATACCAGCAACAGTGTGTGAAAACCTTGTGAAGACTTACAGAAAATGTTTGACCTCTGTCATTGCCAACAAAGGGTATATAACAAAGTATTGAGATGAACTTTTGTTATTGACCAAATACTTATTTTACCGAGGAATTTACCAATTAATTCATTAAAAATCCTTCAATGTGATTTTCTGGATTTTTTTTTTCTCATTTTGTCTCTCATAGTTGAGGTATACCTATGATGAAAATTGGAGACCTCTCTCATCTTTTAAGTGGGAGAACTTGCACAATTGGTGGCTGACTAAATACTTTTTTGCCCCACTGTACAAATGAACAGTGAGGGCAGAACTTGACCGCTGTAGGAACTGACCTCAGGGTTAGGGAAGCCAGACTGGAAAGGAAACGTTGGAACGTAAGCGTAGGTTGCAGCCCTGAGCAAACAGAGCTGCTCCCTTAAATAGGGAGGAATAGACTGATCAGCTGATGAAGCTGATTAGAATCAGGTTGTTCAGCGGGGCTCCACTGAAAGCCGGAAGCCCTGCTGAGATGCTGTCAAAATAAACGTCGAGAAGCTCGCCAGAGGAGGGAACAGAGACTACCGCGCAGCCCGAGTGCCGACAGAGTCAGCACCCGTACCATGGCACACCTATTCTCCGGCTGCCAGGTCCTCATGGCCGATGGCCACGACACTGCTCGCCACAACAAGATCTGCCATTATATGCACTGGAAAATATGCAAAAAACTCAAAATAGAAGCAAAAGGACCAGTATGGGAGCACGATCCAGAACCTGTCAGCTCCAACGGAGATATTACCATATTTTATGACAAGGAAATCCCAACTGGAAGACACATTGAAGGAGGAGCAATAAAACCAGACATTGATATCTTGGACAAAAAGGACAAAACTGCCCAGTCAATAGATGTAACCATATCAAATGACTATGGCCTCAACAGAGCAGAAAAAGGAAAAAAATAAAGTACCAAGACCTCAAAAACGACCTAAGGAGCACCTGGAAAATGCAGGAAGCAGATATACCTGTGGTGGTGGGAGCAACTGGGATGGTGAAGAAGAACCTGAAAAAATATCTACAGACGATCCCTGGCTGTCCTAGCATCTGTGAAATACAGATCTCAGCAATCAGAGGAACAGTCTCCATCTTGAAGAGAGCCCTTGGATACAAAGCTTTTTGATTTCAAGTGTAACCATAGACCCCTGGCTTGGGCCCGTTGCACTTGTAATGAAATGAGATGCAAGTAAATAAAACAGTGGTGGGTTGGTACCCCTCTGTTAATGAAAGAAAAACCCACAGTGGTCATAGAAATAACTTGAATCTGACAAAAATGGTAATAAATAAAAATTCTATGAAAATTAACCAATGGAAATCAGACATTGCTTTTGAAATGTGGTTCAACAGAATTATTTTTAAAAAAAACAAACTCATGAAACAGGCCTGGACAAAAATGATGGTATGCTTAACTTAACATTTTGTTGCACAGCCTTTTGAGGCAATCACTGCAATCAAACGATTTCTGTAGCTGTCATTGAGACTTCTGCACCTCTCAGCAGGTATTTTGGCCCACTCCTCATGAGCAAACTGCTCCAGTTGTCTCAGGTTTGAAGGGTGCCCTCTCCAGACGGCATGTTTCAGTTCCTTCCACAGATGTTCAATAGGATTTAGATCAGGGCTCATAGAAGGCCATTTTAGAATAGTCCAATGTTTGGCTCTTAGCCATTCTTGGGTGTCTTTAGCTGTGTGTTTTGGGTCATTATCCTGTTGCAAGACCCATGACCTGCGACTGAAACCAAGCTGTCTGACACTGTGCAGCACATTTCTCTCTAGAATACCTTGATAGTCTTGAGATTTCATTGTACCCTGCACAGATTCAAGACACCCTGTGCCAGATGCAGCAAAGCAGCCCCAGAACATAACAAAACCTCCTCCATGTATCACAGTAGGGACAGTGTTCTTGTCTTGGTATGCTTCATTTTTGCGTCTGTGAACATAGAGCTGATGTGCCTTGCCAAAAAGTTCCAGTTTTGTCTCGTCTGTCTATAGGACATTCTCCCAGAAGCTTCGTGGCTTGTCAACATGCAGTTTGGCAAATTCCAGTCTGGCTTTTTTATGATTTGTTTTCAATAGTGGTGTCCTCCTTGGTCGTCTCCCATGAAGTCCACTTTGGCTCAAACAAAGATGGATGGTGCGATCTGGCACTGACGTACGTACCTTGACCTTGGAGTTCACCATGAATGTGCTTAGAGGTTGTTCTGGGCTTTTTTGTTACCATTTGTATTATCCATCTCTTCCATTTTTCATCAAGTTTCCTCCTGCAGCCACGTCCAGGGAGGTTGGCTACAGTCCCGTGGATCTTAAATTTCTGAATAATATGTGCAACTGTAGTCACAGGAACATCAAGCTGCTTGGAGATGGTCTTATAGCCTTTACCTTTAACATGCTTGTCTATAATTTTCTTTCTGATCTCCTGAGACAACTCTTTCCTTTGCTTCCTCTGGTCCATGTTTAGTGTGGTTCACACCATGTCACCAAACAGCACAGTGACTACTTGTCACCCTTTAAATAGGCCGACTGACTGATTACAAGTTTGTAGACACCTGTGATGTTAATTAGAGGACACATCTTGGTTCAACATGTCCCTATGGTCACGATATTTTCAATCTTTTCTAGGGGTACCATCATTTTTGTCCAGGCCTGTTTCATGAGTTTGTTTTTCAAGTAATTCTGTTGAACCACAATTCAAAAGCATTGTCTGATTTTCATTGGTTAATTTTCATAGAATTTTTATTACCACTTTTGTCAGATTCAAGTTATTTCTGTGACCATTGTGGGTTTTTCTTTCATTAACAGAGGGGTACCAACAATTTTGTCCACGTGTGTATAGACTCCAGCCCGCAGAGATATGTTTTGGTTGCATATTTCTTCATCAGGAGATGCCAGCAAGATGTCAGAGGGGCAATTGACTCCTATTAGGAGGTATAAAACATACAAGATTTGCTGAAATTGCCTGAGAAAAAATTGTAGGAGATTCCCAGTACCCCTGTGGTGGTCTGGCGCGTGTGTACTTTTTGTTTTCAGATATGAATGTAAACCAGAATTGATGATCTGGGTGTACTGGTATGCCAAAAATGCATTACTAATGACTACCACTGTGAAAAATTGCATTTGGACTTCTCGTTCATTCAGTAATGTGTGTGATGCTGGTACGCAATTAGCACAAAGAATTATAGCTTTGTTAATTCCTGCAGATCCTGCATCATCAGGTTGTTTCCCACAGGAATGGGGAGGCTGAGCATGGCACTATGACTGCTTTTTTAGCTCTTTTACAACCTGTTAAACACCTTTTTGAGCTTCTAGACGGAGAGGATATTGTGCAACTTTAATGTTACAGTGACATATTTTGCTTCCTTCTATAAGACCAACATCTGTTTAATCTTTTTTACTATTAAGAATTTAGAATTTGCTTGAAATTGTCATGAGACGAGCTCTGGAGGTTTCCGCCAGGCTCAGTCTCATGGCTTTTTCCCTAAAATTTACATATTTGTTTTATGTTGTGCTTTTTGGGTTTCTGTAATTCTTAGATAGATGTACTTTATTGATCCCAAACTGGGAAATTACAGTGTAACAGCAGCATGACAGTAGACAATCAAACAACAGAAACACACACGACAGACAAAGGGATTACCCGTGGAAAGTAAAACTAACACGACTATAAAACCTATATACATCATAGCTTAATATATGATGACCCGTTTAAACACATGAATCATCCCATTGCACAAAGAAGGACTATCAGGAGCAGTACTGTAATTCTTGTACTGTTTGCTATTTTCCTGTTTGTTTTAGTTTTGTTACATTGTTATTTTGTATTAATTTGCATTTATATTTCAGTCTGCATTTATTGATATTTTATTCTTTACTTCTTTACTGCTGGGTTGACAGTTATCAAGGGCATTTCCGGGTTTGCGCTTCGTGTGGGTGTCGCCCCTGTCAGCTGTCAGCTTCAGCTGCTCTCCTCTCTTTACCCCCAGCTGGTCCTATTATGTACCATTGGTTCTTCTGGCCGCTCATTGACCCACACCTGTCACTGCTTATGTAAATTGTTTTTGACCCTATTTTAGGGCAGTGATTTTCATTTCTGATTGCCGGTGTCTTGAGGAAGTTTCTCTTCATTTCCACCAGAGCCCTGTCCCTGCCTTGGGGCACTGCATTAGTAAGTTTACCTGCTTGTTTGTATTTTCCGTTAGAGCACTCTGTGAACTTTATGTTTGTTGTTTTTTTCAGTAAATCTTCCAAACTCACAGTTCAGCATGTGACTCTCGCCTCTCTGCCCCATAGGGCAATTCGTGACAGAAGACAGCGGCCATTAGAGACCCAGCTGCTGTGAGTTTTTGGATTTTTGGTTATTTTTGCATTTTCACTCACCTGTTTTTGTGGCCCTATCATGTCTTCAGCATGTCGACCTCCAACAGTCAAAGGGAGATCGGCAGCGGGATTCCCGAGTGTGGAGAAGGAATGGGCTGCCGAGTTTATCCAGGGATTTGTGGATGAAACCCTCACCTCCCACAGCCCAAAGAAGATCTGGGAAAAGGTGGATTCAGCGACTGCCATTGTCAAGGCGTATCCGGGGTTGTGGGAGCATGCCCAGTTTGCGGACTTGTTTGCTACGCTCTCCGTCCTCTAGCAATCCTTCCCCGGGCTGAGATGGGCACCACCTCCAGTGAGTCTGAGGACAACACTGAAGCGTGCTCCACGGCAGACGCCCTCCTCTGCCTCCAATTCGCCCATTCCTTCTCCCATTCCAATGGCTCCACGACACCGTCATCCTGCTCCGGACTGTTGGAGGAACACTCCCGCCTCTCAGGCAGCAACTTCCTCTTCGCTGAGGCAGAAGCCTCCATCAGCAGTGCAACCTCAGTGCTTTTTCTCTCCGGCTGTATTGCCAGCCTCTTCCCTCTAAGCAGCTGCTGTGCTTCTCCTCGGCACTCTCTTCCAATGCCAGGAGGTCATTTGTTTTTCCTCCGGCTCCGCTCACCTCCGTGTCCACAGGGGCTGCTCCTCCATGAT
Source organism: Pholidichthys leucotaenia (assembly GCA_020510985.1). Taxonomy (NCBI): domain Eukaryota; kingdom Metazoa; phylum Chordata; class Actinopteri; order Cichliformes; family Pholidichthyidae; genus Pholidichthys; species Pholidichthys leucotaenia. Next base: position 282,117,471 of record CM035844.1, read on the forward strand.
CCTCTGAGGGGCCTATATCCACCATATGCACGGAGAGGGATGACGTTACACCTGCTGCAGCAGGAAACATCGAGCCCAGGGAACACAATTCAATTTTATTTATATAGCGCCAAATCACAACACAGGTCGTCTCAAGGCACTTTACAGAAAAGAGTGGGTTTAGGCCACACTCTTAGTTTATAGAACCTAGCAGAGACCACTAAGAGCAAGCACTGCGGCAACACAGATGAGGAAAATTTTCCATTTAACGGGCAGAAACCCTGGGTGAAACCATAGCTCATAGAGGATGGCCATCCACCTCAACCGGCTGGGTTATGTAACTACATTCAAAACAAACATACAAATACAACATTCAAAGCCAAACAGTCCAGTACCAAGTCTGGCCAGGCTGCACATGCAAGCAAAGGCCTGGCAGGGGCAGCATTTCTAACGAAAGGCCTTATCAAAGAGAAAAGATTTCATCTTGCTCTTGAATAGAGAGAGAGTGTCTACCTCCCAAACTGAACTGGGAAGACGGTGTCATAGGAAGGGAGCTTGATAGCTGAAAGCTCTACCTCCCAATCTACTTCTAGATACCTTGGAGACCACTAGTAGTTTGGATTTTTGGGGAGCGCAGAGCTCTGATTGAATGATAGGGAACTAAAGGTTCTTGCAGGTAAGAAGGAGCTAGACCATTAAGAGCTTTATAGGTTAAGAGCAATATCTTGAATTCAATTCTATATTTTATTGGGAGCCAATGTAAAGAAGCTAAAACTGGAGTAATGTGATCTCTTCTCCCTTTTCTCATAAGGATATGTGCAGTTGCATTCTGAATGAGTTGGAGAAACTTTATGGACTTATTTGGGCAACCTGATAAAAGTGAGTTACAATAGTCAAGTCTAGAGGTGAAAAAAGTGTGGACAAGTTTCTCTGCATCTTTATGAAACAGGATGTACCTAATTTTAGAAATATTATGCAGATGGAAGAAGGCGGTCTTAATGGTTTGCTGTATATGAGAGTTGAAAGACACATCTTGGTGAAAGAAAACTCCAAGAATCCTAACAGAAGACGTAGAAGCAAGTGTAGTGCCATCTAGTGTTGTTATCTTGCTAAAAAGAGTACTTCTAGCATGTTTGGGGCCAAGAACGATGACAAAAAAAAAAAAAAAAGATGGCGCCCACAGTGGTCGACATGGTGCTTCGCTGCGCCCTTTGTTTGTTTTTGTTTGTCAATTGTGTGTCTGCTTGCACTTATACCCGTGAAGAACTTCTAAATATCAGGACTTTCACTCCCACGGACCTTCTCCCAGTTTTTTTAGCTCCTGCCGCCGATCTGGTTCATTGCTTGGCTCGAAAAGTGAGACCGGCGAAAGAGAGGAAGCGAGCGCGGGCGCTCTCGTGTGGCTTCGCAGAGGGAGGCACGCGCACGGCGCTGCCTGGCATATTTCTGGTCCAATACCAACTCTCTCTCTAACAGGTAGATGAACTGAGACTGCCTGATGCGTTTTAAGGACCTCTCCTCCTCGCGTGCCCTCTGTTTTACTGAGACCTGGCTCAGGGCAAAATATACCGGACAGCGCGCTGCGCCTCGAGGGTTTCCAGCTGTTTCGTGCTGATCGAGACACAGAGCTTTCCGCAAGACCACAGGAGGCGGAGTCTGCTTCTACATCAACAGCCTAGCTGGTGCTCTGATGTAAAGGTGATATCCAAAACACTGTTCTCCCGCCCCTGGAATTTCTCTTGTTATTAACTGCAAGCCTTTTTATTCCCCGCGGGAGTTCGCTTCTTTCATCCTCATCGCTGTGTACGTCCCTTCCCGACGCGGACACGCGAGAAGCTCAGCGCGTGCTCGCGGACCACATCCAACACACGGAGCGGGATTTTCCCAGACTTTCTGGTTATTGTGGCTGGCCGACTTTAATCAGAGCAATCTGAGGCCACGATCTTCCCCCGCTACAAACAGTTTATTAAATGCCCCACCAGAGGATTAAACACACTGGATCACTGTTACACCACAGTGAAAGACACATATCGCGCTGTTTCCCCGCGCTGCGATGGATTATCTGATCACGTGATGGTTCACCTCATTCCCACATACAGACTGAGATTGAAGCTCACTAAACCTGTCGTGAGCACTACGAAGAAACGGACCAGTGAAGCTGAGGAGAAGCCTGGAATCGTTGCATGGAAATAACTGACTGGGGCATGTTTTAAACGAGCACGCATGATCTGGATGAATATACGGACACTGTGAACTCATATATCCACTTTTGTGAAGAGACATTCTTCCATCCACGCACCAGGGTGAGGTACTCCTAATGACAAACCCTGGTTCACAGCTAAGCTCAGACAGATCAGCAAGGAGAGGAAGCAGCGCTGAAAAGTGGAGGACAGGGACTGCTACAGGGAGTTTAAATATCGGTTTAACAGAGAGCTGAAGAGAGCTAAATCTGGGCATTCTGAGAGACTCCAGCAGCAGTTACACTGCTAATGATTCGGCTTCTGTGTGGAGAGGACTGAGGCAGATCACCAACTATCGGCCTCAGGCTCCTAAAGGTCAGGATGACAAAGCCCTTTGTCAAAGACTGTCCCAACAACTATGCCCGTTTTGACACCTCGTCATCTGTGTCCAACTCCCCCCCTCCCTCCAGCTCACAGCCTCCACAATCCCTACTTCATTAAAGGCACCCCCCCCTCCTCCCCCCCTGCCCTTATCATCAGTGAGCAGGACGTGCTCAAACAGTTCTCCAGACTGAACCCGCGCAGGACCCCGGTCCCGGACGGCGTGTCTCCCTCCACCCTGAGACACTGTGCGAAACAGCTGGTTCCTGTCTTCACCAGACATTTTTAACCCTCCCTTAAGCTATGCCACGTGCCGACCTGCCTCAAATCCCTCCACCATCATCCTGTCCCCAAGAAGCCACGGATCACTGAGAACTGCGCGTCATGACTACAGACCAACCTGTAGCGCGCTCACCGTCTGTAGTCATGAAGTCCTTTGAGCGCCTGGTCCTGCCCCACCTCAAGTCCATCACCACCCCTCTCCTGGACCCGCTGCAGTTTGCCTACCGAGCCAACAGGTCTGTAGACGACGCAGTCAACCTGGCCCTCCACTCCATCCTGCAGCACCTGGACTCCCCGGGAACCTACGCCAGGATCCTGTTTGTGGACTTCAGCTCCGCATTCAACACCATCCGCCCCGCTCTACTCCGGGACAAGCTGTCCCTGCTCAACGTGCCTGACTCCCTCTGCAGGTGGATCACCGACTTCCTGACGGACCGGAGGCAGCATGTGCGGCTGGGAAAGACTGTCTCAGACTCTACTAGCATCAGCACCGGATCACCCCAGGACTGTGTACTTTCCCCCCTACTCTTCTCCCTTTATACCAACTCCTGCACCTCCAGCCACCAGTCTGTCAAGTTGACCAAGTTTGCGGACGACACCACCCTCATCGGGCTCATCTCCAACGGCGACGAGTCCGCCTACAGGAGAGAGGTGGCCCAGCTGGCGTCCTGGTGCATCAACAACAACCTGCAGCTGAACGCTCTGAAAACAGTGGAGATGAATGTAGACTTCAGGAAAGTCACAACCCCTCTGCCCCCCCTCACCCTCACAGGCTCTCCCATCACCACTGCTGATTCCTTCCGCTTCCTAGGTACTACCATCACCAGGGACCTCAAATGGGAGCCGACCATCAGCTCACTCATCAAAAAAGCCCAGCAGAGGATGTTCTTCCTGCGGCAGCTGAGGAAGCTCAAGCTACCCACCAAGATGTTAGTGCAGTTCTACACAGCCATCATCGAGTCCATCCTCACCACCTCCATAACCGTGTGGTACGCAGGAGCCACTGCCAGGGACAGACTAAGGCTGCAGCGCGTCGTGCGCACTGCTGAGAAGGTGATCGGCTGCAAGCTCCCATCTCTCCAGGATCTGTACATCTCCAGGACCCGGAGGCGTGCTGGCCGGATCATAGCCGATCCCTCACACCCTGGTCACGTACTGTTTTCCCCCCCTCCCCTCAGGTAGAAGACTTCGGTCCATCCAGACTAAAACCTCCCGTCACATGAACAGCTTCTTCCCCTCTGCCATCAGACTGCTGAACACTAAGTGACTTATTGACTCTCGTGCACTATGTACAACAGCTCAACCAGACTCATGTCAATCATCACTGTTTTCTTCCTGCATTACCGACTGCACTATATGGTTCTCCACAGTATCTGCTGCTCGCTAATATATTTTAACTGCTGACCAGTATCACTTACTCTTATTCTACACTTTATTGCATGTATAGTTTATTTCTTTTATTTTATCATGTTTAATGTTGCAGCATTGCACCGAGACAAATTCCTAGTTTGTGTACTACATGAACAATGGCAATAAATCTGATTCTGATTCTGATTCTGATTCTGATTCAGTTTTATCTGTATTCAGCAATAGAAAGTCGTTGTTCATCCAGGTTTTGATATCCTTAAGACACTCCTGGAGTAAACCCAACTAGCTGGGATCATCTGGATTGATGGATAAATACAACTGAGTGTTGTCAGTGTAACAACGAAAATGAATAGAATGCTTCCTCATAACGTCTCCCAAAGGCAGCATGTATAATGTAAACAATACTGGTCCAAGTACTGATCCCTCCGGAACTCCATAGCTAACCGTGGTCTGAGTAGAGGACTTGTTATGGACATGAACAAACTGGGAACGATCTGATAGATAAGACTGGAACCATCTTAGTGTTGTTCCATTCAAGCCAATTTGCTGGTCAAGTCTCTCTAGCAGAATATGGTAGTCAGCGGTATCAAGGGCAGCGCTGAGGTCCAATAAAACAAGGACGGAGACAAGTCCTTTGTCAAATGTCATAAGGATGTCATCAGTAACTTTCACCAAGGCTGTCTCTGTGCTGTGATGTTTCCTAAAACCCAACTGAAATTTCTCAAATATAGAATTTTTTTTCTAAAAAAGTGCATAGTTGATTGACGACTACTTTTTCAAGGATCTTGGAAAAGTAGAGGAGGTTAGATATTGGTCTATAATTGGCCAAAATCCCAGAATCAAGTGAAGGATTTTTAAGTAGAGGTTTCATTACTGCCACTTTAAATGACTGCGGTACATGTCCTGTCAATCGGGACATATTAACTATGTTCAAAAGAGATGGACTAATCAGAGATAGCAATTCCTTCACTAGCGGGGATTGGATCTAAAAGACAGGTAGCTGGTTTAGAGGCTGACACTATTAGGACTAGATCAGAATGACTAATACGAGAAAATGCAAGTTAGGTTAATTGGCATCAAACCGGGGATTCCAAATTGTCCTTAGGTATGACTGTGAGAGTGAATGGTTGTCCGTCTCTCTGTGTTGGCCCTGCGATGGATTCGTGATCTGTCCAGGGTGTACCCTTCCTCTCGCCCAAAGATGCTGGCATAGGCTCCAGCCCCTCTGCAACCCAAAAAGGATTAAGCGGAAGAAAATGAATGAATGAATGAATGAATGAATGAATGAATGAATGAATGAATTTAGAAAAGTGGAGTTCTGAGCCTGTGGGCACAGCAGTGTTAGGTAGAGGCTTGGTATTTTTAGTGGGGGCTATTTTTTTGAATATTATTCCCAATACTGACAATTTGATCATTAAAAAAAATTGAAAAAGTCATCAGCGCTAAGAGTTGGAGGGATGTAGGGATCCATGGCATTTTGAGCCACAGTGTTAAAGAGAAATATGTGGTTGTTTTTTTCTTCTATCAAGGATGAATAGTACTGTTACCTAGCACTATGGAGAGATTTCTTGTAGGTGGTAAGGCTGGCATTCCAGGCTGAACAAGATTCTTCTGTCTTATTTGCACGACAAAGCCTTTCACAGGATCTAACTTTCTGTTTTAACTTATGAGTGTGGGAGTTGTACCATGGAGCTAGTCTTCCATTTTTAATAGTTTTCTTTTGAAGAGGGGCTATGGAGTCAAGTGTTGACTGCAGTGAGGCTGCAGTACTACCAACTAAAAGGTCTAATTCTAATGGATTCAAGTAGTCAGTGTTGTCTGCTATATTGAGACATGGTATTACAGTAAATGCTGAAGGAATTAATTCTTTAACGCAAGCCACAGCACTATCAGTTAAGTATCTGATAACTATATTTCTACTTGATGCTGTGAAACTGGATAGCACAGATTTGAATGTTATCAAATAGTGGTCAGTCCAGTGTAGGATTTTGAGGGATGACAAGCAGCTCATCAATTTCTACACCATAGGCCAAGACCAGGTCAAGGGTGTGATTATGATGATGAGTTGGTTTACTAACACAATGAGAAAAAAAACAGTTCAATTGAAGAGGGAGAGAAATGCTACACTATGATTATTATTATCAACATCTATATGAATATTAAAGTCACCAGCTATGATAATCTTGTCCGAATAAAGAATAAGGTTGTTAAGAACTCAGAGAATTCAGACATAAATTCAGCAAAAGAAGCACTGGGAGGTCTATATGCTGTGGTAAATAAAATAGGCTGCTCTGACCTCCAGGATGGATGTGCTAAGCTAAAAGATAAGCATTCAAAGGAGTTAAAATTTGAGTTTAGCGAAAGCTGAGGGTTCATTGGTAATGTGGATTCATATGTTGCCCCGACACCACCACCTCGGCCAGTGTTTGTATGAATATGAATATTACCATAGCTGAGAGGGGTGGCCTCATTGATACTAACAAAATCATCGGGGCGTAGCCGGGTTTCTGTGAGACAGAGTATATTTATATTGTAATCCGTGACCATATCATTAATTAAGGTCACTTTATCTGACATAGATCTTATATTCAGCAGTCTGCATTTAATTATTTTATTTAACTGTGGTAAATTAGTGGTTTTAATCTTTATCAAGTTATGTTGTAATTGTCTTGGGTTATAATGTTTTGGGTAACGGGAGTGTAAGGGAAAATAGAATATTTAATAAATAATAAATATGATCAGGTATGAATTATTTAATTATATTGATGTATTGGAATTGAGCTCAAATCTCAATTCATATACATCAGAAAAGTTAATAAACACTCGTAAGGGGCACCAGCTTCTATCTTTAAGAAGCAATTTGATCTTTAATTTCACTTTATACCAGTTTGATCACTCAATAAATTAATCAATAATCAGTCTCAAAAATTTTCCGTGAATTCGATACCTGGGCTTGAAACAGACTCCAGAATGAAATAAATTCCAACAACTTCTCTCATTTTTAAAATATTTATTAAATGAAATGATTAACAGGACATTGTAGTAATTTCATTAATCATAAAATCATCTTGTAAATGATAGATTAACAATGTCAATATTTTCGGAACCCAGGGGTTAACTGAGAAAATGAATTTCTATCAGTTTGAGTTAACACGATTATATTAAAAAAACGCAAATTTATGAAGGAAAGTTTACTTATTATATGAAGAAGTCCCTAAATTAATCTTAAGAAAATAAAACGGAATTTTAATGAAAAGAAGAGTTATGTTAAGGGCTTCTTAATTTGCATCTGATTAGATATACAAATTATTACCGAACCTCAGAAGGTTTATTCAGCAGTTGAATTAAAGTTGTGCAGCTCACGTGATCTTCGGTGACGATGTTCTGTCGTCGTCCTCAGCCCAAGATTTCGTGGATGTTAGGGGGAAAATATCTGCCCGCAGATATTTCAGGGTCCACAGTTCGACCTTTAGATTCAAGCGGTCGAAGGGGGGCTGGATTCTGGGCTGTATGACCCAGAGTTGTAACTGGGTTAGATGACTTTTCTTCAGCGTGTGATGAACAGCCTTGATTCCTCAGCTGCACGTGACGTGGAAGCTGCGTCTTCTCAAGAGGTCTTCGATAATAATTAAAAGATATCTAATCCGATCTCAAATTAAAAAGGCTTCGGACTTTAGATAAAAATAGTAGCTTCTGGTGGGTGCTTGGTCAAGAAAAATATTATAAAATAAAGTCAAGATTAAAATTTACATTAAAATCAAACAAACGGTGGTTTTACAGAAAGTTTAACAAAGAAAAAGTGATGAATAAAAATTGGAGTTTAACTCCGATTAAGAATTGAGCTCAAAGAAATAGGAATTCCTAGGCATTTAAGAGAGAAAGAAAATACAAAGTTACATAAATTACGAGTTATCTGCTCTGTGTTCAGAAAAGCGACACGTGGTCAGACGGTCCTTTGTTCTTCCTTGCTGTGTGTAGACAATGGAGAAGATCAGAGAAAAGCGAGCAGCCGGAAAGAAATCCGGGGAAAAAGGGGCCTGAAGCAGGGGTCTCTCTCCTTTATATAAGCTCTGTTGAGTTTCGCGGGCTTCCGGCCTGACTGGAATCTCAGCCAATGAGCGTCCTTCGTGGGCGGGCTCGATGAACTTTTAGTCCAATGAACAAACAGTCTATTGTTTGGAGCGCTTTGGAATGAAGAGTTGTCATGCAGAGATTGGCTGTTGGAGTCACATGTGATATCGAGGCAAAACTTTGATACATACTGGAAGTTAATATTTCCCTTTATGTATTAAACTAAGATAACTTTAGTGATTAGTATAAATTATAAGCAGTGCTTCTAAATCAACATGTAGGAGTAAACATTCATTTAAACATGCATATATATAAAATCACAGATTAATGCATTTCACACATATTATTTTCCACATCAAAACATCAGAGTCCATCTGCATTTTCATAGTTCTGAAAAGAATGAAGGTTTAGAATTGAGTTTGTAATAATGTACTTTAAAGTTCACTGTTTAAATCCAGCATGTCCAGAGTTTAAGGAAATTAGCTGAGTCGTGGATCTGTTGCATGTTTTATGGGGGCAATAAAAGTGAAGCCGGACATTGGGGAAATTCCTTAGGCTGGTTTTAACAAAACAAAGGGGATTTCAGCTGTGGCCTGGGGGAAGAAAATCCATTTCTTTGCGTTATTCCTGGATGAAACAAAAATGTCTTTAAGCAGAAGAATAATTGTTGCTGAGCCAAAGTGAGATGATGCTACAGGAGACAGACACAATCTCTATGGGGTTATGAAATGAAGATTGATCTAAACAACGAGAATTATTTGGATTAATAGGATTAATATGAGAAGTGGAAGCAAAGAAGGGCTGGTTGGCAGACCCAGGTACTTTGGGGTAAGTGAACACACCAGCTTTCAGTCACTGTACTAAAAAATGCTGAATGGAATAAAACAGATTGTCCCTTAGAACACGTGCAGTGAGTCTATTTGGATGGATGCAATCTGGCCTCATAAATGATGGGCGGTTCCAGAACAGGTTGAAATTGTCTATAAAACCAATGTTAAAAGTAGGACATGTTGAACACAACCAGGTATTAAGGCTAAGAGTTCTGCTAAAATAATTGCAGCCTCTTCTAAAAGGAGCATGTGGCCCAGAAATAAACACGTCTGCCACAGTTCTAAAGAGTGGACAGAAGGCTCCTCAAGTCTCCCTTTAAGATCTCAGATCTGGGATGTTGTTGCATCCAACATGCACAATAACAGTTTTAGCGTGGGGGTATTCATTTAATAGGTCAGGGGTACGCGCCTCAATGTCTGACACTTAAGCCCCAGGAAAAAATTTGTAACACAGTACCTGCTTCTAACGTTCCTCATTATTGAATCATCAATTACCAGCGTCGTCTGGAGGGACTTTGTCCATGGCTTCTGAAATGGTGGATAATTTTGCCATTGTTGTTGCTGCAGTGGCCAGGTGCCAGTGCGGGGGTGATGCAGGGGGTTGCGCTCTCTTCTTTTTGGAGCTGGTGTAAAGTTTGGCACTCCTAAGGTACTTTTTTTTTTTCCACAATATCTTTATTGAACCTTTTTTTTTTTTTAACAAACATGATACAAACAATCAAACACTAACACTAAAGTACTACAAAAAAAAAAAAAATACCCTAAAAACACCAACAACCACCAACAAAATCAAGTCTTCAACAATGCTCCTCTGTTTAGTCTAGACAATCCAATACATTAGTATACATATTATGTTCACCAGTTTGGAATTTACAAGGTCCACACACATCATTCACCTTCTTCTTCAAGAGTTATGTTTAAATTTTTTACATAATCAATAAAAGGTCTCCATATATTCTCAAACACAATTTCCTTTGATTTCAGTATATATGTTATTCTTTCTAATGGAAGGTTTGTTAACATCTGTCTTAACCACTGAGTCACATCTGGTCTATGAGTCTTTTTCCATAATAGTGCAATACATTTTTTGGCATTAAGCAAACTGAGGTCTATGAATGTTCTTTCACTTTTATTGAAATTATGCTTTTCTGGGTACAGACCCAACAAAAACAGTTTAGGATTCAATATGATTTGTTTTGAGATTATTTTTTCAATTGTTACCCTCACCTCCTCCCAAAACATTCTTATTAATCTACATTCCCATAAACAATGAAATAGGGTTCCTTTACTTTCCATGCATTTTGTGCATGTATCTGGTATATTTTTGTTATATCTATTTAACTCCTCCGGTGTAACATACATCCGCATTAACCATTTGAAATGTATCAATTTAAGGCGTGCATTTATTGATTTGGTTTGAGCTTCTGTACAAGCCAATTCCCATTGTTCCTCTGAAATTTCAATTTGCAGATCTTCTTTCCAGTAGTTTAATCTTTTCAGTGAATTTTCACTTGAAGATAGTGTCAATGAGTTATAAAACTCTGAAATAATACCCTTTCTTTTACTATCTTTCATCATCATTTTTTCCAAGGATGAATAGATAGGTCGAGTGAGAGCTTTATTTTGATTTGATCGAATAAAGTTTCTAAGTTGAAGATATTTAAAAAAATGTGTTCTATTGAGATTAAATTTGATCCTCAGCTCTTCAAAAGACATTATGTTGTCTGCACATGGCAAATATAAATCCTGAATCTTTTGTATCCCTTTTAAATTCCATACTTTAAATACAGCGTCCGCTCTCCCTGGTTTAAAATATTGATTACCCCATATTGGACTAAATTGTGACAATAACTGTGGTTCTTTTAAATAGTTTTTAGCTTCACACCATATTTTGATCATATGCTTTACAAATGGATTTTTAACTTGTTTTTGTAATTTTTTTGCCGAATCTGAGTATATGAATATGGGAAGAGGTAAAGGTAAATTGTATGATTCCATTTCAGTCCAGTGAGGGAGATCATTTGATGAAAAATAATATGTCATAGACCTCAGTTGTGCCGACCAATAATACAACATAAAATTTGGACATTTCAGACCTCCACGATCAAATGGTAAATATAATAAAGACAAACGTAATCTAGCCCTCCTGTTGTTCCATATAAATTCCACTAACTTTTTTTTTATTCTTGAGAATAGATCTAAAGGTGGTGATAAGGGAATGTATTGAAATAAATAAAGTATTTTAGGTAAAATATTACTTTTAAGTATATTGATTCTCCCGATCATCGACATTGGTAGTGACATCCATCTCTGAGTTAACTCATTGATATCTGACATTAAGGCTTCATAGTTGACACTGGCGACTGATTCTAGCTTAGGCATAATTTGGATTCCTAAATATTTAAACTGATTTACAACATTGAATTGATTTACCTCAGGGGCTGGGTAATTTCTCTGGGTCTCATTTAGCATTAATATTGAAGATTTAGTTTTATTTATTTTATATCCTGATATTTCCCCAAAATTCTTTATTAAATTCAACAAGGTTGGAATTGATTTTTTTAGATTCGACATAAACAAAATTATATCATCGGCGTACAGGGAGATTTTATGTTCTGTTGGTCCAACTTTAATTCCATATATTTGTGAATGTAAACGTATCGCTATTGCTAAAGGTTCAATTGCCATAGTAAACAGTAAAGGTGAAAGTGGACAGCCTTGTCGACATCCTCTATTGATTTTTATTGGTTTTGAAATATTGTTATTTGTTAGGATTTCTGCTGTAGCATTATTGTATATTATTTGAACCCATTTTATGAAATTATTTCCAAGTCCAAACCTTTGTAGGACTTCAAAAAGAAAGGGCCATTCAACTCTATCAAAGGCCTTTTCGGCGTCCAATGATAGGAGAGCTGTATCCGGTGCTTCTTTATTAAAATAAATAATATTAAATAGTCTTCTTACATTATGGAAGCCTTGTCTACCCTTTATAAAGCCATTCTGATCTCGATTAATAATATTTGGTAAAATTTCTTGTATTCGTCTTGCTAAAATTTTACAGATTATCTTAAGGTCGGCGTTTAATAGGCTTATTGGTCTCATATTTTCACATTTATTAGAGGGCTTACCTGGTTTTGGCAACAGTATAATTAAGGCATTATTTATGTATGATGGTAAATTATTATTTTGAAATGCTTCTAAAACCATTTCCAAAAAAGGTTTTATTAATTTATTCTTAAATTTTTTATAAAGGTCAACTGGAAGACCATCTGGTCCTGCACTTTTTCCTGATTTCATATTATCAATGGCTAGCCCAACTTCTTCTTGACTAATTTTAGACTCCAATATCTCCCTGTTTTCATTTGGAATACACGGTATAGATAGTTCGTTCAAAAACCCATTTAGTTTTGTTAAATCAGGTTCATTTTTGGTATCATATAATTTTTCATAGTAATCTCTAAAGGCTCTATTAATTTCTAAAGGATCTATAACTACCTGTCCATTACTTATAATACTGGTAATTGGTGTTTTAATTTCCAATTGTTTAATCTGCCATGCTAATAATTTTCCTGATTTTTCACCTTGTTCATAAAAAGATTGTTTCAATCTTAGAAGACTCGAGGCAGCTCTATTGGCTGATTTTTTGTCGTATTCAGCTCTCAAAATCAGTAATTCATTCTCCAACCTTGGGTCACTTCCTGCATACACTTTTTCCTGAAGACTTTTTATTTTATGTTCCAATTTAGCTCTCTCCTCTCGAGTCTTCTTAGATTTTGATCCGTATAACTAATAATATGTCCCCTAATAAAAGCTTTGAAAGCCTCCCACTTTACACATGCTGTGTTTGCTTGTAGTATTGATGTCAAAGAACTCGTCTATCTGTTTTTCTATATACTTGACAAATTCCTCATCCTGAAGCCATTATGCTGAAATTGCCCATCTACCTGATTCCTTTGTCAATTTTTTAATCTACATAATTAGACAACAGGGTGCATGATCAGAAATCACGATGTTATCATAAAAGCAGATTTGAAATCTTGGACCTTAATTCCGTGGAAATCAAAAAAAATCAATACGTGAGAATGTCTGTAGTACTGGAATAACCAAGAATAGGCTTTAACTTGTGGTTCATTTCTCTCCATATATCTAACAATCTCAATTCTTTCATAAAATGATTAATAGTCATCCTACATACAATGTGCGTACAATCCAGTCCTGTTGATCTATCCACACCTGGATTCAATGTACAATTAAAATCCCCTGCTATTATATGTTGCCCTGTAAGTGATGATAAGATGAGAAATAAATTAGCAAAGAACTTCTGATCATCTATATTGGGACCATATAAGTTCACAAGATTTATATTTTCTAATAGCAAAGAACCTTGAATGATTACATATCTTCCAAATTTGTCTCCAATTACATTTTTCACTTGAAAAGGAACTGATTTATGTATGAGAGTCATAACTCCCCTGGCTCGGGATGAAAATGAAGAGGTGAATACACTTCCCTGCCATCTACTCCTAATTCTTTTAACATCCTCCTCTATCAGATGAGTTTCTTGTAAAAACACAATCTTGAACCCATGTCCTTTATTTTATTCATAACTTGTTTAAGTTTTTTTAAATTTTGTAGACCTCTGCAATTCCATGAAGTTAAATTAAGATTAACACTTTTGGTCCTGATCAATAGAGAGTTTGGGATTACCTCTGCAGTGTAAACATGCATCATACAGAGAAGCAAAAACATGAGTGGTTCAACCACTCATCCTACAAACTACACACAAACAAATTTCCCCTTCCCACACTTGTGGCAAACCCCCCAAAATCAAAAGAAAAATTCTGTCTCCCGATATAGCCATCGACTGTTCCACACCCACGGGGAACAGCCTAAGCCACTCCTTCTTCATCCTCCCAATCACCCCAACTCTACTGCTTTTAATGACGTAACATTAACTCTCCTCTGTAGTTTTCCAACTTAACTCCAAAATTTTTAACAACTTTGTACATCATAGTTTTTTTTTTGTTTTGTTTTGTTTTTGTTTTGTTTTTTTAATATATAATACAATCTATATTTTGTAAACTTACTATTTACTTCAAGTCAGTCAGATGCCTGTGCAAATGCTTAATTATTCTACCTTATATTTTGTTCATGCTTAGCTCCCACCAGTCTCTTCTTCTTCTTTGATCTTCTTGATGAACTCCTGCGCCTCCTCTGGGGTCTTGAAAATGTGGGTTCTGCCCTCATACGTGGTCAGCAGTCTCGCAGGATAGATTACACCATGACAAATCCCAAGGTTGCGCAGCTCCTTACGTATGGGATCAAACTGCTTCCTCAATTGCTGAATTCCTGTGGCCAAATCTGGGTAGAACCGCACCTGCTGGTCCTGGTGTTTAATCTCTCCTTTAGCACGTGCAGCGTTGAAGATCTTCATCCTGTCTCTGTTGCTAAGAAACTTCATAATTAAGGTCCTCGGCGGTCCCTTATCTCTCCGTGGGCCAATACGATGTGCTTTTTCCAGAACCACTGCTGATTGCAACTCCTCGCTGCCCAGCACCTCCGGAATCCACTTTTCCAGAAAGGAACATACGTCCCGACCTTCTGATTCCTCTGGAAGACCCACCAGCCTCAAATTATTCTGTCTCGACCGAGATTCCAAATCCAAAATATTATCTTCCAGAGATTTATTTTTTTTTTCCAAAGTGCGCACCTTTAATTGAAGACGGGTGACGTCATCTTCAGCACTAGCGAGACGGAGCTCCATCTGCGCCGTTCGTTCTACACAGTCACCCAATTCCTTTCTTATTCCTTCCAACGCTGTCATAATCCCATCAAATCTAGAGGAAAAGTCCGCTCTCATTGAACTCATGGCAGCCATCAGTGCATCTGCGCCATTCCCCACAAACATCGCACCGCCGCCAGCTTCCTCCGCCATATATGGAGTTTTGTTTGCTGCGTCACAGACCTGAAAGTCCGTTAATTTGGACTGTTTCGGCGGCTCGCTTTTTCCTTTTCCTGGTTTTCCAGCCTTAGGCTTCGCCGACATATCCTCGCCCAAATGCTGGGATACGTTCTGTCCCAAATGAGAGAGTTATTTGCCGATTTTTTTTCTCCAGGAGCAGAGCAGAGCGAGACACGTCCGTCCTACGTGGCAGCCATAACCGGAAGTCCTCCTAAGGTACTTTTAATCCGGGGCTTGCAGGTTTGGGCCGCTGCTGAAGGAGGAGGGGCGGCCATGGGAGGAAGATCAACGTCCAGGTGGGGGAAATCTTCCAGGGAAAGGATGTTGAATCTGTTTTCCAGCAAAAGGGGAAGGGAGGAGGCGTGACCATGTCTGGTCAGTCCCTGATGTTTGCTATTGGGCCCAACCATGGTCCAGGGCACGCATTGAGGCTGTGAAGAACCACCCGGGGCTTTGGGTTTAACTCCGAGCTGAAGCCAGTGTTGGTACCCGGAGTCCAGGACAGCTGAGGTGACCGGAGCAGGGTGGACGAGGGATGGCGATATGCTAATTTCACCCCGGTAATTAGCCACCCTCTGCTAGCTGCGAGTCTGTCGCTGGCGCCGATGTCCGTCCACAAATGATAGTATCCCAGATGATTTTCAGCCTTCCTGAATCTAGATAGAGGTTAGAGAATCTCAATTCCAACTCAGAAACCTTCTTAGAGAGGGAAACACAGCTGACACAGGTCGGGGACGGGAAGCCATGGCTACCATGGCAACAAGGCAAGTGTATTTCATTCTCCCCTCATTTTATGATGATATGCCTTGCCTAATTCCCGGGAGTGAGGCTCAAGGTTTGCAGTCCCCTGAGCCCTCACCGCCTGCTGGAGCCATTAATTTCTCACCTGCCCTCTCTGTGTCTCTTCCTATCCTCCTTGAGTGTCCGCCGACTACAGGGTTGAGCCGCTGGACGATGGAGGAGCCTGCGGTTATGGAGGGCCTAGTCCCAGCCCCACAGCCACCGTCTGGACAGAGAGAGAGTGCTGGTACTGAGCTGACATCTACATGGACGATTAAGCGTCCCTGGGCCTCAGCTGAGCGGGATCCAGCGCTGGTGGGAAATGGACCTCCTGTCACCACGCAGGGCGAGCCACCAGCGTGGGTCACATCGCTGGGGGGTCCCGGGACTGCATCAACCATCACGCCTGCTGCTGGGGCCACCACAGCAGAGTTTGAGCTGGATCTCCAGAAGACCGGACCCAAAACATTGTCGCCTGGATCGACAGAGTCCTGGACGGCGGTAGAGCTGGAGCTCAGGCAAGTGCTCTCCTTTGTTTTATTGTCCTCAATTTTGGAGAGATCTTGTCAGGCTCTTGGTGGGGAGAGCCAAGTGCAGCCCTTGAGCTGCACCAGAGCTCACCTCGACAGGCTCCACTGCTACTGGTGACCCTGACCCTGGTTTCTCTGTTTCTCTTGCCTGGGCTTTCCCCCAGGGTCACCGAGGATTGTCCAGCTCAGTCAGAAGACCACTGTGGGTTCCGGCTTACCACCTGAGATCCCCATAAAAGGTCCACCTCCTCCCGCTGAGGCCGGTGTGGGTAGTCCCGTCCTATCCCCGGGACCTCTGTGGGTGCTACTCCCCCTCCAGCTGAGGTCGTCATGGGTGCTCCGTCCCAGCCCAGGACATTCGAGGGTGCTGCTTCTCCATTGGCTGAGGTTGTCGCAGGTGCGCGTCCCAGCCTGAGGACCTCCATGGGTTCAGCTCTCCTCAGTCCAGGACTCCGTGGGTGCTGTGTCGTAGTTGGGGACCATCGTGGGTGCCTGCAACCTCAGCCTTAAACCAACTTGGGTGCTGCGCTCCAGTGTGGGCCCGCCGTGGGCGTTATGCTCTAGCCCAGGGGCAACCGTGTGTGCAGCTATGCCCCAGTCTGGGCCCACCATGGGTACAGCTATGGCCCAGCCTGGGCCCACCGTGGGTGCAGCTTTGCTTCAGCCCAGAGCCACTGTGGGTGCTGCAATGTCCCAGTGTGGGACCACCAAACTGGGACATTTTACTGGGTGCTACAAGTCTGCCTGATGCCGTTGTGGTCCCCCCTCCTCTGCCAGATGCTGTTGTGGTTCCTCCTCCTCTGCCAGTCACCGTCTTTAATAAGAACAAAAGATAAATAATTGAAAGAAGACAAAATTAACCTATTTGAGCAGTCACCGTCGTTGTTCCCCCTCCTCTGCCAGTCACTGTCGTGGTTCCCTCTCCTCTGCCAGTCGCCGTCGTAGTTCCCTCTCCTCTGCCCAAGGCTATCGAGGTTCCCTTTCCTCCACCTGACATCATCTTGGTTCCCTCGACTCCTCCATTGTGCCCACTGTTTGCCCTTCCCATCCGGCAACTGCCTCCTAGACCACCTCTTCTGTTCAGGTGGTTGAAAAACTCTGGCAGACCACTTGATAGACTGTGCTGAAGAGTTGGGTGGCCCACATTCTCTGGGAGGCCACCCGACTCGATCCATCATGCCATCTGGCGGGCCTCGGACTCTGGTCGGCCACCTGAACCTGTCCAGCTCCTCGGTCCAGGGGGCTTAGGGGAGTTGAGGGTTTTCCCTGGTGTGGGTCCTGAGCGGGGTTTTGTTTTGTTCCCTCCTAGCCTGTTCCCCACCCCCACCGTCCCAGGGTGGGTTATTGTACTGTTCCTATTGGGGGGGAGGGGTCTTTCTTTTTCTTTTTGATGTTACCCTGGGGTGTGTGGTGTCCACCCCTTGAGAGGGGGGCTCTGTCATGAGACGAGCTCTGGAGGTTTCCGCCAGGATCGGTCTCATGGCTTTTTTTCCTTATATTTACATATTTGTTGTTTTTTGGGTTTCTGTAATTCTTGTACTGTTTGCTATTTTCCTATTTATATTTGAGTTTTGTTACATTCTTATTTTGCATTAATTTACACTAGTGCATACCCGTGCATGCCCGTAGAAACCAAGAATAAGCATGTATTTCTGCATGCCCGTAGAAAGCAGGTGCAAGCAAGGGTGTAAGCAAGAAGGTCAGCGCTCATTCAGTGATGCCTGCCTTTGATCTTTGATGGTGTCATAGCGAGTTGAATCATCTTTGATGATGTCATAGCGAGTCCTATCATCTTTGATGTCATAGCGAGTCCTATGATCTTTGATGTTGTCATAGCGAGTCCTATGATTGTGAGTGATGCCTGTGTTTGATTTTTTTTTTGTACTTATTTTGTACCCCTAGGTAGATTTGTTTTGCAGTCTGGTGACAAGCCACCAGCTGCCGGTCGCTGCGTGCGCAAGCGCCCCGTATCCCTAACCTGCATGTTTTTGGCACGCGGGAGGAAACCGGAGAAATCCCGGAGTAAACCCACGCAACACGGGGAGAACATGCAAACTCCACACAGATCACTGTTGGCCGGGGGCAGGGATCGAACCCACGATCTCATGATCCCCGCGATCCCCCGGCCGAGGGTAAAACTGTGCTGCCACAGTGTGTTTGATCTTTGATGTCATAATGAGTCCTATGATCTTTAATGATGTCATAGCGAGTCTTATGATTGTGAGTGATAACAGCCTTTGATCTTTGATGTCATAGCAAGTCCTATGATCTTGAATGATGTCATAGCGAGTCCTGATTGTGAATGACTGCCTTTGATCTTTGATGATGTCATAGTGATTCCTATGATCTTTGATGATGTCATAGTGAGTCCTATGATCTTTGATGATGCCATTGTGAGTCCTATGATCGTGAGTGATGCCTGTGTTTGATCTTTGATGTCATAGCGAGTCCTATGATCTTTGATGATGTCATAGCAAGTCCTATGATCATGAGTCATGCAGTCCAAGGACGGATAATTTTTTCATACATAAGTTGTTCAGAACTCCTTGTACATAGGTACATCATAGGACATCATGTAGACATCATAGGCGGTCCTATGATCTTTGGTCTTGACACCCAGACACATTAAATAGACAGACACACAGGCATTAAATATCCTAATCACATGCATTCTGGACGGGGCCCCTACAGATTGTGAGGTGGTGGGGCCAGGACACGTTCGAACTCTCGGACGGGTCACGGTGCACTCCAGCTGACTCAGGTAGTCGTTGCCTGCACAGCTTTAGCCAATGGGTTTTGTTAATGGACAGCAGAATAATCTGCCCCAACATGGAGGGTGTCCTGGTAGTCTACCAAGGCACCCCATTTAGTTTAGTTTTGCTGTTCTGTGTGTTGTAAAAAAAAAAAAAAATTTTTTTTTTAAAAAAAAACTGTCTATACTGCATGTGTTCTAAGGGTCCATCTTATATTTAAGTGAGTTGTTTATGGAGTTTCCATGTTTTTGGTAAGGGGGGGATGGTGCATGGGGATTTGGCTCTTTGGCTTGCCGTTGCTGGTGCCGGGGGGGTCAGGGTGGGGATGTCAGGGCGGGCTGCGGCCCAATGGATATATTGTGCCTGTGTTCCTTAAAAAAGTTAGTTCGTTGCTCAGTTCAACACGGCTCCGGTCTCATGTTATTCAGATATAACACATACAGTGGGGCAAAAAAGTATTTTGTCAACCACCAATTGTGCAAGTTCTCCCACTTATAAGATGAGAGAGGTCTCCAATTTTCATCATAGGTATACCTCAACTATGAGAGAGAAAATGAGGAAAAAAAAATCCAGAAAATCACGTTGAAGGATTTTTAATGAATTAATTGGTAAATTCCTGGGTAAAATAAGTATTTGGTCACCTACAAACAAGCAAGATTTCTGGCTCTCACAGACCTGTAACTTCTTTAAGAGGCTCCTCCGTCCTCCATTCGTTACCTGTATTAATGGCACCTGTTTGAACTCATTATCAGTATAAAAGACACCTGTCCACAACCTCAAACAGTCAGACTCCAAACTCCAATATGGCCAAGACCAAAGAGCTGTCAAAGGACACCAGAAAACAAAATTGTAAACCTGCACCAGGCTGGGAAGACTGAATCTACAATAGGTAAGCAGCTTGGTGTGAAGAAATCAACTGTGGGAGCAATTATTAGAAAATGGAAGACATGCAAGACCACTGATAATCTCCCTCGATCTGGAGCTCCTCACAAGATCTCACCCGTGAGGTCAAATGATCACTAGAACGGTGAGCAAAAATCCCAGAACCACACGGGGGGACCTAGTGAATGACCTGCAGAGAGCTGGGACCAAAGTAACAAATAGGCCTTTTCCACTAGTATCGCTTTGGCCTAACTCACTTCTACTCTACTCGCTTTCTCGCCCTTTCCACTGTACCCAGCACGGTTTAACCGACACTATTTTCATGCCCGTTCGAGGGCAGGGTACAACCGTGCTGAAGCGAGCCGAGATGTGACGTCAACAGACTGCGAGCCGCTGATTGGTCAGGGCGTAACGTCACGAAAGCGTCTGTCTTCAGTGGAATCTTTACGACCGCCATTTGCAATATTTCACGGACTAACTCGGTCACGGAGTAAATACGATATTAATACAGACAGCGCTGTAGGTTTTTCGGAAATCTACACCGTGGTCCAACGAAGAGGTGCGGGGTTTTCTCTGCTTGGTGGCAGATCCACAGTGAGAGGAGCGACCCGGACCAATACCAGATGCAGCCCAGCAGAGAACTGGCCTACGGTCAAGCTGAAGACGAACGTGAGAGAACCATCGATGGTGAGTGATTTGTAATAATGTGCATCTGTTCGCTTATTTATCCTGTTGGTGGTAAGCTCACTTTTTTTGAGCAATACAGCGCCGTCTTGTGCTGGCTAACGAGTGTTAGCTAGTAGCTAGCTAGTACCAACTGCTGATTCGCGCTTGTTTTCTCCCAAGTATTTGCTTGTGAGAGCAAAACGATGAAATATGTTAATCCTGGTTAAAGTCCTGGTTTGAGTACGTGCTGCACTTTGGTGCTGCACATTAAATTGTGTGCAATTTAATGCTAGAATGTGTTTCCACATGCCAGGGTTTAGCCTTCCTCATTGTGGATACTGGTGAAATGGACCACAGGAGCCAAAATCTCAGCAATATAAAGTGCTTTTTCAAGCCAGTGATTTATAAAGTCATTCATATAATTTTCTAAAGCGTCAGAATAGACCCACACACCTATTCTGTGGATTTTCCATAAAAGGTGCTGGAACAGTATTGTGCTGTTCCACCATAAATCCCTGGATTGATAATGTACTTGTACCTGTACAGAGTGGCTCCTGCGGTGCTTGTCAGGGAAACAAAGCATTTCTGTCACATCCCCACCACTGACTTTAAGTGTATTTTCCCTAATACAGGTACACTTCCAAAAATTAGAATGTCATGAAAAAATTCAATATTTATTGACACTCATTTCAGAAAGAGAAATCCATATATTATATCGATTCATTACACAGACATTGATATAGTTCAAGCATTTATTTATTTTAAATTTGGATGATTTTGGCTTACAGCACCTGAAACCCCAAATTCAACTATGGCAAAAAATTAGAATATACATAAACTTTAAAAAATAGTTTTAAATAGAAATGTTTGGCCGCTGAGGTGTTGGTTAATATGGGCTGTAGCCCATAATCATCAATATTAAAATAAACACTTTCAATACATCATGTCCCTGTAATGAAATCTATATATGGTTTCACTTTCTGAAATGAGTGACAAAAATATTGAACTTTTTCATGATATTCTAATTTTTGAGATGTGCCTGTATAAGTGTTGAACTTGCATGAAACTAACCACCATCCATTTCCTGTCGTTCGTCTAGGCAGGAGGAACTCAGACGCTCCACAACGGACCTTGCAAGTACTGAAATCCTTTGCTTTAAATAGGCAAAGTGTCACAACCAAAGTAGCACAATTTCACTTAATATAAAAGGGACTGAACTGTGATATATTTGATTGTGGAGTATTAATTACAGAATAATTGAAAAAGAATGGCGCATCCACCTGTAAAATAGACCACTTGTTAATGTATTTATTTTTTTTGTCAGATCACTTGTGTGATCCTTTGTGAGTTATGTCATAACTGTATCTTTTGGGGAATGGCAGTTGTTCAGTCATCAATATAATTTAGTTTATATGTTAGGTTATATACTCATCATCAATAAACTCATGCAGTAACAGGGACACATTACAAATATTTCGAGACCATTGTAGTGCTTCCTTTTATATTTTAGCAATGCTAGTACAAAACACCGCCCACACTTGAAGCCAGGGCAAGAAGAGACTTTTACATTCAAGACAAACTTTTATTGATTAAAAACTCCATATTTTGACTGAGCGACTCCATACTCGGTGATGCACACCTTCAGTTAAAGTACTATATTCCATTCAAGTGAATGTATTAATTCATTTTGATTGCTAAGGCCACAGTAAAAACAGATGATTTTAAATGTAACGCAGCCCTTGTAAAATCTTTCTTTCAAAGGTCTTTTTATTATTATTAATTGAAGTATCAATACAATACAAAGTATTAGAAATTTTCATTTTTGTTTTAACTAAACAGTGCAAAACTAGAATTTAAAGCAAACAAATGTAAATGCTTCAAAACACAAAAACCTTTAAACAATAATTAAAAAAATACAAAAAAATATATATATATGAAAAAAAATTGTGTGTGTGAGGTGGGGGTGGGGTAAAGGGGATATGAGCTACTCAGAAACTATAATCGTGGGTCTTTCAAAGAAATCAAGAAACGGGTGCCATAATTTATAGAATTTATTTTCAGAGCCACGAACTGTATATCTGATTTTTTCTAAATCCAAACAGGACATTATATCTTTTATCCACTGTAAATGTGAAGGGGGTGAAGAGTCTTTCCACTTCAGTAATACAGCACGTCTAGCCAATAATAATGAAAATTTGAATACTTTTAATTTGGAAGTTGGCAAGACAAGTTCTGGAGCCACACCAAAAATGGCGCATAATGGATCAGGTTTAATTTGATATTGCAGGACTTCAGACATAGTGATAAAAACAGAATGCCAAAAATTCATCAATGCAGGGCAGGACCAATACATGTGAAGCAAAGTGCCAGGAGCGCTACCACACTTTTCACAAGTTGGGTCTATATCCGAGTAAATACATGCTAACTTAACCTTGGACAGGTGCACCCGGTGTGCAATCTTAAATTGAATAAGAGCGTGACGAGCACACTTTGATGCAGTATGAACCTGGCCAAGAATAGAGTCCCACAGTTCATCAGTAAAAGTAAAATTAAGATCTTGTTCCCAATTCAATTTAATAGTGGCCAGAGAAGAAGATTGTAAATTTGAAATTAAATTATATAAAACTGATATTACCCCCTTAGAAGTTGGTTTAACTAATAAAAATTCATCTAGAGGATTATCAGAAGGTTTTTGAGGGAATTGTTTTGTCATGGTTTGCACATAATGTCTGACCTGGAGGAAGCGGAAAAAATGTGTAGAAGTGATGTTGAATTTAGTGGAAAGTTGAGAAAAACTTGCAAATTGACCATCAAAATATAAATCCGCAAAAGATTTTAGACCTTTTCTGTGCCATATATGAAATGCACTATCAATAGTTGATGGGGTAAATAAATGATTTGCGGCAATTGGACTTGTAATGGAGAAAAACTGAAGACCGAAATTTTTCCTGAATTGAGACCAAATTCTGAGACTGACGAACTACTTTATTATTACCCAGTGTAGACAAAGCAAGGGGAAGTGGTGAACCTAAAATTGCCGGTAGGGAGGTTTGATTGTCCTCATGTGACTCCATAAGGATCCAAATGGGTGATTTGGGTTCTAGATAAAAATGTTTCCAATATAACATGCACCTGATATTTGCTGCCCAGTAATAATATTGAAAGTTAGGCAGAGCCATGCCACCCACTGATTTGGGTCTTTGAAGAAAAACTTTCCTCAATCTCAGATGTTTACCATTCCAAATAAATGAGGTAATCAGAGAGTCCAAAGACTTAAAAAAGGATTTAGGAATAAAAATGGGGAGACATTGAAACAAATATAAAAGCTTTGGAAGTAACATCATTTTTACAGAATTGATTCTGCCAATTAAGGACAAGGATAATGGGGACCATTTGGAAAGTATTAGCTTGCACTGGTCAAATAAGGGGAGAAAATTATTTTTAAACAAGTAATTAAGTTGTTTAGTGACACATATCCCAAGATAATTAAAATGATCAATAACAACCTTGAAAGGAAAATTTTCAAAATCCTGAACTTGAATCTTTTCATTAATCGGAAACAATTCACTCTTATTAAGATTAATTTTATAACCAGAAAACCTACTAAAACTATCCAAAATGTTGAGTATAGCGGGTAATGAAGTAAGTGGGTTGGAGAGAAATAGTAAAAGATCGTCAGCATAGAGTGAAACCCTATGCTCAATGCCACCCCTACGAATACCTAGAAAGTCCCAGCTCCCACGGATTGCAATAGCTAATGGCTCAATTGCCAAGGCAAAGAGCAACGGGCTCAAAGGACAGCCTTGCCTCGTACCACGGTAAAGTCTAAAATAGTCAGAATAGCGACAATTAGTTAACACTGAAGCTAAAGGACTAGCATAGAGAAGTTTAACACTAGAAGACCCAGAGAGGGGCCATTTGGCCTTTTTGGCTAGAAAACCCATAGGGGGACCATCAAGTGGCCACAAGAGGGCTAATGTCTGGGTCTTCTAGTGTTAATCCAGGAACAGAAGGAAGGACCAAAACCGAACCTCTCCAAAGTAAAAAACAAATACTCCCACTCAACCCTATCGAATGCCTTTTCAGCGTCCAAACTAATAAGACATTCAGGTATGTTGTGGTGAGAAGTATAAATAATATTAAACAACCGCCGCAAGTTAAAAGCCCTTGTAAAATCGACTTTACATCAGTGCAGCTACATGAAAATTGTGGTTAAATACAACAACGAAGTACTTTATTGTCACATTGGAATTGGAATCGCTCCTGTTTTGTTTTTCTTTTGAATTCTTGGATGGAATATGGGTGGGCAATATAAGCTGCAGCTTGAGCCATCACCCATTTCAGATAACCTATGTTGAACTGTATAATCAGAGGAGTTATTGTTTAATTCGACCTTATTAGATTTTTTTTCCCCTTTGTTATATTATTCTCTTTTAATCTATCCGAAATAAAGATTCATTCATTCACATTCCACCACTGGCTTTTAGCAACAAGTGTATTTCCCAAATATGTTTTAAACTTCCTTTATTTAACCACCACCCATTTCTGTCTTTTGTCTAGGCAAGAGGTAAACGATTGATCCACCCCAAACTGGACCTTGCGTCACTATTTACAGCAGGGGGTGTCCAATCATGTGCCATGGAGGGCCAAGACCCTGCAGGTTTTCTCTTCTACCCAGTCTCTTCAGCAGGTGTTTTCACTTATCAGCAATCAGTGGGAAGAAGTTCAGTGAAATCTGCAGTTGAAGACACTGGCTGGAGGGAAAACCTGCAGGGTCTTGGCCCTCCATGGCACATGATTGGAGACCCCTGATTTACAGAGATGCAGGCCTAAGATCTGCTGAGCTGAGACCAGTGTGAGCTGCACATCCCAGCTGCTGAGTGACCTAGTCTTACAGTTTGAGTTTTGCACATTCTGAATAATCTGGAATTTGCTGCTGATTGTAATAAACAATTTAGTGACTTATGTGTTTGCATCATGATTTCTATTTTTGTCTGTTAATACACTGGTGGGAAAAGAGTCAATAGTACAAACCATTAATGGGTGACCTTGAAAATAATGGCTCATTTTTAAGAAAAGTAACCAAAACAATTATTTTATTAACTGAAGACTGGATTGTTGGATGTGCCACCGCAGAAGACCCTGCATACTTTAGTGACAGTACCAGTATATGGAGGAATTCTGGGTCATATTAGCATCTGCTCTTCATCATAATGGGTTTGGGCAGGGGTGTCCAATCATGTGCCATGGAGGGCCAAGACCCTGCAGGCTTTACCTCCAACCAGTGTCTTCAACAGCAGATTCCACTGAACTTCTTCCACTGACTGCAGATCAGTGAGAACATCTGCTGAAGAGACTGGGTAGAAGAGAACCTGCAGGGGTCTTGGCCCTCCATGACACATGATTGGACACCTGTGGGTTAGAGTTTAATGGGATTTAACATTTTAACATAAACTGCTTTATGGTTCATAATCCTGTTGACAGACTTACACCAAACCAAAAGTGATTTCTCAAACTGCTGGATTGTTCTTGGACAGCTTTTCCAATCTGTCAGTATTAAATTTATGTCACATAGTGGTAACCTTCACAGATAAAAAAGAGACATCTGCAAAAACTTCAGAGGTTTATTGTCAGTGCAATACTACATGAATGCATGTATAGTACATTGTTGATGCAGAGAATATATATTTCTACAGTATACAGTGGGGCAAAAAAGTATTTAGTCAGCCACCAATTGTGCATTTTCTCCCACTTAAAAGATGAGAGAGGTCTCCAGTTTTCATCATAGGTATACCTCAACTATGAGAGACAAAATGAGAAAAAAAAATCCAGAAAATCACATTGAAGGATTTTTAATGAATTAATTGGTAAATTCCTCAGTAAAATAAGTATTTGGTCAATAACAAAAGTTCATCTCAATACTTTGTTATAGTATACCCTTTATTGGCAATGACAGGGGTCAAACGTTTTCTGTAAGTCTTCACAAGGTTTTCACACACTGTTGCTGGTATTTTGGCCCATTCCTCCATGCAGATCTCCTCTAGAGCAGTGATGTTTTGGGGCTGTCGCTGGGCAACACGGACTTTCATCTCCCTCCAAAGATTTTCTATGGGGTTGAGATCTGGAGACTGGCTAGGCCACTCCAGGACCTTGAAATGCTTCTTACGAAGCCACTCCTTTGTTGCCCAGGCGGTGTGTTTGAGATCATTGTCATGCTGAAAGACCCATCCACGTTTCACCTTCAATGCCCTTGCTGATGGAAGGAGGTTTTCACTCAAAATCTCACGATACATGGCCCCATTCATTCTTTCCTATACACGGATCAGTCGTCTTGGTCCCTTTGCAGAAAAACAGCCCCAAAGCATGATGTTTCCACCCCCATGCTTCACAGTAGGTATGGTGTTCTTTCTCCTCCAAACACGACAAGTTGAGTTTTTACAATAAAGTTCTATTTTGGTTTCATCTGACCATATGACATTCTCCCAATCCTCTTCTGGATCATTCAAATGCTCTCTAGCAAACTTCAGACAGGCTTGGACATGTACTGGCTTAAGCAGGGGGACACGTCTGGCACTGCAGGATTTGAGTCCCTGGTGGCGCAGTGTGTTACTGATGGTAGCCTTTGTTACTTTGGTCCCAGCTCTCTGCAGGTCATTCACTAGGTCCCCCCGTGTGGTTCTGGGATTTTTGCTCACCATTCTCGTGATCATTTTGACCTCACGGGGTGAGATCTTGTGTGGAGCCCCAGATGGAGGGAGATTATCAGTGGTCTTGCATGTCTTCCATTTTCTAATAATTGCTCCCACAGTTGATTTCTTCACACCAAGCTGCTTACCTATTGCAGATTCAGTCTTCCCAGCCTGGTGCAGGTCTACAATTTTGTTTCTGGTGTCCTTTGACAGCTCTTTGGTCTTGGCCATAGTGGAGTTTGGAGTCTGACTGTTTGAGGTTGTGAACAGGTGTCTTTTATACTGATAAAGAGTTCAAACAGGTGCCATTAATACAGGTAACGAGCGGAGGACAGAGGAGACTTTTAAAGAAGAAGTTACAGGTCTGTGAGAGCCAGAAATCTTGCTTGTTTGTAGGTGACCAAATATTTATTTTACTGAGGAATTTACCAATTAAATCATTAAAAATCCTTCAACGTGATTTTCTAGATTTTTTTTTCTCATTTTGTCTCTCATAGCTGAGGTATACCTATGATGAAAATTGGAGACCTCTCTCGTCTTTTAAGTGGGAGAACTTGCAATATTGGTGGCTGACTAAATACTTTTTTCCCCCACTGTATGTATCTAGTAAATCAAGCATTTTCCATGTAACCTTGTGACTGCATTATTTTAATTGCTTTTAATCCTAGATCAAGTTTGTTTTGGCCTAAAATGCATCATAACTGTCAAATATATCTTATTATACCTAACTCAGTACTGTTTACTTTTTGAATATATATTTTGTGGCTAATATAGTAACATGGTGATCAAGTTGTGTCAGCTGATCATTTTTTGCTATGACACCATCTCAGACTCAGTGCAGCTGGAGCAGGTACGTCCATGATGTCTCAACAGTCTCTCCATGATTTTCACGCAGATCAGAGCAATTTTTTTTCCAGCAATATTTTTATTGAACCTTTTTTTTTTTACAAACATAGCACACACAGTCAGACACTAACACAAAAGTAATTTAAAAACTAAAAAGAACAATAACAAAATAACAAAAAAAGGGTAATAAAAACAACAACCATTAACAAAAACAAGTCAACAACAATGCTCCTCTGTTTAGTCTAGGTAATCTATTACATAAGAATACATAATATACATTCACCAGCTTGGAATTTGCAAGGTCCACACATATCATTCACCTTCTTCTTCAGAAGTTATGTTTCATTTCTTTACATAATCAATGAAAGGTCTCCATATATTCTCAAACACATTTTCCTTTGATTTCAGTATATATGTTATTCTTTCTAGTGGAAGGTTGGTAACATCTGTCTTAACCACTGAGTCACATCTGGTCTATGAGTTTTTCCACAGTAATGCAATACATTTTTTGGCATTAAGCAAACTGAGGTCTATGAATGTTCTTTCACTCTTATTAAAGTTATGTTTTTCTGGATACAGACCCAACAAAAACAGTTTAGGGTTCAATGTGATTTGTTTTGAAATTATTTTTTCAATTGTTAGCCTCACCTCTTCCCAAAACATTCTGATTTTTCTACATTCCCATAAACAGTGAAATAGGGTTCCTTTACTTAGATCAGAGCAATTTTTTGCACAGGAAATAAATGTTTCTACAGATCGTTTGTGAAGCTGTGTTGACATCAGTGGCAGGCTGTGCTGAACGCCAGACTGAACGTTTGAAGCGGTAATTTTCCCACAACAGAGCCATCTGAAACACACACAGCATACATATTTTAGTACCTAACAGCGATAACTTGCAGAGATTACAGTGTAGTACGACGTACTTATAGCAAACTAGCATTTGCAACATTAGCTTACTGTCATATATGACCTAGTTTGTATCCTCACGTCTTCGGCTCTCCCAGAAGCTGCAGAACTATTCCAGAGTGTTTCGTCTCACTGCCTGTACCCTTGTCTGGCGGTCCTTTTTGGCATTTACGGTGAAAAAAGCCACAGACCGAGGAGTCGCCTTGTAAAGCCGCCATGTTGTGTTTGGCTTGGGTTACATGTTTTACGTCACGGCAGTGTGGCGCCGCCTTGCTGTAAAAAAAATCCCGCCCATCACAGCTTAACCCCGCTTTACCCGGCTGCTATGGAGACACAACCGCGGCCGAACTGAGTAGTAACGAAACGAAACGAGGCGAGGCGAACTGGGCTAGTGGAAAAGCGGCTAAAGGCTACCATTGTGGGCCTCAGGCCTCAGGTTATTTCACACCTTAGACAGAGACAATGAATACACATGGGAGAACAGTGGGAGTGGGGGTTGAATGAAGCGAGGTGTTGATGTCCTGCTGTTATTAGGAAGTGCCTTGAATCTTGTTAAGTGTAATTTGATGCAGAGAGAGAAGGGTGTTTAATGTGACTAGTCAGTCTGTTCTGTGCTCGTGATGTGACGAGTCATTCTGTTCAGTGCTCGTGAGATGTGAGTGTGCAATAAATCATTTGAAATGAATCTGCCTGTGATTTTACACACTCCACACTGGTGACCCAAGACGTATTATGGAACACGAGGCAAGCTCCCCGGAGCCAGCCCGGTCAGGAAGCTACAGCGAGGCGGCAGCCATCCCACAGACAGCCCGGACTGGAACATCCAGCCACGCGTGTGCGGTTGCAGTCAAGCTACCAGATTTCTGGCAGCACAACCCGCGCTCTTGGTTCCACCTTACCGAGGCCCAGTTCGTCCTCCGGGGAGTAATGGCAGATGACACCAGATTCTACCATGTGGTCGCAGCGCTCGACGCCCGCACAGCTCGACAGGTAGCGAGCGTGCTCTATCAGCCACCAGCCAGCAACAGATACGAGGTGCTCAAGGCTGCACTCATCCAGCGTTACACACTCTCGGACTGTGAGAGAGCGGAGAGGCTCCTGACGCGGACCGAGCTAGGAGATGGTTCGGCCGTAGACCTGATGGAGAAGATGCTGGCGTTAAGGGGCACGGACGACGAGCACTTTCTGTTTGCCCACCTCTTCCTCCGGAACCTTCCGACAGTAGCGAGAGCGGTTCTGGCCAATTCGCCACGGCTGGCCATACGAGACTACCGTGCGCTAGCCCAGGAGGCAGACCGGATCATCATCACCACCAAGGCGATCACAGTCAACGCGGCAGCGACGGAGCCCAGCAAGACGACCAGAGGAGGCGAGGAGCCACCGACGGTAGCAGCAGCGGGGGCCAAGGAGCGCCAGAGGGACACGCTCTGTTCCTACCACCGCCGCTTCGGAGAGAACGCACGCAGATGTGCGCCACCGTGCCAATTCCAGCGCTTGGGAAAACGCCAAGGCCGGGGGTCGGTAGCAGCAGCGACCCTCGGTGAAGAGAACAAGCTGCTCTAACTAACGGACGCACGCTCGGGGAGGCGTTTCCTCGTGGACACCGGAGCCCAGAAGAGCTTCATCCGGCCAACCTACGCTGACCGGCTGGCAGGATCTAGCGGCCCCGGGATGTTGGCAGCAAACGGCTCGGATATTAAGACCTTTGGTGAGAGGACTCTGCTCTTATCTCTACACGGCCATACATATGAGTGGACTTTTGTCATAGCAGCACTGAATTACTATATACTGGGGGCTGATTTTCTGTGTGCACATGGTTTACTGGTTGATGTTGCTAACAAAGCGCTAACAAACATAGGCAAAGCGCGCCTATGCGGAGAAAATCCAGGGACACCTCTGTGACACTAGGAACACCAAGCAGATGTGGCAGGGAGTTTGGACACTGACGGGCTTTAAGTCTAGGCAGGGGGTCGATGATGACGACACTTCACTTCCAGACAGGCTTAACGACTTCTTTGCACGTTTTGAAGCATCAAACTCGACAATCAGAGGGAGGGCCGGCCCACCCCCACCATCGGTCGGACCAGCTTTTACCATCAACACAGCGGACACATGGAGGACCCTATCCAGAGTCAACCCACGCAAAGCTGCAGGTCCAGACCACATTCCAGAACGTGTGCTCCGAGACTGCGCGAGCGAGTTGGCGGATGTCCTGACTGACATTTATAACATCTCCCTGAGTCAGGCCATCATTCCCAGATGCTTCAAGACCTCTATCATTGTACCGGTGGCAAAGAAACCAGTGGTGTCCTGTTTGAATGACTATCGTCCTGTTGCACTTACACCAATTGTGATGAAGTGTTTTGAACGGCTTGTCAAACCACACATCACAGCCTGCCTCCCTGCATCACAGGACCCGCTCCAGTTTGCATATCGTTCAAACCGCTCCACGGAGGATGCTATAGTCACCACCCTACACTCTGTCATCACCCACCTGGACCAGAAAGACACCTACGCCAGACTCCTGTACATTGATTTCAGTTCAGCATTCAACACCATTATTCCCCAGAGACTGATGGAGAAATTACTCCTTCTCGGTCTGAACACCGCCACATGTCTCTGGATCCTGGATTTCCTGACTGAGAGACCTCAGTCTGTCCGGGTTGGAAACAACATCTCCAACTCTGTCACACTGAGTACCGGAACCCCTCAAGGCTGTGTACTCAGTCCACTGTTGTTTACACTTCTAACACATGACTGTGTATCCAAACACGAGGGGAACCAGATTATTAAGTTTGCAGATGACACCACGGTGGTGGGACTTATTCAGAGGGATGAGGAATCAATGTACAGGGAAGAAGTGAGAGACCTGGAGGGCTGGTGCAGGGAGAACAATCTGGTGCTCAACTTGGACAAAACGAAGGAGATGATTGTCGACTTCCGGCGGTCACAGCCTGAGCACGTCCCCCTCAGCATCGGCGGCCGTTTAGTGGAGAGAGTAGAGAACATCAAGTTCCTCGGAGTGCAGATCTCGCAGGACCTGACCTGGAGCAAGAATTCCTTGGAGATCAGGAAGCGGGCTCAGCAGAGACTACACTTCTTGAGGAAACTCAAACAGGCCTCTCTCCCCATCTGCATCCTCAGGACCTTCTACAGAGGTGTGGTGCAGAGTGTTCTGACGTACTGCATTGCTACATGGTACTCCAGCTGCAGTATGTCAGACAAAAAAGCCCTGCAGAAGATAGTCAAGGGGGCGGAGAGGGTAATTGGAGTCTCCCTCCCCTCTGTCCAAGAACTTTTTCAGAACCGTTGTAGGAGCAGGGCACTGAACATTGTCAAGGACCGTTCTCACCCTCTGCATAAACACTTTGAACTTCTTCCATCTGGTAAACGATTCCGGAGCATCAGAGGCAGAACCACCAGACTGATCAACAGCTTCCTCCCACAAGCTGTCAGGATGCTGAACAGCTGATCCGGAATCTCTCATACACACTACTGCACCTATGGACATTTTGTATATTATAGTTAGTTATTCTTTTTCCCCAAGTATGTCTCAGGGATGTGTGAATGGATGGGGGGGGGGGGGTGGGGGTGGGGGGTGGAGCTATGTGGGAGTGTGTCTTAATCATGCTGCTTCTTATATGGATGCTGAGAGAAACGCAATTTCATCTTGCCTGCACTACAGTTGTATGTACAGCAATATGACAATAAAGTTTGATTTGATTTGATTTGATTTGATAACAGGCGCCTGGTTAATGCACTGTCTTTTGACTCTCTCCCCTGTATAGCTCGAGTGACCCAGCCAACAGCACAAGCCAGCGTCACAGCTACAGGCGGTAAGTTCCACACACTGCTCACTCAGTTCTCAGCACTCACGGTCCCGACGTTTTCGGCGGCCATTGCTAAACATGGGGTGGAGCACTTTATCACCACCACCGGGCCGCCCGTTCTTGCAAGACTTCGGCGCTTGGACGCAGCTAAACTGGCCATAGCGCACGAGGAGTTCGCCAACCTGGAAAGATTGGGCATCATCAGGCGCTCGAACAGCCCATGGGCATCCCCGCTACACATGGTCCCTAAGGCTGAGGGATCGTGGCGACCATGCGGGGATTTCCGCAGGTTGAACAACGCCACGGCGCACGACCGCTACCCAATTCCCCACATACAGGATTTTTCCGCTCACCTCGCTGGGGCACGCATTTTTTCCAAAATAGACCTGGTCCGCGGTTACCACCAAGTCCCAGTGTGCGCTGAGGACGTACCCAAAACAGCGGTAATAACTCTGTTTGGTCTATTCGAGTTCCTGCGCATGCCATTCGGGTTAAAAGGAGCGGCACAGACGTTCCAGCGCATGATGGATGCAGTGCTGCGCGATCTCCCGTTCGTGTTCGTCTACCTGGACGATATCCTGGTAGCCAGCGCATCTGAAGACGAACACGAAACCCACCTCACGACGGTTTTCCGGAGGTTGGAGGAGCACGGGTTAATAATCAACCCGGCGAAATGCCAGTTCGGTGTAACGGAGATTGATTTTTTAGGGCACCGCGTCTCTCCAGAAGGAGCGATCCCACTGCCCGACAAAGTGCGCGCCGTGGCGGATTTTCCCCGGCCTCAGACGGTCAGGGCGCTGCAGGAATTTTTGGGAATGGTGAACTTTTCTAACCGTTTCCTTCCCCGCGCGGCGCAGCTCATGCAACCATTGTACGCCGCGCTCAAGAAACAGAAACCCGCGGATAGGGTCGAATGGACCCCAGAGCGAGAGCGGGTGTTTTCGGAAGTTAAAGCAGCTCTGGAAAACGCCGCACTGCTGGCACATCCAGACCCGACGGCCTGCATAGCGCTCACCACCGACGCTTCAGACGTGGCCATAGGGGCTGTCGTGGAGCAGCACGTTGCCGGGGCTTGGCAGCCGCTCGCCTTTTTCAGCAGAACTTTGCGCGACAGTGAACGTAAATACAGCGTGTTTGACAGAGAGTTGCTGGCTCTCCACCTGGCCATTCGCCACTTCCAGTTCTGGCTTGAAGGGCGCAGCTTCACCACGTTCGTAGATCACAAGCCGCTAACATTCGCGATGGCCAAGGTTTCAGAACTGTGGTCGGGCCGGCAGCAGAGACAGCTGGCCGCGATCTCAGAGTTTACTACCGATATTCAGCATGTGTTGGGTAAACTGAATGTAGTGGTGGACTGCCTCTCGTGCCCCGTGGTGGCCCCAGTCTGCATGGGCATAGATTACGCAGCCATGGCCGCGGAGCAGATTAGCGATGCAGACGTGTGCACACTCCAGTCTGGACCAACAGGGTTAAGGCTGGAGAGCAGGGTGCTGCAAGACGGCATGCCCCCCCAATCTGCGATTTCTCCACGGGTTGCCCCCGTCCCGTGGTCCCGGCCGCGTGGCGCCGCCGTGTGTTTGAGTCGGTTCACACTCTGGCGCACCCAGGAGTGCGCGCGTCCGTCAAAATGGTGGGAGAGAAGTTTGTGTGGCCGAGCCTACGCAAACAAGTTAAAGAGTGGGCTGCAGCCTGCATGGTGTGCCAACGAGCCAAGGTGCACAGACACACGAAGGCTCCCTTGGAGCCATTTCGTATTCCGACTAAGAGGTTCGACCATGTTCACGTGGACCTTGTGGGCCCCCTCCCGCCATCACAGGGGTGCACGCACCTCCTGACAATGGTGGACTGCACTACGTGCTGGCCAGAAGCGGTTCCGCTGGCGGCAACCACGTCCGCAGACGTGGCGCGCGCTTTTTTAACAGCATGGGTGGCACGTTTTGGAGTCCCGTCGGACATTACGTCCGACAGGGGCCCTCAATTTGTTTCCGAACTCTGGTCCGCGATGGCCCGCATCCTGGGTGTTACAATTCACCGCACAACCGCGTACAACCCACAGGCCAATGGATTATGCGAGCGTTTTCATAGATCACTCAAAGCAGCACTCAGGGCTTCATTGACGGATGCAAATTGGGTAGACAAGTTACCGTGGGTTTTATTGGGGTTGCGCTCCGTGCCGAAAGAGGATCTGGAAGCTTCCCTGGCAGAGCTCGTTTTTGTGCAGCCACTATGGCTGCCCGGGGAATTTCTGCCAGATAATCCCGCGTCCGGCAGCTCCCCTTCTCAGCTTTTGCAGCGTAGCGCGAACACAGGCACGCTGCCGGGACCTGCCCACCACAGTTTTCCGCGTGTTTTTGTGCCTAAAACTTTGAAGAATGCAGACTTCGTGTTTGTCAGACACGACGCCCACCGCCCTCCATTGCGCCCACCCTATGATGGACCGTTCAGAGTGCTGGAAACAGGGGATAAGCATTTTTTGCTAGACTTGGGGGGTAGGAGGGAAAAAATTGGCATAGACAGACTCAAACCCGCTTTCGTTGTGGCGGATGAGCAAGTGCTGTTGGCTAGGGCCCTTCGGCATGGAAGACCCCCACGGAGAGCTCCCCAGGGAAACGATTCATCAGAGCAGCCACACGGGCAGAGTGAACCCCCCCCCCCCTCCCCTCTCCATGGCTCACCCGCAGTCAGACACACTTCCAGCAGCCTCCCACCGGCACAGCAGCGCCACGGAGGTGGTAAAACCCAGTTGCAGCAGATATGGGAGGAGGCTGAAGCCGAAACAGCGTGTGGACTGATGTGCTATTGTTCTATCTAAGTTGCTGGGGGGGCAGTGTGGGCCTCAGGCCTCAGGTTATTTCACACCTTAGACAGAGACAATGAATACACATGGGAGAACAGTGGGAGTGGGGGTTGAATGAAGCGAGGTGTTGATGTCCTGCTGTTATTAGGAAGTGCCTTGAATCTTGTTAAGTGTAACTTGATGCAGAGAGAGAAGGATGTTTAATGTGACTAGTCAGTCTGTTCTGTGTTCGTGATGTGACGAGTCATTCTGTTCAGTGCTCGTGAGATGTGAGTGTGCAATAAATCATTTGAAATGAATCTGCCTGTGATTTTACACACTCCACACCATCAGTAACACACTACACCGCCAGGGACTCAAATCCTGCAGTGCCAGACATGTCCCCGTGCTTAAGCCAGTACATGTCCAGGCCCGTCTGAAGTTTGCTAGAGAGCATTTGGATGATCCAGAAGAGGATTGGGAGAATGTCATATGGTCAGATGAAACCAAAATAGAACTTTATTGTAAAAACTCAACTTGTCATGTTTGGAGGAGAAAGAACACCATACCTACTGTGAAGCATGGGGGTGAAAACATTATACTTTGGGGCTGTTTTTCTGCAAAGGGACCAGGACGACTGATCCGTGTAAAGGAAAGAATGAATGGGGCCATGTATCGTGAGATTTTGAGTGAAAACCTCCTTCCACCAGCAAGGGCATTGAAGATGAAACGTGGCTGGGTCTTTCAGCATGACAATGATCCCAAACACACTGCCCGGGCAACAAAGGAGTGGCTTTGTAAGAAGCATTTCGAGGTCCTGGAGTGGCCTAGCCAGTCTCCAGATCTCAACCCCATAGAAAATCTTTGGAGGGTGTTGAAAGTCCGTGTTGCCCAGCGACAGCCCCAAAACATCACTGCTCTAGAGGAGATCTGCATGGAGGAATGGGCCAAAATACCAGCAACAGTGTGTGAAAACCTTGTGAAGACTTACAGAAAATGTTTGACCTCTGTCACTGCCAGCAAAGGGTATATAACAAAGTATTGAGATGAACTTTTGTTATTGACCAAATACTTAGTTTACCGAGGAATTTACCAATTAATTCATTAAAAATCCTTCAAAGTGATTTTCTGGATTTTTTTTTCTCATTTTGTCTCTTATAGTTGAGGTATACCTATGATGAAAATTGGAGACCTCTCTCATCTTTTAAGTGGGAGAACTTGCACAATTGGTGGCTGACTAAATACTTTTTTTCCCCACTGTAGGTGTAGAATTCCTTACTGTCATGGTCCGAGTGCCGATCTCTTCCGCGCTCGGGCCATGCAGTATTTTCCTCCCAGCTGATGTGTGTTCCCTATGGCTCTCCGAGCTTTTATAATGACAGCGCTCGGAGGGGTGGTGGGTGGGGGGTAAGGATATGTGTGAGTGTCTTAAATCATGTTCTTTTACCTATATGGATGCCGAGAGAAACGCAATTTCATCTTGCCTGCACTACAGTTGTATGTACAGCAATATGACGATAAAGGTTGATTTGATTTGATTTTGATTTGATTTGAGGGGCTTCCGGCTGTCAGAGCTGAGGCCCTGACAGCTGAGCTGCATTTTGCCTCATCAGCTGTTCCCTACTTAAGAGGGCAGCTGAGGGCAAAATGTGCGGCAGTCTCGTCAGATTTGTCGTCTGAGCTTCTCGTCTGACATCATCGAGCATTCCTCTGGTCAGACGTTGACAATCCCTCTTCTATTGTCATAAGTGTGCTTCGTTACGAATCCATTCTTCCTTGTCATAACCTGTGTTATCGTTGTAGTGTGTGTTAGCCCCTCGTGGCTCATTATTTTGTCATCTTTCTGTTCCTTTAATAAACTGTGCAAACTCACCGGCTGAGTGGCGTCTTATTAAAGGCTCGTGAGGGCCATCCATGACACTTACAACTGTATCCAAAGTTGCTCTTAACTTGAATTTCACATTTGATAAGTTCCACAGAGCACTGGTTTCGTTGATCATTCCATGCTGCATTGATGAGGGAAAACACTCTTTCTACAGAGGCATTTGTAGCAGGGATGCTGAAGAAAAAGGATGCAACAGCTGTCAAATTTGGTGTCTTTGTGCCTTGAAGCAAGGCCGTCCACTTCTCCACCACAGAGACACCTCTTTCCACAATGTCCTGCTGGTGTGGCAAGGTCACACAGTACTCTTCATAGAGATCATCCATAAGTTGAGGGAGTTGGGGGTGCAGGAACGACCACTGAGTGGACTACTGTACGTGGTTGAGTGGGCACAGGTTAGGGTTTTGGTGGAATTTTTAAAGGACACGCGTGTTTATAATAGAATTTAAGGAGTTGGTAAAAGTAGAGAAAGTTTGTTAAGAGAGAGGATGAAAGGTAGATTTTTTTTTTTCCCCCGGCTATTATTCTGTGAACCTGCCTATAAGATAAGATAAGAGATAAGATAAGCCTTTATTAGTCCCACAACGGGGAAATTCCAGGATTGCAACAGCACAGGGATAGCAACACTCAGAGCAACAATCAGAAGGCAAGAAAAAAACAAGCAAGCAAGAGCAGCTAATATACATATGTACGTATTACTATAAAATATATATATATACACACACACACAGACACACAGTGCAGAGCATTGTAGCTGGATGGAATAAATATATGAATATATGAACACACAGTGCAGAGCATTGTAGCTAGATGGAATAAATATGTAAATATATAAACACCCACAGTACGGAGCATTGCAGCTAGGTGGAATAAATATGCAAGTATATAAACACACACAGTGCGGAGCAATGTAGCTAGATGGAATAATATGTAGATATAATATCTACATATAATATATAATATAATATATAATATAGCCCACACTCCAGAGCAGTAGGGGGCAGTAATGCACAAGTAAGCTGGCTGCCAACCACTGTAAAAGAAAAAGAAGAATAGAAAGAAGCTGCTGGGCTGGGTGGGTGTGTGGGATACTTCAAGGCGAGACGGGTTTATGACTTCGTCCGAGCGGGTCAGACAGGGAGAAGCGAGGTTGATTTTTCGGCTGAAATTTTGAACTTCATCAAACGAAAGGAAGCGACGGATGGTCAGATCTCCGAGAGAGAGCCAGAGAAGTTTGTCGGGTGGTTTGGCAAGGAGGTTGGGTGACGGGACTGGAGTCTGCGGGCATGGGAAAATGGAGAGGAGGAGCAGAGTAAAGACAGGTGTGGCGGGGCGTGGCGCAAGCAGCGTTGTGAATGGGCCAGACTGGGGAGATTCTGCTTGATGGGACAGTGTGGATAGTATGGATACTGGGAGGGAAACGGGAAGGAAAAGAGAAAAGGTAGAATAACTTTCCCGGTAATATGCAAAGAAGGCAGAAGTAGTGAAAGGTGGTGGTGCGGAGGGAGGAGGGGCAGGAAGGAACCCGAGTTAAAAATTATTGTAAGGTTTGAGGACGAAAAGGGGATATCCACAATGGCCCAATTAAGTTAAACAAAATCTGAAAAACCAGGTAGGAGATATATACATGGCAAAGGTATTGAGAGACGGGAATCTACTGATTGTGTGCAGGTGTGAGGAGCAAAGGGAAAGAGCTGAAAAAATGAGGGAGGTTGGGCGATTTAAAGTGAAAAATACAAGCATTATTGGTAATGGGTCAAAGTGGAACAAGGGTGTAATTTGGGGGGTGCGATAGGAATGACAGTGGAAGAAATTAAAGCTAATTTAAAAAGGGGGGGGTAGTAAAGGCAGCTCGTAGGCTACAGGCCACCCGGGAAGGACAGAGGAGAGACACTGAGGTAGTGTGGTTGAGGTTTGAAGGAGAGGTGCTCCCCAAAAGTGTAAGTTTGGGGCTTTTTGAGGTATGGGGTAAGAGAATTTGTCCCCTATATCCAATTCGGTGCTATAATGCCAAAGGTTTGGACTCATAGCTAACACTTGTAGATGGAGGAAAAGGTTGCAAGGTTTGGGGGCAATCACAGTATGGAGAATGTAAGCAAGAAACCGCAAAGTGTTTGCAACTGTGGCGGGAATCATAGTGTGGCCTATGGAGGCTGTGAAAGTATGATGAGAGAGAGGGAAATTCAGCGAGTCAGAGTACAGAGTAAAGTTTTCATATGCTGAAGCAGTGAAAATGAACGGACCAGGAGGAGGGGAATGGGCAAAGGACGGGGGGGGGGAGGCTGCCTGCAGGGGAAAGAGAGCTGGTACGGAATGGGGAAATTCAGGTTGATCTGAAGAGACTGGTTATCTTTATAGCAGGAGTTGTGAATGCCACAATGGAAGTAAAGTCTAAAACTGAAAGAATTCAAATAATAGTGAAGGCAGCAGCTAACCATCTTGGTTTCAGTGGTTTAACTTGGGAGGAGGTGAGGAGTGGGCTCAGTAGCCAGACAAGTCAGGATCAAGCAGCGATTGGAAAGGAATTGTGAGGATGGTTATAGTGATTCAATGGAATGCAAGAAGTTTGGTGGCAAATGGACAGGAATTTAAAAGATATATTGAGGAACTTTCAGACAAACCAGATGTCATTTGTGTTCAGGAGACGTGGTTGAAGCCTAATCTGGATTTTAAAATAATGGGATATGTTTCTATTCGGAATGATAGGAAGGAGGGAATGGGAGGTGGGTGTGCAACATTTGTGAGGGAGGGAATTCAGTTTAGAGAGGTAGGTAAAGGGGATGAGCTGGAATATGTGGTAGTTGAAATTTGGACTAAAGAGGGGGAATTAGTAGTTGCTAATTTGTACAATCCTTGTAGGAGACTGACATTGAGTCAGTTATCTCAGATGGAGGGAATAGATGGGAGCAGGGTGGTAGTTTGTGGGGACTTTAATGCCCATAATGTGTTATGGGGGGCAAATTATACAGACATAAATGGTGAGATTATTGAGGAATTCTTGGAAGAGAAGAAGCTAGTGTGTTTGAATGACGGTAGAGCAACTAGGATTGATGTACATACGGGGAGTGGTTCAGTTCTTGATTTGACATTGGTGACTAGTAATATTGCAAGTGTGTGTGAGTGGGAGGTTTTGGAGGAGTCTTCAGTGGGAAGTGATCATTTTCCAGTATATTGTAATCTTTTCATTTCAGTGAACAGGGTAAGTGGTCACAGGGAAGGGAGGTGGGTTTTTAGCACTGCTAATTGGAAATTATTTAAGTTTATTTGTGAGAGAGACCTTCCCCTAGTAGAGGTCAGTGAAGACATTGAAAGCATGGAGGAAAGTATTAAAACTATTTTTCTGGAAGCAGCCAATCAGTCAATTTCTAAAAGTAAAGGGAAAAGATTAAAGAAAGCAGTGCCTTGGTGGACAGAGGAGTGCACTAGAGCTATTAAAGAGAGGAATAAGATGCTTAAGGTCCTAAGGAGAACTCACAATTGGCAAAACCTGATTAATTATAAGAGAGCACTGGCAAAAGTCAGGAAAACTATCCGGAGGGCCAAGAGAGAAAGCTGGCAGAGATACTGCAGTACTGTAGGTAGATCAACAGCCGTGGGAGATGTGTGGAGCATGATCAAGGCTATGAGGGGAGTCAGGAGGGAATGGCAGTACCCAATATTAAAAAGTGGGGGAGAGATTGCAATAACTGATGGGGAGAAGGCAACAATGATAGCAAAGAGCCTGACTCAAATTCATAGCTCAGGTAATCTGACTGAAGAGGGTAAAAGAGGAAGAAGTAAGACGAGTTTAGCAAACCCTCGGGGTTTTGGAGGAAAGGTGTATTTTAAGTAGCCCGTTGGATTCTCCTTTCACTTTAGATGAAATGGAAAGAGCGGTAAAACAAATCAGGATTAACATCCCCTGGAAAGACAGTATCTGTTACGTCATGGTGAAACTCGTAGGGACTTGGGCAAGGAGGTAAACATTGGAAATTTACAACAAAGTGTGGGAAAAGGGGAAAGCTCCCAACTGCTTGGAAGAAGCTGTGATGGTTCCTGTAAGAAACCTGGAAAGATCCCTCTGACCCCAGCGAGTTACAGGCCTATAGCTTTAACGTCGCATTTGGGGAAAATAATGGAAAGATGATCACTGATAGGATTGCGTTTTATCTTGAAAGTAGAGGAATTCTGTCCACCACTTCAGAGTGGATTTAGAAAAGGAAGGGAACTAGGATCCTGTTGTGTGTTTGGAGACAGAGGTACGGAAGGCTCAGGGTAAACAAAGAGTCGGTAATTGCGGGAATTCTTTGACGTGGAAAAAGCGTATGACATGTTGTGGAAGGAGGGGCTGATGATAAAGCTAAGTATGATAGGAATATCTGGGAGAACATTTAACTGGATAAAGGATTTTTTGTTTAATAGGTACATCCAAGTTAGAGTGGGCAGAGCCATGTTAGATAGGTACTTGGTGGAAAATGGCACCCCCCAGGGTAGTGTTATAAGCCCAGTACTTTTTTCTATTATGATAAATGATGTTTTTTCTGTTGTGAACAATGACATTGGCCGTTCTTTATTTGCTGATGATGGGGCATTATGGAAAAGAGGGAGTAATTTTAAGTATATAAGAGGGAAAATACAAGAAGCGATAAGTGCAGTGGAGGGATGGTCTTATTCCTGGGGATTTAAATTCTCTGTTGAGAAAACAAAGGTGGTGGTGTTTACAAGGAAAAGGGTAGCGGATGCCCAGTTAACACTGTACGCTCAGGAATTGGAACAAGTCAAAGT
The DNA here is from genome assembly GCA_020510985.1 of Pholidichthys leucotaenia. NCBI lineage: Eukaryota > Metazoa > Chordata > Actinopteri > Cichliformes > Pholidichthyidae > Pholidichthys > Pholidichthys leucotaenia. Next base: position 282,159,828 of record CM035844.1, read on the forward strand.
TTTCAGGTTTCTGGGCATCTGGTTTGATGTTGCTCTAACTTGGAGGGAGCATATTCAGAAGATATCAGCTAGGTGCAAAAAAGTACTGAATGTGATGAGGTGTTTGACAGGGGTTGAGTGGGGTGCTAGCAGAACGGCTATGAGAAACATTTATGTTGCTTTAATTAGGTCTATATTGGATTATGGGTGTATTGTATATGGATCGGCTGCTAAAACTACGTTGAGCAAGTTGGATGTCATCCAGGCCCAGGCACTGAGGATCTGCTGTGGGGCTTTTAAAACAACTCCTGTTGCGGCCCTCCAGGTGGAAATGGGGGAAATGCCATTAAGCATCAGGCGTAAGCAGATGATGATGAGTTTCTGGGTCAATCTGCAGGGGCACGCTCAAAAGAAACATCCTACAGTCAGAGTGTTGTTGCCTTGTTGGGAGGGGGAAAGAGGGAAAGGGGAGAATTTTGCATTTCACGCTGGGAGAGTGGCGAGGGATATGAAGTTATGTGATAGAACGTATATTCCATCAGTTCCTTTGCCAGTCACTCCTCCATGGTTTTTCTACCCAGTATCAGTTGATTTGTTTTTTTTGTAAAAGATGCGAGGGTGCAGAGAATTTGGAAACGCTGCAATTTTAGTAGAGGATCGGTTGGGTACAATATATCATTCCCTTACCCCAGTATTCACAGATGGATCAAAGGATCCTGACACGGGCTGCACTGGATTTGCTTTCCATATCCCTGCCTTAAAAATATCTAATAATAGAAGAACATCTTCCCATCTGTCTGTGTATACAGTCAAATTGTTGGCTTTGGTGGCTGCATTGCTGAGGATTGAGGAGCTGATGGTCAAGGGTTTAGTCCTTTGTTCGGATTCCAGTGCAGCCTTGCTGTCAATAAAATCAGGGTCATCTGATAGCAGACAGGACTTGATCTATGAGATATATGAGACTTTATATAGACTCGGAAACAAAGGGGTGGCTGTGGTGTTTATGTGGGTTCCAGCTCACAGGGGGGTTAAGGGAAATGAGGTCGCAGATAAATTGGCTAAACAGGCTCTGGGACACTGGGAGGTGTGGGATATTTCACTGAGTAAATCTGAGGCAAAAACGCTGATTAAAGAGTATATTAGGCAGGAGTGGCAGCATAGGTGGGACACAGGGGAAACAGGGCGACATTTGTATGCTATCCAGAGTGCGGTTGGAGTTAAGGGCAGGATGGGGACAAGAAATACAAAGGAAGAGAATACTTTATCTAGGATAAGGATGGGACACACTAGGCTAAATAAAACTTTGCATCTGGTAGGTAAGCACCCGACAGGGATGTGCGATTATTGTGAGAGAGAGGAAGAAAGTGTGGAGCATGTCATTTTCCACTGCCAGAAGTATACCCAGGAGAGAGACAGATTAGTGGAGGGAATTAGAGGATTAGGGGTGGGTGATGCTAACTTAAGCATGATGGTGGGGGATGGGGTAAGAAAGTTGTTGGTCTACCTTAAAGATACGGGGCTAATTAATAGAATATAGTGTTTTTTGTTTTTTTTTTCCCCCCCTCCCTTGGGGTATAATGTCTGGTCCACACTCCAACGCTGGATGGCGGTAATGCGCCTTTAAGTTGGGTGCCCCCGCCAAAAAACAAGAAGAAGAAGAAGAAGAAGAACGAAGCTGCTGCTCGCAGAAACATGGTGAACGTGTGTTTTCATTATGGTGAACACCTCCACATGCATGAAAGTGATGCCGGATTATTCAGACTGTCTCTCTGACTTCTTTACATGACTCTGTGTGGCTGTTATTGAGATTCAAAGCGGTAACCGAAGAGAACCGTAAACCGTCTGATTCTTCAGTGGAGTTTAATACAGTAGCATGTTAGCCTGTTAGCTCCGGCTGTTCCCTCCATGGAAGAAGGCTGCGGTTTTCCTCCTGTATGAGTCTCTTCATGGTCTTTGCAGGAGAAAATCAGCACAGACGGACCTATCTAGCTTCCATGTGGTCGGTGTGGGTGGTTCTGCTGCTGTTCTGTGCCTCATGGATGAATAGCTGATGTAGCTCCGTGGAGATCTGCCATTGATGGTCTGTGCTGAGTGCTGGAGAACAAAGCACCGACGTGGAAGTGTGAGGACGAAGAGAAACCATGACTTCAGTTTCCACTATAAAATCACACAGACTGGGTATGTAGAACTAACGAGGCTTTGACAAGATTGTTTTACTCCTGAGACAGAATGTGATTTTGACCAACAATAAAACACAATTTGTGAGAAAAATCTGTTGTATTTAAGGTAGACAGTTTTAAATTTACAAAGTCTCAAATTCAGAACAGAAAACTTCACCAACTTGACAGAAAAGTTACTAATGTATAGATTTCAAATATCTTGGAAAAAACTCAGCTTTCAGTGACAAAAAGTTAAAATTCAGCAGCAAATGTCTGTAAATTTCCAATAAAAGTCAGATCTACAGGGAAAGATTTCTTGTTGAGAGTAACAAGGCAGTCAGTAGCCACGGTTACATGGGCAAAATTTCTTCAGTCTGATTACAATTCAGATCAGAACTTTACTGTTTACATGGATCCTGAAAAAGCTGATCCCATTGATTCCGCCAGTGTTATGTAGTGGCCGTAGAATTGACCAAGTGCATTCTGGGTAGGGTAGGAACCGTTAGTTCGCTGAGATCACGTCAACGTAGGAGACATCGTCACAAAGCAGCTGTGTTTTAAACTAATAGTTGTTCTCACAACCGCCGTGGAGAAAAGGTAAACCACGGAATAGGCTTTTATCGTTTTCCAGCATGGAAGAACAGCACAGCCCACGTTTTGGATGTAACTAAGAGGCGACGCCTGACCTGGATTGCAGCAGTTAGAAGACCCAACATAACTTTCAAACACACACTTGAATCGATGGTGGTGTGCTCAAAGCATTTTCATAAAGGTACGTTATGATTTATTGTGTATGTCTGTTGTTAAAACTTGTTCGCGTTGTGGTTAAGACTTGCGTGGTCATAGCTTTTACCCTGCGTCAGCAGTGCTAAGCTAAACAGAGCTACGCTAAAGAAAGACTCCGATATCCGAGTAACTAGAAAAAGTTGCCACTCACACACCTGTGTAAGCGGGTTTAATTTGTTCTACACCAAAGTATTTTCTTCCCGTTTGCTTTAACAGGCAGACCAGCTTATGAAATGCTAGACTGTGATCCTGACTGGGCACCTTCTCTAAACCTTGGGCATGCAGAGCTTCCAGCTGCCACTTCTGACAGGTTTAACCCCTTATGCAGATGGGTGAGATTATGACAAAAAGAATCGGCAGGGCATGCAAGAGATCCCCAACATCACTGGCCCCGTGACTGAGATGGATAATGTAGCTCCTTCAGGTAGTCTTTTTTTTTTTTTTTACCTATGTTTTTCTTTCTAAAATGTGTCTTGGGATTCCTTTTGATTACAAAATATCTTAACTACAGTTGTTTATTGTCCTGATCAGCAACAGATGATGCCACACATCTGGCTGAGACAGAGGAGACGACATCTGATGAAGCGGCACAGATCTGTCAGGCTGATGAAGCTCCAGTGGAAAATGTGCAAGAACTACAGAACTGCAGCATGTGTCACCTTAGACTTAAAGAAATTTTACTCTTGCAAGAGGAGAACAGAAAGTTAAAGGGAGAGCTCTCCAGAAAGACCCTGGATGAGAATTTCCTCAAAGATAATGACTCAAAGGTGAAATACTACACTGGGCTTCCATCTTTCAGTTTAATGGCTCCGCTGATGCAATTTTTTCCCAGCCTACCAAAGACAGAAAAAAAATCCCATTTTCAAATTCTCCTTTTAACTGTGATGCATTTGCAGCTTAATTTGCCTCTTGAACATATTGCACACCTTTTTGACATAAGCAGACAAACCGCATCCATCCTATTCTGCGACACCATAAATGTGCTCCATGCACACCTCAGCCCTTTGGTGTACTGGCCAAAGAGACATAGTTTGCAGGCTAGCATGCCACATCAGTACGTTGAAATGTTTGGCAGTAAGGTCACAGTTATTATTGACTGCTTTGAACTTTTTAGTTTTAGAATGTAGGCCATGACATGTTTTTGGTGTGATTTAGCCATTTTGACATCATGTCTTTAACTGTGTCAATAATATTGAAGCAGTTAAAGCAGCACCTCTTCAATTTTTCTTATTGCTCAAACATTTTGCTTTCTTTCCTCTTTTTATATATGTAAATCACACTGAGTTGCCCTTGTGTATGAAATGTGCTGTATAAATACACTTGCTTGCTTTGTAACAATTTTTGGAATAAAGTACACAATGGCTTACAAACTCCAGCTCTTTATTTCAAAGATGCAAAACTGTAACCATAACACAATACAAGAATATAAATTGACATGCATGATCGACATGTATCATTGTTCGCACAACGTTATAGCACATAACTGTCTCATGCTACAGCACTACTCTAATGTGCACGTTGCAAAACCACGGCTGCTGTGGGGTTGGTGCTTCAGAGTCCCACACATTCTAAATGGAACCACTGAATTTCACAGTTTAGGTTATCACAGGCAACCGTGTCATCCAGCTCTTCTTGCTGCCTGCAAGTCCACCACACTTCTGTGTTCTGTGCCTGTCTTTTGGGATTGTGTGTGGGACCTGGCTGTAATGCAATTAGACGTCGTCTTTTGGGCTTCTGGGTGGGTTTATCAGCTGCAGCTTTCCTCTTTTGTGTTGTGGGGTCTCAGAGTCAGTAAATTGATGGGCAACAAGCTCAGGTAGGAAAACTTTATAAAAAAAGTTCTGGGCCACTGGTAAGTGTTTGCTCCCACAGGTCAGAATCTGGTGTGACGCGTACAACAACACAACTTTTTGTGGTCCACACAACCAAGTCACAGAAATGCGAGCCTGTCACAAAAATTTGCATTTTACCTGCTTGTAGTACTTGTGACTGTGCTTGAGTTTTAGCCTCCCATCAGAGAGTTTCAGGTAAAAATCCTTGTCTGCACAGGCCTGTAGGATCAAATCAAATCAAACTTTGTCATATTGCTGTACATACAACTGTAGTGCAGGCAAGATGAAATTGCATTTCTCTTGGCATCCATATAAATAGAAGCAGCATGATTTAAGACACACTCCCACATAGCTTCACCCCCCACCCCCACCCCCATCCGTTCACACATCCCTGAGACATACTTGGGGAGGAAAAAAACAAAACAAAAAACTAACTAACTATAATATACAAATAATATACAAAATGTCCGTAGGTGCAGTAGTGTGTATGAGAGATTCCGGGTCAACTGTTCAGCGTCCTGACAGCTTGTGGAAGGAAGCTGTTGATCAGTCTGGTGGTTCTGCCTCTGATGCTCCGGAATCGTTTACCAGATGGAAGAAGTTCAAAGTGTTTATGCAGAGGGTGAGAACGGTCCTTGACAATGTTCAGTGCCCTGCTCCTACAACGGTTCTGAAAAAGTTCTTGGACAGAGGGGAGGGAGACTCCAATTACCCTCTCAGCCCCCTTGACTATCTTCTGCAGGGCTTTTTTGTCTGACATACTGCAGCTGGAGTACCATGTAGCAATGCAGTACGTCAGAACACTCTCCACCACACCTCTGTAGAAGGTCCTGAGGATGCAGATGGGGAGAGAGGCCTGTTTGAGTTTCCTCAAGAAGTGCAGTCTCTGCTGAGCCTGCTTCCTGGTCTCCAAGGAATTCTTGCTCCAGGTCAGGTCCTGCAAGATCTGCACTCCAAGGAACTTGATGTTCTCCACTCTCTCCACTAAACGGCCGCCGATGCTGAGGGGGACGTGCTCAGGCTGTGACCGCCAGAAGTCGATAATCATCTCCTTCGTTTTGTCCACGTTGAGCACCAGATTGTTCTCCCTGCACCAGCTCTCCAGGTCTCTCACTTCTTCCCTGTACATTGATTCCTCATCCCTCTGAATAAGTCCCACCACCGTGGTGTCGTCTGCAAACTTAATAATCTGGTTCCCCTCATTTCTGGATACACAGTCATGTGCTAGAAGTGTAAACAACAGTGGACTGAGTACACAGCCTTGAGGGGATCCGGTGCTCAGCGTGACAGAGTTGGAGATGTTGTTTCCAACCCGGACAGACTGAGGTCTCTCAGTCAGGAAATCCAGGATCCAGAGACATGTGGCGGTGTTCAGACCGAGGAGGAGTAATTTCTCCATCAGTCTCTGGGGAATAATGGTGTTGAATGCTGAACTGAAATCAATGTACAGGAGTCTGGCGTAGGTGTCTTTCTGGTCCAGGTGGGTGATGACAGAGTGTAGGGTAGTGACTGTAGCATCCTCCGTGGAGCGGTTTGAACGATATGCAAACTGGAGCGGGTCGTGTGATGCAGGGAGGCAGGCTGTAATGTGTGGTTTGACAAGCCGTTCAAAACACTTCATCACAATTGGTGTCAGTGCAACAGGACGATAGTCATTCAAACAGGACACAACTGGTTTCTTTGCCACCGGTACAATGATAGAGGTCTTGAAGCATCTGGGAACGATGGCCTGACTCAGGGAGATGTTATAAATGTCAGTCAGGACATCCGCCAACTCGCTCGCGCAGTCTAGGAGCACACGTCCCGGAATGTGGTCTGGACCTGCAGCTTTGCGTGGGTTGACTCTGGTTACGGTCCTCCGTGTGTCCGCTGTGTTGATGGTAAAAGCTGGTCCGACCGATGGTGGGGGTGGGCCAGCCCTCCCTCTGATTGTCGAGTTTGATGCTTCAAAACGGGCAAAGAAGTCATTAAGCCTGTCTGGAAGTGAAGTGTCGTCATCATCGACCCCCTGCCTAGACTTATAGCCCGTCAGTGTCCGAACTCCCTGCCACATCTGCTTGGTGTTCCTAGTGTCACAGAGGTGTCCCTGGATTTTCTCCGCATAGGCGCACTTTGCTGCCTTAATTCCCTTTGAGAGCGCAGACCTGGCTGAGCGGAGGGCGATCCTGTCCTTTGCTCTGAAGGCTGCATCTCTGTCTGTAAGCAGCGAGCGCACCTCTGCAGTCATCCAGGGCTTATGGTTACCCCGCATAGTGATGGTCTTCACTGTAGTGAAATCCTCTGTGCACTTCGCAATGTAGCTGGTGACTGTATCAGCATACTCCTCCACATCTGTCTTGTCTTCCTGGGAGGCTGCTATTTTGAAGACCTCCCAGTCTGTGTGCAGAAAACAGTCTTTCACTCTCTGGCCAAATTCTAATTTGTTTCACTGCTGGCCTGCTGCACTTCAATAAAAGGTTTGTAGGCAGGCAGCAGCATCACAGACATGTGATCAGAAAGGCCGAGATGGGGGCGGGGTATCGCCTTATATGCATCTGTGTTTGTGTACACTAAGTCCAACATATTCTCTCCTCTGGTCTTAAAGTCTACACATTGTTTAAACTTGGGGAGCACAGTCTTTAAGCTGGTGTGGTTAAAATCCCCCGCAACCACCACAAAACTGTCCGGGTTTTGGATGTTGTTGTTGTGCTTATATGGGGATTTTATTTCCACACAGCCTTTTTCACAACAGGTGCAGGACACGAGTGCATCAGGGGTTGCACCAACTTCGGGAAAGGAGGGGTTGATTATAAAATATTATAAGCACACTTTCACATGTATATTGGGTGCATAATTCAATTTATGGCATGCACTTATTTTATTTAGTAAATAAATACTTGTAATCAAGACAAGAAATAATAATAAAAAAAAAAACCCAAAACAAAACACCTTTGTGAGCACAATTGTCTTCAAGTCTACCTTGTACATCTACAAGTCATGCACCCATCCGTCTGTGAACTGCACTTTTGTTTGCTTCAAAGACCTAAAGTTACTAAAAACTTCATGCGTGTATGGACTTATGCTTAAAGTCATAAATGAAGGCATGGTCGAAGTTTGGCAGAATGTTTACATCCGAACTCCATGTGATATGTTGGTAGGGATCTAGTCCATTAACCCCTTCAAGCTTCGCCAAATAGTGTGCCTTTGCAGTTCCATTCAATTTGGCGGAGTACGGTCCCTTTAAATTTTCCTTCACGGTTCAATATGTGATTTTTTTTTTTTTTTTTCCGTTCATTCACAAGAAATGCCAAGGCGCTGTGTGCTTGCAGTCCATTTACGATCGCTGAACCTACCCAGCCCAGAATGCATTGCGTGTTTGTCACGTGGGCTGGCGAGGTTAATTAGGACGTGCGTTTCCATTTGTCACATGTTTGAACAGATTAAATCATTTTGACATGCGCACATCGACATTTCAACATTCCGAAAATAGTAGAAGAAGCAACTTCCGGTGTTAGCAAGCCCCGCTTCATGTCTTTCTCTTTTTGAAATGGACCTGTATTGTGTTACTCAGACTGCACTTTGGCTTCTGCTGGTCTCCATAATGAAGCTCCAAGTACATACTTCTGCATGTGACGAACAGAGGGAGACAGCAGGACGATACAGACCAGTTTGGTTTTACTCCCGCTGTGTCTTCCACTAGCTGCTGTAATGGCGGAAATACGTCACGTCGACGTGTGGCTGACGTACAGACATTGGCAGTAAACATATTTTCTGTCCAGCCTTTGGAATAAGTGTTTTCATGCGTGCCATTCGGATGATCACTCAGCATAACCCACCCGTCTCAATCGGAATGAAATTTGGATCCAAATGAGCATGATTGGGTCAGAATATTCAGATTGGCGTGTTTACATGAAGGATTTTTTTTTCCAATCAGGCTTTTAATACGGTTACTTGTGTCCATATAAACATGGTTCAGAGACAGCAGACTTTAACCCCGATATAGTGTTTCCACTAGAGGAGCAGTGGGTCTCTTCTTCTTTTAGATTTAATTGGCGTTTGGCAACCAGCTTACAGGTGCATTACCGCCACCTACCAGATGTGTTCTTGACTCTGCTGCTGAAGACACTTTTATCTCAGAGGCTTCATAGGATGAACTTTCTCTCTTTGTGTCAGAACCATATTCCAGCACCTTTCTTGTGTCTCTTGTCCCTCCAGATGTCCCACAGCAAAATGACTGTAACCAGGAGGAGGTTGTGGATGAGCAGCAGCTTCTAAACCAGGAGAGAAACTTTATTGTTGTTCAGGTGGGAGCAGATTGTTCCCAGATGAAAGAGGAACAGGAGGACGTCTGCATCAGTCAGGAGGGAGAGCAGTTTGGACTGAAGCAGGAGACCCAAACCTTTGATGAAGGTTGGTGCAGGTCAAGGTTCCACTCAGTGAGTGATGAGACAGAAGAAGTGAAGTGAAAAATGACATGAGGGCAGTCAGCCTGAGGAAAGACAAAGTAGTTGTAGATCAAACTAACAAAAAAGACAAAAAATGATGTGGTACAATAGAATTGAAACTCTGTAGACTTAAAGTAAATGACGTGGATAGTTAAATGGTAAAATGAATATGTAATATAGAAAAATGACCAAATACCTAAATATTCAATGATGGGCCATAAATGCAGCCTGGATTGAAGGGCTCAGTATAAAGGAGTCCAACCCACTAGCACAACTTAAAGAAGGTTTCTTAGAAAAAAGCTCAAGGTGGTGAACAGCAGTTCTGCAGTCATGGCTTCCATGCTGAGAAGAGACAGAGAGGTGGAACCTAACCAGGCCCTGATCAGCAGCCACACATCACAGGATCCCACAGGTGTCCCCAGGTTTGCTGAAAAAGTGAAAATAAATGAGGAGTGAGAATCTCAGCTGGAATCATGAAGAAAGTAGAAAAGCACTCGAGAGAGGGCATTCCTCCACCAAGTAGGATGTGATTTTTCCGCTAATTCGCGAATTCCTGCTTTTTTTTATCTTCCAAAAATTTTCAGACCAGTTGGCGGCGCTTGCACAGTGCGAGGCTCAGCGTCTCTTCAGATTTTGTGGATTAGCAGCGATATTTCTGCTCATTTCGGGTCTGTTCGTTCAGAACAGCTTCGCTTTTACATCCTACACCCGAAATGAACTTTTGGACATTGGATAACAAAATAACGACCTTTTTATCAGCAATCTACGTTTCATCCCTGAGCTCTGGAGAACACCCGACGCTAGGTAAGCTACCCGGCCAACCGGAAGTGCTCACAGGCGGCGTAGAGACCGTAAACAAAGGCGGGGGAAGCGCGGAGGGCTAAGAGCTAAGCTAAAGCTAACACCGCACCGGCTTTCTCAACCCAGCATCTTCCTCGCTAATGTACGGTCAGTGGTGAACAGAATGGATGAGCTACGGCTTCGGATCACCAACAATAAGAAACTTATGAACTGCAATATCATGATTTTCACAGAAATATGGCTACATAGTGGAGTACTTGTGTGGTGCCACGAGACGGCTTTTGTTGTGATGTGGCGCATTATAAATAAAGCTGAATTGAATTGAATTACTTGACGGTGCTGTCGAGCTGGCCGGACGGCACACTCTGCAGGCAGACAGAGCAGCTAATGACTCCGGTAAGACCAGAGGTGGGGGAGTATGCATTTATATTAACAAGGCTTGGTGCACGAACTCTGTCACTGTTGGGAGACACTGCTCAGCTAACCTGGAGCTTCTCATGGTTAAATGTAGACCTTTATATCAACCAATCAATCAATCAAAGACTTTATTCCAGACTCATGGTCCATCAAAAATAAAACAAAATAAATAAATAAAATAAAATAAAACAAGACAGTTGAAAACAGATAATAAGAAAAACAATCAAAAAGTTACAAAACAATAAGACACAACTACTAAAAGAAGTACAAAGACGGTACAGACTTTAAAAAGACTTAAAAAGACTACTGTACCAGTGCCTTCTAAACTGTGACTGACAGCGAATAAAACTGAGCTTAATGCTAGACATGACTTGAATGATTTCATTTCTAGATACATCAAGCCGACAGATGAATTTATACATAAGATTCCTTATTACTGCATGCAGAGTATTTACACGTGATGAGACAAATAACTCGGAAGCACTGCACCATCGAGGCTTTTTAAGTAAAATTCTTAAAGCATCATTGTAAGCAACCTGTAATTTCTGCATACTTTGTTTCCTGTAATTTATCCATAAATGAGCAGTGTATAAAGGTGTACAATAGGTTTTAAAAAGAACCAGTTTTCCTCATCTGAACAAAAACCAAACCTGCGTGCAAGAATATTTGCTTGCATGTAGATTTTGCAGCGTTGTCTGAAAATATCATCATCATCAGTCATTCTATCATTAATAAAATGTCCCAGATATTTAATTTTATCTCTGACAATTAATTCCCTGCCTGCCAATTCAAAGACAGGGAATTTCATTAACAAATCTTCTCTAGTGCGGCAAATCAGCACACAACTCTTATTTGTATTATATTTTATGTCATTTTCCTCTCCATAAGCAGTACACACTCTTAATCACTCCTGAAGACCAGCACTACTTGGACTGAGAATAACTAGATCATCAGCGTACATAAAATGATTCACTAACTTATTCCCTATTAAACACCCAGTTTTACAGGCATTCAGTTGTTTTGACAAATCATCCATATAAAGATTAAATAGAATAGGGGACAATATACTGCCCTGTCTGACACCACTGCTCACACCAAATGGGGATGAATGACTCTTCCCCCATTTCACCAGCATCTTCTGATGTGCGTACCAGTAAATCAGGATACGTACTAAGTACTTGGGAACCCCCCTGTCAGTCATTTTCCTAAACAATATCCTGTGATTAACACGATCAAACACCTTAGAGGCGATCAAACGCCTTATATCTGCCACAGGAGTTCACTTTTCACTTTTCTTCATCTTGTCTGCTGAAGATGTTTTGGACTTTATTTAAAAAATATTTTTTTTTTTTTGTAACTTAAGATTTTTATTCATTTTTCATTATATATATTGCATTCAGATCACAGTCTACATTTAAAAAAAAACAAAGGGGCTAGAGTAAAAAAGGAAAAGAAAAAAAAAAAAGGGGGGGGGCAAATGTTGGAGCATCAAGTTTTTAGTTTCCATCTCTTAATTCTTCTGGTTTTTCCAGCGTCGTTGGTTATTCTTTCAATATCTGTCTCGTTGTTGCACTTTGTAGTGTGTCCATTTCCGCCATTTTTTTTCCCACAGTCCTTCTTGCATTCTTTGTCGATATGTTAGTTTTTCCATCATACGTATGTCCTCAATAATGTCAGTCCATTGCTCTTGGTCAGGAAGAACTTCTGATCGCCATTTTTTTGTGATTGTTTTTTTACATGCAATCAACAAGATTTTAACTAGATATCTGTCCTCAGCCTGTATTACATTGTCTCTTTTAAGATCACATAGGTACATTAGGTTACAGTTCATTGGTATATTATATCCTAATATCCTCTGTATTGTCACATGTATAGATTTCCAGAATGATGAGATTTTGCAGCATTTCCAAAACATATGTGAGTGGTCTGCATTTTGAGCCCCACATCCCCTCCAGCATAAAGACTGGGTATTTGTATATTTTCCTTGAATCTGTGGTGTAATGAAAAAGCGAATCAGGTTTTTCCATCCAAATTCCCTCCATGTTCTTGAATTTGTTGTTTTCCATATTTCCTGCCAGCTTTCTTCTGTTATGTTTAAATTGAGCTCTTTCTCCCATTTCTCCTTTATATAGTTACTTGAATGATTGTTTGCCATAAGTTTCTGATATAGCTTTGAAATAATTCTTGTTTTATTTCCTGTATATGAGCTTAAAATGAATTGTATAATCTCGCTCACATCTGTTTGGAGGTTATGCCTAATCTTCTTCATATAATAGTCTCTCATCTGCAGATATCTGAAGAATTCTGATCTTTCTAGTTTAAATTTTCTCCTGATGTTTACAAAGCTCCCGAGATCTTTTTTTCCGATATTGCCCCATGCTGTGATTCCCTTGTTCACCAGATTTTTGTATCCCCTATCTTGTTTTGGCGGTTCAAACTGACTGTCAAATGCTACCCATTTCAATAGTTTTATGTCTTCCTTTATATTATACTTTTGTACTATTTTATACCACAGTTCTAAAGTAAATTTAGTGATTGGGTCTATTTGTTTGATTTGCTTATATGCATCTTTATCTCCTATTATGCTTTGTACTGGGAGTCCCTCAATTTCCTTTTCCATTTCTTTCCATTTTGCCTCATATCCCTCGTCGCACCAACATATGATATCTTATTTGTGCCGAGTAGTAATATTCTTTTAGACTCGGTAGGCCCATGCCTCCTTTCTCTTTTGGTAACTGGAGAGTTTTATATTTCACTCTTGGTTTTTTACCTCCCCAAACAAATCTCGATATCATCCTGTCCCACTTTGAGAATTGGGCATCTGGAATCTCTGTTGGTAGAGCCTGGAAGAGGTAAAGTAATCTAGGTTGTATGCTGATTTTGACTGTCTCAATTTTTGAATTCAGATCCATATTTAAGATTGACCATCTATCAATATCTTTTTTTATTTCTTGTTCCAACCTATCATAGTTTGCTTTATAGATTTTGCTTAGATCTTTAGGTATGTTCACTCCAAGGTATTTTATTTCTTTTTGTTTCCAGTTTAGTTTGATCTTATCAGTTATCTGGTCTAGAGGGTTATAGTGGAATGTCAGTATTTATGTTTTTGTTATGTTTATCTTGTATCCTGATAATTTTCCAAAATTTTCTATCAAGTTCATCATTTCCATTATTGATTCATCTGGTTGTTCAAGGTAAACTATAATATCGTCTGCAAATAGCCCAATCTTGTGTTCCGCCCCCTTTATTGTTACACCTTTTAATTTCTTATTTTGTCGTATCGCTTGAGCCAGTGGCTCTATGAACAGAGCAAACAAGGTGGGCGATAAGCAGCATCCCTGCCTAGTTGATCTTTGTATATTTACTTTGTCTGTTAAGCTACCGTTTATCTTGATTCTTGCCACAGGTTCTTGATACAGCGTCCTTATGCATTGTACTGATTTTTCGTTAAATCCAAAGCGTTCCAGCACACTATATAGGAATTTCCAAGTAACCCTGTCAAATGCTTTTTCTGCGTCTAAACTCATTATTACTGCGCTTTTCTTTTCTTTATGTATTTGATTAATTATATGTATTGTTCTCCTGATATTGTCATGTGTTTGGCGTCCCTCTATGAAACCAGTTTGATCATCTTCTATCAATTCCGTCAAGAATGTCTTTATTCGTTTACATATAATTGTTGTATATATTTTATAATCCACATTTAATAAAGAGATTGGCCTATAGTTTCCGCATTGTTCTCCATCTTTCCCTGGCTTTAAAATGACTGAAATAATGGCTTCGTTCCATGATGGAGGTATTTTGTTGTTGTTCAGCGTCCAATTAAATGACTTTAGAAGCTGTGGGGTGAGTTCTTCTATAAACAGTTTATAAAACTCAGAGGGGTATCCATCACTACCTGGTGATTTACCGTTTTTAAGTGACTTAATCACATCTCTAATCTCTTGTGTTGTTATTTCTGCTGTTAGCTTTTCATTTTGTTGATTTCCTATTGATGGCAAGTCCAATGTGCATAGAAATTTTTTAATATCTTTAGTATTTGTTTCTTCAGGTTGCGAGTATAGTTCTTGGTAGAAATTATGGAATATTTCTTCGATGTTTTCTGGGTTAACTGTGGTTTTATTTGTGGTGGGGTCTTTAATCTTGTATACATTATTCATTGTTTGTTGTTTTCTTAACTGTTTTGCCAGCAGTTTTGTGGCTTTTGGTCCCGTTTCATAATATTTTTGCTTTAGATATCTATTTTTCCTTTCAATTTCATCCATTTGTGTTTCTTTTATCTTTATTTTTTCTTCTTTAATTTCTTGATATATTTTTGGGTCATTTGTGCTTTGATGTTTATGTTCTAATTCCCTCAGTCTCTCACATCTTTGTTCATATGCTTCCAGTTTAGTCTTATTTGCTTTTCCTGTTTCAACAATTAATTTACCTCTTAACATGGCTTTTAGTGCATCCCATAGTATTGTTGGGTCCACTTCTTCATTGTCATTCTCTTGGATATATTCATTTATGTTTACTTTTATTCTTTCTTTCATTTTATCATCATTTAACAGTCCTACATTAAGTTTCCATGTTGTTTGTCGTTTTCTATTGTTTAAATTTATTTCCATGTATATAGGATTATGATCTGATATTTCTGCCCCTCCAATCCAACAATTTCTCACCCTGTGTCTGTCACCTTCATTCATAAGGAAGTAATCTATTCTAGAGTGTACTTTATGGACTGCTGAATAATGTGTATAGTCTTTTTCGAGTGGATGCAGGTCCCTCCAAATGTCTACCATACCCATTTCTGCCAGTGAGGTTCTTATGAACTTTGTTACATGTTTTTTTGTCTTCTTAACACTTGTTGTATCAATTTCATGATCCATGACAGCATTTAAGTCTCCTCCACAAATTAGGACTCCTTCACTGTGTGTTGCTATGAGATCAAACAGATGTTGAAAAAAACCCTTGTCACTTTCTGGTGGGGCATAGATGTTCACTAATGTGATCTGCATTCCATCTATTCTACCCTTTATTATTACATACCTGCCTTCTTTATCCTGGATTTCCTGTTCACATTCAAATTGTATTTTATTTGAGATTAGTATCATAACCCCCCTTTTAGTTCCTCCCTTAAATGAACTGTAGTAGGAGTTCTTATAGCCAAATCTCTTTAGTTTCACATGTTCTGTCTTGCTCAAATGTGTCTCTTGCATAAATATAATTTCGGCTTTTTCCTTCTTGAATTTTCTTATTATTCTTTCCCTTTTAACAGGTGAGTTCAGACCATTCACGTTTAGTGTTATTATCTTAAGATTTTTACCCATAATCATGTTTTTCCATTTTTTTAACTTGTGCTCCTAGCCCCTTTAACAACAAAAATAACACATATTTATATAAAAACACATTAAAAAATCTCGACCTCCGTACTTTGGGCCTTTCTTCTGCCCACTGGTCCCTGTTGGTGGGTGGAGGGAATGTCCTCACCGAGTGTAGGGCCCTCCCTAGACCTGTATTTACTATCCAAGAAATAGTCATTAGTCTAGAAATGTCCCACAAATATCAATTAAACCTCTCCTAGCCGTCTGTTTCTCTTTTACCTTGTCTTCTTGGCCTTCATTTCTTCTGTGTCTTTCTTAATCTTTGTTATAATCTAGGCTTTCAGTTGAAAGCCTTGTAGTCTTTCCTGGGCCCGCTGCTCCACGTCTCCCCCCGTCTTTTGCCGTTCACTCGCCTCCACTCCGGCTGTTGTGATGCGTTCAGGGCCGCCGCTGCTCCTACCGTTTCCTCCGGCACGTACACCTCAAGGCCCCGCTCCATCATGTCCTGCGCTGCCTCTCTGGCTGTGTTGTACGTCCTCATGCCGTTCTCCCCAATGAATCTCATCTTCGTTAGCGGCGTTTGGAATCTAATTTTTTTTTATGTTGGCATATTTCTTCCGCTGCTGCAACAATTTCTGCCGGTAGTCATGGATCAAAGAATATCTGCTTGTCGCCGATTCGTATCTTTTTTTCCACGCTCGTGTCAGGATTCTTTCCTTTACATCATATTTCAAAAGTTTACCACAACTGACCTGGGTGTAGAGCGTGGGTTCGGTTCTGTGCCGAGGCTCTGTGCGCTCGTTGAATCTGCAGATCCGCTTCGCTGGGCAGTTCCAGCTCTTTTTTTAAGAACTGATCCATGAATTTCGTCATCGAGTTGCCTTCAATGCCCTCCGGGATCCGAAGATGCGTATATTGCCCCGTCTGGACCTGCTCTCTCAAGTCGGTTACTTTCTCCTGCATCCTCTGCATTTGTGCCGTCAGGGTCTGCAGCTGTTCGCTTTGCCTCGCTATTCCAATCTTCCAGCTCTGATATTCGGGCCTGCGCTTCTGTCAGTACACGCCCGCTGTGGAGCGCAGCAACTCCATGTTTTCTGCTAGCTTGCGCTCCATTTCTCTTCGGAGGCCCATAATTTCCTCCTTAATCTCTTTTTTCAGCTCCTCCTTAAGAGCCGCTAAATCGTGTTGTAGCTGCCGTTTGAAGTCTCTCAACTCTTTACTCAAACTGGCGATGCCAGTGTTCATGTATCAGAGTGTGTCCTCCAGTTTCTCTGCTGCAGTCACCTCGTTTTTTGGGCCCCGTGTTCAGCGGTTTCTCCTGCGTTGTTG
Organism: Pholidichthys leucotaenia; assembly: GCA_020510985.1. Lineage (NCBI taxonomy): Eukaryota > Metazoa > Chordata > Actinopteri > Cichliformes > Pholidichthyidae > Pholidichthys > Pholidichthys leucotaenia. The sequence continues at coordinate 282,176,861 of CM035844.1, forward strand.
AGGAGGAATTCTTTAATTTTACTCTGCTTTTGTCCTTGTGCCCGGCTCCTTCGTGTTTTCATCCCTTAGTTTATTGATCCGCTTATGTCGAGTTGGCCATTTACCGATGATTTTTAATCCGGCTAGGGAGAGCTCTCTGTTTAAGCGTTATGTCTCTCCGCCATCTTCCCGGAAGTCCATTTAAAAAAAAAATATTTTTAATGCCACACATGTGATGGATAATGCTTGTTGGAATAGTTTTAGGAAATGCTATCTTCTTGAGCATAAGTCAATATATACAGTAATAGTGACATTCAGCTGTTTGTTTTATGTCATTTAAGCACAGTTCTGGACTTAAAAATCATAAAAACCCAGAGCTTTGGGGGGCTTCGCCCGCCCCTTGCCCCCCCACCGGCTCTGCCCCGGACCCCGCTCGGGGACTGCGTCCCCCAGATATCCTGCTACATTTTCAGATAATTTCCCCAACCCAAAATCAAATCCCTAACGAAGCTCCTTCTGTCCCTCATGGATCACCTCCACAATGTCATGGGGTTTGTGTGTAGGCCTAGAGCCACTTCTGGTGAAAATGGCATCAAAGTCTGTTCAGTAGTTTTGGAGTGTTGTTGCTCACACACTGTGAGAAGATAAGAGCCTTGGCTGAGGTATGCGCACTCAGATCGTCACCAAAATGTAATGGGTTCCTCTGTAGCCCAAGAACCACCTTGGTGAAAATTTCATCCAAATCCATCCAGTAGTTTTTGTGTAATCCTGCTGTTCAAATACAAACAAAGCCCTTGGTGGAGGTATGCACTGTCAGATCATCACCAAAATCTAATCATCTGTTCCCCGTGCCATTGCACACCGTTCCTGAAAATTTCACCAAAATCCTTTCCTAATTTTTTGAGTAATGTTGCTAACAGACAGACAAACCAACGGCGGTAAAACCAGCCTCCTTGGCAGAGGTACATCTGTCATCAAAGTGCTACAACTGTTGGACTGTTTGCTTTAAATTGTGACTACTGGTGGATCAGGAAACTCTTTAGTCAGGGCAGCTCTAGTCTTTCTTGTGTTTCTTCATCCCTCTGTTCTCTGTAGAGAAGCAGTTAGAAATGTAGTGAGGGCTCCATCAGGTCATTCCTTCTGACTGGATTATTGCTGCTTTCAAAATCAAAAGAAAAAAACTAGAGGGCACTCAGAGAGCGTATACCTCTGCCAAGGCTCCGTCCCTCCCTCCCTTTGTCCTCCCCTCCATCCCTTTGTCCATCAATATTTCCATCCATCCATACGTTGTGAGATGGGGCCTTGGCGGAGGTATGCACTCACGGATTACCTCCAACATCTAATGAGTTCATCTTTGGGCCAAGAACCACCTCTGGGAAAATGCGTCCAAATCCATCCAGTAGTTTTGGAGTATTGTTGCTAACACTGAGAAGATAGAGCCTTGGTGGAGGTATGCTTTTTGAGATCTTCACCAAAGTCTAATCATGTATTCAGTGTGCCATTACACACCTTTCCTGAAAATGTGAATGAAAGGCGCTATATAAATACAATCCATCATTCCCTCCACCAAGGGAGGACGGAGGTAATGTTTTTAGTGGCGTTGTTGGTTTGGTTGGTTGGTCTGTTAGCAACATAACTCAAAAAGTTCTGAACAGATTTTGATGAAAGTTTCAGGAAAGGTGTGTTATGGCACGGGGAACAAATGATTAGATTTTGGTGGTGATTCGGATAACGATGTGGATGCAGGAATTTTTTGAATATTATTTTATACAGTTGTGTGAAAAAGTGTTTGCCCCCTTCCTGATTTCTCATTTTGTTGTTTCACACTTTAATGTTTCAGATCATCAAACAAATTTTAATATTATACAAAGATAACACAAATAAACACAAAATGCAGTTTCTAAATGAAGGTGTTTATTATTAAAGGAAGAAAAAAAAAAATGCAAACCTACATGGCCCTGTGTGAAAAAGTGATTGCCCCCTCCTGTTAAAACATAAATCAACTGTGGTTTATCACATCTTTGGAAAGCTGAGTTCAATTTCTGTAGCCACACCCAGGACTGATTGCTGCCACACCTGTTCTCAATCAGGAAATCACTTAAATAGGACCTGCCTGTCAAACTGAAGTAGACCAAATGATCCTCAAAAGCTAGACATCATGCTGCGATCCAAAGAAATTCAGGAACAAATGAGAAACAAAGTAATTGAGATCTATCACTCTAACCACCTTCATTTAAAAACTGCATTTTATGTTTACTTGTGTTATCTTTGTCTAATATTTAAATTTGTTTGATGATCTGAAACATTTAAGTGTGACAAACACAAAAAAATGAGAAATAAGTTAGGGGGCAAACACTTTTTCACCCCACTGTATATTAATCTGGTGCTTTTCATGTACTGCCCCTTTAAGACGGGTCCACTCAGTTGTGTGTGTGACCACGCCATAGGGCCACAGGCCTCGGCAACCCGGAAGCCAAACACTACAGAAAAAGTATTGGGGGCGTGTCCATGAAACTCATTTTTCCTGTTGTGGGCGACTATTTTCTATTCATTCTCTATGTAGTCCAGCATTTACAGTGCTGAGCGCCCTTGGTACTGACACACTTTGAGCGGTAACAGCTTTTTGTCACTGCACGCTGGGCTGAAAAATGTTCAACTTGACAGACTACTAAGCAGCCAATCATAATTAGAGAAGGGCGGGACATAGGATGCCTGTACAGGAAGACGAGAACAGGAGGTGAAGGAGGTGGAAGCTGAACTTTGCTGCATCAATGTGAATTTGTAGTTGATAACTGCAAAAAAAATGATATGATGCTGTGCTATTTTTTTTTTTATTTAAATTTTTTTTTTTTAAATTTTGTGTACTTTATTGATCCCCAGAGGGGAAATTCAGGGCACCCACCTAGAGGGATGAAGCAGCCACGGTACGGCACCATCCCTTCACCATTCACACCTAGGGCCACTTTAGAGTCTCCAATTAACCTAACTTGAATGTTTTTGGCCTGTGGGAGGAAACCGGAGTACCCGGGCCAGGGTAAACCCACGCAGACACAGGGAGAACATGCAAACTCCGAAAACTGACGAAAACCGACCTGAAAGATTCAACAAACCATGATATTGATTTAAGGTGGAAATGCCCAGCCCCAATGTATGATTGATACAATGATCAGGTTCAGGTTACTTTATTTGTACCCGTAGGTAGATTTGTTTTGCAGTCTGGTGACATCCATATTTACAAACCACAATTACATTCAACATAGACACAAACACAGGCACACATGAAGCTGACTATAAACATGATAAAAAATACTCAAGGCTCCATCAATCAGGATATAAAGACAAAGAGATGAAAGAAAAAGCAGAGATAAGAGAGAAGGGTCATATTAAAAAGTTAAAGACTAGTCAAAAAGGTTAAAAACTCAAAGGTCTAAAACCCAATAAAAGATTTAGAACCCAAATAAAAATCCTACAAAAATAAGTAAATATAAAATGGAGTTAATAAATAGGTAACTAAATTATGTGCAATATATTGTTACAACTTGTTCAACTCTTTGACAGCAGCAGGAACAAAGCTGTTTTTGTAGCGCTGGGTTTTGCTTTTTGGGACAGCAAACCTCCGTCCTGAGGGAAGAAAGTTGCAGTGCAAAGGGTGGGAGTCATCATTTAAAATGGAGGTAGCCATCCTCTGTACCTGTCTGGTGTACAGGGATGTCAGGCTCAGCTGTGACTCACCAAGCAAACGACTGGACCATCTAACTACCTGATCCAAGGATTTCCTCTGTTTCAGTTTTATCTGACCAAACCATGACGCTAAAGAAAAGGATAAAACAGATTCAATAAAAGCCCGATAAAACATTGTCTTTATGGTTCGGTCAATTTGGAAGCGTGCAAGTTTCCTTAAACAATGCAAATGTTGCTGACCCTTTTTGCACACCCTTTCACAGTTCTCTTCAAAGTTTAAATTACTATCAGTAATCGTCCCAAGATATTTGTAGGATTGTACAGTATGACAGTACATACTGTACAATCCATCATACATTATTTGAATTTTGAATTTGATATACATTATTGATCCCCAGAGGGGAAATTGAGGGCATCCACTTGGATGGATGAAGCAGCCACGGTACGGCGCTATCCCTTAACCATTCACACACATTTTCACCTAGGACCACTTTAGAGTCTGCAATTAACCTAACCTGCATGTTTTTGGCCTGTGGGAGGAAACCAGAGAAATCCCGGAGTAAACCCACGCAGATACGGGGAGAAACATGCAAACTCCACACAGATCACTGTTGGTCAGGGGCTGGGATCGAACCAGGGAACCCATGGCCAAGGGTGAGTTGCTGTGCTGGTGTAGTGCTAACCACTGCGCCAATGCACCGCCCAATTATGACAGTATTGTTATGTAGTCATATAATGTAGTCATATTGTTTTTGCTGTCATTTCTGTCTGTTAATAATAATAGACTGCATTAATGTAGCACCTTTCAAGTTTTCAGTAAAGGTATGCAATGGCACACTGAACACATGATTAGAGTTTGGTGATGATCTCAAAATGCATACCTCCACCAAGGCCCTTATTTTCTCAGAGTGTTGGCAACAATACTCCAAAACTACTGGATGGATTTGGATGAAATTTTCACCAGAGGTGGTTGTTGGCCCACAGATGAACTCATTAGATGTTGGAGGTGATCTGTGAATACATACCTCCACCAAGGCCCGATCTCTTCTTCTTCTCCTTTTAGATTTGATTGGCGGTTGGCAACCAGCTTACAGGTGCATTCCTTCCAATGACTTGATTATCATCACTCTATATCTTTGTATAAGGAGTTCTGAACAACTCCATATGTATGAAAAAATTATCTGTCCTTGGACTGTGTCCTGGACTGGTCCTACTCACAATGTACAAATGGATGGCGATATGAACAAACAAAGGAGCAGAGGGGAGGACAAAGGGAGGGAGGAACGGAGCCTTGGCAGAGAGTGCCCTCTAGTTATTATTATTATAATTATTGTTATTTTTTTTATTTTTTTATTTTTGGTCAGGTCAGGCATTGGCTTGCTTGCTACCGGATAACCATGAAAACCGGTACTACCTGTCTCATGGGTCGGGCCGTCGGCGACTCAAACAGCATCCCCGCCCTTCCGAGGGCGTGGAGGGTGAAACAGGGCATCCTGGCAGAACTAAAAACAATATCCGTCACAGGTCTGTGGTGGACCACTCCCAGTTACACAGGGTGAGACTGGACATCCTGGCAGATAACCACATCTGTCACAAGGTCTGTGGTGGACTGTGCCAGTCGGTGCATTGTGACATGCACTACACAAAGAGCAGAGATAAACAAACCTATCATCTGGTCAGTCACTGCAACAGATACTGGAGTCAGTTTGTCTTGGCTTGTCCTTGCCACTGATATTACCTTTATCTGCCAAGAATGTGCTGCTAGTCCAGCAAAAGCTAGCAGTACTCCAAATACTTTGCAAGCAGTTTCATGAAATGGTCAATCAGAAAGCAACTCATACCGGCTCGGACGCCGCCCGGGCTTACAAGGTCTGTGCTGATCTGTTCACACTCCGACAGGCAGCAAAAAGTAAGCAAGGAACAGGAAGACAAAAGAAGAGGAAAACAGCAACCTTGTGTGTTGCAGAATGGAATGTACGCACTCTGTTGGACAGAAGAACATCACAGCGCCCAGAAAGACAGACTGTGCTTGTGGCCCCGGAAATGAACAGGTACAATGTAGACATAGCTGCACTTAGTGAAACAAGATTGCCTGGATTATGACAGCTTGGAAGACCATGGGTACATCTTCTTTTGGAGTGGGAGATCAACTCAAGAAAGGAGAGAAGCAGGAGTGGGCTTTGCAGTTAGAACGGAGATAGCAGCAATGCTTGATGAGGAACTGGTGCCAATCAACGACAGGATAATGACTATGAGACTCCTACTACAGCGGAAGATGTATGCCACACTCATCAGTGTATATGCCCCAACAATGACCAACACAGAGGAGGTGAAGGAAGAGTTCTACAGTGATTTACATGAAACTATCAGGCGTGTACCGACTGATGACAGGCTGATACTCGTTGGAGATTTTAATGCCAGAGTTGGTTTGGACACCGAGAAATGGAAAGGAGTGCTAGGCAGTCATGGAGTAGGCAAGTGCAATGCTAATGGAGAACTTCTACTTGCACTATATTCAGAGTACAACCTTGTGATAACCAACACTCTATTTAAGCACAAGGACACACACAAGAAGACATGGATGCACCCAAGATCCAAGCACTAACTAACTAACTAACTACTAACTAACCTGCACTTATATAGCGCTTTTCTAGTCACAAAGACCACTCAAAGCGCTTTCATTACTAACCCTCTATTCTAAGGGCCTATAGGAAACAGATATCTAGGGACAATTTAGAACAGCCAATTAACCTAACATGCATGTCTTTGGCATGTGGGAGGAAACCGGAGAAATCCCGGAGTAAACCCACGCAACACGGGGAGAACATGCAAACTCCACACAGATCACTGTTGGTCGGGGGCTGGGATCGAACCCACGATCCCACGATCCCCACAATCCCCCGGCCAAGGGTAAACTGTGCTGCCGCAGTGCTAACCACTGCGCCACCGTGCAGCCCACAGCACTGGCACTTATTAGACTACATCATAGTCAGGCAGAGAGACAGAAGGGATGTATTGGACCCCAGAGCAATGAGAGGCGCGGACTGTGGCACTGATCATGTTATGCTGAGATCTAGATTAAGGATTTGGAGACGAAAACAGCACTGCAGGACGGGTGCGAAGCCACCAAGGAAGCTAAACACTAGTGCACTGAAAGGCCAAAAGAAGCAGGAAGAATTTACACAGGAAATGGATGAAAACTTGAAAGACTGGGACATCAACAACTAAGAGAATGACATAGAAGAGAAATGGGCAACACTGAAGGATACGGTGTATCAGACTGCGAGTGATGTATTAGGCTACCCTGAGAGGAAACATCAAGATTGGTTTGATGAGCATGATGAACACGTGAAGAAACTACTAGAAGCGAGAAATACAGCTAGGCAGGAAAACCTACAGTGTAACATAAGGTCGAAGAAGAAGAAATACTCAAAGGCTCAGAGTGAGCTACAGAAGTACACCAGAGAGATGAAGTCCAACTGGTGGGATGAAAAAGCAGAGAAACTTTAAACTGCAGCAGACGGGAAGGACATGAAAACATTCTTCACAGGTTTGAGAGAAATCTACGGCCCTAAACCAAGAGGATTGATCCAACTAAAGGCTATGGATGGTGAAACGGTTTTGCAGGAGAAAGACAAGATCCTGGACAGATTTGCAGACCACTTTGACCAACTAATAAACAACCCTGGAGATCTCACTGAAGAGGCTAAAGAAGCTCTAGTGCAGCGACCAGCTGTATCAAGTCTGGATGAACCACCAAATTTTGATGAACTAATGTCAGCTATCAGGATAACACAGGATGGTAAAGCTCCAGGAAGGGATGGAATTCCAGCAGAAATGTGGAAATTTGGTGGTGTTCAGCTGACCAACTGCCTGCACAAGCTCATCCAAGAGATATGGGATGCCCAGAAAGTACCTCAGGACTGGAAGGATGCAAGTATTGTGCCTTTGTTCAAGAAAGGTGACGGGAATGATTGTGGAAATTACCGAGGTATATCACTACCAGCCACTGTTGGTAAGATTCTCTCACGTGTACTACTTAACAGACTCAGTGAACACATCTCGCAGAATGTACTACCGGAAACCCAGTGCGGCTTTAGAAGTGGAAGAAGCACAATGGACATGATTTTCTGCTTGAAACAGGTTCAAGAAAAGTGTTTCGAACAGAACATGCTGCTTTATTTAGTTTTCATAGACTTCAGTAAAGCCTTCGATACTGTTTCGCGACAAGGACTTTGGCAGATACTCAAGAAATATGGTTGTACAGAGAAGTTTGTCAGCCTGATCGAGGCACTCCATACAGGTAGGCAAGAAAATGTGGCAATGAGTGGTTCAGTATCTAAAGACTTTTCAGTAAGCAACGGGGTGAAACAAGGGTGTGTGCTGGCACCTACACTCTTCTCGCTATATCTGGCAGCCATGCTTGAGGTGGCCTTCAAAGACTCTTCAGAAGGAGTATACATTCAAACAAGGAAAGAAGGAGACTTGTTCAATGTGGCACAGTTTAAAGCCAAGAGTAAGACATCGATAAAGATAGTAAGAGAAATGCTCTTTGCAGACGACAGTGCTCTAGTTGCACACAGCGTGGAAGATATGCAATCTTTAGTGGAGAAATTTGCAAGAGCAGCTATCCAATTCAGCCTCCAAATCAACATCAAGAAGACAAGAGTGCCTTTATCAGCCACCAAAGTTCCAATTATCAACATGACTACCAGAAGAGATCAGCATTGGTACAGAGCCACTAGTCAAGTGCAAGACTTTTAAGTACCTAGGGAGTACTGTTTCAGAGAATGCTAGGCTGGAGGATGAACCATCTCTCCGAATGGGAAGAGCGAGCGCTGTGTTTGGAAACTTGAGGGAGAGACTGTGGAACAATCGACATGTGTCTATCTGTGTGAAATGCAAAGTGTACAGAGCGACAGTACTGGCTACTCTATTGTATGGTGCTGAAACTTGGATTGTCTACAGAGTGCAGGTGAAGAAACTCCATGCGTACATGATGAGACACCTTCGAGCCATAATGAACATCTCATGGAAAGACGAGATAACCAACATAGAAGTGTTGAAACGAGCTGGTCTACCATCAATGGATGACATGCTAATACAGATGAACCTGAGATGGCTCGGACATGTTGAGAGGATGGACCACCAGCGTCTCCCTTGGCAGTTACTCTACTCACAGTTATGCGAGGGCAAACGCAATCAGGGTAGACCAAGGCTCAGATTTAAAGACACTGTAAAAAGAAACTTGGAGAAGTTGGACATAGACAGGAGTTCCTGGCAGCAGAAGGCTAAGGACAGAGCTGTGTGGAGGAATCTGATCAGACCTAAATGAAACAGTCATTGTCGCCCACGACAGACTGCTATGATGATGATGATGATGATTATTATTATTATTACTAACAAAGAGCAACAACAGCAAAAACAATATGACTACATTGTATGACCACATTATAATAATAGCAGTCACTCTATACTAGTGCAAACCTGTGCATGCACATAGAAAGTTACTGTTACCATGGCAACAGTAACCATGGTGAAACCTGCCTTTGATCTTTGATGTCTCCACTCGTTCAGTGATGCCTTCCTTTGTTCTGGATTACCTGCCTTTGATCTTTGGTGATGTCATAGCGAGTCCTCTGGTCGTGACATTGTCGCATCCATCGTCATCATCAGAGATTTCTTGAATTATACAGTGGGGCAAAAAAGTATTTAGTCAGCCACCAATTGTGCAAGTTCTCGCACTTAAAAGATGAGAGAGGTCTCCAGTTTTGTAAGGGGGGGATGGTGCATGGGGATTTGGCTGTTTGGGCTTGCCGTTGCTGGTGCCGGGGGGTCAGGGTGGGGATGTCAGGCGGGCTGCGGCCAATGGATATATTGTGCCTGTGTTCCTTAAAAAAGTTAGTTCGTTGCTCAGTTCAACACGGCTCCGGTGTCATGTTATTCAGATATAACACATACAGTGGGGCAAAAAAGTATTTAGTCAACCACCAATTGTGCAAGTTCTCCCACTTATAAGATGAGAGAGGTCTCCAATTTTCATCATAGGTATACCTCAACTATGAGAGACAAAATGAGAAAAAAAAATCGCATTGAAGGATTTTTTTTTTCCACAATATCTTTATTGAACCTTTTTTTTTTTTTTTAACAAACATGATACAAACAATCAAACACTAACGCTAAAGTACTACAAAAAAAAAAAAAAATGCACTAAAAACACCAACAACCACCAACAAAATCAAGTCTTCAACAATGCTCCTCTGTTTAGTCTAGACAATCCAATACATAAGTATACATATTATGTTCACCAGTTTGGAATTTACAAGGTCCACACACATCATTCACCTTCTTCTTCAAGAGTTATGTTTAAATTTTTTACATAATCAATAAAAAGTCTCCATATATTCTCAAACACAATTTCCTTTGATTTCAGTATATATGTTATTCTTTCTAATGGAAGGTTTGTTAACATCTGTCTTAACCACTGAGTCACATCTGGTCTATGAGTCTTTTTCCATAATAGTGCAATACATTTTTTGGCATTAAGCAAACTGAGGTCTATGAATGTTCTTTCACTTTTATTAAAATTATGCTTTTCTGGGTACAGACCCAACAAAAACAGTTTAGGATTCAGTATGATTTGTTTTGAGATTATTTTTTCAATTGTTACCCTCACCTCTTCCCAAAACATTCTTATTAATCTACATTCCCATAAACAATGAAATAGGGTTCCTTTACTTTCCATGCATTTTGTGCATGTATCTGGTATATTTTTGTTATATCTATTTAACTCCTCCGGTGTAACATACATCCGCATTAACCATTTGAAATGTATCAATTTAAGGCGTGCATTTATTGATTTGGTTTGAGCTTCTGTACAAGCCAATTCCCATTGTTCCTCCGAAATTTCAATTTGCAGAACTTCTTTCCAGTAGTTTAATCTTTTCAGTGAATTTTCACTTGAAGATAGTGTCAATGAGTTATAAAACTCTGAAATAATACCCTTTCTTTTACTATCTTTCATCATCATTTTTTCCAAGGATGAATAAATAGGTCGAGTGAGAGCTTTATTTTGATTTGATCGAATAAAGTTTCTAAGTTGAAGATATTTAAAAAAATGTGTTCTATTGAGATTAAATTTGATCCTCAGCTCTTCAAAAGACATTATGTTGTCTGCACATGGCAAATATAAATCCTGAATCTTTTGTATCCCTTTTAAATTCCATACTTTAAATACAGCGTCCGCTCTCCCTGGTTTAAAATATTGATTACCCCATATTGGACTAAATTGTGACAATAACTGTGGTTCTTTTAAATAGTTTTTAGCTTCACACCATATTTTGATCATATGCTTTACAAATGGATTTTTAACTTGTTTTTGTAATTTTTTTGCCGAATCTGAGTATATGAATATGGGAAGAGGTAAAGGTAAATTGTATGATTCCATTTCAGTCCAGTGAGGGAGATCATTTGATGAAAAATAATATGTCATAGACCTCAGTTGTGCCGACCAATAATACAACATAAAATTTGGACATTTCAGACCTCCACGATCAAATGGTAAATATAATAAAGACAGACGTAATCTAGCCCTCCTGTTGTTCCATATAAATTCCACTAACTTTTTTTTTATTCTTGAGAATAGATCTAAAGGTGGTGATAAGGGAATGTATTGAAATAAATAAAGTATTTTAGGTAAAATATTACTTTTAAGTATATTGATTCTCCCGATCATCGACATTGGTAGTGACATCCATCTCTGAGTTAACTCATTGATATCTGACATTAAGGCTTCATAGTTGACGCTGGCGACTGATTCTAGCTTAGGCATAATTTGGATTCCTAAATATTTAAACTGATTTACAACATTGAATTGATTTGCCTCAGGGGCTGGGTAATTTCTCTGGGTCTCATTTAGCATTAATATTGAAGATTTAGTTTTATTTATTTTATATCCTGATATTTCCCCAAAATTCTTTATTAAATTCAACAAGGTTGGAATTGATTTTTTTAGATTCGACATAAACAAAATTATATCATCGGCGTACAGGGAGATTTTATGTTCTGTTGGTCCAACTTTAATTCCATATATTTGTGAATGTAAACGTATCGCTATCGCTAAAGGTTCAATTGCCATAGTAAACAGTAAAGGTGAAAGTGGACAGCCTTGTCGACATCCTCTATTGATTTTTATTGGTTTTGAAATATTGTTATTTGTTAGGATTTCTGCTGTAGCATTATTGTATATTATTTGAACCCATTTTATGAAATTATTTCCAAGTCCAAACCTTTGTAGGACTTCAAAAAGAAAGGGCCATTCAACTCTATCAAAGGCCTTTTCGGCGTCCAATGATAGGAGAGCTGTATCCGGTGCTTCTTTATTAAAATAAATAATATTAAATAGTCTTCTTACATTATGGAAGCCTTGTCTACCCTTTATAAAGCCATTCTGATCTCGATTAATAATATTTGGTAAAATTTCTTGTATTCGTCTTGCTAAAATTTTACAGATTATCTTAAGGTCGACGTTTAATAGGCTTATTGGTCTCATATTTTCACATTTATTAGAGGGCTTACCTGGTTTTGGCAGCAGTATAATTAAGGCATTATTTATGTATGATGGTAAATTATTATTTTGAAATGCTTCTAAAACCATTTCCAAAAAAGGTTTTATTAATTTATTCTTAAATTTTTTATAAAGGTCAACTGGAAGACCATCTGGTCCTGCACTTTTTCCTGATTTCATATTATCAATGGCTAGCCCAACTTCTTCTTGACTAATTTTAGACTCCAATATCTCCCTGTTTTCATTTGGTATACACGGTATAGATAGTTCGTTCAAAAACCCATTTAGTTTTGTTAAATCAGGTTCATTTTTGGTATCATATAATTTTTCATAGTAATCTCTAAAGGCTCTATTAATTTCTAAAGGATCTATAACTACCTGTCCGTTACTTATAATACTGGTAATTGGTGTTTTAATTTCCAATTGTTTAATCTGCCATGCTAATAATTTTCCTGATTTTTCACCTTGTTCATAAAAAGATTGTTTCAATCTTAGAAGACTCGAGGCAGCTCTATTCGCTGATTTTTTGTCGTATTCAGCTCTCAAAATCAGTAATTCATTCTCCAACCTTGGGTCACTTCCTGCATACACTTTTTCCTGAAGACTTTTTATTTTATGTTCCAATTTAGCTCTCTCCTCTCGAGTCTTCTTAGATTTTGATCCTGTATAACTAATAATATGTCCCCTAATAAAAGCTTTGAAAGCCTCCCACTTTACACATGCTGATGTTTGTGTAGTATTGATGTCAAAGAACTCGTCTATCTGTTTTTCTATATACTTGACAAATTCCTCATCCTGAAGCCATTTATGCTGAAATTGCCATCTACCTGATTCCTTTGTCAATTTTTTATCTACATATATTAGACAACAGGGTGCATGATCAGAGATCACAATGTTATCATAAAAGCAGTTTTGAATCTTGGACCTTAATTCTGTGGAAATCAAAAAATAATCAATACGTGAGAATGTCTTGTAGGTACTGGAATAACAAGAATAGGCTTTAACTTGTGGTTTCATTTCTCTCCATATATCTAACAATCTCAATTCTTTCATAAAATGATTAATAGTCATCCTACATCCAATGTGCGTACAATCCAGTCCTGTTGATCTATCCACACCTGGATTCAATGTACAATTAAAATCCCCTGCTATTATATGTTGCCCTGTAAGTGATGATAAGATGAGAAATAAATTAGCAAAGAACTTCTGATCATCTATATTGGGACCATATAAGTTCACAAGATTTATATTTTCTAATAGCAAAGAACCTTGAATGATTACATATCTTCCAAATTTGTCTCCAATTACATTTTTCACTTGAAAAGGAACTGATTTATGTATGAGAGTCATAACTCCCCTGGCTCGGGATGAAAATGAAGAGGTGAATACACTTCCCTGCCATCTACTCCTAATTCTTTTAACATCCTCCTCTATCAGATGAGTTTCTTGTAAAAACACAATTCTTGAACCCATGTCCTTTATTTTATTCATAACTTGTTTAAGTTTTTTTAAATTTTGTAGACCTCTGCAATTCCATGAAGTTAAATTAAGATTAACACTTTCGTCCATGATCAATAGAGAGTTTGGGATTACCTTGCAGTGTAAACATGCTCATACAGAGAAGCAAAAACATGAGTGGTTGAACATTCATCCTACAAACTACACACAAACAAATTTCCCCTTCCCACACTTGTGGCAAACCCCCCAAAATCAAAAGAAAAATTCTGTCTCCCGATATAGCCATTGACCGTTCCACACCCACGGGGAACAGCCTAAGCCACTCCTTCTTCATCCTCCCAATCACCCTAACTCTACTGCTTTTAATGACGTAACATTAACTCTCCTCTGTAGTTTTCCAACTTAACTCCAAAATTTTTAACAACTTTGTACATCATAGTTTTGTTTTTGTTTTTTGTTTTGTTTTTGTTTTGTTTTTTTAATATATAATACAATCTATATTTTGTAAACTTACTATTTACTTCAAGTCAGTCAGATGCCTGTGCAAATGCTTAATTATTCTACCTTATATTTTGTTCATGCTTAGCTCCCACCAGTCTCTTCTTCTTCTTTGATCTTCTTGATGAACTCCTGCGCCTCCTCTGGGGTCTTGAAGATGTGGGTTCTGCCCTCATACGTGGTCAGCAGTCTCGCAGGATAGATTACACCATGACGAATCCCAAGGTTGCGCAGCTCCTTACGTACGGGATCAAACTGCTTCCTCAATTGCTGGATTCCTGTGGCCAAATCTGGGTAGAACCGCACCTGCTGGTCCTGGTGTTTAATCTCTCCTTTTTTAGCTCGTGCAGCGTTGAAGATCTTCATCCTGTCTCTGTTGCTAAGAAACTTCATAATTAAGGTCCTCGGCGGTCCCTTATCTCTCCGTGGGCCAATACGATGTGCTTTTTCCAGAACCACTGCTGATTGCAACTCCTCGCTGCCCAGCACCTCCGGAATCCACTTTTCCAGAAAGGAACATACGTCCCGACCTTCTGATTCCTCTGGAAGACCCACCAGCCTCAAATTATTCTGTCTCGACCGAGATTCCAAATCCAAAATATTATCTTCCAGAGATTTATTTTTTTTTTCCCAAAGTGCGCACCTTTAATTGAAGACGGGTGACGTCATCTTCAGCACTAGCGAGACGGAGCTCCATCTGCGCCGTTCGTTCTACACAGTCACCCAATTCCTTTCTTATTCCTTCCAACGCTGTCATAATCCCATCAAATCTAGAGGAAAAGTCCGCTCTCATTGAACTCATGGCAGCCATCAGCGCATCTGCGCCATTCCCCGCAGATATCGCAGCGTTGCCAGCCTCCTCCGCCATATATGGAGTTTTGTTTACTGCGTCACAGACCTGAAAGTCCGTTAATTTAGACTGTTTCGGCGGCTCGCTTTTTCCTTTTCCTGGTTTTCCAGCCTTAGGCTTCGTCGACATATCTTCGCCCAAATGCTGGGATACGTTCTGTCCCAAATGAGAGAGTTATTTGCCGATTTTTTTTTTTCCAGGAGCAGAGCAGAGCGAGACACGTCCGTCCTACGTGGCAGCCATAACCGGAAGTCGCATTGAAGGATTTTTAATGAATTAATTGGTAAATTCCTCAGTAAAATAAATATTTGGTCACCTACAAACAAGCAAGATTTCTGGCTCTCACAGACCTGTAACTTCTTCTTTAAGAGGATCCTCTGTCCTTCACTCATTACCTGTATTAATGGCACCTGTTTGAACTCGTTATCAGTATAAAAGACACCTGTCCACAACCTCAAACAGTCAGACTCCAAACTCCACTATGGCCAAGACCAAAGAGCTGTCAAAGGACACCAGAAACAAAATTGTAGACCTGCACCAGGCTGAGAAAACTGAATCTGCAATAGGTAAGCAGCTTGGTGTGAAAAAATCAACTGTGGGAGCAATTATTAGAAAATGGAAGACATACAAGACCACTGATAATCTCCCTCGATCTGGGGCTCCACGCAAGATCTCACCCCGTGGGGTCAAAATTATCACGAGAACGGTGAGCAAAAATCCCAGAACCACATGGGGGGACCAAGGGAATGACCTGCAGAGAGCTGGGACCAAAGTAACAAAGACTACATCAGAAACACACTATGCCGCCAGGGACTCAAATCCTGCAGTGCCAGACGTGTCCCCCTGCTTAAGCCAGTACATGTCCAGGCCCGTCTGAAGTTTGCTAGAGAGCATTTGGATGATCCAGAAGAGGATTGGGAGAATGTCATATGGTCAGTCGAAACCAAAATAGAACTTTTTGGTAAAAACTCAACTTGTCGTGTTTGGAGGAGAAAGAACACCATACCTACTGTGAAGCATGGGGGTGGAAACATCATACTTTTGGGCTGTTTTTCTGCAAAGGGACCAGGACGACTGATCCGTGTAAAGCAGGGGTGTCCAACCAGGTGCCATGGAGAGCCAAGACCCTGCAGGTTTTCTCTTCTACCCAGTCTCTTCAGCAGGTGTTTTCACTTATCAGCAATCAGTGGGAAGAAGTTCACAGAAATCTGCTGTTGAAGACACTGGTTGGAGGTAAAACCTGCAGGGTCTTGGCTCTCCATGGCACATGGTTGGACACCCCTGGTGTAAAGGAAAGAATGAATGGGGCCATGTATCGCGAGATTTTGAGTGAAAACCACCTTCCACCAGCAAGGGCATTGAAGATGAAATGTGGCTGGGTCTTTCAGCATGACAATGATCCCTAACACACCGCCCGGGCAACGAAGGAGTGGCTTCGTAAGAAGCATTTCGAGGTCCTGGAGTGGCCTAGCCAGTCTCCAGATCTCAACCCCATAGAAAATCTTTGGAGGGAGTTGAAAGTCTGTGTTGCCCAGCGACAGCCCCAAAACATCACTGCTCTAGAGGAGATCTGCATGGGGGAATGGGCCAAAATACCAGCAACAGTGTGTGAAAACCTTGTTAAGACTTACAGAAAACGTTTGACCTCTGTCATTGCCAACAAAGGGTATATAACAAAGTATTGAGATGAACTTTTGTTATTGACCAAATACTTATTTTACCGAGGAATTTACCAATTAATTCATTAAAAATAGTTCAATGTGATTTTCTGGATTTTTTTTTTTCTTATTTTGTGTCTCAGTTGAGGTATACCTATGATGAAAATTTTTTACCCCACTGTATATAATAGTGCATACCTGTGCGTGTCCGTGCATGCCCATAGAAAGCAAGTGTAAGCAAACATTTCTGCATGCCCGTAGAAAGTTACTATTACCATGGCAACAGCAACCATGGTGAAACCTGCCTTGGATCTTTGACATCACCACTCGTTTGTTGATGCATGCCTTTGATCTGTGATGCCTGCCTTTGATCTTTGATAATGTCATCGCGAGTGCTACTATCACGAGTAATGCCTCCCTTTGAGTTTTGATGATGTCATAGCAAGTCCTATGATCGTGACATCATGACATTGTGACAGAGATTTCTTAAATTATATATAAAGTGATATTCCTTGTCTCCAGGGCATGGGTCCCAGCCCACATCCTCGCTTTAAGTTGGGATTTTCTGTATTTCACCTTATTGTTATTATCCTGGGTTGCTATTATTGTTATTATGTCAACATTGTTGTTATTATGTCAACATTGTTGTTATTATTATTATTATTATTATTATCATCATCATTATTATCATTATTGCCTTGGTCTTGTTTCCCCTCTGGTCCCCTGTGTGTGATTATCTGTGCAGCCCCGCCCATCCTGTTTTCTGTAGCCATGCCCTGCTGTATCTGTTTGCCTCTGCTTGTTACTTCTTCTCCTGCTTGTTACTGTTCTGTGTTATGGTCTTCTTCTTCTTTTAGATTGTGTTTTTTTTTTTTTTTTTTTTTTTTTTTTTTCGGTTGGCAACCAGCTTATAGGTGCATTACCGCCACGTACTTCACTCTGTATCATCACTCTATCTGGTCATGAGCTGTAGTCCTTCTATCATCATTGCTGTGTCCAATCAAACCTCAATTCTATCTTCAGACATCACTCTTTTTCTTCTCCTTGTACTTCACTCTACGTATAGATAAATAGATGGATAGATACTTTATTTCGAACAAAAAAGTATAACAAAAACAAAACAAATGACAAATGCAATAAAGTAACAGTATACAGTGTTCGAAAGGGAGAAGGAAGAAGTGAACACTTATTAATTCCATCTCCTCTTTTCCATAAATACACTCGTGAATTAAGATAAGATAAGCCTTTATTAGTCCCACAATAATTAGATACAAATTACCACATTTAAGACCCCAAGTAAACAATTAACTGTATTTTGTACATATCAACATTAACACCCATCCATCCTAGCATACATTGATGTCCATACATCAAAACCAGCCTCAAACAACACAGATATACACAGTGCTGTCCCACCCACCATTCCATAGTGTCCCAGAGTGAACATAGTGAATCGTACATATAAATACAGTGATCCCTCACTTATTGCGTTTAATGGGGACCAGAACCGACCGCGAAAAGTGAAAAACCACGAAGTAGCGTCACCCCCCCCCCCCAAGGGCGTCACAAGCACTATTTTGCACAAAAAGGCACAAGAGAACAGCGAAAAGTGCCACTAAGCAACACGAGCGATAAAGAACAATGAATGCGGTCTTCCTTCGCTGGGTATGGGCGCTCGGCAGGGAGAGAAGCTGGGTAAAACGTCTCGGCCAATCAGCTTGCGAGATTCCCGAGCGGTGAAGAGGTGGGCGGAGAGGAGTGGAACGGTGGTCAGAGAGGTGGATTTTGAGTTGTGCGGGCTCCCCGTGTTGATACCTGATGTTCTAATGTCGTCTCCCTGCCTTCTGCTAGCGCCCGGGCAACTTTCATGCCATTTTTTCTCAATTTTGAATTTTTGATGAATATTTTTGAAAAATCCGCGATGCACTGAGGGCGCGAAAGGTGAAACGCGAAGTAGCGAGGGATCACTGTACTACCCTTCTAACATATATCCTTTCAGCAAATAATGTTTGTACCTCTTTTTGAAATAATTAATTAATTATGTTCTTTTTGAACGTATATCATCGCTCTATGGTCCAGTGATCACTGACATCATAGGAACATCATAGGGCAGCATGCAGACATCATAGGCTGTCCTATGATTGTGACACACTGACAGAGATTTATTTAATTTATAGTGACCCTGCTTTAAATTGGGATTTTCTGTATTTCACCTTATTGTTATTATCCTGGGTTGCTATTATTGTTCTTATATCAGCATTACTATTATTATTATTATTATTATTAAGTGCATACCCGTAGAAACCAAGTATTAGCTTGTATTTCTGTATGCCCGTAGAAAGCTGGTGTAAGCAAGGGTGAAAGCAAGCATGTCAGCACTCGTTCAGTGATGCCTGCCTTTGAAATTGGATCTTGTCATAGTGAGTCCCATGAACTTTGATGATGTCATAGGACTCGCTATAAGATCATAGGACTTGCTATGACATCATCTTGTGGTTGAGAACAGGGAACATCACTTGTGGTAACGTATCGTCACTTCCTGTTTTGCTGTCTGTCCGTGTGGTTTGCTCTCCTCACTCTCCTGAGCTTTGGGTTAGCCACTAGCTATGGCTACTAGCTCTCCTTCCTCTCCTCCTCTGGTGTGCTCTCTCTGTCAGATGTTTAGCTACACCTCTGCCTCTTTTAGTGATAACGGTAAATGTAATAAATGTCTTTTTGAGGCGCTCGAGGCAAGGTTGTCTGATTTGGAATCCCTGCTCCGCTGCATTGAAACACCCGTCTGCGCCAGTTACTCTCGACGGACGTCCCATAGCTGCAGCAGAGCTAGCTAGCATAGGCCCCGTTAGCGGTCCTCCGGCTCTCCTCAGCAGCGAGGAGACTGGGTGGGTGACGGTGAGAAGGAAGCCTAGTCGCAAAGGCCCGGTACACCTCCAACCTGTTAACGTTTCTAATCGTTTTTCCCCGCTCAGCGACACACCCGCTGAGGAAAAAACTGATCATTGGCGACTCTGTAGTCAGAAACGTAAACCTAGAGACTCCAGCGGCCATAGTCAAATGCATTTCTGGGGCCAGAGCAGTCGACATCGAGTCAAATTTGAAAATGCTGGCTAAAAGTAACTGCAAATACTCCACAATTGTTATTCACGCTGGCATTAATGACATCCGTCTCCGGCAGTCGGAAGTCACGAAACTTAATGTAGAATCGGTGTGTGACTTTGCCAAAACAATGTCTGCCTCTAGTATTCTCTGGGCCCCTCCCCAATCTGACCAGTGATGACATGTTTAGCCACTCGTCATCCTTGAACCGCTGGCTGTCTGTGTGGTGTCCTGCAAATGACGTGGGCTACATTGACAATTGGAGCTCATTTTGGGGAAAACCTGGTCTTATGAGACGAGACAGCGTCCATCCCACTTTGGATGGTGCGTCTCATTTATCTAACAATCTGGCATCTTTTTTATCCAAATTTCCAAAATCTTGACAAATCAGAGTTGGGACCAGGAAGCAGAGTCGCAGTCTTACACGCCTCTCTGTAGCTCCTCTTCATCCGCCACCCCTCAACTTAGCCCCTGTCTTCCCCATCACAGAATCACTGTCTGCTCCCTCCAAAGTAAATAAAAATATAATATATAAGCATCCCAAAGTGATTAAGCAAAGAATTGGTAAAACTCAAATTAAACATAAAGCCTCTAAATTGAATGATTTGGCCTCTGTTCCTCCTCATAATTGAAAAATTAAATGTGGTTTATTAAATATTAGGTCTCTAACTCCCAAGTCTCTGTTAGTCCATGATCTGTTAATTGATGAACAGATTGATTTAATATCCCTTACAGAGACTTGGTTAGGGCAAGAGGATTATGCTGGTTTAAATGAATCAACTCCCTCTGGTTATTTAAACTGTCAAAATCCCAGAAGTTCTGGTCGTGGAGGAGGAGTAGCAACAATTTACCATTCCAAACTATTAATTAATGTAAAGCAAAAAACATGTTATAATTCCTTTGAGGGCCTGGTCCTCCGTATTGGGCACTTTAGCAATTTCAGGTTAAACCCAATTTTATTTGCCATAGTTTATCGTCCTCCATCAACCTACTCAGAATTTTTATCCGAATATGCTGATTTCTTAGCTGATTTAGTGCTGAAATCAGATAGAATAATTATAGTAGGGGACTTTAATATACATGTAGATGTACATAGTGACTGCCTTAATGTGGCTTTTAATTCAATATTAGACTTGATTGGGTTTTCTCAAAAAGCAGGAAATTCTACTCATTATCTCCACCATACGTTGGACCTTGTTCTGACATATGGCATAGAAATAGAAAATCTTGTAGTGTCTCCTCATAACCCTGTACTGTCAGACCATTGTCTGTTAACCTTTGATTTTACTATTTCTGACTATTTGGCTCTTAAAGAAAAATATTATTACAGTAGATGCCTCTCAGATGATGCTGTTACCAAATTTATGCAGATTGTTTCCTCTATGCCATGTGTCAACACAACGGAAATAAGTTATGGACAGCTTACTCCTTCTGTAATTGATAACATGGTGGATAGTGTTACAGCTTCTCTGCATCAGACTCTAGACTTGGTGGCCCCCTTAAAAAAGAAAAAGTCTAATCAGAGATTTCTAACTCCTTGGTTCAACACAGAAACCCGTAGCTTAAAACAGAAGACTCGTCAATTAGAAAGAAAATGGCGCTCCACTAATTTATGTAGATGAAATCTATTTAGCTTTGAGAAATCATGTTTTAATTTATAAAAAATCTCTTAGAAAAGCTAGAACGAATTATTAAGATAAGATAAGATAAGCCTTTATTAGTCCCACAATGGGGAAATTCCAGGATTGCAACAGCATAGGGATAGCAACACTCAGAGCAACAATCAGAAGGCAAGAAAAAAACAACATCTAGTAAACATATGTCCATATTACTATAAATGTATATATATAGACACACAGTGCAGAGCATTATGGCTGGTGAATGTGCAGCAGAAAGTCTAAGCTCTCTCTTCGCGGATGCAGCGGGCCAGCTGGAAGTCTTTGGGCATGATGGTGACCCCCTTAGCGAAGAAGAGACCCACCAGGTGGGCCTCGCTGGTCTCCTGCAGAGCCATGACGGCGAAGCTCAGGAAACGCAGGACGGTCTTGAAGTCCTGAGCGATCTCCCTCACCAGGCGCTGGACGGGCAGCTTACGGATGAGCAGCTCCGTGGATTTCTGGTAGCGACGGATCTCTCTCAGAGCCACGGGCCTGTGACGGCGAGGCCTCTTCACTCTGCCGGTGGCCAGAGCGCCTCTCCGAGCAGCCCTGGTGGCTAGCTGTCTCCTGGGGGGCTTCTTCCTCCAGTAGATTTTACGGGCGGTCTGCTTGGTTCTTGCCATCGCTCTTTATTATTCTGTCTTATATTTCTTTCACGCCGCCTAAACTCCAGCCCGGCACCCGCGTCCTTTTCGCTACAGCTCCCGGTATGTCGAGTTTCCCATTAGCACCGGGAGGCGGCCAAGTGCTAGCTAGCACTAGTTCCTCCCCGCTGTAACGTCTCCCGCTGCAAACCGTGGCTCCGTCCGCCGACCCGGGAGACCCCCGGGGCGATCCGTGCGTCCGTGATATATATACAGAGTGAAAGGTGTAGAAAGAAGAAGGAAGATAAAAAAAAGGCTGTTGCAACAGGCAGCCGACTCGTGTGGCGCCGCCGGTCCGGCGGAACCGGAACCGGAAAAAAAATTTATTCTGCATTAATAGAAGAGAACAAGAATAATCCCAGGTTTCTTTTCAGCACTGTAGTCAGGTTGACAAAGAGTCAGGACTCTGTCAATCCTAGCATTCCCTTAGAGCTTACTAGTCAGGACTTTATGAACTTCTTCAATAATAAAATTTCATCCATCAGAGATAAAATCAATCAGATTCTTCCCACAGTTAACTTAAATACAGTAACTACTACAACTCCTTCAATTGATGTCTGTCTTGATGAGTTTACTCTAATCGACCTTTGTGAGTTAGACAAAATAGTTTCCTCATCAAAACCTTCAACTTGTCTTTTAGACCCTATTCCTACCAGGTTAGTTAAAGAAGTCTTCCCACTTATTGGTAGCTTTATTCTTCATATAATCAATTCTTTATTAACTTTAGGCCATGTACCGCAGGCTTTTAAAACGGTTGTAATTAAACCCTTACTCAAAAAGCCAACGCTAGATCCAGGAGCTTTAGCTAACTATAGACCAATCTCTAATCTCCCTTTCATTTCAAAAATCTTAGAGTTGTTGCTACGCATTTATTTGACCACCTGCAGGGAAATGGTTTACTTGAAGAGTTTCAATCTGGGTTTAGAATCCATCATAGTACTGAAACATCCTTAGCGAAGGTCACTAATGACCTCCTCATCGCATCTGATAATGGACTGGTTTCTGTACTTGTCCTTTTAGACCTTAGTGCAGCTTTTGATACTATCGATCATAATATTCGACTTGATAGATTAGAACACTATGTTGGACTTAATGGAACTTCGTTGCAATGGTTTAGATCTTATTTATCTGATAGGTTCCAGTTTGTTCATGTCAATAATGAGTTTTCTTTCAACTCAAAGCTCAGTCATGGAGTTCTACAGGGATCTGTGCTAGGCCCTACTCTCTTTAGTTTACTGTGGGGCAAAAAAGTATTTAGTCAGCCACCAGTTGTGCAAGTTCTCCCACTTAAAAGATGAGAGAGGTCTCCAATTTTCATCATAGGTATACCTCAACTATGAGAGACAAAATGAGAAGAAAAAAAAAATCCAGAAAATCACATTGACGGATTTTTAATGAATTTATTTGCAAATTATGGTGGAAAAGAAGTATTTGGTCAGTAACAAAAGTTCATCTCAATACTTTGTTATATACCCTTTGTTGGCAATGACAGAGGTCAAACGTTTTCTGTAAGTCTTCACAAGGTTTTCACACACTGTTGCTGGTATTTTGGCTCATTCCTCCATGCAGATCTCCTCTAGAGCAGTGATGTTTTGGGGCTGTCGCTGGGCAACACGGACTTTCAACTCCCTCCAAAGATTTTTTATGGGGTTGAGATCTGTAGACTGGCTAGACCACTCCAGGACCTTGAAATGCTTCTTACGAAGCCACTCCTTCATTGCCCGGGCAGTGTGTTTGGGATCATTGTCATGCTGAAAGACCCATCCACATTTCATCTTCAGTGCCCTTGCTGGTGGAAGGAGGTTTTCACTCAAAATCTCACGATACATGGCCCCATTCATTCTTTCCTTTACACGGATCAGTTGTCCCGGTCCCTTTGCAGAAAAACAGCCCCAAAGCATGATGTTTCCACCCCCATGCTTCACAGTAGGTATGGTGTTCTTTGGATGCAACTCAGCATTCTTTCTCCTCCAAACACGACAAGTTGAGTTTTTACCAAAAAGTTCTATTTTGGTTTCATCTGACCATATGACATTCTCCCAATCCTCTTCTGGATCATCTAAATGCTCTCTAGCAAACTTCAGACGGGCCTGGACATGTACTGGCTTAAGCAGGGGGACACGTCTGGCACTGCAGGATTTGAGTCCCTGGCGGCGTAGTGTGTTACTGATGGTAGGCTTTAGGCACTTTTCCACTATCCCAGCACACCTCGGCACGTCTCGATTCACTTCGACACGGTTCGGCTCGCTTTTGTCTCCATTACAACTGTGTTAAGCCGGGATGGGTGGGATTTGTATAACAGCGAGGTGGCGCCACACTCCCGTGACGTAGAACACGTGACCCAAGCAAAACATAAACACATGCAGCTGTACAAGGCGACTCCTCGGTCTGTGGCTTTTTTCACCGTAAATGCCAAAAAGGACCGCCAGACAAGGGTACAGGCAGCAAGATGAAATACTCTGGAATAGTTCTGCAGCTTCTGGGAGAGCCGAAGACGTGAGGATACAAACTAGGTCATATATGACGGTAAGCTAATGTTGCTAATGCTAGTTTGCTATAAGTATGTCGTACTACACTTTAATGTCTGCAAGTTATCGCTGTTAGGTACTAAAATATGTACGCTGTGTGTGTTTCAGATGGCTCTGTTGTGGGGAAATTACCGCTTCATTTGGTCTGGGCGTTCAGCACAGCCTGTCACGGATGTCATCAGCCTGTCACTGATGTCAGCACAGCTTCACAAACGATCAGTGGTTATAGAGCTTAAGAATGTCTGTAGAAACGTTTATTTCCTGTGCAACAAATTGCTCTGATCCGCGTGAAAATCATGGAGAAACTGTTGAGATATCATGGACGTACCTGCTCCAGCTGCAGAGTCTGAGGTGGTGTCATAGAAAAAAATGATCAGCTGACACAACTTGATCGCCATGTTAATAACTATATTAGCCACAAAATATATATTCAAAAAGTAAACAGTACTGAGTTAGGTATAATAAGATATATTTGACAGTTATCATGCATTTTAGGCCAAAACAAACTTGATCTAGGATTAAAAGCAATTAAAATAATGCAGTCACAAGGTTACATGGAAAATACTTGATTTACTAGATGCATGTACTGTAGAAATATATATTCTCTGCATCAACAATGTACTAGACATGCATTCATGTAGTATTGCACTGGGAATTGCACTGACAATAAACCTCTGAAGTTTTTGCAGATGTCTATTTTTTTATATGTGAAGGTTACCACCATGTGGCATAAATTAAATACTGAAAGACTGGAAAAGCTAAGAATAATCCAGCAGTTTGAGAAATCAATTTTGGTTTGGTGTAAGTCTGTCAACAGAATTATGAACCATAAAGCAGTTTTTGTTAAAATGTTAAATCCCATTAAACCTAATCCGGGGGCTTCCAATCATGTGTCATGGGGGGCCAAGACCCTACAGGTTCTCTCTTCTACCCAGTCTCTTCAGCAGGTGTTCTCACTGATCAGTCAGTGGAAGAAGAAGTTCAGTGGAATCTGCAGTTGAAGACACTGGTTGGAGGTAAAGCCTGCAGGGTCTTGGCCCTCCATGGCACATGATTAGACACCCCCGCCCAAACCCATTATGATGAAGAGCAGATGCTAATATGACCCAGAATTCCTCCATATACTGGTACTCTCACTAAAGTATGCAGGGTCTTCTGCGGTGGCACATCCAACAATACAGTCTTCAGTTAATAAAATAATTGTTTTGGTTACTTTTTTCTTAAAAATGAACCATTATTTTCAAGGTCACCGATAAATCCTTTGTACAGTTGACTCTTCCCACCGGTGTCTTAACAGACAAAATAGAAAATCATGATGCAGACACATAAGTCACTAAATTGTTTATTACAATCGGCAGCAAATTCCAGATTATTCAGAATGTGCAAAATTCAAACTGTAAAAAAAAAAAACTGGAATGGTCACACACGACAGCCACACTGCCTCACTGAGAAGCAACTGGATCGGCCCATCGTACTGGTCCTGGTTCAGCAGATCTTCAGCCTGCATCTCTGTAAATAGTGAGGCAAGGTCCAGTTGGGGTGGACAGTTTCCCTCTTGCCTAGACAAAAGACAAATGGGTGGTGGTTAATTAAAACAAGTTTAAAACATATTTGGGAAATACACTTGTTGCTAAAAGCCAGTGGTGGAATGTGAATTAATGAATGAATCTTTATTTCAGATTGATTAAAAGTAAAGATTAAAAGAGAATAGAATAATACAACAAAGGGGAAAAAAATCTAACAAGGTCAAATTAAACAATAACTCCTCTGATTATACAGTTCAACATAGGTTATCTGAAATGGGTGATGGCTGAAGCTGCAGCTTATATTGCCCACCATATTTCATCCAAGAATTCAAAAGAAAAACAAAACAGGAGGGATTACATTTTGAATGTGACAATAAAGTACTTTGTTGTTGTATTTAACCACAATTTTCATGTAGCTGCGCTTCGGTAGATTTTACAAGGGCTGCGTTGCATTTAAAATCATCTGTTTTTACTGTGGCCTCAGCAATCAGAATGAATTAATACATTCACTTGAATGGAATATAGTACTTTAACTGAAGGTGTGCATCACCGAGTATGGAGTCGCTCAGTCAAAATATGAAGTTTTTATCAATAAAAGTTTGTCTTGTCTGTAAAAGTGTCTCTTCTTTCACTGGCTTCATGTGTGGGCGGTGTTTTGTACTAGCATTGCTAAAATATAAAAGGAAGCACTACAATGGGTCTCAAATATTTGTAATGTGTCCTGTTACTGCATGAGTTTATTGATGATAGACTATAAACTACACATATAAAGTAAATTATATTGACGACTGAACATCTCACATTTGCCAAAACATACAGTTATGAACATAACTCACAAAGGATCACACAAGTGATCTGACAAAAAATAAATACATTAACAAGCGGTTTATTTTACAGTTGATGTGCCATATTCACACAATCAAATAAATCTCAGTTCAGTCCCTTTTATATTAAGTGGAAATTGTGCTACTTTGGTTTTGACACTTAACCTATAAAAGCAAAGGATTTCAGTACTTTCCACAGTGGCGAGGTCCGCTGTGGGCTGGCTGCTTTCCTCTTGCCCAGATGAATGACAGAAATGGAGGGTGGTTAGTTTCAAGCAAGTTCAACACTTATACAGGCACATCTCAAAAATTAGAATACCATGAAAAAATTCAAGATTTTTGTCTCTCATTTCAGAAAGTGAAACCCATATATGGTGTGCCCATATATGGTGTGCTCTGGTGTGCTCTCTCTGTCAGATGTTTAGCTACACCTCTGCCTCTTTTAGTGATAACGGTAAATGTAATAAATGTTGTCTTTTTGAGGCGCTTGAGGCGAGGTTGTCTGATTTGGAATCCCGGCTCCGCTGCATTGAAACACCGTCTGCGCCAGTTAATCTCGACGGACGCCCCTTAGCTGCAGCGGAGCTAGCTAGCTTAGGTCCCACTGTCAGCGGTTCCCCGGCTCTCCTCAGCAGCGAGGAGACTGGGTGGGTGACGGTGAGAAGGAAGCCTAGTCGCAAAGCCCCGGTTCACCACCAACCTGTTCACGTTTCTAATCGTTTTTCCCCGCTCAGCGACACACCCGCTGAGGAAAAAACTCTGATCATTGGCGACTCTGTAGTCAGAAACGTGAACCTAGAGACTCCAGTGGCCATAGTCCAATGTATTCCTGGGGCCAGAGCAGGCGACATCGAGTCAAATTTGAAAATGCTGGCTAAAAGTAACTGTAAATACTCCACAATTGTTATTCACGCCGGCATTAATGACATCCGTCTCCGGCAGTCGAAGTCACGAAACTTAATATAGAATCGGTGTGTGAGTTTTCAAAAACGATGTCTGCCACTGTAGTATTCTCTGGGCCCCTCCCCAATCTGACCAGTGATGACATGTTTAGTCGCTCGTCATCCTTGAACCGCTGGCTGTCTGTGTGGTGTCCTAAAAATGACGTGGTCTACATTGACAATTGGAGCTCTTTTTGGGGAAAACCTGGTCTTATGAGACGAGACAGCATTCATCCCACTTTGGATGGTGCTTCTCATTTATCTAACAATCTGGCATCTTTTTTTATCCAAATTTCCAAAACCGTGACTACTCAGAGTTGGGACCAGGAAGCAGAGTCGTAGTCTTACACGCCTCTCTGCAGCTCCTCTTCATCCGCCACCCCTCAGCTTAGTCCCTGTCTTCCCCATCACAGAATCGTTGTCTGCTCCCTCCAAAGTAAATAAAAATATAATGTATAAGCATCCCAAAGTGATAAAGCAAAATATTGGTAAAACTCAAATTAAACATAAAGCCTCTAAATTGAATGATTTGGCCTCTGTTCCTCCTCATAATTGAAAAATTAAATGTGGTTTATTAAATATTAGGTCTCTAACTCCCAAGTCTCTGTTAGTCCATGATCTGTTAATTGATCATCAGATTGATTTAATTTCCCTTACAGAGACTTGGTTAGGGCAAGAGGATTATTGGTTTAAATGAATCAACTCCCTCTGGTTATTTAAACTGTCAAAATCCCAGAAGTTCTGGTCGTGGAGGAGGAGTAGCAACAAT
This sequence comes from Pholidichthys leucotaenia, assembly GCA_020510985.1. NCBI lineage: Eukaryota > Metazoa > Chordata > Actinopteri > Cichliformes > Pholidichthyidae > Pholidichthys > Pholidichthys leucotaenia. Next base: position 282,205,537 of record CM035844.1, read on the forward strand.
TTACCATTCCAAATTACTAGTTAATGTAAAGCAAAAAACATGTTATAATTCCTTTGAGGGCCTGGTCCTCAGTGTTGGGCACTTAAGCAATTTCAGGTTAAACCCAATTTTATTTGCCATAGTTTATCGTCCCCCATCAACCTATTCAGAATTTTTATCCGAATTTGCTGATTTCTTAGCTGATTTAGTGCTGAAATCTGATAGAATAATTATAGTAGGGGACTTTAATATACATGTGGATGTAGATAGTGACTGCCTTAATGTGGCTTTTAATTCAATATTAGACTCGATTGGGTTTTCTCAGAAAGTAGGAAATTCTACTCATTACCTCCACCATACATTGGACCTTGTTCTGACATATGGCATAGAAATAGAAAATCTTGTAGTGTCTCTTCATAACCCTGTACTGTCAGACCATTGTCTGTTAACCTTTGATTTTACTATTTCTGACTATTTGGCTCCTAAAGAAAAATATTATCACAGTAGATGCCTCTCAGATGATGCTGTTTCCAAATTTATGCAGATAGTTTCCTCTATGCCATGTGTCAACACAACGGAAATAAGCTATAGACAGCTTACTCCTTCTGTAATTGATAACATGGTGGATAGTGTTTCAGCTTCTCTGCATCAGGCTCTAGACTTGGTGGCCCCCTTAAAAAAGAAAAAGTCTAATCTGAGATTTTTAACTCCTTGGTTCAACACAGAAACTCGTAGCTTAAAACAGAAGACTCGTCAATTAGAAAGAAAATGGCGCTCTACTAATTTAGATGAAATCTATTTAGCTTGGAGAAATCATCTTTTAATTTATAAAAAATCTCTTAGAAAAGCTAGAACGAGTTATTACTCTGCATTAATAGAAGAGAACAAGAATAATCCCAGGTTTCTTTTCAGTACTGTAGCCAGGTTGACAAAGAGTCAGGACTCTGTCAATCCTAGCATCCCCTTAGAGCTTACTAGTCAGGACTTTATGAACTTTTTCAATAATAAAATTTCATCCATCAGAGATAAAATCAATCAGATTCTTCCCACAGTTAACTTAAATACTATAACTACTACAACTCCTTCTATTGATGTCTGTCTTGATGAGTTTACTCCAATCGACCTTTGTGAGTTAGACAAAATAGTTTCCTCATCCAAACCTTCAACTTGTCTTTTAGACCCTATTCCTACCAGGTTATTCAAAGAAGTCTTCCCACTTATTGGTAGCTTTATTCTTCATATAATCAATTCTTCATTAACTTCAGGCCATGTACCACAGCCTTTTAAAACGGCTGTAATTAAACCCTTACTCAAAAAGCCAACGCTAGATCCAGGAGCTTTAGCTAACTATAGACCAATCTCTAATCTCCCTTTCATTTCAAAAATCTTAGAAAGAGTTGTTGCTACGCAATTATTTGACCACCTGCAGGGAAATGGTTTACTTGAAGAGTTTCAATCTGGGTTTAGGAATCCATCATAGTACTGAAACAGCCTTAGCGAAGGTCACTAACGACCTCCTCATTGCATCTGATAATGGACTAGTTTCTGTACTTGTCCTTTTAGATCTTAGTGCAGCTTTTGATACTATTAATCATAATATTCTACTTGATAGATTAGAACACTATGTTGGACTTAATGGAACTTCGTTGCAGTGGTTTAGATCTTATTTATCTGATAGGTTCCAGTTTGTTCATGTAAATGATGAGTTTTCTTTCAGCTCAAAGCTTAGTCATGGCGTTCCACAGGGATCTGTGCTAGGCCCTACTCTTTTTAGTTTATATATGCTTCCGTTAGGCAACATTATTAGAAAGCACTGTATACATTTTCATTGTTATGCAGATGACACACAATTATACCTGTCAATGAAGCCAGATGATACTAATCAATTAGCCAAGTTAGAAGCCTGTCTTAAGGAAATCAAAGCTTGGATGACTTGTAATTTCCTGCTATTAAATTCAGATAAGACTGAAGTCATTCTTGTTGGTCCAAAAAATCTTAGAAATTCCTTTCCAAATCAAACTTTCAGTTTGGATGCAGTTACTCTTTCTCTTAATAGCTCTGTGAGGAACCTTGGAGTTATTTTTGATCAGGATTTGTCCTTCAATTCACATATTAAATTTGTTTCTAAGACTGCCTTCTATCATTTGCGTAATATTGCCAAGATTAGGAGCATCTTGTCTCAGAGTGATGCTGAGAAGCTGATCCACGCTTTTGTTAGCTCGAGATTAGATTATTGTAATTCTTTCTTATCAGGCTGTCCTAAAACATCTTTAAAAAGTCTTCAGCTGATCCAAAATGCTGCAGCAAGAGTTTTAACAGGTACTAGAAAGAGAGATCATATCTCTCCGGTTCTGGCCTCCCTTCAGTGGCTTCCCATAGAGTTTAGAATTAAGTTTAAAATCCTTCTTCTTACTTACAAAGCTCTAAACAATCAGGCTCCTTTTTATTTAAAAGATCTGATACTACCGTATCATCCTAACAGAGCACTACACTCCCAAAATGCAGGATTACTTGTAATACCTAGAATCTCCAAAAGTACAATGGGAGGCAGAGCCTTCAGTTATCAAGCTCCTCTCCTGTGGAATCAGCTGCCAATCTGGATTCGGGAGTCAGACTTGATCTCTGTTTTTAAGAATAGGGCTAAAACCTACCTTTTTGATATAGCCTACAATTAGGGAGGGATCATGTGTTTCTGAACCCTCCCTTAGTTATGCTGCTAATAGGTTTAGTCAGCCGGGGGACATCCAGTAATGCACTGGGCCTCACTCCTTTCCTCACTCTCTATGAAATTTTTTTTTTTTTTTTGCTGGTCATTAACATTTGTTTGTTCTCTCCCATAGATTGAGTCCCCATCGTGCTGTTTGCTCTCTACATGTCTGTTCTTTTCTTCTTCTCTATCCCCTCACCCCCCAGCCAGTCGCAGCAGATGACTGCCCCTCCCTGAGCCTGGTTCTGCTGGAGGTTTCTTCCTGTTAAAAGGGAGTTTTGCCTCTCCACCGTCGCCAAGTGCTTGCTCACAGGGGATCGCCTGATTGCTGGGGTCTTTCTGCAACTGTGGGGGTCCCCCCTACAGTTGATAGTGCTATGAGATGACTGTTGTTGTGAAATGGCGCTATATAAATAAAGTTGAATTGAATTGAATATATAGATTCATTACAGGGACAGTGATATATTGAAAGTGTTTATTTTAATATTGATGATTACGGCTACAGCCCATATTAACCAACACCTCAGCGGCCAACATTTATATTTAAAAACTATTTTTTAAAGTTAATTTTATGTAATATTCTAATTTTTGCCAAATTGAATTTGGGGTTTTCAGGGGCTGTAAGCCATAATCATCAAAATTAAAATAAACGCTTGAAATATATCACTGTCTGTGTAATGAATTGATATAATATACAGATTTCTCTTTCTGAAATGAGTGACAAAAAATATTGAAGTTTTTCATGACATTCTAATTTTTGGAGATGTACCTGTATTAGGGAAATACACCTGTGAAAGTCAGTGGTGGGATGTGACAAAAATGCTTCGTTTCCCTGACAAGCACTGCAGGATCCACAGAATAGGTGTGTGGGTCTATTCTGACGCTTTAGAAAATTATATGAATGACTTTATAAATCACTGGTTTGAAAAAGCAATTTTAATATGACGAGATTTCGGCTCCTGTGGTTCATTTCACCAGTATCCACAATATAAACACTGAGGAAGGCTAACCCCTGGCATGTGGAAACACATTCTAGCATTAAATTGCACACAATTTAATGTGCAGCACCAAAGTGCAGCACGTACACAAACCAGGACTTTAACCAGGATTAACATATTTCATCGTTTTGCTCTCACAAGCAAATACTTAGGAGAAAACAAGCGCGAATCAGCAGTTGGTACTAGCTAGCTACTAGCTAAAAGTCGTTAGCTAAAACTCGTTAGCCAGCACAGAACAGCGCTGTATGGCTCAAAAAAAGTGAGCTTACCACCAACAGGATAAATAAGCGAACAGATGCACATTATTACAAATCACTCACCATCGATGGTTCTCTGATGTTCGTCTTCAGCTTGTCTGTAGTCCGGTTCTATGCTGGGCTGCCATCTGTATCAGTCCGGGTCACTCCTCACTGTGGATCTGCCACCAAGCAGAGAAAACTCCGCACCTCTTCGTTGGACCACGGTGTAGAGTTCCGCAAAACCTACAACGCTGTCTGTATTAATATCATATTTACTCCGTGACCAAGTTAGTCCGTGAAATATTGCAAATGGCGGTCGTGTGTAGATTCATCAGAAGACGGTCGCTTTCGTGACGTTACGAGCTGACCAATCAGCGGTGACCAGTCTTTTGACGTCACAGCACGGCACGACTCAGCACGGTTGTACCCTGCCCTTGAGCGGGGACGAAAATCGCGGCTGTTAAACCGTGTTGGGGCTCGTGGAAAGAGTTACAAAGCGTGCTGAGCTGTCCCGTGTTGGGCTAATCGGGGCTAGTGGAAAAGGCCCTTTTGTTACTTTGGTCCCAGCTCTCTGCACGTCATTCACTAGGTCCCCCCCGTGTGGTTCTGGGATTTTTGCTCACCGTTCTCATGATCATTTTGACCCCACAGGGTGAGATCTTGCGTGGAGCCCCAGATGGAGGGAGATTATCAGTGGTCTTGTATGTCTTCCATTTTCTAATAATTGCTCCCACAGTTGATTTCTTCACACCAAGCTGCTTACCTATTGCAGATTCAGTCTTCCCAGCCTGGTGCAGGTCTACAATTTTGTTTCTGGTGTCCTTTGACAGCTCTTTGGTCTTGGCCATAGTGGAGTTTGAAGTCTGACTGTTTGAGGTTGTGGACAGGTGTCTTTTATACTGATAACGAGTTCAAACAGGTGCCATTAATACAGGTAACGAGTGGAGGACAGAGGAGCCTCTTAAAGAAGAAGTTAGAGGTCTGTGAGAGCTAGAAATCTTGCTTGTTTGTAGGTGACCAAATATTTATTTTACCGAGGAATTTACCAATTAATTCATTAAAAATCCTTCAATGTGATTTTCTGGATTTTTTTTTCTCATTTTGTCTCTCATAGTTGAGGTATACCTATGATGAAAATTGGAGACCTCTCTCATCTTTTAAGTGGGAGAACGTGCACAATTGGTGGCTGACTAAATACTTTTTTGCCCCACTGTATATATGCTTCCGTTAGGCAACATTATTATAAAGCACTTTATACATTTTCATTGTTATGCAGATGATACACAATTATACCTGTCAATGAAGCCAGATGATAGTAATCAGTTAACCAAGTTCGAAGCCTGTCTTTAGGAAATCAAAGCTTGGATGACTTGTAATTTCCTGCTATTAAATTCAGATAAGACTGAAGTCATTTTTGTTGGTCCAAAAAACCTTAGAAATACCTTTCCAAATCAAACTTTTAGTTTTGATGTGGTTACTCTTTCTCTTAATAGCTCTGTGAGGAACCTTGGAATTATTTTTGATCAAGATCTGTCTTTCAATTCACATATTAAATTTGTTTCTAAGACTGCCTTCTATCATTTGCATAATATTGCCAAGATTAGGAGCATCTTGTCTCAGAGTGATGCTGAGAAACTGATCCACGCTTTTGTTAGCTCGAGATTAGATTATTGTAATTCTTTATTATCAGGCTGTCCTAAAACATCTTTAAAAAGTCTTCAACTGATCCAAAATGCTGCAGCTGTAGAAGATGCCTTACAAACGAGACTGAGTGTATTATCTCAGGAAAGCTTTATTGGAAGTCACATCTTCTATCATCAAAGTTCTCAGCAGAAAAAGAGACGGACCCAACTTTCCCCACAGCTTTTATAACCCAGAGATACAAAACCCCCACATCAAGTATCTCACACCTTCACCCCACAGAAGTTTGGTAAACACATGAACCCACAGTCCCCGAGACTTGCTGGCGCTTCTGTTCCCTTCTCCACCTCGGGGCTCTTGCTGGGACATTGTCTCTGACCTCCGTCTTCCTCCAGCACCCACCTCCTAGCCGAGGTCCCTGCTGGGGCATTGTTCTTATGGACGTTTGATCTGTAGGGTCTGCACCGTCATGCCTACTGGAAGCATGTGGGGGGAGAAAGCGTACCATACAAGCATGCCATATATGTGCCTTAAATATGCACCATACAGCAAGAGTTTTAACAGGTACTGGAAAGAGAGATCATATCTCTCCGGTTCTGGCCTCCCTTCATTGGCTTCCCATAGAGTTTAGAATTAAGTTTAAAATCCTTCTTCTTACTTACAAAGCTCTAAACAATCAGGCTCCTTTTTATTTAAAAGATCTGATACTACCGTATTATCCTAACAGAGCACTACGCTCCCAAAATGCAGGATTACTTGTAATACCTAGAATCTCCAAAAGTACAATAGGAGGCGGAGCCTTCAGTTATCAAGCGCCTCTCCTGTGGAACCAGCTGCCAATCTGGATTTGGGAGTCAGACTCGATCTCTGTTTTTAAGAATAGGGCTAAAACCTACCTTTTTGATATAGCCTACAATTAGGGAGGGATCATGTGTTTCTGAACCCTCCCTTAGTTATGCTGCTAATAGGTTTAGTCAGCCGGGGGACCTCCAATAATGCACTGGGCCTCACTCCTTTCTTTATACTTTATTTCAAACAAAAAAGTATAACAAAAACAAAACAAATGACAAATGCAATAAAGTAACAGTATACAGTGTTCGAAAGGGAGACGGAAGAAGTGAACACTTATTAATTCCATCTCCTCTTTTCCATAAATACACCCATGTGAATTATATACAAATTACCACATTTAAGACACCAAGTAAACCATTAACTGTATTTTGTACATATCAACATTAACACCCATCCATCCGAGCATACATTGATGTCCATACATCAAAACCAGCCTCAAACAACACAGATATACACAGTGCTGTCCCACCCACCATTCCATAATGTCCCAGAATGAGCGTAGTGAATCGTACATATAAATACTACCCTTCTAACATATATCCTTTCAGCAAATAATGTGTGTACAGTGGGGCAAAAAAGTATTTAGTCAGCCACCAATTGTGCACGTTCTTCCACTTAAAAGATGAGAGCGGTCTCCAATTTTCATCATAGGTATACCTCAACTATGAGAGACAAAATGAGAAAAAAAAATCCAGAAAATCACATTGAAGGATTTTTAACCACTTGCGCTCCGTTGTACCGCGGGCGGGCAAGTCTCTGCATCCTAGGGTGCACGAGGGCGCACTCGTGCGTCCTCGTGCGCTCTCGGACGCATGGTCCTGATGGTGGTGATGTAGTTGGTGTTGATGTCCAAGCGCCACTGAAAAAAAAAGCTGCAGACACAGCCGCAAACAGATTAGTTCATCTGATTGACCTCTCATTCGACTAATAAGAGCCTTGAATTGGGTTTCTGAAACCTTGAAGAACCAATGAATGAAAACCTAGGAAGGAGGGCCCGCCTACTGTGAATGCAGGAGCCAATTGAAGCACAGAAGTTCGGGCTGGGTGAAGAGAGATTTACTGTTGCGGCAGATGAAAAAAAAGGACGCTGGACGAACCTGCTACAGACCCAGCAGCATGGAGAACACCCACAAGTGGGACCTGCACTCATTCCAGCAGAATAGACGTTTAGGATTCTCTTCCGTCATCATAGACCGACAGAGGCCGACGACAAAGGTCGTAAATCATTCACCAAAACCGCAATATTGGAATTATGTTTTGACCGGGATCCACGAGCGGACCAGTGTCGCGTTCATCTGACAATGGGGAAGAGAAGTTCGCCAGGACTCTGCTGCTGTGAAGAGGTAAGGTGTTATAAGCTAAATTATTATTTCTCCCTGAAAATTGTAATCCAAAAATGACTTTTGACTGATCGGTAAATTACAACTGTACGGCGCACGAAGTACGAAGTGCGTGCGCCATGATAAACGGTTCATTTGCCGTGTTCGGACCGTGAAACCCCCCCCCCCCACACTGCAGAAGAGGAGTGGGGGGGGGGGCGTTCACGGTCTGAACGCCCCCCGGTCTGCGGGGGGAAGCCGCGTTGACTGCGCAGCGGTCGACACATAGCCATATGAGTCTATTCCGTCATGTAGCGATGGCCGTCCTCTGTAGCGAGGGGGGGGACAACCCCCCCCACACACACAGTAGCGAGGGGGGGAAGCCGCTGTGACAGCGTTGCTGTGGAAACATGCAACGAGTGTAATCCGTCATGTAGTGAGGGCCAAACTCGGTCCTTTGTAGCGGGGGGGGGGGGGGCGCTGTGACAGCGTTGCTGTGGAAACATGCAACGAGTGTAATCCGTCATGTAGCAAGGGCCGAACTCGGTCCTTTGTAGCGGGGGGGGGGGGGGAAGCCGCTGTGACGGCGTTGCTGTGGAAACATGCAACGAGTGTAATCCGTCATGTAGCGAGGGCCGATCTCTGTCCTTTGTAGCCGGGGGGGGGGGGGCAACCCTCAATGTGACCTTTCATTAGAGCCCAAAGATTCTACATTGAAATATTCAAAAGTTACAGACGTTTTTCCAAACTGTGCCATTTGGCACAATTTGGCACAGTTCCAAAACGCCTGGGAACTACCTGAGGAAAAAGCTGTGTAATATATTCATTTTTTGTGGTATTGTTACCAAATTTGGATCTCAGCTGGATAACACTTGGTTCTACATTTCTGTTGCATTTTCCAGCCGGATCGGACAGCTGTGTCTTATTTGCAAGCATTTGTATCCAAAAAAACACTGTGGCCAAATTTATTTTCTTCAAGTTCAGTATGTTTAGATGACTGTGACTCAGTGGCCGGAGCACTTAGAGAGATCATGTTTTTTTTGCCCAAAAATTCAAAGTGTTTTCTTTTAAATGAGACCAACCCCATGAAGATGCTGCAAAGGGTTGAATAACAGCTTTCGATTTACTTTGGGCACATTATTTTTTGGCGTTTTTTTGGAAAATTGGCCGGAGTGCAAGGAGTTAATGAATTAATTGGTAAATTCCTTGGTAAAATAAGTATTTGGTCACCTACAAACAAGCAAGATTTCTGGCTCTCACAGACCTGTAACTTCTTCTTTAAGAGGCTCCTCTGTCCTCCACTCGTTACCTGTGTTAATGGCACCTGTTTGAACTCATTATCAGTATAAAAGACACCTGTCCACAACCTCAAACAGTCAGACTCCAAACTCAACTAAGGCCAAGACCAAAGAGCTGTCAAAGGACACCAGAAACAAAATTGTAGACCTGCACCAGGCTGGGAAGACTGAATCTGCAATAGGTAAGCAGCTTGGTGTGAAGAAATCAACTGTGGGAGCAATTATTAGAAAATGGAAGACATACAAGACCACTGATAATCTCCCTCGATCTGGGGCTCCACGCAAGATCTCACCCCATGGGGTCAAAATGATCACGAGAATGGTGAGCAAAAATCCCAGAACCACACGGGGGGACCTAGTGAATGACCTGCAGAGAGCTGGGACCAAAGTAACAAAGGCTACATCAGTAACACGCTACACCGCCAGGGACTCAGATCCTGCAGTGCCAGACGTGTCCCCCTGCTTAAGCCAGTACATGTCCAGGCCCGTCTGAAGTTTGCTAGAGAGCATTTGGATGATCCAGAAGAGGATTGGGAGAATGTCATATGGTCAGATGAAACCAAAATAGAACTTTTTGGTAAAAACTCAACTTGTTGTGTTTGGAGGAGAAAGAACACCATACCTACTGTGAAGCATGGAGGTGAAAACATTATACTTTGGGGCTGTTTTTCTGCAAAGGGACCAGGACGACTGATCCGTGTAAAGGAAAGAATGAATGGGGCCATGTATCGTGAGATTTTGACTGAAAACGTCCTTCCATCAGCAAGGGCATTGAAGATGAAACATGGCTGTGTCTTTCAGCATGACAATGATCCCAAATACACCGCCCTGGCAACGAAGGAGTGGCTTCGTAAGAAGCATTTCAAGGTCCTGGAGTGGACTAGCCAGTCTCCAGATCTCAACCCCATAGAAAATCTTTGGAGGGCGTTGAAAGTCCGTGTTGCCCAGCGACCGCCCCAAAACATGACTGCTCTAGAGGAGATCTGCATGGAGGAATGGGCCAAAATACCAGCAACAGTGTGTGAAAACCTTGTGAAGACTTACAGAAAACGTTTGACCTCTGTCATTGCCAACAAAGGGTAGATAACAAAGTATTGAGATGAACTTTTGTTATTGACCATATACTTATTTTACCGAGGGATTTACCAATTAATTCATTAAAAATCCTTCAATGTGATTTTCTGGATTTTTTTTTCTCATTTTGTCTCTCATAGTTGAGGTATACCTATGATGAAAATTGGAGACCTCTCTCATCTTTTAAGTGGGAGAACTTGCACAATTGGTGGCTGACTAAATACTTTTCTCCCCCCACTGTACCTCTTTTTGAACTGATTTCTGTTTGTACATGGTTTCAGTTCCGGCTCCAGACTGTTCCGCAAATTCACCCCACAGACAGATATGCACATACTTTTCTTGGTTGTTCGTATCTTGGGTTTTGTAAAGTTTAAGTCTCCTTTCAAATTAAGATCATTGTCTCTTTTTTTTAAATATTTTTGTATATTAGTGTTATTATAGTATTATTATTGTATATTAATATTCTTCACTTTCAGTGAAATATTTTTTTTGCTGGTCATTAATATCTGTTTGTTCTCTTCCATAGATTGAGTCCCCATCGTGCTGTTTGCTCTCTACATGTCTGTTCTTTTCATCTTCTCTGTCCCCTCACCCCCCAGCCAGTCGCAGCAGATGACTGCCCCTTCCTGAGCCTGGTTCTGCTGGAGGTTTCTTCCTGTTAAAAGGGAGTTTTTCCTCTCCACCGTCACCAAGTGCTTGCTCACAGGGGATCGCCTGATTGCTGGGGTCTTTCTGCAACTGTGGGGTCCCCCCTACAGTTGAAAGTGCTATGAGATCAGGTTCAGGTTCACGTTACTTTATTTGTACCCGTAGGTAGATTTGTTTTGCAGTCTGGTGACATCCATATTTACAAGCCACAATTACATTCAACATAAACACAAACACAGGCACACATGAAGCTGACTATAAACATGATAAAAATACTCAAGGGTCCATCAATCACGGTATAAAGACAAAGAGATGAGAGAAAAAACAGATAAGAGAGAAGGGTCATATTAAAAAGTTAAAGACTAGTCAAAGAGGTTAAAAACTCAAAGGTCTAAAACCCAATAAAAGATTTAGAACCCAAATAAAATCCTACAAAAATAAGTAACTATAAAATGGAGTTAAGAAATAGGTTGTGGAGTGTGTGAAATAAGAGGCTGACTCATGGCACACAGTTTATTACACACTTCACGTCTCTCAAGCACAGAACAGACTGACTCATTTCAGCAGGCACTCTTTTTTTACCCCAAATCTCTCCTGACAAGTTTCATAGCATTTCTCCACACATGACATTTGCATTACACTGCATTCAACCCCCTACGTCCTTGAATCCTTCCTGCTCTCTCGCCTGGAACCTCCTGAGCATTGTTCTCCCATGCTTATCCACTGTCTCTTGTCTGAGATGCTAAATAATCTGACTCCCCCAAGGTGCTGTACTCCCCCCCTCCCCCAGCATCTTAGATAGAACAATAGAACATCAGTCCACATGCTGTTTGGGCTTCCGTCTCCTCCCGTATCTGCTGTAACTGGGGTTTACCGCCTCCGTGGCGCTGCTGTGCCGGTGGGGGGCTGTTGGGAGTGTGTCTGACTGTGGGTGGGCCGTGACGAAGGGGAGGGGGCCACTTCGGTCTGTCCGTGTGGCTGCTCTGGTGAATCGTTTCCCTGCGGAGCTCTCCGTGGGGGTCTTCCATGCCGAGGGGCCCTAGCCAACAGCACTTGCTCGTCCGCCACAACGAAAGCGGGTTTGAGTCTGTCTATGCCAATTTTTTCCCGCCTACCCCCCAAGTCTAGCAAAAAAGGCTTATTTTGTTGTTTCCTTGTTTTCCTGTTTCCAACACTCTGAACGGTCCATCATAGGGTGGACGCAATGGAGGGCGGTGGGCGTCGTGTCTGACGAACACGAACTCCGCGCTCTTCAAAGTTTTAGTCACGAAAACACGCGGAAAACAGTGGTGGGCAGGGCCCGGCAGCGTGCCTGTGTTTGCGCTCCGCTGCAAAAACTGAGACGGGCAGCTGCCCGGCGCGGGATTATCTGGTAGAAATTCCCCGGGCAGCCGTAGGGGCTGCGGAAAAACCAGCTCTGCCGGGGAAGCTTCTAAATCCACTTTTGGCGCCGAGCGCAACCCCAATAAGACCCATGGCAGCCTTTCTACCCAATTTGCATCCGTCAGTGAAGCCCTGAGCGCTGCTTTCAGTGATCTATGAAAACGCTCGCATAAACCATTGGCCTGTGGGTTGTATGCGGTTGTGCGGTGAATTGTAACACCCAGGCTGCGGGCCATCGCAGACCAGAGTTCGGAAACAAATTGAGGGCCCCTGTTGGACGTAATGTCCGACGGGACTCCAAAATGCTCCACCCATGCTGTCAAAAAAGCGCGTGCTAAGTCCGCGGACGTGGTTGCCGCCAGCGGGACTGCTTGTGGCCAGCGCATAGTGCGGTCCACCACTGTCAGGAGGTGCGTGCACCCCTGTGATGGCGGGAGGGGGCCCACGAGGTCCACGTGAACATGGTCGAACCTCTTAGCCGGGATACGATATGGCTCCAAGGGAGCCTTCGTGTGTCTGTGTACTTTGGCTCGTTGGCACGCCACGCAGGCTGCAGCCCACTGTTTTACTTGTTTGCGTAGGCTCGGCCACACAAACTTCTCTCCCACCATTTTGACCGACGCGCGCACTCCTGGATGCGCCAGAGTGTGAACCGACTCAAACACGCGGCGGCGCCACGCGACCGGGACCACCGGACGCGGGCGTCCCATGGAGACATCGCAGATTGGGGGGGGGAAGGGCGCCATCTTGCAACACCCTGCTCTCCAGCCTTAACCCTGTTGGTCCAGACTGGAGCGCGCGCACGTCTGTTTCGCTTATCTGCTCCGCGGCCATGGCTGCGTAATCTATCCCCACGCAGACCGGGGCCACCACGGCGCGCGAGAGGCAGTCCGCCACCACATTCAGTTTACCTGATACATGCTGAATATCGGTAGTAAACTCTGAGATCGCGGCCAGCTGTCTCTGCTGCCGGCCCGACCACGGTTCTGAAACCTTGGCCATTGCGAATGTTAGCGGCTTGTGGTCCACGAACGCGGTGAAGCTGCGTCCTTCCAGCCAGAACTGGAAGTGGCGCATGGCCAGGTGGAGGGCCAGTAACTCTCTGTCGAACGCGCTGTATTTACCTTCGCTGTCGCGCAAAGTTCTGCTGAAAAAGGTGAGCGTCTGCCAAGCCCCGGCGATGCGCTGCTCCACGACAGCCCCTATGGCCACGTCTGACACGTCGGTGGTCAGTGCTATCCGGGCCGCTGGGTCCGGATGCGCCAGCAGTGCAGCGTTTGCCAGGGCTGCTTTAACTTTCAAGAACGCCCGCTCTCACTCCGGGGTCCATTCGACCCTATCTGCGGGTTTCTGTTTCTTGAGTGCGGCGTACAATGGTTGCATGAGCTGCGCCGTGCGGGGAAGGAAACTGTTATAAAAGTTCACCATCCCCAAAAATTCCTGCAGCGCCCTGACCGTCTGAGGCCAGGGAAAATCCGCCACGGCGCGCACTTTGTCGGGCAGCGGGATCACTCCTTCCGGAGAGACGCGGTGCCACAAAAAATCAATCTCCGTTACACTGAACTGGCATTTCGCCGGGTTGATTATTAACCCGTGCTCCTCCAACCTCCGGAAAACCGTCGTGAGGTGGGTTTCATGTTCGTCTTCGGACGCACAGGCTACCAGGATATCGTCCAGGTAGACGAACACGAACGGGAGCTCGCGCAGCACTGCATCCATCATGCGCTGGAATGTCTGTGCCACTCCTTTTAACCCGAATGGCATGCGCAGGAACTCGTATAGACCGAATGGAGTTATTACCGCTGTTTTGGGTATGTCCTCAGCGCGCACTGGGACTTGGTGGTAACTGCGGACCAGGTCTATTTTTGAAAAAATGCGTGCTCCGGCGAGGTGAACGGAAAAATCCTGTATGTGGGGAATTGGGTAGCGGTCGTGCGCTGTGGCGTTGTTCAACCTGTGGAAATCACCGCACGGTCGCCACGATCCCTCAGCCTTAGGGACCATGTGTAGCGGGGAAGCCCATGGGCTGTTTGATCGCCTGATGATGCCCAACCTTTCCAGGTTGGCGAACTCCTCGCGCGCTATGGCCAGTTTAGCTGCGTCCAAGCGCTGAGGTCTTGCAAAAACGGGCAGCCCGGTGGTGGTGATAAAGTGCTCCACCCTGTGTTTAGCGATGGCCGCCGAAAACGTCGGGACCGTGAGTGCTGGGAACTGAGTGAGCAGTGTGTGGAACTTGCCGCCTGTAGCTGTGACGTTGGCTTGTGCTGTTGGCCGGGTCACTCGAGCTATACAGGGGAGAGAGTCAAAGGACAGTGCATTAACCAGGCACCTGTTAGCAACATCAACCAGTAAACCATGTGCACACAGAAAATCAGCCCCCAGGATATGGTAATTCAGTGCTGCTACGACAAAAGTCCACTCATATGTACGGCCGTGTAGAGATAAGAGCAGAGTCCTCTCACCAAAGGTCTTAATATCCGAGCCGTTTGCTGCCAATATCTCGGGGCCGCTAGGTCCTGCCAGTCGGTCAGCGTAGGTCGGCAGGATGAAACTCTTCTGGGCTCTGGTGTCCACGAGGAAACGCCTCCCCGAGCGTGCATCCGTCAAGTAGAGCAGCTTGTTCTCTTCACCGAGGGTTGCAGCTGCTACCGACCGCTGGCCTCAGCATTTTCCCGAGCGCTTGAATTGGCACGGTGGCGCACATCTGCGTGCATTCTCTCCGAAGCGGCGGTGGTAGAAGCAGAGCATGTCTTTCTGGTGCTCCTTGGCCCCAGATGCTGCTACCGTCGGTGGCTCCTCGCCTCCTCTGGTCGTCTCGCTGGGCTCCGCGGCTGCCGCGTTGACTGTGATCGCCCTGGTGGTGATGATGATCCGGTCTGCCTCCTGGGCTAGCGCACGGTAGTCGTGCGCGGCCAGCAATGGCGAATTGGCCAGAACTGCTCTCGCCACTGTTGGAAGGTTCTGGAGGAAGAGATGGGCAAACAGAAAGTGCCCGTCATCCATGCCCATTAACGCCAGCATCTTCTCAATCAGGTCTACGGCTGAACCATCTCCTAACTCGGCCCGCGTCAGGAGCCTCTCCGCTCTCTCACAGTCCGAGAGTGTGTAGCGCCGGGTGAGCGCAGCCTTGAGCGCCTCATATTTGCTTCTGGCTGGTGGCTGATCGAGCAGGCTCGCTACCTGCTGAGCTGTGCGGGCGTCCAGCGCTGCGACCACATGGTCGAATCTGGTGTCGTCTGCCGTTACTCCCCGGAGGGCGAACTGGGCCTCGGTGTGGTGGAACCAAGAGCGCGGGTTGTGCTGCCAGAAATCCGGTAGCTTGACTGAAACCGCACACGTGTGGCTGGGGGTTCCAGTCCGGGCCGTCTGTGGGATGGCTGCCGCCTCGCTGGAGCTTCCTGACCGGGCCGGCTCCGGGTTCTTGCCTCGTGTGATCCATAATACATCTTGGGTCACCAGTGTGGAGTGTGTGAAATAAGAGGCTGACTCATGGCACACAGTTTATTACACACTCCACATCTCTCAAGCACAGAACAGACTGACTCATTTCAGCAGGCACTCTCTTTTTACCCCAAATCTCTCCTCTCAAGTTTCATGGCATTTCTCCACACACAACATGACATTTGCATTACACTGCATTCAACCCCCTACGTTCTTGACTCCTTCCTGCTATCTCGCCAGGAACCTCCTGAGCATTGTTCTCCCATGCTTATCCACTGTCTCTTGTCTGAGATACTAAATAATCTGACTCCCCCAAGGTGCTATAAGGTACCTAAATTATGTGCAATATATTGTTACAACTTGTTCAACTCTTTGGCAGCAGCAGGAACAAAGCTGTTTTTGTAGCGCTGGGTTTTGCTTTTTGGGACAGCAAACCTCCGTCTTGAGGGAAGAAGCTTAAAGTTGCAGTGCAAAGGGTGGGAGTCATCATTTCAAATGGAGGTAGCCATCCTTTGTACTTGTCTGGTGTACTGGGATGTCAGGCTCAGCTGTGACTCACCAAGCAAACGAATGGACCGTCTAACTACCTGATCCAAGGATTTCCTCCTTTTCAGTTTTGTCTGACCAAACCATGACACTAAAGAAAAGGATAAAACAGATTCAATAAAAGCCCGATAAAACATTGTCATTATGGTTCTGTCAGTTTGGAAGCGTGCAAGTTTCCTTAATGCAGTCCTTCTCAAATAGTGGGGCGCGCCTCCCGGGGAACAGGCTTTGCTTTTGCCGTGTAAAGTGTAATTGCACATCCACGGCAGCAGGTGGTGCAGTGGCGCTCTCATTGTCAAAGTCTGTGCGGGAGTTTAAAACTTTTTAAATTGCTGTCAACAAACCCCTCGAGAGACACCATGGAGAAATATTTAACAGTAACGAAAAGAAAGGCGGAGAGAGACAGAGGTAAAGAGACAAATGAAAGTCTCCCAAAAGCTAAGACGAGGAAATATGACGAAGCTTATCTAGCGCTTGGCTTCACTGGGACTACGGTGAGAGACGAGGAAAGACCGGTGTGTTTACTGTCTGAAAGTGTTGGCAGCGGACAGCATGAAGCCAAATAAATTAAGACGTCACCTACAGACATTACATCCTCAACACGTTGATAAGCCGCTTGATTTCTTTCAGCGAAAACGTGCGGAGTACGGCCAACAATCATCCCACTTTGTGAACGCTACATCAGTAAACCAGCGAGCACTTTCAGCATCATTTAAAGTGGCGTACCAAATTGCGCAGTGCAAAAACCCCACACAATTGCAGAGGAGTTGATACTGCCTTTTTCTACCTTTTTCTTCAGACTAAAATGTTAAATATATTGGTACTCCTGTGTTAATGTTCCAGATCAATTTACATTTAATATTGTAGCGAACTCAATATGAGCACCCTACTTGGCTTGCCAAGCGGGTTGACCCTATTGGCGACACAGGTAGAGTGCGGGACTCCGGAGCGGGAAGCGTGAGTTCGAATCTCCCGGTGGGACGTTGCCATGTCGAGCAGCACGTTACAATATTATTTATTGATTGAATTATTTTTCTCAGCATCAAATGGTTCAGTTGGTCAAAAATGTTTCTAGTTTAAATAAGGATTGACATATTTTTTATTTCAGGCACTTTGATGCACTTTAAGTTTTTTTTTTTCTGTTTTAGACTATAACAGGGTTTCTGTGTGGCAAAATAAAGTTAATATTTGTTGAAAGTTGATTTATATTGCTTTTTTCTTTTGTTAATGTTAAAAAGGATACAATTTTAGGCATACTTATACAATTTTTATAGATAATGATCTTATTTATAGTCACTGCGGCGAGTTGGGGGGGCGCGAAATATTTTCTCTTTCCTAGGGGGGGCTTTGCAAAAAATAATTGAGAAGCACTGCCTTAATGCAAATGTTGCTGACCCTTTTTGCACACCCTTTCACAGTTCTCTTCAAAGTTTAAATTACTATCAATAATCGTCCCAAGATATTTGTAGGATTGTACACATTCAGTGGTCTGACCTTTTAGTACGGTGACTTTGTGCCTGGGAGTTTTCCCCCTAAAGTCAATAATCATATCTTTAGTTTTTGTCGTATTCAGCTGCAGGTAGGAATCCTCACACCATTGAGCAAAATCATCAACTACTGGGCCGTGGCCACCCTCACCATCCTGTAGGAGACTGACAATAATTTAATCATCAGCATACTTTATAATGTGTCTGTTGTCATGTCTGCTTCGACACATGTTTGTGTACAGGATGAAGAGTAGTGGTGACAGCACACACCCCTGAGGAGAGCCAGTAGAAGAGTACTTTAGGTCAGACAATGTACCATTGACCCTTACTCTCTGCATCCTGTTGGTTAAGAAATCCAGAATCCAACCCACCAGATTATTGCTCAAATCAAATTGTTGCAGGAGCCTTTCAACTAAGATATGAGGTTAGATTGTATTAAAGGCGGAGGAAAAGTCCACAGATAAAAGCCTGGCATGTGTCCCATTAAAATCCAGATGTTTAAAAAGCATGTTAAGCAGAGTGACAGTGGCGTCCTCCACTCCTGTGAGGCCTATAGGCAAAGTGCAGAGGATCCAATGCATGTTCAGTCTGCTTTAGGACCTCACATCTGACCAGTTTTTCAAAAATTTTCATTAAAATTGAAGTCAAAGCAACTGGTCTAAAGTCGTTTACCGTTTTAGGACAGCTGGATTTTTGAACAACCACGGCTTCTTTCCAGATCTTAGGCAAATGTTGTGTCTGTAAGGACTTATTGAAAATGTAATGAAATACAGGACTCAGTTCATGTGCACAGGACTTCGCCCACATATATTATCAGGGCCCTGACTTTTGTTCACTTTTACAGCGCAGAACTCCCTTTTAATATGCTGCACCTCAATATTAAAGTGCTGATTGACTTTGAGTTTCTGTTTCAAATCTTGGGTTTCAGTGCTAAAATCAAAGGAGTCAAAACGACCATAAAAACAATTACAAGCATTAGCCAGCTCTGTGTCTGAATTAAAACCATGAGATGACTGTTGTTGTGAAATGGCGCTATATAAATAAAGTTGAATTGAATCGAATCATCAAAGTTCATAGGACTTGCTACTGATGAGCATAGGACTCGCTATGTCACGATCATAGAACTCACTATGACATCATCAGAGATCAAAGGCAGGCATCACTGAACGAGTGGTGATGTGCAAAGCGCTATCATCATTCTATATATAAGATAAGATAAGCCTTTATTAGTCCCACAACGGGGAAATTCCAGGATTGCAACAGCACAGGGATAGCAACACTCAGAGCAACAGTCAGAAGGCAAGAGAAAAAAAAAAGCAAGCAAGAGCAGCTAATATGCATATGTACATATTACTATAAATATATATATACAGTATATATATATATATATATATATATATATATATATATATATATATATATATATACACAACAGACACACAGTGTAGAGCATTGTAGCTGGATGGGATAAATATATGAGTATATAAACACAGTACGGAGCATTGCAGCTAGGTGGAAAAAATATGTAAATATATAAACACACAGTGCGGAGCAATGTAGCTAGATGGAATAATATGTAGATATATAAACACACAGTGCGGAGCATTGTAGCTAGATGGAATGAATATATAGATATATAAATATAAACATAAACACACCCAGTGCGGAGCATTGTAGCTAGATGGAATAAATATGTAAATGTATAAACACACAGTGCAGAGCATTGTTGCTAGATGGGATGAAACAGCATAACCGTCTACTTAGTTATCCTACATGGTATGATTATGTGCCCATACATATTCCCACCCTCCATAGCGACCGGTATTTTCCTAGTTGTATGCCGGAGAGGACCATTGTGTAAGTCTATTGCATCTTTTGCATTCAAAAAAACTATTAGGTTGTTACGTCTTTTTGCTATCTCTGCGAGCAGCCCTGCTTAGGTTGTACAGTCTGACAGCCGTTGGTAGGAAGGACCTGCGAAACCTCTTGGTTGTGCACCTGGGATGATGTAGTCTGCTGCTAAATGAGCTCCTCAGTGCATTCAGTATGTCCTGCATAGGGTGGAACGAGTGCGTCAGTATTGTGTGACCAGTCTAGTTTATTGTTCAGATGAACTGATATATGTATGATATGTATGTACTAGTATATCATACTAGTACATACCCCGTGCATACCTGTCCATACCCGTAGAAACCAAGTATGAGCAAGTATTTCTGCATTGCTGAAGGGTCTCCTCCTGTGTGAGACGGCTGTGTAGTTCAGTCATGTCGCAGGCATCACTGACAGAGATTACTTGAATTTATAGAGTGCCTCCTGCCTTACTGAGATTTCCTGATGTTCTTCTTCAAATGGGTGTGGGTTAAAATAGTGTGTTGTATTCGGTCTCAGCTTCTCTGTGCCTTGCCTGGCGTGCAGCCTTGGCGGCCAGCCGACTATTCCGCATCTCCTGGGTCTCAGCTTGTCTGTGCCTTGCGTGGCATCCAGTGTTGCTTGCTTTGCGAGTATTTCGGGCTTCAAGTGACTCAGCACGTGCATGGCGCACTGCCACACGTTTCCTGTCTGTGTTTGCATCCCTTGTCTGTTGTACCCTATGCTGGTGAAGGGTCTTCTCCTGTGGCAGGCGTCATAGGACACTCCATCATAGGTAGGCAGACATCGTGAGTGATGGTCTATGTGACATCATAAAGACATCAAGGTTGGCATGATAGGACACTACATCATAGGTAGCCAGTCCTATTGCCTATATGACGGCATCGCCTATATGACGACATTGCCAGTCCTATGTACATTGAGATCATAGGATCATCACAGGACATCCTGCAGACATCATAAGCCATCCTATGATATCCTATGATCGTGACAGACACACATTTCTTGAATTTTTAGTGAATTCAAGAAATTGTGTGTCTGTCTGTCTGTCACGATCATAGGACTCACTAAATGATCATAGGACTCGCTATGACATCATCAAAGATCAAAGGCAGGCATCACTCATGATCATATGACTTGCTATGGCATCATCAAAGATCATAGGACTCACTACTGATGATCATAGGACTTGCTTAAAGATCATAAGACTCGCTATAACATCGTCAAAGATCAAAGGCAGGCAGCCCTCACGATCAGTAGACTCGCTATGACGTCAAAGATCAAAGGCAGGCATCACTGAACGAGTGGTGACGTGCTTGCTTACACCTGTTTCTACGGGCATGCAGAAATACTTGCTTATACTTGGTTTCTACAGGTATGCACTAGTAACAATAATAATAATAATAATACTGTCGTAATTGTATTGACCATGTATTGGGGCTGGGCAATTCCACCTTAAATCAACATCATGGTTTGTTGAATCTTTCAGATTGTTTTTTTTTTTCCCCCTCCTCTCTTCTCCATTACAGTTTACTGACGAGGTTCATAATTATTAAGCAATAGTACACAACAATGTGGTATCATACCTTTTTTTTTTTTTTGCAGTTATCAACTACAAATTCATCTAGTATCCATACTATCTAGCCCAACAAAGCTGCAAGAAATATGACCATAACAAAGGGACAAATGCTCACCTGGCACGTCGACAGATGTGGACATGTTCCTCCAAGCGTTTGCTTTCAAATTTTGATCATGATAGCCTTTTAGTGTCAGATCAAAGAGTACCGGGTTGTTTGATGCAGCAAAGTTCAGCCTCTCCACCGTCCGTCACCTGCCATTCTCATCTTCCTGTGCCGGCGTCCTATGGCCCGCCCTTCCTGAATTCTGATTGGCTGCTGAGACATGTCTGACGTTGATGAGCGCAACTGTACAATAGTCTGACAATTTGAACTATTTTCAACAAAAAGTGGCCGCCATTTGAAGCGTTTCAGTGCCGAGGGTGCTCAGCGCTGTGAATGCTGGATTACATCGAGAATGAATAGAAAATAGTCTCCCACAGCAGAAAAAATGAGTTTGGTGGACACGCCCCCTAATACTTTTTCTGCAGTGTTGGGCTTCCAGGTTGCCGAGGTGTGTGGCCCGATGGCGTGGTCACGCATGTAACTGAGCGGACACATCTTAAAGAGGCAGTACAGGAAAAGCGCCAGATTAATATATAAAATAACATTCAAAAAATTTCTGCATCCACATCATGATCCAAATCACCACCAAAATTGAATAATCTGTTCCCCGTTCCATTACACACCTTTCCTGAAAATTTCATCAAAATCAGTTCATAACTTTTTGAGTTATGCTGCTCCCAGACAAACCAACCAACGTCACTAAAACATTACCTCCGTCCTCCCTTGGCGGAGGTAACAAGCGATGATATTTGCCACCTGGAATGTAAGAACACTTATGGTCAAGGAAAATGACAACCAACAAACCAACACTGACAAAAGTGACTGTTCAACAAGACCTGGACGAAGAACCACAATAGTAGGACTGGAGCTTGAAAAACATCATGTTGACATTGCAGTAGGGCTGTAGCTAACAACTATTTTATGGCTTGGGTAATCTCCCACTCTAATTGAAGATTATTCGAGAAATTATAGACTTTTTTTTTTTTTTTTTAAAGAAACTTGCATTGACCAACATATGCAAAACTTTCTTTCCTAAAAAGCAGCAGTAATTGTACCAAACACTCAATAACACAGGTACTAGGAATGCAAGTTATTGATTAATTCATTAATTGATTCACCTTATCGATCAATTAACAATTAATTAATAAGTGGCATTTTTCCTGAGAATCTTAATTTTCCTCAGTACAATATAGTCTTTCCAGGGTTTCCTCTGGCAACATTTCTCGGTGGTGGGCCACCTCGCCAGAAATAATACCACCATGCCAAGAAGGAGATTTGAATTTAAGAAAAATATATGAAGCAATGACTTTCCGCAAGCGTGCACACGAACAACGCGTGTGGCCGTCATCCACGCGGAGTTTAGAAGTGCCCCGCCCATGCGAGCTTTCCAGTCAGTCAGCAGGCAGTGTCTCACTAGTGGCAGCCTCGTCTTTGTGGAAAAGGAGTGAAAACCAGGAAATAAAACAGCAGAAATGGACTCTATGTGAAGAGAAACTTTGTGAAGAAGTCCGTCGTTTCTTCGTTGGTGAAAATCCTGCTGCGTCAGCGCCTTGGTGCAACCTGTCGGGCGGGAGTGAAACTACAAATGATGGTTGTGTGCATGCGTCAACCGCTTGGCCTGGGTAGATGAACAAAGTGAGCATGTACAGCTCCGCGTGCGTGCCGGGCTTTTCCAAAGCGTACGCGGCCCAAGGCGGATTAGAGGGGAAGTGTAGCATAATAAGGCTTGACTCTCTGACAGAAACGTACAGTAAGCTTATTAAAGTACTTTAAGCGCGGAAAAAATATAAGAGGTATGTAAGCACTGGAGGCATTTATCATGGTTTTAACCCGCTGGAAACGGGAGGAATAATGGAAGAGTCGCTTGGCTAAGAGATGTGGTTAGAATTCAAATGCAGCCGGCTTCATATGAAGGGAAAGGCAAGGGGGATTACTGAATTGCCGAGGATATATTTCACCAGCCACTACAATATTATTATTTTTTTTTTATTACTTATTTTGTACCCATAGGTAGATTTGTTTTGCAGTCTGGTGACAAGCCACCAGCTGCTGGTCGCTGCGTGCGCAAGCGCCCCGTATCCCTAACCTGCATATTTTTGGTATGTGGGAGGAAGCTGGAGAAATCCTGGAGTAAACCCACGCAACACGGGGAGAACATGCAAACTCCACACAGATCACTGTTGGTCAGGGGAAGGGATTGAACCCACGATCTCACGATCCCCGCGATCCCCCGACCGAGGGTAAACTGTGCTGCCACAGTGCTAACCACTGCGCCACCGTGCAGCCCATCTTAAGTTATCTTCCCTATTATGTACCTGGCAAGTTAAGATGACCGAAATTCACAAAGTCCGTGATTTTAATCTGTCAGCAGCCTTCAGACAAACTAAACGTGCCAGCATTTGGATTTCAAAATAAGGGAGGTTTTGCTTGGTGGTGGTGAGATTTCTCAAAAAAAAAAAAACAAAAAAACCCAAACTATAAATATATAGAAATATTATTACAGAAATAACGGCATCCTTGGTCATTTAAGTTAATTTAAATCATTAAATACAGTTTTATTGATATTTTTTTCTTTGTTAATGAGTTAAATTATTGTTCTGTTCTGACTGCAGAGTTATGATCAAAAATATAAATTGTTATAAGGAAAATGTAAAAAAAAATACAGTCCGTTTCAAATTTATTGGAAAAAAATAGTAATTTTATTTTAAAAAACAGACAAAAATAAGCTATAAAATAATTCACAAATTTATAATAAAGTTTCAAATGTACAAGAAAAGTCAATTTTACAATAGGAAATTACAAATTTGAAGAAAATGGTTTCAAATGTAGATAAATTTACAGAGAAAAGTAGAAATCTATAAGAAAATTGTTATAAATTTTGGAGTAAAACCTCAAACCTTCAAGACTGAAGTCATTACTCGGGTTTTATGTGGGTGCTCGTTGTACCCTTAACTAGAAATTTTTGGTTGTCTCCTTTAATTTACATGACACTTGATATTTTCTAACCTGTTTGTATACCACCATAGACAGAGAGAGAAGCAGAATTAGACAGAGCTCAGAGAGGGCAAGATGAGACAGAAGAGAGGAGCCAAGGAGAGGAAAGTGTTCAGGCAGAGGAAAGAGAGAAGGATGACACCAGTAAAAAGTCCAAATACACGATGTCTGGGTGGGACCCCAAATGGCCCAATATTCCACTATTCAAGCCTTGGTTGTACAGTACTTCAAACTGCAAGTTCCATGTGCACGCCAGTGGCTCAGGAGGTCGTCCAATAACCAGATGGTTGGCGGTTCGAATCCCGCTGTCCTCAGATATCCTGCCGTTGTGTCCTTGGGCAAGACACTTTACCCACCTTGCCTCCAGTGTCCATAACACTGGGTATGAATGTGTATAAATGTTTGGTGGTGGCCGGAGAGGCCGTTGGCCCGGATTGGCAGCCACATTTCCGTCAGCGGGCGGCGCGGTGGCGGAGTGGTTAGCACTGCGGCAGCACAGCAACTCACCCTTGGCCAGGGAATCCTGGGTTCAATCCCAGCCCCCGACCAACAGTGATCTGTGTGGAGTTTGCATGTTCTTCACGTGTCTGCGTGGGTTTACTCCGGGATTTCTCCGGTTTCCTCCCACATGCCAAAAAACATGCAAATTAGATTAATTGGCCTCAAACTGGGGATTCTAAATTGTCCTGAGGTATGACTTTGAGAGTGAATGGTTGTCTGTCTCTCTGTGTTGGCCCTGCGATGGACTGGCGATCTGTCCAGGGTGTACCCTGCCTCTTGCCCAAAGATGCTGGGATAGGCTCCAGCCCCCCCCCCCCCCCCCCCCATGACCCGAAAAGGATTAAGTGGAAGAAGATGAATTAATGAATGAATGAATTTCCGTCAGCCTGCCCCCGGACAGCTGTGGCTACAGTAGTAGCTTACTACTACCACTGTGTGTCTGGAGTGAATGAATAATGTATCTGTAAAAAGCAGCTTTGAGTGTCTATGATAAAGCGCTATATAAATCTGATGCATTATTATTATTATATGCAACGTTACTGTGCAAAATTAAAACAAAGAAATATAGTATAAAATTAACATATTCATCCACATGTGTTTTCTGCACCCCCCCAGAAAAATGTTGCCACCGCGCCAAGGTCTTTAAGCCAGAGGAAACACTGCTTTCTATCTTTAACATATAAAAAGTTAATTACTGTTTTTGAGATGCTGAATAAAGCATGAACATCATATTCCTCAAGGATTTATTGTATCATTTGCATTTTTTATACTACAGACAATGGCATTTTTTGTAGTTTAACCCCTTGAACTCCGGGATTCCGCGGGTGGTCACGTCTCTGCGTCATAGTGCGCCTCAGTGCGCACTAAAAAAAAAGCTGCATTTCCGTTCTTCCAGTACAGACACAGCCGCGAACAGAAAGCAAAAGGAGTGTTTTGATTGGTTTAGATTTGATTGACCTCTCATTCGACTAATAAGAGCCTTGAATTGGGTTTCTGAAACCTTGAAGAACCAATGACTGAAAACCTAGCAAGAAGGACCTGCCTACCAACGACTGCGAATACAACGAGCCAATTGAAGCAGAGAAGATCGATGATTGAAACGCGTGCGTCCCATGCGTAAAATCTGTTTTGTCTCAGCCGCTGGGTGACACACATTGAGACCTGTGTGTAACGGTAGCGTTAGCCAGTCTTTTTTTATTACTACTGTTCTTATTGATGGTTTGACCGGGTCAGGTGACCAGAACCACAAGTCCGTAACAACTGGACCAGCTTCATATTCATCTGACAATGAGGAACAGATGTTCGCCAACGACACTGCTGTTGTGGACAGGTAAGTGTTACAAGCTAAATTATTCTTTATCAATGAAAATAGTAATAAAAATGACTTTTGACCGATCGGTAATTACAGCGTCAACGGTCCACGGACCGTTTTTTGTGCGCCGAGCTCCTCTGTAGCGGGGTGGGGGTGGGGGGTTTGTTATCCTCTACATTGCAGATATTTTAGTATAATTTTTATTGCACTGTAGGTTATTTTTTCTTGTAAAAAAAAAAAAAGGCCACACATTTTTTACGTGGCATGCTTCTTTGTGTGTGGGGGGCTTGTTTGTTCATTCATTCATTCATGAATGAATAAACAAACCCCCCCCCCCCACACACACACACACAGCCCTGAGTGTCACCTTTCATTAGAGCCCAAGATGAAGCTTCTATGTTGAAGCATTCAAAAGTTGTAGACGTTTTTCCAAACTGTGCCATTTGGCACAATTTGGCACAGTTCAAAAACGCATGAGAACAACTTGAGAAAAAAGCTGTGTAATATATTCATTTTTTGTGGTATTGTTACAAAATTTTGACCTCAGCTGGATAACACTTGGTTCTACATTTCTGTTGCATTTTCCAGCCAGTATCTGACAGCTGTGTGTTATTTGCAAGCATTTGTATCTAAAAACACCCAGGCAAACTTTATTTTCTTCAAATTCAGTATGTTTAGATGACTATTACTCAGTGGCAGGAGCACTTAGAGAGATTATGACTGTTTTGCCAAAAAATTCCAAGTGTTTTCTTTTAAATGAGACCAACCCATGAAGATGCTGAAAAGGGTTGAAGAACAGCTTTTGATTTACTTTGGGTACGTTATTTTTAGGCGTTTTTAGGGAAATTGACCAGAGTTCAAGGGGTTAATAAATATTGTGCTGTATAGTGTCTACTATGTGCTGGTACATCTCAGTAAATTACAAATGTCGTGATTTTTTATTTATTTTAAACACTATTACCAATATCAAAAATGTGTTTTTTTTTCGTTACTACATTACACAAAAGCCTTTCAAGTTCTAATTTACTGAGATGCACTAATAGACTGTTTTAACAGGAAAATCAACTGTGAGCTGCTTTATCTGTTGCATGTTTAACATTATCACAGTACCCCGGCAATCCAGGCAAACCCAGAATGATCTGGGCCGCCTCTGTTGTCTCTTACCTCAGTGGTAACGAGTCTTGTCTGCTTTCCCATCTTGCGGTGAAGGGATAGCGTTTTGGGCTCATGTAATCATTTATTTGCTCCTGTCAGTTTCTCCGCTATGTTAATTTGAAGCAGGTGGACCTTCAAACGCACGTGCTATTAGAACTTGTGGCCGTTGTTGGATGCAGTGCAAATTATATCACACAGACCCTCATCCTCCACAAAGCTAATCAGTCTGCAAGCAGCGGTGATCCATTTAACAATGACTGTGCTAAAGGGGTCATTGACTGCACTTTTTCCACGTTTCAATAGCTCACACCTGTCTTAATGAAATGTTTGTCATATTTTGTTCACATTTTCTGTAATCTTTTTAATTATAGAAGCAATTTTTTTTCCCTGGTTTTCTATAAACGCTCTGATTTAAGGCCTGTCCCTTTAAGAAACATTTTTCACCATTTCAGCTCTGCCCTCCCTCTTATAGCTGACTAGCTTCTAGCCTGCTAGCTCGGTTGAGCAGCGCTCTGGTTCACTGATCCACAGTAAATGATGTATCTCATGTCAGTCCAGTCTGTTTTCCGATAAATTTTGCCATAATTCCACAACAAATCACTAGCACCGCACGCTGGACGATCGCCACAACCCGAGGCGAGCTACCAAACCAAGAGATCTCAAAGGACAGTGTGGCTCTGTGGGACTTTGCTCTGCTCTGCCAGCTGAAAGCTGGAGCAGCTACACTGCCTGTGAGAGCAGAGCAGATCCATAGAGGATGGTGGGGTTGCTGGACATGAGAGCCAGGAGCATCTCGTCCTGGGAGATTTTGATTGTGAGGAGCCGGAGGCTTCGTTGTGATTCCGTGATGTAAAGTCGATTTTACAAGGGCTGCGTTACATTTAAAATCATGTGTTTTTACTGTGGCCTCAGCAATCAGAATGAATTAATACATTCACTTGAATGGAATCTAGTACTTCAACTGAGGGTGTGCATCAGTTGTATGGAGTCGCTCAGTCAAAATATGGAGTTTTTATCAATAAAAGTTTGTCTTGTCTGTAAAAGTGTCTCTTCTTGCCCTGGCTTCAAGTGTGGGTGGTGTTTTGTACTTGTATTGCTAAAATATAAAAGGAAGCACTACAATGGGTCTCAAATATTTGTAATGTGTCATGTTACTGCATGAGTTTATTGATGATAGAGTATAAACTACACATATAAACTAAATTATATTGATGACTGAACAACTGCCATTCCCCAAAAGATACAGTTATGAACATAACTCACAAAGGATCACACAAGTGATCCTTTTTTACTTCCGCCTCCCAAAGAGAGCAGACGCTTTTTCCTTCTCTCCAGCTCTGACTTTTTATCTCCTTCCTCCCCTAACTGACGATCCCAGCTTGCTATTGTCTGTCTGCGTGTCTCTACTGCTGATTATCGAACGAAATTATGGATTTAATAAGCTGGGCTTTGAACGCAATTGACACTATTTTTTCAACGAGGAAAAGTGCCCCGGGGGAGGTAGTTTGCCCCGCAGGAACAGCGGCTGCGGGCTATTTGAGGGACACAAGTAATTGGAAACTCTTGTGCCTGTCTGATCTCTCTATCGAAGATGTCGAAGATTTATACATCTTCGTAGCAATGGTCATCGGGATCCTTCTGATTGGATCTGGGATTGTCCTGGTGTACCGTAAATTGATGAAGATGGACGTAGCCTATCAAAATGCTGGCCAGGCGAGGCTTAACCATCAAATTGAACAATTGGGGAGGACTCTGACAGCGGCTAATGGAGAACTATCTAGGAAAATGGATTACATCATGATCACGCTGAGAGCCGCCCATGAAGAATTCAACGTCCAGCACTGAAGGATTAAAGTACTGAATCTGTAAGAGAATATAAAGTCTTTTTCTCTGGGAACAGTACTATTCGACTAATCTGACCTGCCCCTCACACAAGTCCTCCAGATTATCTGCAGTTTTTTGTTTCCAAAACATTTGAGCTGCATTGACTCTTATGGACAGCCAGCTGCCTGGCTCAAGGACAAAGTGCCAGCCGCTAGACAAAACATCTCCTTCTGAAGAGACTTTGTTGTTCTTAACTGATACAAACATATAAACACCTCCACTCAACACTACACCCACACTGACTCAATAAACTGATGAGAAGATCATTCACTCACTGCTCCCTTTGTGTCTTTGTGTACATTCTTGTCTGCTAATTGTGCATTGAGGGCTTTTTTTTTCTTGTAATCATAATATTGATCATATATGACCAGTATTCTGACAATCAATGTTTTTTTGCTCTTTCCTATTGTGTTATCCTTTTCTTCCCTATGCTTCCTGTACCCGTCTGATGACAGGCGCGTTATCGACGCTGCCGCGTCACCGGAAATGCAGGTCGTTTTCAGTGTCAAGTCAAATCCCTCGTATGTTATCAGTTGTTTACTGTTAATGTTCTTGGCAATAAATCCTTTCTGAGTTCTGAGTTCTGAAGTGATCTGACAAAAAAATTAAATACATTAACAAGCGGTTTATTTTACAGTTGATGTGCCAGTCTTTTTCAATTATTCTGTAATTAATACTCACACAATCAAATAAATCTCAGTTCAGTCCCTTTTATATTAAGTGGAAATTGTGCTACTTTGGTTTTGACGCTTTACCTATAAAAGCAAAGGATTTCAGTACTTTCCACAGTGGTGAGGTCCGTTGTGGGGCGGCTGCTTTCCTCTTGCCTAGACGAACGACAGAAATGGATGGTGGTTAGTTACAGCAAGTTCAACACTTATACA
This sequence comes from Pholidichthys leucotaenia, assembly GCA_020510985.1. Classification (NCBI taxonomy): domain Eukaryota; kingdom Metazoa; phylum Chordata; class Actinopteri; order Cichliformes; family Pholidichthyidae; genus Pholidichthys; species Pholidichthys leucotaenia. The sequence continues at coordinate 282,235,430 of CM035844.1, forward strand.
GGCACATCTCAAAAATTATAATTTGAAAAAGTTCAATATTTTTGTCACTCATTTCAGAAAGTGAAACCCATATATAGATTCATTACAGGGACAGTGATATATTGCAAGTGTTTATTTTAATTTTGATGATTATGGCTACAGCCCATATTAACCAACACCTCAGCGGCCAACATTTCTATTTTACAAACTATTTTTTTAAGTTTATTTATGTAATATTCTAATTTTTTGCCAAATTGAATTTGGGGTTTTCAGGGGCTGTAAGCCATAATCATCCAAATTAAAATAAATAAACGCTTGAAATATATCACTGTCTGTGTCGTTTCGTCGGCCTCCGTCGGTCTATGATGACCATGGAAGAGAATCCTAAACGTCTACTCTGCTGGAACAGCACCGCCTGTGGCTGAACAGGCCGATGCGCGAATGACAGTCCCTGTCACACAGGTCACACTTGTGGGTGGTCTCCGTGCTGCTGGGTCTGTGGTGGTTCTTCCTGCGGGTCCTTTTTTCATCTGCTGCAGCAGTCAGTCTCTCTTCACCCGCCTTGAGCTGTCTGGTCAGGGTGCCTCTCCATTTGGAGCGGTCCGTTGCAAGGTCCTCCCAGCGCTCTGTGTTGATATCCAGGGCCCTCATGTCTCTCTTGCAGACGTCTCTAAAGCGCAGCTGTGGGCGGCCAACGTCTCTCCTGCCAGTTGCCAGTTCTCCATATAGGACGTCTTTGGGGATTCTGCCATCCTCCATACGGTGAACGTGGCCTAGCCAGCGGAGCCTGCGCTGCCTGAGTAGAGTGAACATGGAGGGAAGGCTGGCGCGGGACAGAACTTCTGTGTTGGGCACTTTGTCCTGCCAGGATATGTCCAGGATGTGGCGAATGCAGCGCAAGTGGAAGGAGTTCAGTCTCTTTTCCTGCCGGGCGTATGTTGTCCACGTCTCACTCCCATAGAGCAGTGTGCTGATGATGCAGGCGTTGTACACTGCCATTTTCGTCTTGACAGAGAGTTTGGGATTCTCCCACACTCGTGTGGTGAGGCGAGCGAGTGTGAAGGCTGATTTTCCAATCCTCTTGTTGATCTCTGTATCAAGGGAGAGGTTGTTGCTGATCGTGGACCCCAGGTACGTGAACTGATTCATGACCTCCAGCTTGTAGTCATCAATGGTGATGGTTGGTGGTGCTTCCATGCCTTGCGCCAAGACGTTAGTCTTCTTCAGGCTGATGGTAAGCCCGAAGTCCTTGCATGCCTGGGAGAAGCGGTCCATCAGGGTCTGAAGCTCCTGCTGTGTGTGGGTTGCGACTGCAGCGTCGTCTGCGTACAGCATGTCTCTGATTAGAGCCTCGCGTACTTTGGTTCTGGCTTGCAGGCGGGCGAGGTTGAAAAGCCTGCCGTCAGATCTTGTGTGCAGGTAGATTCCCTCTGTTGCTGTGCTGAAGGCATGCCTCAGGAGCATAGCAAAGAAAATCCCAAAGAGGGTTGGCGCAAGTACACAGCCCTGTTTCACTCCGCTGCGTATGTTGAATGGCTCTGAGACGTTGCCATCGTGCTGCACTATCCCCTGCATGTTGGTGTGAAACGATTCGATGAGGCTTTGCAACTTTGGTGGGCATCCTATCTTTGGCAGGATCTTGAAAAGGCCCTCTCTGCTGACCAGATCGAACGCTTTGGTGAGGTCGATGAAGGCGACGTATAGAGGCATGTTCTGTTCTCTGCATTTCTCCTGGAGTTGGCGGATGGAGAATATCATGTCTACCGTCGATCGCTCAGCGCGGAAGCCACACTGAGACTCGGGGTAGACTCGTTCGGCAAGCTTCTGTAGACGAACGAGAACAACTCGTGCGTAGACTTTGCCAACAACGCTGAGGAGGGAAATGCCCCTGTAGTTGTTGCAGTCGCTTCTCTCCCCTTTGTTTTTGTAGAGGGTGATGATCTTGGCGTCCCTCATGTCCTGTGGTACGGCACCTTCCTTCCAGCACTGGCAGAGGACGTCATGCAATGGCAGCAGTAGGGCGGTCTTGCAGTGCTTGATCAGGTCAGGGGGTATGCCGTCGTTGCCGGGTGCCTTGCCAGCGGCCAAGCTGTCAATGGCCTTACTGAGTTCGTCGATGGTTGGCTCGGCGTCAAGTTCGTCCATGGATGGCAGGCAGTCGATGGCATCAAGGGCTGACGGTGTCACGGTGTTCTGTCTAGAGTAGAGGTCGAAGTAGTGTTCCGCCCATCTCTCCATCTGCTTGTTCTTCTCTGTGATCATCTCCCCAGTGGAAGATTTGAGGGGGGCCGTCTTGCTCTGAGCCGGACCAAGTGCTTTCTTGATGCCATCGTACATACCACGGATGTTCCCTGTTATGGCAGCGGTTTGAATGTCTTGGCTGAGCTGAGTCCAGTACTCGTTGGCACAGCGCCGAGCAGTCTGCTGAACTTTGCTTCTCGCAGCCCTGAGAATCTGGAGATTCTTCTCGCTTGGGTACTTCTTGTACTCAGCAAGTGCTGAGCGCTTGGCTTCAATGACGGGGGTCATCTCGGTCAACTTGGCATCAAACCAGTCCTGTGACTTCGAGGTCTTCCTCCCAAAGGTAGCCAAGGCTGTGCGGTAGATGGTGTTTCGCAGCTCTTCCCACTTCTGCTTTGCAGATTCTCCTCCTTGTGGTACACCAAGTTCCTTCTCAAAGGTGGAGGCAAACTGCTCAACAAGTTCTGGTTGGGCCATCTTGCTGATGTCAATCCGTGCCTTTCCAGGTTGTCTAGCACGATGGAATTTCTTCAGCTGCAGCTTGACCTTGCAACACACCAATGAATGGTCTGTGTCGCAATCTGCACTCTGGAACGAACGGGTGATTAGCACGTTCTTCAGTGAGGTGCGCCTGGTCAGGATCAAGTCCAGCTGGTGCCAGTGCTTTGAGCGCGGATGTTGCCAGGAAACATTGTGTTGGGGCTTGGTCTTGAAGAACGAGTTTGTGATGCACAGATCGTGATATGTGCAGAACTCGAGCAGCCGCTGTCCGTTGTCGTTCATTCTGCCCACGCCAAAAGGTCCAAGACAGGAGGGCCAGGAGTCGTGGTCAGCACCCACTCTGGCATTGAAGTCTCCAAGGAGAATGAGTTGTTCAGAGTTGGGGATGATCCTGACAGTTGTTGCGAGATTCTCGTAGAACTCGTCTTTTGCCTCTGGTGTGGCTGTCTGTGTTGGGGCATACACACTGACGAGGGTGACTGGGCCTTGAGTGGTGTTCAGGTGGAGGGTGAGGAGTCGTGCAGAGCCAGTGCTGCCCGGTTCCACCATCTTCAGCAAAGTGTTCTTCACTGCGAAGCCCACTCTGTGTTCCCTGTGTTCGTCACTGCCCTTTCCCTGCCAGTAGAACGTGTAGTCCTTCTCTCTCAGTGTGCCTGCATCAGCTAACTGTGTTTCCTGGAGAGTGGCGATATCCACTCCCAGTCTCTTCAGCTCATTATTGATGATGGCAGTCTTCCTGGTGTCGTTGATGTCCTTGAGGTTAGCAGCGAGTCCTGTCATCATAGTGCGGACGTTCCAAGTTCCCAGTTTTAGAGTTGGTCTCTTTTGTTTTATTGTCTTGCCTGGTGCGAAGGTTCTCAGCCTGCTGTTTGGATTTCTCCTTATCCCCATGCACCCAATGAGGAAAGCAAGCTGTGGCGGGACAACACCTTATTGGCTGGGGGCTGCCCAGCTTGAGGCGGGCGGTAGCTGTCCAGTGAGATCTGATGATCCCTCCCACCGTGTCTGTGTAATGAATCGATATAATATATGGATTTCTTTTTCTGAAATGAGTGTCAAAAAATATTGAATTTTTTCATGACATTCTAATTTTTGGAGATGGACCTGTATTAGTGAAATACACTTGTGAAAGTCAGTGGTGGGATGTGACAGAAATGCTTCGTTTCCCTGACAAGCACTGCAGGATCCACTCTATACAAGTACATTATCAATCCAGGGATTTATGGTGGAACAGCACAATACTGTTCCAGCACCTTTTATGGAAGATCCACAGAATAGGTGTGTGGGTCTATTCTGACGCTTTAGAAAATTATATGAACGACTTTATAAATCACTGGTTTGAAAAAGCACTTTTATATTGTTGAGATTTCAGCTCCTGTGGTCCATTTCACCAGTATCCACAATATAAACACTGAGGAAGGCTAACCCCTGGCATGTGGACACACATTATAGGAAGAAATTACACCCAATTTAATGCGCAGCACCAAAGTGCAGCACGTACACAAACCAGGACTTTAACCAGGATTAACATATTTCATCTTTTTGCTCTCACAAGCGAATACTTAGGAGAAAACAAGTGCGAATCAGCAGTTGGTACAAGCTAGCTACTAGCAAAAACTCATTAGCCAGCACGCTCAAAAAAAGTGAGCTTTACCACCAACAGGATAAATAAGCGAATAGATGCACATTATTACAAATCACTCACCATCGATGGTTCTCTCACGTTCGTCTTCAGCTTGTCCGTAGTCCGGTTCTATGCTGGGCTGCATCTGTATCGGTCCGGGTCGCTCCTCTCACTGTGGATCTGCCACCAAGCAGAGAAAACCCCGCACCTCTTCGTTGGACCACGGTGTAGATTTCCGCAAAACCTACAACGCTGTCTGTATTAATATCGTATTTACTCCGTGACCGAGTTAGTCCATGAAATATTGCAAATGGCGGTCGTAAAGATTCCACGGAAGACGGACGCTTTCGTGACGTTACGCCCTGACCAGTCAGCGGCTCGCAGTCTGTTGACGTCACATCTCGGCTCGCTTCAGCACGGTTGTACCCTGCCCTCGAACAGGCACGAAAATAACGCCTGTTAAACCGTGCTGGGTACAGTGGAAAAGGCTAGAAAGCGAGTCAAGTAGAAGTGAGTAAGGCCAAAAGCGATACTAATGGAAAAGGGCCATTTGATTGTGAGGAGCCGGAGGCTTCGTTGTGATTCCGCGGCCGATCGCACATGCCGGTGTTATGCCGAGAACCACACACCCCCCCCCCCCAATCTGGGGGAGTTCTTGCCATAACACTGGTCAGTAGCCCTGGTCCAGGGCCATAAAAGCGGCTGGTGTGATCATGATGAAACCACTGGGAGATGGGCTGGAGTGAACCAGGTGATAACAGGAATGGCTATTAGGGTGACTAAGATCTTAAGAAAATATCAGTATAAGCCGCGTTTACAGCCGGTGTCCTAGTAGCAGTGTTAGCTTGTGGGCTAGTAGCTCAGGGGCTAATTCGGGGTATTCATGTATCCCATAATCCCTTGCGCACCAGAGAGGTGCCACAATCAAAACAGCATTTGTGCTATCATAACTCTATCCCATTGCTACAAATTCACAGTATATTTTTGTTCAAGGTTTTATCAGTGTTCTAAGCATATCGGCTGCAACATTTAAGTGTAAAATTTATTTCTGCAAGCTTGCTATCCACCTGATTACAATCGGGTATCAGACAACAATGTCAATAGACAATACATGTGTAGTAAAACCAATTGTGTTTGAAATGTGGCAAAAACAATTTCACAGAGTGAATGTATTGTGTTAGTCAATTACAATTAAGTGACGGCCTGTATGCCATGGATTGCAATTGACTATCTTGCAATCGACTATCTTGTCATTACCTCCGCCAAGGAGGTTATGTTTTCATCGGCGTTGGTTTGTCTGTCTGTCTGTCTGTTTATTTGTTTGTATGTTTGTTTGTTAGCAAGATGGCTCAAAAAGTTATGGACGGATTTTCATGAAATTTTCAGAGATTGTCAGAAATGGGGTATCCTACAGATGATTAGATTTTGGTCGTGATCCGGATCACCGTCTGGATCTAGGAATTTTTTTACTTATTGGGATTTCCAAAACGGGAATCACAGTAATTTGCATAATACAGGACAAGTTTTCAACAGCTTCTACAAGACATTTAAGATCTAAGGAAATGGAATAAATCTGGATAATGATGCAAAAAAATTAAAAAATAGGGAACCTTTGAAATTTTTAAAAGAACAAATGAAGCTATAAACACGCAACAAGCATCACAGTATAGCTAATACATGCCACTTGCGAATGGCATTTTTTTCATGGTCAAGGAATCTATAAAGTTACACAAAATAAATGGAGGATTAATATTTATGATGTTAAACACTGTATGGGGGGAACTGTGGCGCTTGGCGGAGGTCTGCGCTCTCCGAGTGCTTTTCTAGTTAAATTTGTATTCAAAAGACTATCTTAACACTGCATAAAATTTTGAATAGGCCAGATGTGATGTATTATGAATACTAGAAGACTAGAAATATCAGCAGGGTATACTAGCACTGTATGATAGACACGTTCGTAAATGACGGCAAAATCGCTCTGATATTGTATGTGTTTACATGATACACCGAGCATGACAAGGCTTGCAATTACACGGCACATGTTCTTCAGAATCTTAGGCATTATATAAAATGTATCCCACCTTTAGATGTTGAATCCATGGTCCATATGCCAGAGTTGAAGTGCAGTCGTGTGTGAACGTCTGCAGCAGTTGAATGCCCGTGTTTACATCTCACGATGTGCGCACACCTCTCCGGGATTTCGTGCGAGAATAGAAACCTCAAAACCCTCAATAGGCTACCTTTACACTTAGATCTACATGACGGACAGCTAGGCAGGCCAATAATAGCGCAGTGGACGAGTTTCAAGGACGGCAGTGGGTTGGCTTTTTTGAAATTTGACGTATATGATTTACCCGGAAGAGTCAAAAAACTTTTTGGGGAGTTTCTCTGAGAGAAAAACGGGGTAGAGGCAGTGCACTTTTTTCAGATAGTTGACATTTTGGACAATTTTTTCTAATTACATGACCAGTTGACACCATTGAGACAGTTAAAACCTACAAACACATCATTTTTCTATGAATGACCCCTTGATTAATGCAGCATTATGTAGGAATTGCTCTTGGGCTCCCCCTACAGTTTCCAAGTTTCCAAGCTGTAATTGTCTGTTACTACTGTTGCAAATTAATGTAATGTGAGCCACGTGCATTTGTTTACAAACTGAAGGAGAACGATGCATTCAGGAGCCTTTGCTTCTTTTGGAAACAAGCAAGTTCACAGACAAGGGAAACAACTTGATCCCAAATCTGACCATATACAGTGGGGCAAAAAAGTATTTAGTCAGCTACCTATTGTGCAAGTTCTCCCACTTAAAAGATGAGAGAGGTCTCCAATTTTCATCATAGGTATACCTCAACTATGAGAGACAAAATGAGGAAAAAAAAAAAAATCCAGAAAATTACATTGAAGGATTTTTAATGAATTAATTGGTAAATTCCTCGGTAAAATAAGTATTTGGTCAATAACAAAAGTTCATCTCAAAACTTTGTTATGTACCCTTCGTTGGCAATGACAGAGGTCAAACATTTTCTGTAAGTCTTCACAAGGTTTTCACACACTGTTGCTGGTATTTTGGCCCATTCCTCCATGCAGATCTCCTCTAGAGCAGTGATGTTTTGGGGCTGTCGCTGGGCAACACGGACTTTCAACTCCCTCCAAAGATTTTCTAAGGGGTTGAGATCTGGAGACTGGCTAGGCCACTCCAGGACCTTGAAATGCTTCTTACTAAGCCACTCCTTCGTTGCGCGGGTGGTGTGTTTGGCATCATTGTCATGCTGAAAGATCCAGCCACGTTTCATCTTCAATGCTGTTGCTGATGGAAGGAGGTTTTCACTCAAAATCTCACAATACATGGCCCCATTCATTCTTTCCTTTTCATGGATCAGTCGTCCTAGTCCCTTTGCAGAAAAACAGCCCCAAAGCATGATGTTTTCACCCCCATGCTTCACAGTAGGTAGGGTGTTCTTTCTCCTCCAAACACGACAAGTTGAGTTTTTCCAAAAAGTTCTATTTTGGTTTCATCTGACCATATGACATTCTCCCACTCCTCTTCTGGATCATCCAAATGCTCTCTAGCAAACTTCAGACGGGCCTGGACATGTACTGGCTTAAGCAGGTGGACACGTCTGGCACTGCAGGATTTGAGTCCCTGGCGGCGTAGTGTGTTACTGATGTAGCCTTTGTTACTTTGGTCCCAGCTCTCTGCAGGTCATTCACTAGGTCCCCCCGTGTGGTTCTGGGGTTTTTGCTCACCGTTCTCGTGATTATTTTGACCCCACGGGGTGAGATCTTGCGTGGAGCCCCAGATGGAGGGAGATTATCAGTGGTCTTGTATGTCTTCCATTTTCCAATAATTGCTCCCACAGTTGATTTCTTCACACCAAGCTGCTTACCTATTACAGACTCAGTCTTCCCAGCCTGGTGCAGGTCTACAATTTTGTTTCTGGTGTCCTTTGACAGCTCTTTGGTCTTGGCCATAGTGGAGTTTGGAGTCTGACTGTTTGAGGTTGTGGACAGGTGTCTTTTATACTAATAACGAGTTCAAACAGGTGCCATTAATACAGGTAACGAGTGGAGGACAAAGGAGCCTCTTAAAGAAGAAGTTAGAGGTCTGTGAGGGCCAGAAATCTTGTTTGTTTGTAGGTGACCAAATACTTATTTTACCGAGGAATTTACCAATTAATTCATTAAAAATCCTTCGATGTGATTTTCTGGATTTTTTTTCCTCATTTTGTCTCTCATAGTTGAGGTATACCTATGATGAAAATTGGAGACCTCTCTCATCTTTTAAGTGGGAGAACTTGCACAATTGGTGGCTGACTAAATACTTTTTTGCCCCACTGTAGTTACCATTATATGCTGTTACATTTTTCAGTTTTTACTAAAATTGTATTTTTTCTCACAAATACATTTATTTTACATTTGTAATATATTTTCTTGTATATTTGACACAATTGTGTAAGACTACTCAAATTTGAGACGTCTTTACAAATGCAACAACATTATTTTTAACAACTTGTGAGTTTTTGTGATAATTTTTTTCTACAAAACTTTTCAACTTTTTTCTTGTCCTTTGGAACTCATCTCTAAATAAAAAAAAAAAAATAGTGAAATGAAAGTGAAAAACGATGGTGTCAAATCACAGGCGGAGGCTTGTGGGTTTCTTTCTGAACTCTCTTTTTAATGAACGGCTTGTATGCTCATAGATAGCTATATTTGCTAAAAAAAAAAACTCCACACTTCCCATGACTCCCCTCTTAGAGCCAATCAGCTCTCACTTTTTGTGCATACGTCATCAAACAAAGATAACACTGGTCAACACCAAATTTATTGTGTAAGTTTTTTTTAGCTGATTTAGGACAATTTTGATGTGGTGAATCCAAAAATCACTTTGGTTTTGCTCAATCAGGTCAACTTTTTGAGCTATGGTCACATGTTTTTTTACATTTTTGTTTCGTCGTCGGCCTCCGTCGGTCTGTGATGACCATGGAAGAGAATCCTAAACGTCTGCTCTGCTGGAACAGCACCGCCTGTGGCTGAACAGGCCGATGCGCACCGGTGTTCTACCTTCCAGCGTTGGGCGTTGGTAGGATTCAAGCCTGGGCAGGAAGATATGGAGGACAAGATGTTACCCATGCAGCATGTCCCCCCTCTCCACGTCACTGATGAATCCAAAGGAACAGCAGGGCTGCTATAGTTTGGCACCAGTGCCGTCGCAGGAGCTGCCAGAACGATGTTGAGCACAACAGAGAACTGCCTTAGGGGCTCCAACTCCGGATTTTTCCCTCAGGGTTGACTCCCGAAGCCTTTCCCGTGACCGGGTGTGCCGCAAGGCAGCGGAGGTTTGAAATCAGGGTTTACTTTCCCCTAGATGGGCTACCTTCCCAGGTTGACGAGCCACCACCTACCCATTTTTGTTTACATGTACAGGTATTTTGCTTTATATGATGCAAAATTCTTTATTTTTTGAAATTCTCTGAATTTTGAAAAATGATGTTGTAACATTCAATTTACATGTACTTACCTTCATCAATGTCTACTATTCAATTTACAATACAACTGTACAACTGCTTACAACTTAGCATAAAAACCTGACCTGATCGAGAGAAACATATGTCATTTTCGGATTCAGCGGCGCAAAATTGTCTTAAATCAGTTGAAACAACACAGACAACTTAGAAAAAAATTATTTTTGTTATGTTGTGTAATGTATAAGTCAAGAAGAACGACGAAGAAGAACGAAGAAACGGTGGACTTCTTCACAAAGTTTCTCTTCAAATAGAGTCCATTTCTGCTGTTTGACTTCCCGGTTTTCACTCCTTTTTCCACGAAGATGCTGCTGCCGCTGTGGAAGACAGTATGTATGTCTGATTCATGGTAAATGGCGTTCACTGATATAGCGCTTTTATTCTCATCACTAGATGACCAAAATGCTTTACAGATCCTGCTATCCACCCATTCACACACACGTTCACACACTGATGGTGGCATAGCTGCTCAACATGGCGCTGTCCAGACCCACCAGGAGCAATTGGGGTAAAGTGTCTTGCCCAGGGACACAACGGCAGGATATGTGGGGACAGCGGGATCCGAACCACCAACCATCCAGTTATTAGACGACCCGCTCTACCTCCTGAGCCACTGCCATCCCCATGTATATTTTTATTCTCGTTTTCCGCCTCCTTGTTGTCTTCTTCTTCTACTGATGTATGCTGTGCCGACATTGCCACCTCGTGAATGGGATGTTCAGTCTTGCGCTTTTCAATGCATTCAGGTCGTGGACACGCGGCACAGTCACAAAATTTGGGCTGCATGTGGTTGTCCACGGTCGAGCACTGCAGACACTAGCGGAGTGGAGATGATGACATAAATTTCATCACACTTGGTTTCCAGTTACGCATACGCGGACAGCAGAGGTGTAGCATAAAGCAGGCTTAAGTCCTTCTGGGGTCCGTGTCATTTGTGTTGGAACACACACAGTCCTACCAGAGTCAAGCTCAGAGTCTTTGTGAGCCTCTTTTCCTAAAGCGTTGTCACCTTCATCACCTCCAGACTCCTGCTGGAGAACTTGCAGATGTCTGCGATTTCTCCTCTTTCCCCCTCCCCCTGGGGAGTGGACCATATATGACCGCTGTGTAAAGTTCTGCTGGACCACAGAAGGAGTGTTCCATCATTTCTCAGAGTCCAGTTTGATCAGGACCCAATCACCCGGCTTCAAAGCAGGTAGATGTCATGCTCCGTGTCTTGGGTTGAAGTAAAAGGCCTGCTGCTGCTTCTCCCCTGCATCCTTCTGTCTGACACTGGAGAGACCAGGCCATTCAGGTTTCAGGTTACAATCCAGTGTTGGCAACGTTGTGTGAATCTTCCTGCCCATCAGGAGCTCTGCTGGACTCACTCACCCCTGTAGTAGTTATGGGTGTAGCACAGAAGCTCATGAGGGCCAGCACAGGATCCTTCTGCTGCAGGATTCTCTTGGCTGTCTGCACTGCACGTTGCGCCTGACCACTTCCTGATGGGTGGTGTGGATTGGATATTTCATGTGTAACATCATACTCTCGACTGAATCTTTTGAATGTTTGACTTGAAAATTGTGGACCATTATCAGAACATACTGTATCTGGGATCGTATAGCTTGCAAATGTCACCTTCAGTTTTGACACAACTTGTTCAGATGTTGTTACTGGTAGCTCCAGGATCTTGAGGTACCATGTGAAGTAGTGAGAAACTTTTAGGTAGTTTTTCCCTTTGTTTTCACAAAAGTCCATTCCGACCCTCTGCCAGGGCCTATCTGGTAATGGGGTAGGGTTTAGTGGTTCTTTCCACTGTGCTCTCTTGTTCTCACAGCAGGACTTGCATTTCTCTAGCAGCTGCTTTAGTTCTGCTGAGAGGCCTGGCCACCACACCAATCCTTGTGCCCTTTCTAACTAACTACTAACTAACCTGCACTTATATAGCGCTTTTCTAGTCACAAAGACCACTCAAAGCTCTTTCACTAGTACTAACCCTCTACTCTAAGGGCTCATAGGAAACAGATATCTAGGGACAATTTAGAACAGCCATTTAACCTAACATGCATGTCTTTGGATTGTGGGAGGATACCGGAGCCCCCGGAGTAAACCCACGCAGCACAGTGAGAACATGCAAACTCCACACAGAAAGATACGTCAAATAGGTTCATTTTGTCTTCTTTTAATTACAGTGGTACCTCTACTTACGAATTTAATTCGTTCCGGAAGAATTCTCGTAATGTGAAAAATTCGTAAGTAGAGGCGCGTTTTACATGTAAATGCTGTAATCCGTTCCAAGCCCCCAAAATTCGGGCATAAATTTTTTATAAATCGTAAAAACGCATCAAAACATGTAACAAATACATGTTACAATTAGATTACTGCACAATAAACATAAAATGAGAGTTTAAAATGAGAGAAAGAATAATAAAAGAGAATAATAAAAATTATGTTCATTTACCCTTTAACTGCTATCGTCGTCGACGTCGTCACCTTTTGCCTTCTTTGGTTCATGTTCTGATCCAAGGACGTTTGCTTTTGTCGGCTTGTAAGTGCTTCGTTTTGTTTTAATACCGTGCTGATCGTTGATGTATTACGGCCATATTCTTTGGCGAGATCAACCAAACGCATCCCCTTTTCATACCTTTCGATTATCTCCTTTCTTTGTTTGTATGGACAAAAAAACTCTCTTCTTTTCTCCTTTTCCACTTATCTCCGTCACTTTCTTGGGGCCCATAGCGAATAAATGTTAATTCTGTACTGTACACACACGTAAAACTTTCACCTTGTTCTTAATAAAGTTTTGGAAAAAAAAAAAAAACTTTGCGGCCAATGGGATACCAGGAAGATGCTAGGCGATAGCCAATGGCAGAGCAGCTACAGGTATGTTTACGTTCGGTAAACTACGGAAGCTGCGAGGAGCGCGTATTTTTTTGCCTTTCGTATCCTGAAATTTCGTTCGTAACTAGAGGCAATATTTTCCCGTTGAGGCGTCTCGTAACCTGAAAATTCCGTATGTAGAGACGTTCGTAAGTAGAGGTACCACTGTATTTATCTTTTGTTCATATAAAAGACAAAAAATAAAATAGAAAGATGTCTACATGTTTCAACTGCACTGCAGCCTTCGTCAGAAGAGTCAGCTGATTGCTGCCAGGTGACATTTATCAGCTGATTTTTGTAGGCGGGGCCAGCTCAGCAGATCTGTCGGATCCACCGAGCCGGAGGATCATTCTCCAGAGACCATCTGACGGCGGGAGGCGGGGCCGGCTTGGTGGATCTGACAGATCTGCTGAGCTGGCCCCGCCTACGAAAATCAGCTGATAAATGTCACCTGGCAGCAATCAGCTGACTCTTCTGACGAAGGTTGCAGTGCAGTTGAAACATGTAGACATCTTTCTATTTTATTTTTTGTCTTTTATATGAACAAAAGATAAATAATTAAAAGAAGACAAAATGAACCTATTTGACGTATTACGTGGAAGTTATGGACAAGATTGCATCAAAGACTTCCGCCGGCTGGAGAAATTGGAGAAAACACTGGCACGCTTCAGAAACCACCTGCGATTTAACCTCCGTTGCAGAGATGAGGATGTCACACCAGCAAGCCTCAATATAAGAAATCCAATCCCAACCAAAAGCGCAGAAAAAATTATCAACAAAGCACGGAAAGACCTCATCAAAGAACGTATAAGAATAACGGCAAATAATGTGGACAAAATCAACAACCAAATCAAGGAGGAAATGAACATGTTCAAGCAACGCTACCCGACCGACCAGGAAACACAGGAACGGATAAAAGCACGATTAAAACACGCACACAAACAAGAATTCATGACAACGAAAAACCGCCAATTGAAAAAACTAAAAAAACTCACAGAAAGGAAGAACGGATGAAGACAAACACACACGGAAATGAACGCTAAGTGGGTCAAAAACCTATCACAACGCACACTCACAGACACGGAAAAAACAGTGCTGAGCAGAGGACTGAACTTCGCCATCACACCAGCTAAAATACCCCATAAAGAATACATCCTCGCAACAGAACTGGCATGCGAAAAAATCCACGACCAAGGAGAAAAGGCATCACTCCGGAACGCAGTCGCAGGAATCCTAAAAACGGCCAAATTACCACAAAGCAATGTTACAAGAAAAGAAGAAAAAGCATTAAACTCACTCAAGACCGATAAAACGATCACAATCCTCCCAGCAGATAAAGGTTGAACAACAGTAATTTTGGACACGGAAACATACGAAAAACAGATGAAAACCATGTTGGCAGACAGCAGCACATATGAAATCATTAAAACAAACCCGACAGAAGAAAAGAAAAAAAAATGCTAAAAGCCCTTCTCAAACCTCTATTAGAAAGCAAAAAAATCACAAAGGACGCATATGATCACCTGATCCCCACAGCCAGCATCACCTTCCGGATCTATGGAACTCCGAAAATACATAAAAAGGATATCCCACTGCGGCCAATAATAGACAGTATCGGATCAGTCACGTACAACTTATCAAAAGCTCTAGTTGAAATCATCAAACCCCTCCTTGGACTATCAGACTTCCACTGCAAAAATTCAAAAGAGCTGGCACAAGAACTCAAAGACATAAAAATAGAATCAGACGAGATCCTCATTTCACATGACGTAATCTCTTTATTCACAAAGACTCCTGTTGACGTCACACTACATATAGTGCAAGAACACCTCAACAATGACAGTACCCTAAAAAGACGCACCAACCTCACAGTTCATGACATATCCAAATTATTACAGTTTGTTGCAAAATCCACTTATTTTCAATTCAGAGGAAAAATTTACAGACAAAAAGAAGGATTTGCAATGGGAGACCCACTATCAGCCATCATGAGCAGCTTTTTTATGGAGGATCTGGAAATCAAAGCCATCAACACAGCACCTACACAATGCAAACCCACCCTTTGGAAGAGATACGTAGATGACATTCTGGAAAAAATAAGGAAAGGACATGAGAACTCACTGACCATCTGAACAGTACGGACAGCACTGGGAACATAAAATTCACACACGAAGAGGAGGAAAATGGCACCATAGCCTTTCTGGACATGAAAATCCACCACAACGATGACTGCAGCATAAAAATCACAGTCTACAGGAAACCAACCCACACAGATCAATACCTACTATGTACATCGGAACACCCCACAGCACACAAGCTAACGTCAGGATGTTATATGAACGAGCCACCATCATCACGGACCAAGAAGACAGACAGGAGGAGGAAAACCACATAAAACATGCACTTATACGCTGCCAATATGCAGTATGGGCCATAAACAAAGGGAAACAGCAAGTCAAAAACAAAGAAAATAAACAGGATATAAGACATAGAACAAAAGCCGAAATCAAAAACAAGGACACCATAACTATACCATACATACGAGGGATCATGGAACCAATTCAAAGGATCATGAAAAAATACAAAATAAACACAGCAGTCAAACCACACAAAAAATTAAGACAGTTGTTAGTACACCCCAAGGACAGAATAGAACAAGACAATAAATGCAATGTAATATATGAAATATCATGCAGATCATGTAACAAAACCTACATTGGAGAAACTGGAAGATCATTCACCACAAGAAAAAAAGAACACCAGAAGGAATGTGAGAAGGAAACACAAGGACGACTCACAAGATCACAAAAAGAAAAGGCAGAACAAGAAACATTAAAATCAGCTAGATTTTATCTAGTACAGCTAGCTGTACTAGATCCTCAACTCAAATTTAATCTTCATATAAAGAAAATTTCAAAAACAGTAAAAAAAAATCTGAACTGCTTTAAATTAATTAGATATTACATACCTTACGAAGCAGCTGCACTGTATATGCATTCTATGGTTTTTTCTCATATATCATACTGTTTGACAGTCTGGGCTCAAGCAGCCCCTTCCACAATAAGACATATAGGTTCATTATATAATCAAACCCTAAAAATCTTGGACAAAAAGCCCATTAGGTGGCATCACTGTAATGTTTTAAAAAAATACAACCTATTGAGTTTTGAGAGCTTCATTGACCTCTGTCTTCTGAAATTAACGTTCAAATGTTTCCATAAATCAGCACCCGAGCCACTTGCTGGTTTCGTCCAAAGACAGGACAGCAGCAGAGCCACCAGGAGTTCTGTTAACAATAACTGTAAAATATTCCACCGCAGAACCACATTTGGACAAACAGCTTTCTCTATAAAGGGCAGTCACATCTGGAACACAATGCCAAATGAAATTAAAATAATAACGGACTTTAAAACATTCACTAAAAATGTTAAAAACTGGCTGAAAAATAAACAAGAATGTACTCATGTATGAATTATTTGTCTGCAAAGTGAGAGTGAATGAAGGGAAGGAATAAATGTGTTTGTTTATAGTGAGTGACGGAGGGAGGAAGGCCTGAAATAGGCAAATGTGAGTTATGTTATATGTGTTAAATGTGAGTCAGGCTGTTATATTTGTGTATTTATAATATTTATAATATTTATGTTAAATGTGAGTCAGGCTGTTATATTTGTGTATTTATAATATTTATAATTGTGTATTTATAATTTTTCTGCATTGATGTATGTGGTTATTGTGTATATTTTTTATCTTGATTCTTTTTTCTAAAGCCCATCCAGGGACAAGAGTTGCAAATTAGCTAATAGCTATACACTCTATGTGCAACACATCAGATTGATTGTCTTTGATTAATTGTCTATGTTTATTGCACTGTCCCTGTCAAATAAACTAATCTACTACTACTAGCAGTATCAGATCACTGCAAAAGAAATAATCACATCATGGACTGGGACAACACAAAAATTATTGGATCGGAGAGCAGCAGACACAAACGCTGGATCAAGGAGGCCATAGAGATCAGCGGGGAAAAGACACCATGAACCGAGATGAGGGAGCCTTTATGCTTTCCCACACCTGGGACCACATTCTCCAGAGACCATCTGACGGCGGGAGGCGGGGCCGGCTCGGTGGATCCGACAGATCTGCTGAGCTGGCCCCGCCTATGAAAATCAGCTGATAAATGTTACCTGGCAGCAATCAGCTGACTCTTCTGACGAAGGCTGCAGTGCAGTTGAAACATGTAGACATCTTTCTATTTTATTTTTTGTCTTTTATATGAACAAAAGATAAATAAATCCACACAGGTTCCAACTCTTTCTCTGCATTTGGAGAGGCCTTGGTGACCTTCATGGACCCTTTTTAATGCTTCCTCTCTCATTGACCGTGGGATCACTATAAGCACCCCCTGGTGACCAGTCCATCAGTTTCTGAAAACTCAGCCCTGTGGAGCTTGTGTGCTCCAGCCAGCCATTCCTTATGTTCAATTTAATTCAGCTTTATTTATATAGCGCCATTTCACAACAACAGTCATCTCATAGCACTTTCAACTGTAGGGGAAACCCCCACAATTGCAGAAAGAACCCAGCAATCAGGTGATCCCCTGTGAGCAAGTGCTTGGCAACAGTGGAGAAGAACAACTCCCTTGTAACAGGAAGAAACCTCCAGCAGAACCAGGCTCAGAGAGGGGCAGTCATCTGCTGCGACTGGCTGGAGGGTGAGGGTATAGAGAAGGCGAAAAGAACAGATGTGTTCAGTTCACAATTCAGTTCAGTTCACAAGTTTGACCATCTGCCCTTCCCCCTGACTGCACAACAACCACTGCTGCCTCTAAAGTCATCGAGACCTGCTGTCCACACCCCACTCCACCAACACTACCCCACTCCCAGCACACAGCCCTCCAACCTGACCCTCACTAAGACCCAGGTGAGGAGGGAGCTGAGGAGGATCAAGGCGGGGAAGGCCTCGGGACCGGACGGCATCAGCGTGAAGCTTCTTTTGTCCTGTGCAGACCAGCTGTGTGGGATTGTGGAGCACATCTTCAACCTGAGCCTGAAGCTGGAGAGGGTACCACAGTTGTGGAAAACATAGTCAAATAGGTTCATTTTGTCTTCTTTTAATTATTTATCTTTTGTTCATATGAAAGACAAAAAATAAAATAGAAAGATGTCTACCTTCTTTACATGTTTCAACTGCACTGCAGCCTTCGTCTGGGAAGTCTTTGGTACAGGTACCACACACTGTTTCTGACTAAGACTGCAGTGCAGTTGAAACATGTAAAGAAGGTAAAGACATCTTTCTATTTTATTTTTTGTCTTTCATATGAACAAAAGATAAATAAATGTGGAAAACATATTGTGTGGTACCTGTACCAAAGACTTCCCACCCCAAAGACCTGAACAGCTACAGACCAGTGGCCCTGCCATCTCACATGATGAAGACCCTGGAGAGACTGCTCCTTGTTCACCTCCGCCCCCTGGTGGGACCAGCGATGGATCCACTCCAGTTCGCCTACCAGCATGGCATTGGGGTGGAGGATGCAGTGATCTTCCTCCTTCACCGTTCTCTGTCCCACCTGGAGAAGCCCAGGAATGTGGTGAGGATCATGTTCTTTGACTTCTTCAGTGCTTTCAACACCATCCAACCGATGATCCTGAGGGACAAGCTGCTGTGCGCAGGGGTGGACCAGCACCTGTCATCATGGATCCTGGACTACCTCACTAACCAGCCACAGTTTGTGAGAACCTGGGACTGTGTGTCCGACATGATCATTGGTAGCATGGGGGCCCCCCAGGGAACAGTTTTGGCTCCCTTCCTGTTCACCCTTTATACTGTGGACTTCTCACACAGCACAACACACTGCCATCTACAGAAGTTCTCTGACGACTCTGCGATCGTCATCGACGACTCTGCGATCGTCATCTCCAACAGAGATGAAGCTGAGTACAGAGGACTTATCCAGGACTTCGTGGACTGGTGCCATTGGAACTGCCTCCAGATCAACATGAGGAAAACTAAGGAGTTGGTGGTGGACTGCCGCAGGCAAGGACAACCCCTCACAGCACCAGTAAACATCCAGGGAACCAACATTGAAATAGTGACATCCTACAAGTACCTGGGTGCTCATCTGAACAATAAACTAGACTGGTCACACAATACCGACGCACCCTACAAGAAGGGACAGCGCAGGTTGTTCCTACTGAGGAGACTCAGGTCTTTTGGTGTACAAGCGGCGTTGCTGAAGACATTCTACAACACGGTGGTGGCATCAGCCATCACTTTTGGAGTGGTCTGCTGGGGCAGTGGCATTACAGCAGCCGATAGGAAGAGACTGAACAAACTGATCAAGAAAGCTAGCTCTGTCCTGGTGCAATGCCTTGACCCAATGGAGGAGATGGGAGAGAGACGGATGGTGGCTAAACTGTCATCTTTAGTGGAGTCCGAGTCCCACCCTATGCAGGCCATACTGAACGCACTGAGGAGCTCATTTAGCAGTAGACTACATCATCCTAGGTGCGCAACCGAGAGGTTTCGCAGGTCCTTCCTACCTACGGCTGTCAGACTGTGTAACCTAAGCAGGGCTGCTTGCAGAGATAGCAAAAAAAACAAAACAAAACGTGACGACCTCATAGTAGTGAATGCAAAAGATGCAATAGACTTACACAAATGGTCCCCTCCAGTATACAACTAGGACAATATCAGTCGCTATGGAGGGTGACAATATGTATGGGTACATATTCATACTATGTAGGATAACTAAGTAGCTGTTTATTCCATCTAGCTACAATGCTCCGCACTGTGTATATACTATATTTATATACATATTTACAGTGGGGTAAAAAAGTATTTAGTCAGCCACCAGTTGTGCAAGTTCTCCCACTTAAAACATGAGAGAGGTCTCCAATTTTCATCATAGGTATACCTCAACTATGAGAGACAAAATAAGAAAAAAAAAAAAATCCAGAAAATCACATTGAAGGATTTTTAATGAATTAATTGGTAAATTCTGCGGTAAAATAAGTATTTGGTCAATAACAAAAGTTCATCTCAGTACTTTGTTATATACCCTTTGTTGGCAATGACAGAGGTCAAACGTTTTCTGTAAGTCTTCAGAAGGTTTTCACACACTGTTGCTGGTATTTTGGCCCATTCCTCTTGCGTGGAGCCCCAGATCGAGGGAGATTATCAGTGGTCTTGTATGTCTTCCATTTTCTAATAATTGCTCCCACAGTTGATTTCTTCACACCAAACTGCTTACCTATTGCAGATTCAGTCTTCCCAGCCTGGTGCAGGTCTACAATTTTGTTTCTGGTGTCCTTTGACAGCTCTTAGGTCTTGGCCATAGTGGAGTTTGGAGTCTGACTGTTTGAGGTTGTGGACAGGTGTCTTTTATACTGATAACGAGTTCAAACAAGTGCCATTAATACAGGTAACGAGTGGAGGACAGAGGAGCCTCTTAAAGAAGTTGTTACAGGTCTGTGAGAGCCAGAAATCTTGCTTGTTTGTAGGTGACCAAATACTTATTTTACTGAGGAATTTACCAATTAATTCATTAAAAATCCTTCAATGTGATTTTCTGGATTTTTTTTTCTCATGTTGTCTCTCATAGTTGAGGTATACCTATGATGAAAATTGGACACCTCTCTCATCTTTTAAGTGGGAGAACTTGCACAATTGGTGGCTGACTAAATACTTTTTTACCCCACTGTATGTGTATGTATGTATATTCACTGCTCTTATTTTTATTTTTCTTATCTTCTTAATTATTGCTCTGATTGTTGCTATCCCTGTGCTGTTGCAATCCTGGAATTTCCCCATTGTGGGACAAATAAAGGCTTATCTTACCATCTGCAGTTCCACATCCGTGACTGTGGCTGCTCTGATCTCATCTAGCTTCCTCCTGGAAGCAGGTAGAGTATTTATTATGGAGTTCAATTAGCAGCTGACGCCTTCTTCTGTGTCACTGTCTGTGGTGCTGTCTATAGGGCTTTGAGACAGCGCGTCTGCCACCACCAATGTTATACCTGGTGTATATTCTGCTTTTGCACTTAACCTCATCAGTGGGAGAAGCAGTCTTTAGCACCTTATTGACACAGTGCCCAGATCTTTAGTGTTTATTAGAGGAATCAGGGGTTTGTGGTCTGTTACGAGTTTGAAACAATCCATGCCACTCAAATATTTGTTGAAGCACTCACATGCCCAAACCCCTGACAGGCACTCCTTTTCGATCTGTGCGTAGCATTTCTCAACACTGGTGAGCGTTCTTGAGCAATATGCTACAGGCTTTCAACTGTCTCCATGCAGTTGTATGAGCACCCTTCCCAGTCTGAAGCTACTGGCATCTGCTGATATCTGGTTGGTCTGTTTGGGTCATAATACACTAACACTTGTGAACTCATGAGGGCTTGTTTCAAACTCTGAAAGGCTCTTTCCTGTGGACCCTTCCATGTCCGTGCATTGTCAACCTTCAGAAGATCATTGAGTGGTGCGGCGATTGGTTGCCAGATGAGGAATGTACTTCCCTACATGATTAATCATTCCAAGTGCACATTTTAACTTACTTATATTTGTTGGAGCTGGGAGATCTGCGATAGCTTTAACCCTTTCTGGGCGTGGCTGCACACCTCTCACTTATCACATAACCCAGAAAGTGCAGCTGTGGTTGTCTGAATTGACACTTGTCTCCGTTGAGCTTTAGTCCTGCTTTCTCCAACCTGCTCAGAACTGTCTCCATTCGGGCGTTGTGCTCCTGCATATTGGATCCATGAACTATCAGATCATCCATGGAGACCTCCACTCCATCTACATCTGCCAATATTTTGTGCATTTTTCTTTGGAAGATTTCTGGTGCTTTGCTGATGCCAAATGGTAGCCTTTTGAAACAAAGGGTGTTATCTACCAAAGGGTGTGATGAATGTTGTTAGCACATTTCTCTCACTGTACAAAGGGATTTGCCAGAACCCACAAGAAGCATCAAGGGTGGAAAAGACTTTCGCACTGGTTAGCTTTGCTAAGACCTCTTCAGTAGTGGGAAGTAAATACAGTGATCCCTCACTTATCGCGGTTAATGGGTTCCAGAACCGACCGCGAAAAGTGAAAAACCGCGAAGTAGCGTCACCCCTAATGACGTCATCCATAAATAATACGTACGTTCATTCTCTCACTCTCTCTCTCTCATATGATACGTGTGTGTGTGTGTACGTGTACATACATACGTAGATGTAAACAAAGTGTACATAAATATGTTTTTAGAACTCTTTTATTCTTATAACAAGATACGTAACTCAAGATGAAGATGATTTACTGCACAGGTTAATGAGAGCTTTACTGCTCCTCAGGTGACGCCTCATCGTGAGGTGCTGGAGGCGCAGGATCATCGAGGGCAGCTTCCGATAGAGCTGAAGCTGCAGGAGGCGGCTTAGTGGCTCGACGGGAAGACTATTTCGCACAAAATGGCACAAGAGAACAGCAAAAGGTTCCACGCGGTGAGACTAAGTAACACAAGCAATAAAAAGCAATGAATGCGGTCTTCCTTCCCTTCATGAGTGCTCGGCAGGGAGAGGAGGTGGGTGAAACGTCTCGGCCAATCAGCTTGCGGGGTGAAACGTCTCGGCCAATCAGCTTGCAAGATTTCCGAGCCGAGCCAACACGAGAATAGCGAACAGAGAGTTGTGCTGCTCTCCGTGTTGACACCTGATGGTCTAATGTAGTCTCCCTGCCTTCTGCTAGCGCCCGCCCATTATTTCTCAATTTTGAATTTTTGATGAATATTTTTGAAAAATCTGCGATGCACTGAGGGCGCGAAAGGTGAAGCGCGAAGTAGCGAGGGATCACTGTACCGCTCTTTTCATCTGCTCGTTTACTTTTTTCATGTCCACACAAAACAAACTTTTTGTTTTGTGTTTACGACTGGCACCATGGGACTGCACCAACCAGTTGGATGTGTCTCTCTCTCAGTCACCCCCAGTATTTCCATTCTTTTAAGTTCCTCTTCACCTTTAGGCATTAAAGGCAATGGTACTCTTTGTGCTGTTGTTACTGCATATAGCACTGCCCCCTCTTTGAGACTTATTTTTAAAGACTCTGTTCTCAGAGTGCCATGCTCTCCAAATGTTCCTTTTATCTCTTCCACTCTTTTCACCAACCCCAGTGCTACGACCGCCTCTCTCCCCAGCAGGTTGCTGACTGTTGGGCCTGTGATCACATACATCTTTGTGTTGTGGTGCTTTCCCTTGTAGCTGAGGTCAGTTTTGAAGAACCCAAGGCGTTCTAAGTGACCCCCAGGACTGACAAGAGGGATATCTGGTTTCTGTAGAGTTTGGGTCTGTTTCATTTTTCTAAAACTTTTGTAGCTCAACACTGTGGCATCAGCCCCTCTATCAATCTTGAATGGAACTGATGTTTGACCATGGCCAAGAATCTCTGTCCACTTTTCTGGGTGGCTGTCTGAGTGAATAGACCTGAGGTAAAATGTTTCTGTTTCCTCTGTCCTGTCTCTGACCTCCATCACTGCCTTTGATTTGCACATGCACTCCCAGTGTCCCTTTTTATTGCATTTCCTGCACACAGATTCCAAAGCTGGGCAACTTGACTTATCTTTATGATGCATTTTTCTACATCTTGTGCATCTTCCACCTCTGCTGTCGAGTGCATTCCTCCCACCTTGTTTAGGTCTGAAGCTTTTTCTTTCATGTCTATCAGCCCTGTATACTCCTTTGCCTGGCTGAGGCTTTATCTCTTGTCTGCCGTGTGAGGACTCCCCCTGCTGGCTAATTTGCAGCTCGACATCCTCAGCTTATCTGACCATCGGCATCAAACTGGGGATTCTAAATTGTCCTTAGGTATGACTGTGAGAGTGAATGGTTGTCTGTCTCTCTGCGTTAGCCCTGCGATGGACTGGCGATCTGTCCAGGTTGTACCCTGCCTCTCACCCAAAGATGCTGGGATAGGGTCCAGCCCCCCCGTGACCCGAAAAGGAATAAGTGGAAGAAGATGAATGAATGAACAGGCCTCATCCAGAGTCAAATCTTTCATTAGCCGCAGTCTTTTTGACAGCTGTTTATCGCGTATTCCCACAACCAGCCTGTCTCTGATATTTTCATTTCTTTTATCCCCAAAGTTGCAGTGTTCAGACAATTCATACAAATCCCTTATAAAGATCTCTGCCTTCTCACCCGCTTTCTGTGTGTACTAGTGGAACTGGGCTCTCTCGTGGATCACATTTTTCGAGACACGAAGCATTTGTCAAACATCTTCAGGACAACGTCAAAGTCATTCTCACTCTCTCTCGTAGGGAATGTGAATGATTTCCTGATGTTTTCCGCCTCATATCCCATGGCATAGATTAATGTGCTCACTTGGACCGCCTTGTCCTCCTCGGTCAACTTTCATGCCGTGCGATACCGTAGGAAATGCTGCTGCCACATCTGCCATTCCTTCCGGCCTGTCAAAGCTGAAATTTTCCGGTGGCTTGAAATTCGGCATTTTCTTTAGCATGTGTCCTCCTCTGTTCGGACCGCTTCTGACAGCATGTCAAATCACATGCGGAGGCTTGTGAGATTCGTTCGGAAGTCTTAATAATGAATGGCTTGTTTGCTCACAGATGGCTAAAAATTGCTCAACAACTCCACACTTCCCGTGACTCCCCTCACAGAGCCAATCAGCTCTCAATTTTTGTGCATATGTCATCAAACAAAGATAATGTATAAGTCAAGATGCTTCACTCGAGACCTTTCATTGATTATGTAAAGAAACTAAACATAACTACTGAAGAAGAAGGTGAATGATGTGTGTGGACCTTGTAATTTCCAAATTGGTGAATGTATAATATGTATACTTATGCAATGGATTACCTAGGCTAAACAGAGGAGCATTGTTTGACTTGTTTTGTTAATGGTTGATGGTGTTTTTGGAATATTTGGGTTTTTTTTGGTTTCTTTTAGTGTTGGGGTTTGATTGTTGGTGTCATGTTTGTTGAAAAAAGGCTCAATAAAAATATTGTGGGGGGAAAAAAAAGATGCTTCACTCATCTAACATCCTTGACTGATGGGAGTCTGTTTTAGTCAAAACACAATTGTTACAGGAATAAAAATCTCATTTCTACACAGTTTTCAAATCAGTAAAATCAAAAGTAACTCAAAGTATAACCAAATGTTCTTAACCAAAAGGACAGTTCTGTCAACAATGTACTCAAAGAGTAGAAAGTATCCTGAAATAAATGCAGTAAAGTAAAACTTTGTGAAAAATTACAGGTGCATCTCAGTAAAGTAGAATGCCAACAAAAAGTTGATTTATTTAGGTAATTCAATAAAAAAAAAAAAAATTAAAGTTCTATATTTTTAGTCATTACACAGTGAGTGATATATTTCAAGTGTTTATTTATTTTAATTTTGATGATAATAGCTTTCAGCCCATGAAAACCCCAAATTCAGTTTCTCAAAAAATTAGAATATTACATAAAATTAATTTCAAAAAATAGTTGTTAAATAGAAGTGTGGACCAACTGAAAAGTATGTCCATGTACACACTCAGTACTTGGTCGGGGCTCCTTTTGGATTAATTACTGTATCAATGTGGTGTGGCATGGAGGTGATCAGCCTGTGGCACTGCTGAGATGTTCTGAAGGTCCAGGTTGCTTTGATAGTGACCTTCAGCTTGTCTGCATTGTTGGGTCTGGTGTCTCTCATCTTCCTCTTGACAATCCTCCATAGATTCTTTGTGGGGTTTAGGTCAGGAGAGTTTACTGGCCAATCAAACACAGTGATGCCATGGTCATTAAACCAGGTTTTGATACTTTTGGCAGTGTGTGTGTGTGTGTGTGTGGGGGGGGGGGGTTGCCAAGTCCTGCTGAAAAATGAAATCAGCTTCTTCATAAAGCTTGTCAGCAGAGGGAAGCATGAAGTGCTCTAAAATTTCCTGGTAGATGACTGCGCTGACTTTGGTCTTGATAAAACACAGTGGACCAACACCAGCAGATGACCTCTGTTCAGATATAAGTAAATTTTGCATTTCATTTGGAAATCAAAGTCCCAGAGTCTGGAGAAAGAGTGGAGAGGCACAGAATCTAAGTTCTTGAGGTTTAGTGTAAAGTTTCCAGAATCAGTGATGATTTGAGGAACCATGTCATCTGCTTGGTGTTGCAACATATCTTAGAAGTTTTTTGCACTGAAAGTTGTGTGAGGAAATACGGATTTTAAAGTAGCTGCTTTTTCCATAGTTTACAGTAATGCTATTCTATGTAACACCACAAGAAAAACACAGGATTTCCAAAAATTCCTCTTAAACAGTGATTGATTTAGAATTAAATGCTCAGTAAAATTGTCAAAAAATGACCAACATTTTGTTCTTTGCTGAGAACTTGAATAAAAAAGATGAATGAAATAATTAGCCATTTTAACAACTAAATTGCATTGAATGCATGTTAGAGGAAGAAGAAAATTATTGCAGCACCTTCTTGAATCTTGACTTTTAAGACTAAGACTCCTGAAAAATTTTGAGGTCTTGTTCTGTGCTGAAATCCACAACGAAACAGGGATGGCTCCTTTGCTGACAAACTCTTCCCTTCAGAACATCTCAGTGTTAATTTGTCATATTTTAATGACAAATTAACTTTCAGTTTTTGAAAAGGATTTCAATTCATTTCCTGGGAAAATCTGTCATTGACTTTTGTTTATGTTCCAACACAACATTGCACGTAGTACAAAATAATTTATCCTGGCTTTATGTAAACTATTCAGAAATTGTTGAGCACAGTCTTTAGCTGTGACCTTTGTTGATAAATTTAGACACGTTATCACACACGTCGGCAATTCTGTTCATGTAAACATGGTAGTAAAGATGTGAGCATGCGGTGCATTCTCGTATGATTGTTCAATCAAGTAAGACTTCAGCCAGTTGCTTGCGTTTTGTGTTTCACAAATGTAAGAGCATTATATCAAAAGATCAATCCGCAAATTTTGTGGCTCAATATCAGCTCAGTCAAATGTGAATTGATTCAAGTCAGAGAATTGATCTCTTGAACCCACCCCTTTTGAGAAGTACAAGAGGAACAACAGACAGGATATTTGTTGCAAGACAAATACAGGAAAAGTCTCAAGCAGAACCGGGGCTTGTTTGTGGCCTTCATCGACCTATCCAAGGCTTTTGTTTCTCTAAATCATGAGGCGCTCTGTACTATTCTGCAGAGAATTGGCTGTTCCACGAAGTTGATCCACCATCCTGACACTTCTACATGAAGATATGACATCAAGTTGTCAAACACAACAACTCATTATCAGCAGCATTTCCAGTTCAAACTAGAGTTAAACAAGGCTGTGTGATTGTTTGGAAGATTGTTTTGGATAAGTAGCAGTAAGGCAGTGAGATGGATGTTGAACAAACATGGAACAGAGTTGATCTTCACTTTCGAATGGATGGCAACTTGTTCAATCTTGACAGACTTAAATCCGAATTGAAAGTCATCCAGTTCATTGTCCTTGAGTTTCAGTATGCCGATGATAGCATGCTGTGTACACACAACCTCCATGACATGCAAAGGTCTATGAGTATCTTCAACATCAGCTTCAAGAAACTTGGTCTTAATCTTAACATCTCTAAAACCAAGGTCCTTGTTTAACCTCGGCCAGGGAAATGCATTCCCTCCCTGACTTGGAATCCAGTCACTGTAGATGGAGAACCACTTGAATTTTGTGATGTATTATGTTACGTGGGAAGTCACCTTACCGAAGTCAATAACGTTGTTAAGGAAATCCAAGGTAGAATCTACAATACTAACTAACTAACTAACTAACCTGCACTTATATAGCGCTTTTCTAGCCTTTGCCAAATTGAAAAAGAGTGTTCAAAAACAGAACTCATGAGAAAAACAAAGCTTGATGTTTAATTTGCAGTTATCATACCTGTCGTACTTTATGGTTCTGAGACATGGACAACATATTGTAAACAACTAAGAAGTCTTGAATGATTTCATCAAGGGTGTGTGTCTGTGAAGAATATTGAACATCTCTAGGGAAGATTATCACACTATCCTGAGCGTTCTAGTAGAAGCAATTGACACTAGTTTAGAAGCTTGCATCATAAAGCATCAACTCCGATGTGCCAGCCACCATTTTTGCATGGCTGACACAAGATTACCGAAGCAGGTTGTCTTTTCCAAACTGCATCACAGTCAGAGAAAATTTGGAGGACAGATCAAATGGTGGAAGGACTCATTGAAGTCGTACATGAAACATGTAAGGGAAACTTGAACTTAAGGACATGGGAAACACAAGCAACTGACCGAAAGCAGTGGACAAACATTATCCACACTGCTGTGGAAACTTTTGAAACAACAGGAAGAGATCATTGAAATGAAAAAAAAAAAAAAAATGAACAGGAAGAACCAGAAGCTCCACAGGTTGAAGAGGAACATGAGGAACTGTACATCAGTCAGAAGGGAGAACAGCTGGTAGTGAAGTTGGAGGCTGAGACCTTCATAATAGCTCTTATTTCTGAGGAAACGCAGCAGAGTAAAGCAGAACCAAACAGTGAGCAGCTCCTCTGTCACAACTCTGCTGGAACTGAGATCCAAGATGAGGAAGGAAGCCATCATGTAGACTGAGGATCAACTAAAGAAGACCCCAAACCAAAGAAGAGACGGCTGAAAACAGGAAGTCACAGTAACAGTGAAGATGACTCTCTGACCTCAAAGACTGTCTGTGAGAATGAAACAGGTAAAAAGTTAGAAAATGTTCAGGTTGAGTCTTTGTGAAACTGTCCTAAAATAAAATAATATTAAAGTAATATTTCCAGTAACTGCATAAATCTGACGTACAGTACTTGTACTGGTCTCAGTTTGTGTTTGACTGATGTAACCCAGTGGAAAAACAATTTCATCTCTTTGACTATACAGTTATAATTTGCTCTTCAAATGAGTTTTTCTTTTGGTTCAGTGTACCAGGTGGAAGAATTGTCTGCTCTAGCCAGTTAGCCATTAGCCTCTGCTAGCATCTCCAACAGGAAACAATGCAGGATGTGGTTATTTGTGTATAAAAACACCATCGTGACATGTTCAAAAATAGAAGTTGGACAGTGCTGCGTGTACAACCGACTAGAAGAGACGTCTAAAACAGAATTATTAGTAAATAGTACATTTTATACTACTGTTGATGTGCTGGGCACGGGCTCACCATCACATCACAGCCGGTGACAAATCAGAAATGTTCACTGAACGAGACCTAGTGAGATCACGATGGACCCTAACAAAGCAACAGGGTTATGTTTTTTTAGTATTTTTATTGATAGCCACTCCAGATAGATAAATTCATATGTAAAAACACTGAAAAAGTAAAAATTTCATCCTGTTTCCCCTTTTAGACCTCAGGGATCCATGTTGGGATGTGGAAAAACAATTTTGTCCCCTTTAAATTACTTTTTGAATCTGAAACAGATCCATCACTGCTGTAATTATCGCATGCAGGGATAAGAACTGGGCAACTCAGTGGAGCAGTGGTTAACACTGTGGCAGCACAGTAAGAAGGTCGTGGATTTGATCCCACCCCTGACCATCGGTGACCTTTCTGTGTGGAGTTTGCATGTTCTCACCATGTCTGCGTGGGCTTTCTCCAGGTCCTCTGGTTTTCTCCCACAGGCCAAAGACATGCATGTTAGGTTAATTGGCATCAACTGGGGATACTAAATTGTCCTTAGGTATGAATGTGAGAGTGAATGGTTGTCTTTCTGTCTGTGTTGGCCCTGCGATGGACTGGTGATCTGTCCAGGGTGTACCCCACCTCTCACCCAAAGATGCTGGGATAGGCTCCAGACACCACCACCACCCCGCCCCCCGACCTGAAAGGGATTAAGCGGTTTAGATCTTATTTGTCTGATAGGCTTCAGTTTGTTCATGTCAGTAATTAGTTTTCTTCTTACTCTAAGCTCAGTCATGGAGTTCCATGGGGATCTGTGCTAGGCCCTACTCTTTTTAGTTTATATATGCTTCAGTTAGGCAACATCAGTAGAAAGCGCTGTATACATCTTCATTGTTATGCAGATGACACACAATTATACTTGTCACTGAAGGCAGATGATAGTAATCAGTTAGCCAAGTTAGCCTGTCTTAAGGAAATCAAAGCTTGGATGACTTGTAATTTTCTGCTATTAAATTCAGATAAGACTGAAGTCATTCTTGTTGGTCCAAAAAACCTTAGAAATACCTTTTCAAATCAAACTCTTAGTTTGGATGCGGTTACTCTTTCTCTGAATAGTTCTGTGAGGAACCTTGGAGTTATTTTTGATCAAGATCTGTTTTTCAATTCACATGTTAAGATAAGATAAGATAAGCCTTTATTAGTCCCACAATGGGGAAATTCCAGGATTGCAACAGCACAGGGACAGCAACACCCAGAGCAACAATCAGAAGGCCAGGAAAAAAAAAAAAAAGCAAGAGCAGCTAATATACATATGTACATATTACTATAAATATATATATATATATACACAGACACACAGTGCAGAGCATTGTAGCTGGACGGAATAAATATATGAGTATATAAACACACAGTGCGGAGCATTGTAGCTAGATGGAATAAATATGTAGATATATAAACACCCACAGTACGGAGTATTGCAGCTAGGTGGAATAAATATGTAAATATATAAACACAGTGCGGAGCATTGTATCTAGATGGAATAATATGTAGATATATAAACACACACATTAAATTTGTTTCTAAGACCGCCTTCTATCATTTGCGTAATATTGCCAAGATTAGGAGCATCTTGTCTCAGAGTGATGCTAAGAGATTGATCCATGCTTTTGTTAGCTCTAGATTAGATTACTGTAACTCTTTATTATCAGGTTGTCCTAAACTATCCTTAAAAAGTCTTCAGTTGGGACTTCCAGTCTGGACACCATGGTGGTAGCCGCTTAACGCTGAAGCTCCCAGATCCCATCCGTGAAAATACCATGAAAATCAGATTTAACGGATTTATGGAAGAGTGAAAATCAAAAGACAAAGTTATTATGCCTAAAGGAAAACAGAAGAGATCGACATTTACCAGGCCAAGACACGCATCAGCTGGAGAAACTGATCTCGAAGACAATAACCTCTCGGAAATGGAGGAGCAAAATGAGGCTAGCAACATGGCTAGCTTAAAAACGATACTTCAAGAATAAAGAGAAATTCGCCGAGAGTGTGGGGCCGAATTTCGTCAACTTAGAGACGAAATAAAAAGGACAAACAACAGAGTGGACCAGGCTGAGGCCCGAATCATGGAAGCAGAGGAAAGAATAAAAGGGCTGGACGAAACCATGCTGCAATTACTCAAATGACAGACAAGACTGGAGGCTAAGCTAACCGACCTGGAAGGAAGACTAAGAAGGGACAACATAAGAATTCATGGTCTGAAAGAAGGAGTCGAGGAGGGTTTCACCACTATGGCTGCATGTGTGGAAACCATACTGAGAGAAAAGTTGGAAATTTCCCAATCCACCGACTTGAAGATAGAAAGGGTGCACCGTTCATTAGCCCCAAGGGCCGTCGGATGGAAGCTCCCCTGCGATTGGTGGTGGTGAAGTTTTCCAACTTCAGAACAAAAGAAGAGGTTTTGAGACTGGCTTGGCAGAAAAAAAGGATTTATGCACCAAGAAAGAAAAGTTTTTGTGGAGCATGACTACGCCCCGGAGGTCCTTAAAAAATGTTGGGAATACAATGACGCTAAAAAGGTAGTAAGAGAGAACAAACTGCGCTTTCAAACTCTATTCCCGGCGAAGCTGAGGGTTTTTTACTTGGAAGAAGCAACCAGGGATATGGTGAGAAGAGGGCTCCCGGTACCGGTGTATAAACCCGCAGCAGACCCTATCGAAAGACTCAAGGCTCAAACGTGGTGCACACAGAGACCCTCAAATCGACAAGCCAGAAGCCGGGAAACCCAGCGCCAGGGCTATAAGGAAAACTTGACGCTTTCAGGAGGGAATAACGATATTTTAGTCAATATGCACATCCAACCCCTCCTCCTACAAGGTAACAAACATAAAGGAGATGCAGAATCAGCAAATATGAAGTGGTAAAACATTTCATGGATGGTAAAACATTTCATGGAACAGTCATAATATTAGAAACAAGTAAGTCTTTTAAAAAAAAAAAAAAAAACTTGTTAAAAATAGAAATGTGACAATGAACCACATGAACTCTCCACACTAACAAATACTGTATTACCGCGATTGTTTGCTGTGATGGTGGTGGGAGGTAGTGCATAATTTCATAGAGTATAGGCATAAAAAATATCTATACAAGTTCGGATTGGGATCCGAAAATCACGTTTAAAACATGGGACAACTTACAGGGGTAAGAGAGGGCCCTCAACACATAACAAAGTTTGAGGAATTTCCCTCAGAGCCAACACACCATCAAGCCTCCTCTAAGGTCGCTAAAAAGACCTCAGTTCAGGAAGATCTTATGACAGTTTTTTTTTTTTTTTTTTTGTAACTTAGATTTTTAGTCATTTTTCATCATATATAATACATTCAGATCACATTCTACATTTAAAAAACAAAGGGGTTAGGGTAGGGAAAAAGAAAAAAAAAAAAGAAAAAAAAGGGGGGGGGGACAAATGTTGGAGCATCAAGTTTTTAGTTTCCATCTCTTAATTCTTCTGGTTATTTCAGTGTCTTTGGTTATACTTTCAATTTCTGCCTCGTTGTTGCACTTTGTAGTGTGTCCATTTCCGCAATTTTTTTCCCATAGTCCTTCTTGCATTCTTTGTCGATATGTTAGTTTTTCCATCATACGTATGTCCTCAACAATGTCAGTCCATTGTTCTTGGTCAGGAAGAACTTCTGATCGCCATTTTTTTGTGATAGTTTTTTTACATGCAATCAGCAAGATTTTAACTAGATATCTGTCCTCAGCCTGTATAACATTGTCTCTTTTAAGATCACATAAGTACATCAGGTTACAGTTCATTGGTATATTATATCCTAATATCCTCTGTATTGTCACATGTATAGATTTCCAGAATGATGATATTTTGCAGCATTTCCAAAACATATGTGAGTGGTCTGCATTTTGAGCCCCGCATCCCCTCCAGCATAAAGATTGGGTATTTGTATATTTTCCTTGAATCTGTGGTGTAATGAAAAAGCGAATCAGGTTTTTCCATCCAAATTCCCTCCATGTCCTTGAATTTGTTGATGTGTGTTGTGTTTTCCATATTTCCTGCCAGCTTTCTTCTGTTATGTTTAAATTGAGCTCTTTCTCCCATTTCTCCTTTATATAGTTACTTGTATGATTGTTTGTCATAAGTTTCTGATATAGCTTTGAAATAATTCTTATTTTATTTCCTGTATATGAGCTTAAAATGAGTTGTATAATCTCGCTCACATCTGTTTTGGAGGTTATGCCTAATCTTCTTCATATAATAATCTCTCATCTGCAGATATCTGAAAAATTCCGATCTTTCTAGTTTAAATTTTCTCCTGATGTTTACAAAGCTCCCGAGATCTTTTTTTCCGATATTGCCCCTTGCTGTGATTCCCTTGTTCACCATATTTTTGTATCCCCTATCTTGTTTTGCCGGTTCAAACTGGACTGTCAATGCTACCCATTTCAATAGTTTTATGTCTTCCTTTATATTATATTTTTGTACTATTTTATACCTCAGTTCTAATGTAAATTTAGTGATTGGGTCTATTTGTTTGATTTGCTTATATGCATCTTTATCTCCTATATGCTTTGTACTGGGAGTCCCTCAATTTCCCTTTTCTATTTCTTTCCATTTTGCTCATATCCCTCGTCGCACCAACATATGATATATCTTATTTGTGCTGAGTAGTAATATTCCTTTAGCTCGGTAGGCCCATGCCTCCTTTCTCTTTTGGTAATTGGGAAGAGTTTTATATTTCACTCTTGGTTTTTAACCTCCCCAAACAAATCTCGATATCATCCTGTCCCACTTTGAGAATTGGGGCATCTGGAATCTCTGTTGGTATAGCCTGGAAGAGGTAAAGTAATCTAGGTTGTATGCTGATTTTGACTGTCTCAATTTTTGAATTCAGATCCATATTTAAGATTGACCATCTATCAATATCTTTTTTTATTTCTTGTACCAACCTATCATAGTTTGCTTTATATATTTTGCTTAGGTCTTTAGTATGTTCACTCAAGGTATTTTATTTCTTTTTGCTTTCCAGTTTAGTTTGATCTTATCAGTTATCAGGTTTAGGAGGGTTATAGTGGAATGTCAGTATTTGTGTTATTGTTATGTTTATCTTGTATCCTGATAATTTTCAAAATTTTCTATCAAGTTCATCATTTCCATTATTGATTCATCTGGTTGTTCAAGGTAAACTATAATATCGTCTGCAAATAGCCCAATCTTGTGTTCCGCCCCCCTTGTTTGTTACACCTTTTAATTTCTTATTTTGTCGTATCGCTTGAGCCAATGGTTCTATGAACAGAGCAAACAAGGTGGGCGATAAGCAGCCTCCCTGCCTAGTTGATCTTTGTATATTTACTTTCTTGTCTGTTAAGCTAACCGTTTATCTTGATTCTTGCCACAGGTTCTTGATATAGCGTCCTTATGCATTTGTCTGCATTTTTCGTATAAATCCAAAGCGCTCCAGTACACTATATAGGAATTTCCAGTTAACCCTGTCAAAATGCTTTTTCTCTGCGTCTAAACTCATTATTACTGCGCTTTTCTTTTCTTTATGTATTTGGAAATTATATGTATTGTTCTTCCTGATGTTGTCATGTGTTTGGCGTCCCTCTATGAAACCAGTTTGATCAGCTTCTATCAATTCCGTCAAGAATGTCTATTATTCGTTTACATATAATTGTTGTATATATTTTATAATCCACATTTAATAAAAGAGATTGGTCTATAGTTAGTTCCGCATTGTTCTTTACTCTTTCCTAGGCTTTAAAATAACTGAAATGATAGCTTCGTTCCATGAAGGAGGTATTTTGTTGTTGTTCAATGTCCAATTAAATGACTTTAGGAGCTGTGGCGTGAGTTCTTCTATAAACAGTTTATAAAACTCAGAGGGGTATCCATCACTACCTGGTGATTTACCGTTTTTAAGTGACTTAATCACATCTCTGATCTCTTGTGTTGTTATTTCTGCTGTTAGCTTTTCATTTTGTTGATTTCCTATTGATGGCAAGTCCAATGTGCCTAGAAATTTTTTAATATCTTTAGTATTTGTTTCTTCAGGTTGCGAGTATAGTTCTTGGTAGAAATTATGGAATATTTCTTCGATGTTTTCTGGGTTAACTGTGGTTTTATTTGTGGTGGGGTCTTTAATCTTGTATACATTATTCATTGTTTGTTGTTTTCTTAACCGTTTTGCCAGCAGTTTTGTGGCTTTTGGTCCCGTTTCATAATATTTTTGCTTTAGATATCTATTTTTCCTTTCAATTTCATCCATTTGTGTTTCTTTTATCTTTGTTTTTTCTTCTTTAATTTCTTGATATATTTTTGGATCATTTGTGCTTTGATGTTTACGTTCTAATTCCCTCAGTCTCTCACATCTTTGTTGGGGACAAAAGGTCAAGGTCAGAATACCATATAAACTTTATCTCAACAAATAATAATAATGGATTGCATTTATATGGCACTTTTCATGATGCCCAAAGCACTTTACAATGAGTCCATTATTCATTCATTCCGCAGACAGACAATAGTTGTGGTAAGCTACTGCTGTAGCCACAGCTGCCCTGGGGCACACTGACGGAAACCTGGCTGCCAATCCATGGCAACAGCCTCTCCAACTACTACCCAACATTTATACACATTCATACCCAGTGTCATGTACACTGGAGGGACACAATGGCAGAATGGCTGGGGACAGCGGAACCTTACTGGACAACCCGCTCTACCTTTTGAGCCACTGCCATTCCATGATTGAAAGTTAGGGTCACCAAACTTGGTACACAGGTTCATCTTGGGATCTTGAACTGTGACTATGGTTTGGGGATCACAAGGTCAAAGGTAGAAGTCAAAATACCATATAAACTATATTTGAAGAACAAGGAAAGCTAGCATCACCAAACTTGGTAGACAGATTTACCCTGACCTCTAACTATGGGTTTGGGGTGAAAAGGTCAAGGTTTATATATATATATATATATATATATATATATATATATACACACACTACCGTTCAGAAGTTTGGGGTCACTTAGAAATTTCCTTATTTTTGAAAGAAAAGCACTTTTTTTCAATGAAGATAACTTTAAACTAATCAG
Organism: Pholidichthys leucotaenia; assembly: GCA_020510985.1. Classification (NCBI taxonomy): domain Eukaryota; kingdom Metazoa; phylum Chordata; class Actinopteri; order Cichliformes; family Pholidichthyidae; genus Pholidichthys; species Pholidichthys leucotaenia. The sequence continues at coordinate 282,271,381 of CM035844.1, forward strand.
AAATACACTATACATTGCTAATGTGGTAAATAACTATTCTAGCTGCAAATGTCTGGTTTTTGGTGCAATATCTACATAGGTGTATAGAGGCCCATTTCCAGCAACTATCACTCCAGTGTTCTAATGGTACAATGTGTTTGCTCATTGCGTCAGAAGGCTAATGGATGATTAGAAAACCCTTGTGCAATCATGTTAGGTCTGCAATGCTGTAATTGCTGCAAATGGAGGATTCTTTGACGAAAGCAAAGTTTGAAGGAAAAAATTATTATTTCAAATACAAATCATTATTTCTAACCTTGTCAATGTCTTGACTATATTTTCTATTCATTTTACAACTCATGGTGGTAAATAAAAGAGTGACTTTTCATGGAAAACACAAAATTGTCTGAGGTGACCCCAAACTTTTGAACGGCTCTGCTGCTGCTTGCAGCGTAAACACACACAGAGAGCTAAACACACGTACTTGTACATATGATGGCAACTGTTGGGATGTGTCTGAGCACTTTCAAGCTACAGGATAAAGATTTTGACCTTTTTCTGCAGTCTGTAACATCAGCTGTCCAGTGTTGTTCTGATTAATATGCCAAAATGTCAAAACACCGGAGGAGGTGGATCTAATCAGCTGATCCCGCTTGCACTGAAAAAAAATTACCAGTATAATTAGATGCTATAAAAACATTCTAAATTAGGACAGTGATGTTTTTATAGTCACCTGAAAAAGGAGGATTTTTGCCAGTCAGTGCATTGTGACATGCACTACACAAAGAGCAGAGATAAACAAACCTATCATCAAAAAAAAAAATAAAAAAATCTGGTCAGTCACTGCAACAGATACTGGAGTCAGTTTGTCTTGGCCTGTCCTTGTCACTGATAATACCTCTATCTGCCAAGAATGTGCCGCTAGTCCAGCAAAAGCTAGCGGTACTCAAATACTTTGTAAGTAGTTTCATGAAATGGTCAGTCAGAAAACAACTCGTACTGGCTTGGACGTTGCCCGGGTTTGCAGGGTCAGGAGTTCCTGGCAGCAGAGGGCAGGGGACAGAGCTGTATAGAGGAATCTGACCAGACCTAAATGAAACACTCATTGTCGCCCGTGACAGACTGCTATAATGATGATGATGATGATGATGATATATATACCTACAAACAAGCAAGATTTCTGGCTCTCACAGACCTGTAACTTCTTCTTTAAGAGGCTCCTCTGTCCTCCACTTGTTACCTGTATTAATGGCACCTGTTTGAACTCTTTATCAGTATAAAAGACATCTGTCCACAACCTCAAACAGTCAGACTCCAAACTCCACTATGGCCAAGACCAAAGAGCTGTCAAAGGACACCAGAAACAAAATTGTAGACCTGCACCAGGCTGGGAAGACTGAATCTGCAATAGGTAAGCAGTTTGGTGTGAAGAAATCAACTGTGGGAGCAATTATTAGAAAGTGGAAGACCACTGATAATCTCCCTCGATCTGGGGCTCCACGCAAGATCTCACCCCGTGGGGTCAAAATGATTACCAGAACGGTGAGCAAAAATCCCAGAACCACACGGGAGGACCTAGTGAATGACCTGCAGAGAGCTAGGACCAAAGTAACAAAGGCTACCATCAGTAACACACTATAGCCTGTTTTCCACTAGCCCAGCACACCTCGGTACGGCTCGATTCACTTCAGTACGGCTCGGAATGCTTCTGTCTCCATTAGCACGGTGTTGTGCTTGTGCTGTGATGGTTTGTGTTAGGAGGTTTAGAAGCGGGGCGGCGGCTAATTCTCAGCGAGAGGCGGGGGGCCACACTCCCGTGACGTTACGCACCCGACTGAGTCCTTACTTACACGAGACGAAAAATGGAGGATCCAAGGATTATTGCCTTGCTCGCATCTGTGGGATTTTATCTCACAAATTAAATTTTATCTCATAATAAGTAAGCTGCAACAACACAAGTCACTTTTGTTTTGAATTCACTGCCAAATGACCTAGAAATAATGACTGAAACTTGTTTTATATTCGTATTAAAATAATGAGACGGTGGCACACTGGCCAACACCAAATTGTATTATTTTTTACATCCTAGGGCATTTTGGATGTACTGAATTAAAAAAATTCATGTTTTTCACCTTCAGGTCAACGTTTGGAACAACAGTATTATTATTTTTCGTTTAGATGATGCTACACTCCTTCTAAAGTATTGTAAATCTCTGAATTTGGAATGCCGATAGAACATTCAATTTACATTAGATAACATTACATAACATTTACATTTAGATAACAAAAATAACATAAAAGGAATATGGCAAGTACTCAATGGGATTATTAGTAATCATCCTAAGAATGCAAATTATCCAGAATATTTTATCGAAAATGGCAATTTGATAAATAATATGGAAGATGTGGTCAGTTGTTTCAATAAATTTTTTGTAAACGTTGGTCCTGAATTAGCAAAATCAATAGTGACACCAGAAACAAACAACAGTGGTTCTGTGAATGAAATAGAAGATAGAAATCCAAACACAATCTTTTTGGGTGCAGTTACTGTAAAGGAAATTATCGAGACTGTGAGTAAATTTAAGAACAAAAAATCAACGGACTGGAATGAAATTGACATGACAATAGTGAAAAAAGTAATTGAGGGAATTGTTAAGCCACTCACCCACATCTGTAACCTGTCATTTCAAACTGGTACATTTCCAGACAAAATGAAAATAGCAAAAGTAATACCTCTATACAAAACAGGAGACAGTCATCGCTTCACAAATTACAGGCCAGTCTCTTTACTCTCACAATTCTCCAAAATACTTGAAAAAATCTTCACTAAGAGACTGGATGATTTCACTGAAAAACACAACCTCCTTACAGATAGCCAGTATGGTTTTAGAGCAGATAAATCTACATCTTTGGCACTGATCGAACTTATAGAAAAAATTACTAGTTGTATAGATAAAAAAAATGTTGCTGTAGGAGTATTTATAGATTTAAAGAAAGCTTTTGACACCATTGACCACAGAATACTACTAAGGAAACTGGAAAGGTATGGGATAAGAGGGGTTGGACTGAGTTGGGTGGAAAGTTATTTAAGTAACAGACAACAATTTGTACAAATTGGAGAGCACAAATCACCCTTCATGGACATCACTTGTGGTGTGCCCCAGGGGTCAGTTTTGGGACCCAAACTCTTTATTTTTTATATAAATGACATATGCCAAGTATCAAAAATTCTGAAATTTATTTTGTTTGCGGGTGACACAAATATCCTTTGCACTGGTGAGAATTTAAGATAAGATAAGATAAGATAAGCCTTTATTAGTCCCACAACGGGGAAATTCCAGGATTGCAACAGCACAGGGATAGCAACACTCAGAGCAACAATCAGAAGGCAAGAAAAAAAACAAGCAAGCAAGAGCAGCTAATATACATATGTACATATTACTATAAAATATATATATACACACAGACACACAGTGCAGAGCATTGTAGCTGGATGGAATAAATATATGAATATATGAACACACAGTGCAGAGCATTGTAGCTAGATGGAATAAATATGTAAATATATAAACACCCACAGTACGGAGCATTGCAGCTAGGTGGAATAAATATGCAAGTATATAAACACACACAGTGCGGAGCAATGTAGCTAGATGGAATAATATGTAGATATATAAAAACACAGTGCGGAGCATTGTAGCTAGATGGAATAAATATATAGATATATAAATATAAACATAAACACACCCAGTGCTGAGCATTGTAGCTAGATGGAATAAATATGTAAATATATAAACACACACAGTGCAGAGCATTGTTGCTAGATGGGATGAAACAGCATAACCGTCTTAGTTATCCTACATGGTATGATTATGTGCCCATACATATTCTCACCCTCCATAGCGACCAGTATGTTCCTAGTTGTATGCCGGAGGGGACCATTGTGTAAGTCTATTGCATCTTTTGCATTCAAAAAACTATTAGTTTGTTACGTCTTTTTGCTATCTCTGCGAGCAGCCCTGCTTAGGTTGTACAGTCTGACAGCCGTTGGTAGGAAGGACCTACGAAACCTCTCGGTTGTGCACCTGGGATGATGTAGTCTGCTGCTAAATGAGCTCCTCAGTGCATCCAGTATGTCCTGCATAGGGTGGAACTCGGACTCCAGCAGAGATGCCAGTTTTAGCCACCGTCCTTCTCTATCTCCTATCTCCTAATTTGCAGCAGGTTTTAGAGGTGGTCACAACTGAAATGGAAAAATTAACGCAGTGGTTCAACAAAAATAAATTATCTCTAAATCTAAAAAAAAAACAAAGATTATGTTGTTTGGAAATTATAAAATAAATCATGAAATAATGGTAACGATAGATGATACCAGAATAGAAACAGTACAGGAAAATAAGTTTCTGGGGGTGACGCTAGACAATAAAATCTGCTGGAAACCTCACATCAGTCACATCCGGGCCAAATTAGCAAAATGTATAGGCATACTGGGGAAGACAAGACACATCTTGGACTATAAATCATTGGTCTTATTGTACAATTCACTGTTTTTACCTTATCTTAACTACTGTGTAGAAGTCTGGGGAAACACCTACAAGACCAACCTACAGTCAATATGCACATTACAAAAAAGAGCTATAAGGATAATAAACAATGCAGGATATAGAGACCATACCAATTCGTTGTTCTTAAAGTCACATGTCATAAAGTTCATCGATTTAGTTAAATTTAAGACAGCACAAATAATGTACAGGGCAATTAATAATCAACTACCAACTAATATACAAAAAATATTTAAAAAAAGAGACAATGATCATAATTTGAAGGGAGACTTAAACTTTACAAAACCCAAGATACGTACAACCAAGAAAAGTATGTGCATATCTGTCTGTGGGGTGGATTTGTGGAACAGTCTAGAGCCGGAACTGAAACTATGTACAAACAGAAATCAATTCAAAAAGAGGTATAAGCACCATTTGCTGAAAGGATATATGTTAGAAGGGTAGTGGTTATATGTACGATTCATTATGTTCACTCTGGGACATTATGGGACACTATGGAATGGTGGGTGGGACAGCACTGTGTATATCTGTGTTGTTTGAGGCTGGTTTTGATGTATGGACTTCATTGTATGTTAGAATGGATGGGTGTTAATGTTCATTTGTAAAAAATACAGTAAATTGTTTACTTGGGGTCTTAAAGGTGGTAATTTGTATAAAATTCACATGGGTGTATCTATGGAAAAGAGGAGATGGAATTAATAAGTGTTCACTTCTTCCTTCTCCCTTTCGAACAGTGTATAATGTTACTTTATTGCATTTGCCATTTGCTTGTATTTGTTATAATTTTGTGTTCGAAATAAACTATCCATCTATCTATCTACATATACTTGTACCTACTTTGACTTGGTGCTAATTTTTTTTATGATATTTCAATAAAAAGAACAGAAAGCTTACAAAAAGATTTCTTTTTTGGTCTAGTTAAAAATTACATTACCTTTACAATGGTTGACCCCTGACAGGATGATCAGCATCATTTTGATCAGACTAGGCAATGGAATTTCTATGTAATTATACTGTTTTATAATTCACGTGTTATAACAGACAAACCACACTTTCCAAAACAATTCCATTTTATTATATACAAATATTAAATAAAAAAAAAACTGTGCAACACAACATGAAGGTTAATCGACATTTTATACACGCCGACCACTGAGTGCCTCTACACCAGCTTCCCAAACTGGGTCACGAAGGCTCGGTTGAATGAAGCCGTCTCTGACAGCTGTGGGTCATGAAGGCTCGGTTGAATTAATCCGTGCGGGCTGTTGCGGCGGACGCGTGGGATGATTCTACAAGGAAAATGCGCACAATAAAATACAGCACGAAAGTGCAAGATATACAGAAAAGACTATAGTTTTTTAACAAGAATACATAAGCTTATTTCAACGTATTGTTCACATGAATAATTAAAATAAAAGCTTTAGTCCGCAGTGTGCTGCAATAAAGCAGTGATCATCATCCACAAATGAACAGCTTTTTTATTGCATAAATATACTGAGCGTCTTACCGAATATATTTGCGAAAAAACGCACAATAAAAAAAAAATAAAACTCACCGTTAAAGGACTCCGATGTCGAGACCTCCCGGTATATTTTTTCATTCCGGGCGGCTCTGTCTAACTCGCGCTGGATACGTTCGTCTGACAATGCAGTGAGCAGACACTGCACCTCCTTATTGGTCCATGGAACACCCTTATTACGCAAAGCCATTTTTGATAGAGAATAAATGAAAATAGCACAGCAATACACTGAAAATAAACCGCCAACAGTGGTTGCGTGCTGAGTAAAGGCGGTCGTGAAGATTCTTTTTTTTTTTTTTTTTCAAAAACTTTATTGAGAAGGTCGTGAAGATTTGGTAGATGAGGAGGAGGAGGAGAGGGGCGGTTACAACCTGACCAGTCAGCACCGGTTACGACCTGACCAATCAGCGGCGACCAGTCTGTTAACGTCACAACATGGCACAGCTCAGCACTGCTGTACCCTGCCCTGGAGCGGGGCTGAGAATCGTGGCTGTTAAACCGTGTTGGGGCTTGTGGAAAAGCGTACAAAGCGTGCTGAGCCGTCCCGTGTCGCGCTAAAGCGTGCTAGTGGAAAAGGCCCTTATGCCACCAGGGACTCAAATCTTGCAGTGCCAGACGTGTCCCCCTGCTTAAGCCAGTACATGTCCAGGCCCGTCTGAAGTTTGCTAGAGAGCATTTGGATGATCCAGAAGAGGATTGGGAGAATGTCATATGGTCAGATGAAAGCAAAATAGAACTTTTTGGTAAAAACTCAACTTGTGGTGTTTGGAGGAGAAAGAATGCTGAGTTGCATACAAAGAACACCATACCTACTGTGAAGCATGGGGGTGGAAACATCATGCTTTGGGGCTGTTTTTCTGCAAAGGGACCAGGACGACTGATCCGTGTAAAGGAAAGAATGAATGGGCCCATGTATCGTGAGATTTTGAGTGAAAACCTCCTTCCATCAGCACGGGCATTGAAGATGAAATGTGGCTGGGTCTTTCAGCATGACAATGATCCCAAACACACCGCCCGGGCAATGAAGGAGTGGCTTTGTAAGAAGCATTTCAAGGTCCTGTAGTGGCCTAGCCAGTCTCCATCTTTGTAGGGGGTTGAAAGTCCATGTTGCCCAGCGACAGCCCCAAAACATCACTGCTCTAGAGGAGATCTGCATGGAGGAATGGGCCAAAATACCAGCAACAGTGTGTGAAAACCTTGTGAAGACTTACAGAAAACGTTTGACCTCTGTCATTGCCAACAAAGGGGTATATATCAAAGTACTGAGATTAACTTTTGTTATTGACCAAATACTTATTTTCCACTATAATTTGCAAATAAATTCTTTAAAAATCAGACAATGTGATATTCTGGATTTTTTTTTTCTCATTTTGTCTCTCATAGTGGAGGTATATCTATGATGAAAATTGGAGACCTCTCTCATCTTTTACAGTGGGAGAACTTGCACAGTTGGTGGCTGACTAAATACTTTTTTGCCCCACTGTAAAAGAGAAATGGGAAAAAAAGGGGAATTTCACTTTACAACTGGAAATATGGGAAAAACTAAACAAACAACAGTGGAAAAGTACCTCATCCCTGCTGTGGAGAAAATTTGGATGGAAAAATTTGGTAAGATTTTTCAGAACACCTGCACAAAACAAATTTACTCGTAAAGGGTTGAATTGCTGGCGCTTGTGTGGTGAAAAGACTGCAAATCATTTTCATGTGTTTTGGTCATGCCCAGTTATCCACCAATATTGGACTAATGTACAGACAATATTAGGGAAAATATTCAAAGTAACAGTTCCCTTTTCTTTTGTAACTTTGTATTTGGGTTTACTACCGGAATCACTGGAAAGACGAAGAGAAAAATACTTACTCAGTGTTTTAATATTGGCAAGTAGTAGTAGTAGATTAGTTTATTTGACAGGGACAGTGCAATAAACATAGACAATTAATCAAAGACAATCAATCTGATGTGTTGCACATAGAGTGTATAGCTATTAGCTAATTTGCAACTCTTGTCCCTGGATGGGCTTTAGAAAAAAGAATCAAGATAAAAATATACACAATAACCACATACATCAATGCAGAAAAATTATAAATACACAATTATAAATATTATAAATATTATAAATACACAAATATAACAGCCTGACTCACCTTTAACATAAATATTATAAATACACAAATATAACAGCCTGACTCACATTTAACACATATAACATAACTCACATTTGCCTATTTCAGGCCTTCCTCCCTCCGTCACTCACTATAAACAAACACATTTATTCCTTCCCTTCATTCACTCTCACTTTGCAGACAAATAATTCATACATGAGTACATTCTTGTTTATTTTTCAGCCAGTTTTTAACATTTTTAGTGAATGTTTTAAAGTCCGTTATTATTTTAATTTCATTTGGCATTGTGTTCCAGATGTGACTGCCCTTTATAGAGAAAGCTGTTTGTCCAAATGTGGTTCTGCGGTGGAATATTTTACAGTTATTGTTAACAGAACTCCTGGTGGCTCTGCTGCTGTCCTGTCTTTGGACGAAACCAGCAAGTGGCTCGGGTGCTGATTTATGGAAACATTTGAACGTTAATTTCAGAAGACAGAGGTCAATGAAGCTCTCAAAACTCAATAGGTTGTATTTTTTTAAAACATTACAGTGATGCCACCTAATGGGCTTTTTGTCCAAGATTTTTAGGGTTTGATTATATAATGAACCTATATGTCTTATTGTGGAAGGGGCTGCTTGAGCCCAGACTGTCAAACAGTATGATATATGAGAAAAAACCATAGAATGCATATACAGTGCAGCTGCTTCGTAAGGTATGTAATATCTAATTAATTTAAAGCAGTTCAGATTTTTTTTTACTGTTTTTGAAATTTTCTTTATATGAAGATTAAATTTGAGTTGAGGATCTAGTACAATGCCAAGGTATTTGAATTCTGTAGCTAAACTGATGTCATGATCATGTATATTAACTTTAAAATGTTGCAGGTTACATTTTTTGATTGAAAAAGCACATTGAGACTGTTTTCTGAAGGTTCAGCAATAGATGGTTCTTGAGGAGCCACTCTTGGACATCAAACCATACTTGTAGACAGTACATCTGCAGCCTGTGCTGGAGTCTTGGCAGCTGTGTAAATAACTGCATCATCTGCATAAAGTTGGCAATGTTGCAGCTGAGCAGTGTAACGGCAAGTCATTAATAAAAATGCTGAAAAGTAAAGGACCAAGAATGGACCCTTGTGGGATACCCATGCGGTTGTTTAAAAATGAGGATTTATCCTGGTGAACTTTTACACTCTGTTCTCTATTCTGGAGATAAGATGCAAACCATTCTAATGTATTTGGGGAGAAGTTAAAAGATACCATTTTGGATAAAAGCAGACTGTGGTTTACAGTATCGAAAGCCTTTTTGAGATCTAGAAAAACAGCTCCCTACCACATTACCCCTGTCCAAGGACTGTTTGACGTTTTCAATAAGGCAACAATTTGCTGTTTCTGTTGAGTATCCTGGTCTAAAACCAAATTGATGTGGATGAAGAAGTTGACTGTCTTGTAAGTAGTCTATCAGCTGTGTAGCTACAACTTTTTCAAGAACCTTAGATAGGACTGGTAAGATAGAGATTGGGCGGTAATTGCATATATCGTCTTTACTGCCTGATTTATGAACTGGTATGACGACAGCTTTTTTCCAGCCAGATGGAAATGTACTAGACCTAATGGAGAGATTAATGAGATGAGTCAGTGGTTTGATTAATATTTTGCTGTGCATTTTGAGAAAGGAGGTGCTCATATTGTAGATATCACTAGTTTTTGAGTTTGACAGTGTTTTAACAATACCAGCAATTAACTTCTCATTTACCTCATCGATGTGAAAAGTATCTGTTGGGAGTATGGAATTTGTGTTGTTGAGCACATTTGGCAGCACAAAAATTTTTGTTAAGTCTTCCACAGAGCCCACAAAGTGTGAATTAAATTCATTTGCCAAAGTAGCCTTGTCACTGACGGTCTTGTCTTGATTCTTTTGAAAAGCGAAGAAGGTAGTTTAGAAAATGTCTGGACGTGGAAAGACCGGTAAAGCAAAGGCTAAGCCTAAGTCCCGATCCTCCAGGGCCGGTCTTCAGTTCCCTGTAGGCCGTGTCCACAGGCTGCTGAGGAAGGGCCACTACGCCGACGTGTGGGAGCCGGGAGCTCCGGTGTACATGGGCTGCCGTGATGGAGTATCTGACCGCTGAGATCCTGGAGCTGGCTGGCAACGCCGCCCGAGACAACAAGAAGACCAGGATCATCCCCCGCCACCTGCAGGCTGGGCCGTCAGGAACGACGAGGAGCTCACAAGCTGCTGGGCAAAGTGACCATTCGCTCAGGGTGGAGTTCTGCCCAACATCCAGGCTGTGCTTGCTGCCCAAGAAGGACCGAGAAGAAGTAAAGACGCTCACACCCAGAAAACCCACCAGAAACTCTGGCACGAGAACCAAGCAGACCGCCCGTAAATCCACCGGAGGGATAAAGCCCCCAGGAAGCAAGCTGGCCACCCAGGCCGCCCGCAATAGCGCCCCGGCCACCGGCGGACAGTGAAGAAGCCACACCGCTACAGGCCGGTACCCGTGGCTCTGAGGGAGATCCGCCGCTACCAGAAGTCCACCGAGCTGCTGATCCGCAAGCTGCCCTTCCAGCGCCTGGTCCGGGAGATCGCCCAGGACTTCAAGACCGACCTGCGCTTCCAGAGCTCCGCCGTCATGGCTCTGCAGGAGTCCAGCGAGGCCTACCTGGTAGGTCTGTTCGAGGACACCAACCTGTGCGCCATCCACGCCAAGAGGGTCACCATCATGCCCAAAGACATCCAGCTGGCCCGCCGCATCCGCGGGGAGAGAGCTTAGAGTCACCGCCTCACACCCCAACACAGGCAATGGGAAATGGGCTTGATACAATTCAATAGTAATATTTGTGCATTGAAGAAGTAGAACACAATCCATGTCCAAGCAGATCTTAAAAGCTGAACTGTAAAAATAAAATAAAAAGCCCAGAAGCCATAAAACTGGCCTGTCAGATTAATGCTGGGCAACATTCAAAAGAAACTTTGGTCCTGAGGCCAAAGGCCAACTACTGACAAGGACATTTAAACTTGCAAAGTTTTACTTTTACAGGAAAATTCAAAATGGCCTCTGTTCCTGCCAGTTAATACCCGACCCTGGAGGAGATGTGCAGACTCAGCCAATGAACATTCAACTTTAAATACATCACATTTGTTATACTGGTGAAAAGGCTCGATGATTTTTAGCAGGTTTAAGAACACTACTCCAGCTCATACGTGCCTGACGTAGAATAATACCGTCAAAATGACAGTAAAACACATAACTAGTTCTAATTAATAATGAAATATATTAGATTTTTCTCTAGAATCAGTATTTACACAGGAGTTGTAGAGAAAAATCTAATATATTTCATTATTAATTGTACTTGTAAAAAAGTACTAACAAAAAAATGGATGTCGAGAGACTGTCCTGCACCTGAAGATTGGATTAACGTGATTCAGGACATTGATTTGATGGAAAAGTTGACATTTGCACTGAGACAGAACATGGATGGGTTCTTGAACTTTTGGCAACCCAGGAACGCATATGTGTCTTCCATCTGATCTAATCTTTGACAAACACCATGTTTTTGATAATTTTGTGTGTTTTTTTTGGACTTCTGCTCTTCCGTCCCAGTCACATTTTCAAGGGAGGAACTATCTCCCAATGCAACTTCTCCACCAGTTTCTGCTGCTGATCTGAAGTTTTTTCAGGCGATCTTAGCTGTGGGAGCAGCGGCTATTGGCACTGGCCGGAAACGAAGGTGGCTGAAGTCAGGCTGAAGAATCGAGGATATCGCACATCGCTCCCATCGATCCATCTGGCGAACGTCCGCTCTTTGGCGAACAAAATGGATGAACTGCTTCTCCTGACTCACAAAAACCCGGATTTTAGCAGATCTGGCGCCCTGTGTTTCACGGAGTCCTGGCTGAGTGAACACATCCTGGACAGCGCGGTTCGCCTGGACGGATTACAACTGTTTCACGCTGATCGCAGCCGAGAATTCTCTGGAAAGACTAAAGGTGGCGGAATCTGCTTCTACATAAACAAAGGTTGGTGTACTTATGTCACAGTGTTGAAGAAGTTTTGTAGCCCTAACCTAGAGTCACTGTTCATAAACTGTAAACCCTTTTATTCACCACGAGAGTTCTCCTCGTTTATTCTGGTCGGAATTTATATCCCGCCTGTTGCTTGTACAACGGAGGCACTGTGCAGCACCTCGCTGACCAGATAGCAGAGGTGGAGGAAAAACATCCAGACTCTCTGCTTATCATTCTGGGTGATTTCAATAGAGCTAATCTCACAAATGAGCTTCCTAAATACAGACAGCATATTAAATGTCCCACCAGGGACACAAATACACTTGACCACTGTTACACAGTTTAAGAAACGCCTATCATGCTGTCCCCCGTGCAGCTCTGGGTTTTTCAGACCACTGTCTGCTCCATCTTATTCCAACATACAGACAGAAACTAAAAACTTCCAAGTCTGTTGTAAGGACTGTGAAGAAATGGACTGAGGAATCAAAGCTGGAATTACAAGCCTGCTTTGACTGCACGGATTGGAGTGTTTTTGAAGATGCAGCCATTAACCTAAATGAACTCACTGACACTGTGACATTATACATCAGTTTCTGTGAGGACATGTGTGTGCAGACCAAGACCTTCTGCACATACAACAACAATAAACCCTGGTTCACTCCTAAACTCAAGCAGCTACGTCAGACCAAGGAGGAGGCCTACAGGACTGGTGACTGGACTCTGTACAAGCGGGCCAGAAACAAGCTGACGAAGGAGACCAGGCTTGCTAAGAGGAGCTACAGTGAGAAGTTACAACAAAACTTCTCAGCCAACAACTCTGCTTCTGTTTGGAGAGGCCTACAGAATATCACCATTTATTTGATTGATTTATTAGATAACATGAAAGCCAGTCAACAAAACCCAGCAACAAAAATAGCTAGAAAGACGAGGGAAAAATACAGCAAAAGGACACAGGAGGAAAGAAAAGAACGATTGAAACAACATAAGCGAGCAGGACGTTTCCAGGAGGAACTCAACAGGGAGTACATCGATAGGGAAGAGACATTGCGCTGGATCAGGAACGGAGATCTGGGGTACGACGAGGAGAGACTAGTGGTTGGAGCACAAGACCAGGGACTTCTAACCAATGGCTTTAAAAAAAATGGCAGGATTGTCACAGAGTGACAAATGTCGATTCTGTCATGTAGCGGTGGAGAGTACAAGCCACCTACTGTCTGGTTACCAGGTGCTCATGGCCGATGGACACTACACTGCTCGCCACAACAAGATTTGCCGTTACATACACTGGAAAATATGCAGAGAGTTCAAAATAGAAGTAAAAGGACTAGTATGGGAACACGATCCAGAGGCAGTCAGCACCAACGGGGATACCACCATCTATTATGACAAGGAAATCCCAACTGGAAGACACATTGAAGGAGGAGCAATAAAACAGGACATAGTTATCTTGAACAAAAAGGACAAAACTGCCAAAATAATAGATGTAACCATACCAAATGACTATGGCCTCAACAGAGCAGAAAGAGGAAAAAATAACAAAATATCAAGACCTCAAAAACGACCTAAGGAGCATCTGGAATCTGCAGGAAGCAGATATAATACCTGTGGTGGTGGGAGCAACTGGGATGGTGAAGAAAAACCTGAAAAAATATCTACAGGCGATACCCGGCTGTCCAACATCTGTGAAATACAGATCTCAGCATTAAGAGGAATGGTCTCTATCTTGAAGAGAGCCCTCGGATATAAAGCTTTGTGATTTAAAGTATAACCATAGACCCCTGGTGGGGGCCCATTGCACTTGTAATGAAATGAGATATAAATAAATAAAACAGTGAGAAGCTGTAGTCTTGTAAAATATGCTGGAATAATCCCCTGCAATAGATAAAATGCCAAACTTCTGGCTCAAAAAGATGACAGCACTGCACAAACACTACGCAGAGGCATTTAACCGACTTGTTAGAGGAGAAGAAGAAGCACCAGAGTGGCTCACACATGGAAACACCATACTCCTGCCCAAGAGCCCTGAAACCCAACAAGTTGATAAATACAGACCCATCTCTTCCCTCCCCACCACATAGAAATTGCTGACAGGACTCATTACTGAGGCCATCTATGAACATTTGGATACAGGAAACTACTTGCAACCACAGCAAAATGGCTGCAGAAGAAATAAGCCTGGAGCCAAAGAACAACTGCTTATTAACAGAACCATCCTGGAAGACTGCAAGAGGTGTGAGAGAAACTTTAGCATGGCGTGGATAGATTACAAAAAGGCATTCGACAGCATCCCCCCATTCCTGGATAAACATACTGTCTGGAGCAGTATAACATCAACCCAGAGGTTAAAAATTTTCTGAAAGGTCCAGATGGCTAAGTGGAAAAACGACAATGACACTTAACCCATAAAGAAGGGCAAATGACAATCCCAGACATCAAGATCCAGCGAGGAATATTCCAGGGGGACAGCCTCTCGCCCATTGCTCTTCTGTGTATCGACCCCTTAAGCAAAATTCTATCAGATCTTGACATCGGGTATGATTAAACAAAGGCAGAACAAGAAAAAGGGAACAAGAGAGTGAATCATCTGCTCTACATAGACGACCTCAAGCTCTATGCAGAATCTGACCAGAAACTGAATCAACTTGTTAATACTGTTCACATGCTCTCGAAAGACATCTGCATCAATCAATCAATCAACTTTATTTTTTAAAGCACTTTAAAAGCAACACTCGCTACACAAAGTGCTGTACAGCAAGAGAACATAAAAGCAGGGCACTAACACAAAGGGCGCTAACACAAGAACCACAGTAAAAAATTCATAAATAAAATAAAAACTAAAATAAATAAAAATCCATTTCATTCATAAGATCAATGTCTCATACTTGGGTCGAAGGCCAGAGAGTAAAAATGTGTTTAAAGACGTATTTTAAAAATGGACAGTGAAGGTGCTTGTCTAATGTCCAGGGGGTAAATCATTCAACATCAAAACCTGGGGGGCCATGATCGAAAAGGCTCTGCCCCCTCTGAGCTTGCGCCTCGCCTTTGGTACCATCCAAAAGCAGCTGTGTTCAGCTTACCTAAGGGACCGGGTGGGAGCGTAGGGATGCAGAAGCTCAGAGAGGTAAGGTGGAGCAAGACCATTCAAAGCATTTTAAAACAAATAAAAGAATTGCATGGAATTTGGACTTGACAAATGCGCAAAATGTACAATAAAAAAAGGAAAGAAAACAGCATCAGAGACATCCAAATAGATGAAATAAGCACATTACAGGACCTGCTAGAGGAATCAGTGTATAAAATTTGGGCATTGAAGAAACACAACTACAGTGGGGTAAAAAAGTATTTAGTCAGCCACCAATAGTGCAAGTTCTCCCACTTAAAAGATGAGAGAGGTCTCCAATTTTCATCATAGGTATACCTCAACTATGAGAGACAAAATAAGAAAAAAAAAATCCAGGAAAATCACATTGAAGGATTTATAATGAATTAATTGGTAAATTCCTCGGTAAAAATAAGTATTTGGTCAATAACAAAAGTTCATCTCAATACTTTGTTATATACCCTTTGTTGGCAATGACAGAGGTCAAACGTTTCCTGTAAGTTTTCACAAGGTTTTCACACACTGTTGCTGGTATTTTGGCCCATTCCTCCATGCAGATCTCTAGAGTAGTGATGTTTTGGGGCTGTCGCTGGGCAAAACAGACTTTCAACTCCCTCCAAAGATTTTCTATGGGGTTGAGATCTGGAGACTGGCTAGGCCACTCCAGGACCTTGAAATCCTTCTTACTAAGCCACTCCTTCGTTGCCCGGGCGGTGTGTTTGGGATCATTGTCATGCTGAAAGACCCAGCCACGTTTCATCTTCAATGCCCTTGCTGGTGGAAGGAGGTTTTCACTCAAAATCTCACGATACATGGCCCCATTCATTCTTTCCTTTACACGGATCAGTCGTCCTGGTCCCTTTGCAGAAAAACAGCCCCAAAGTATGATGTTTCCACCCCCATGCTTCACAGTAGGAATGGTTTTCTTTCTCTTCCAAACACGACAAGTTGAGTTTTTACCAAAAAGTTCTATTTTTGTTTCATCTGACCATATTACATTCTCCCAATCCTCTTCTGGATTATCCAGATGCTCTCTAGCAAACTTCAGACGGGCCTGGACATGTACTGGCTTAAGCAGGGGGACACGTCTGGCACTGCAGGATTTGAGTCCCTTGCGGCGTAGTGTGTTTCTGATGTAGCCTTTGTTACTTTAGTCCCAGCTCTCTGCAGGTCATTCACAAGGTCCCCCCATGTGGTTCTGAGATTTTTGCTCACCGTTCTCGTGACAATTTTGACCCCACGGGGTGAGATCTTGCGTGGAGCCCCAGATGAAGGGAGATTATCAGTGGTCTTGTATGTCTTCCATTTTCTATTAATTGCTCCCACAGTTGATTTCTTCACACCAAGCTGCTTACCTATTGCAGATTCAGTCTTCCCAGCCTGGTGCAGGTCTACAATTTTGTTTCTGGTGTCCTTTGACAGCTCTTTGGTCTTGGCCATAGTGGAGTTTGGAGTCTGACTGTTTGAGGTTGTGGACAGGTTTCTTTTATACTGATAACGAGTTCAAGCAGGTGCCATTAATACAGGTAATGAGTGGAGGACAGAGGAGCCTCTTAAAGAAGTTACAGGTCTGTGAGAGCCAGAAATCTTGCTTGTTTGTAGGTGACCAAATACTTATTTTACTGAGGAATTTACCAATTAATTCATTAAAAATCCTTCAATGTGATTTTCTGGATTTTTTTTTTCCTCATTTTGTCTCTCATAGTTGAGGTATACCTATGATGAAAATTGGAGACCTCTCTCATCTTTTAAGTTGTAGAACTTGCACAATTGGTGGCTGACTACATACTTTTTTGCCCCACTGTACATACACTGGAAAATATGCAAAGAATTTAAAATAGAAGTAAAAGAACCAGTATGGGAGCACGATCCAGAGCCAGTCAGCTCCAATGGAGATATTACCATCTTTTATGACAAGGAAATCCCAACTGGAAGACGCATTGAAGGAGAAGCAATAAAACTGGACATTGTTATCTTGGACAAAAAGGACAAAACTGCCAAATTAATAGATGTAACCATACCAAACGACTACAGCCTCAATAGAGCAGAAAGAGGAAAAAATAACAAAATATCAAGACCTCAAAAACAACCAAAGGAGCACCTGGAAACTGCAGGAAGCAGATATACCTGGGATGGTGAAGAAGAACCTGAAAAAAATATCGATCCCCGGCTTCCCTAGCATCTGTGAAATACAGATCTCAGCAATCAGAGGAACAGTCTCCATCTTGAAGAGAGCCCTCGGATACAAAGCTTTTCGAGTTATAGTGTAACCATAGACCCCTGGCTCGGGCCCATTACACTTGTAATGAAATGAGATGCAAATAAATAAAACGGTGAGAAGCCATTTTCTTGTGAAACATGTGGACAAATATTTAATCACCATGGTAATTTGAAACAAACACAGGAGAACTCACACAAGTGAGAAGATGTAGTCTTGTAAAATATGCGGGAACACTTCATTCATTGTTTTGGTTTATAACCATCCAAAGACAGGACAGCAGCAGAGCCACCAGGAGTTCTGTTAACAATAACTGTAAAATATCCCACCGCAGAACCACATTTGGACAAACAGCTTTTTCTATTAAGGGCAGTCATATCTGGAACACAATGCCAAATGAAATCAAAATAATAATGGATTTTAAAACATTTACTACAAAGGTTAAAAACTGGCTGAAGGTAAACAAGAATGTACCCATGTACTGTAACAGGCAAATGTGAATCAGGTTTTTATATTGTGTATTTATAATTTTGTTTGCATTGATGTATGTGGATAATGATTATACTGTTTTCGATTTTGTTTTTTCTTCATTTTTTTCTCTTTTTATTTGTTTTTTTTTTCTCTCTAAAGCTCATCAAGGGATCCTAAGAGTTGCAAACTAACTTAATGCTATACACTCTCTGTGCAACACATCAGATTTTCATTTTTGTCTATGTTTATTGCACTGGCCCTGACAAATAAACAAATAAATTAAAATAAAAACATGAAATCTCACAGTTGAGTTGCTGCAGTCCAGTAATGTCTGTAGATCTTTATTTTCAGGATTAAGTCTCATTTTGTGTGAAGGAATTGTTCTTTAAATGGAGGCTTGAATGCAAATACTAAATTTGCATTCAAAAAGTCTGTTTTCAAGATCATTCTTCACACTCTGCTTTGGACTCTGACCTCTAAAGTGCCATTCACACCAATGCGAACAGTGTGAATTTTTCATGCGGCCTCCAATTCGATTATACTCAGTTTAAAACACGTCAACAGACATGAATAGTGAGATGCAGACTACGTGAAGTTGTCCTTTTTTATCAAACACATTTTATTTTGCTTTCTTATACAAAACATCGCAACAAACAAACGCAACACACAAGCCCAAGTTTAAATAATTGACAATAGAATAAATAATACAAACACAGAATTATGATCAGCTGGCCATAGTAATACTAATTAAACTAAAAGGCGGAGGAAAAAGAAAAGAAAAAAAAATCCTAAATAATTATTGCAATTGCATCCTTCCACAGATCAAATAAGCACATTCTGAGGGCATCACTCCATTTCATCTGCACAACAGAAACTCCATCTATACGACATAAAGTCAACATAAGGTTTTCACATCCAGTGTATCCTTCCCCTTCATGATAACTGGACTCTGTACAAGCGGGCCAGAAACATGCTGATGGAAGGAGACCAGGCTTGCTAAGAGGAGCTACAGTGAGAAATTACAACAAAACTTCTCAGCCAACAACTCTGCTTCTGTTTGGAGAGGCCTACGGAATATCACCACTACAGGAGACCATCCCCCCACCCTGTGGGAAAACCTCCAGCTGGCTAACGACCTAAACAGCTTTTACTCGTAGGTTTGAAAAGAACCTACAGTTCTCACCTCCCACCCCAACAAAAGGATTATCTGCAGCCCCAGGAACTCCATCTCTCCTCCACTCTGACCTCCCACCAGCACTAACGATCTGGTGAAGAGGAGTGCGCCGGGGTCTTTCAGAGACAAAAGATCAAAGAGGCTGCAGGACCTGTGGTGTGTGGTGTCTCCGTCCTGCCTGGAAGTCTGCTCCAACGAGTTGGCCCCCATGCTCACCCGGATCTTTAATAGATCACTGGAGCTGTGTGAAGTGGCCTTCTGCTTCAAACGCTCCATCATCATTCCAGCTTCCCAAGAAACCCTCTGTTACTGGATTCACGACTACTGACCTGTTTGCCTTGACCTCTGGGTCATGATATCCTTGGAGAGATTGTGCTGAACCACCTGAAGGTCATCACAGGCCCCCCCTGATGGACCCACTGCAGTTTGCCTACCGGTCAAACAGGTCAGTGGATGATGCAGTGAATATGGGACTACACTACATCCTGCAACACCTCGACTCCCCAGGGACGTACGCCAGGATCCTGTTTGTCGACTTCAGCTCGGCGTTCAACACCATCATCCCAGGCATTCTTCATCAGAAACTCCTCCAGCTCAAGGTGCCCCCCTCCACCTGCCAGTGGATCTCCAGCTTTCTGACTGACAGGTGGCAACAGGTGAAGCTAGGGAGATTTACATCCAGCTCCCGAAAAATTAGTACTGGTGCCCCCCAAGGGTGTGTCCTTTCCCCACTGCTCTTCTCCCTCTACTCCAACGACTGCACCTCAGAGGACCCTTCGGTGAAGCTCCTGAAGTTTGCGGATGACACCACAGTCATCGGTTTGATCCGGGATGATGATGAGTCTGCATATAGGTGGGAGGTGGAGCAGCTGATCCTCTGGTGCGGCCAGAACCATCTTGAACTTAACCCAGCCAAAACGGTGGAGATGACTGTGGATTTCAGGCGACACCCTCCTTCATTCCCCCACTCACCATCCTCAACAGCACAGTGTCCACTGTGGACTCCTTCAAGTTTCTGGGTACCACAATCTCCCGGAACCTGAAGTGGTCCTCCCATATAGACACTGTCCGGAAAAAGGCCCAGCAGAGGTTGTTTTTTCTGCGTCAGCTCAAGAAGTTTGATTTGCCTCAGGAGCTGCTGGTTGTCTTCTACACCGCCATCATCCAATCTGTCCTCTGCTTTTCCATCACTGTCTGGTTTGGATCTGCCACTAAACAGGACAAGAGCAGACTGCAGCAGATCATTAAGTTTGCGGAGAGGATCATTGGTACGACCTACCCTCCATTGAGAACTTATATCGGTCCATAACCAGGAAACGGGCGGGAAACATCTGTGCTGACCCGTCACACCCCGGCCACAAACTGTTTGAACTTCTATCTTCTGGTTGTCGTTACAGATCACTGAAGGTCAAAACCACCCGTCACAGGAACAGTTTCTTTCCTCAAGCCATCACTCTGATGAACTTCTAACATTCACCTAGTCCTACCTGTTGCTGTACTCATGACTTTTCATCCATTCTTACATTGCACATAACTCTCACACTGCTTTTTACTTCATTCACATTATATCACTGAATCTGAGTTCACATTGAAATACTGTATGACTGTATATTTTTTCATATATTTCTGCAAGTGTGGATAGTCTGAGTAAATAACGGCATATATTCCTGTATATATTTGCATCCTTTTATAGAAACATGGACAGACTGTAGTTTACTGTACATACTCTGTTGTCATTGAATCCTTATTTAAATCTTATTTCAATCTTACACCTGAACAACGAGAGCAAGTTTTTAGCCAAAGTCAAATTCCTTGTATGTGTTGTGCATACTTGGCCAATAAAGCTGATTCTGATTCAATAATGGCTCCTCTCTTTGTTCCAATGCTACTCAAATGTTCCTTTAATTTTCTTCTCTTTTTTTAATTTTTCTTTTCTTTCACTTAAAGGGTTTTGTAATATTTTTTTTTTCAGTCTTGTCAAAAAAACAAAAGAAAAGGGAATATGTGATGAAAATGTAAACAATGCAATGCTGTAATGAAATTTAGACCCTTTACAAAAACTTTAAAAAAAAAAGTCTTCAGTTGATTCAAAATGCTGCAGAAAGAGTTTTAACAGGTACTAGAAAGAGAGATCGTATCTCTCTGGTTCTGGCCTCCCTTCATTGGCTTCCCATAGAGTTTAGAATTAAGTTTAAAATCCTTCTTCTCGCTTTCAAAGCACTTAACAATCAGGCCTCTTTTTATTTGAAAGATCTGATTCTACCCTATCATCCTAACGGAGCATTACGCTCTCAAAATGCTGGATTACTTGTAATACCTAGAATCTCCAAAAGTACAATAGGAGGCAGAGCCTTCAGCTGTCAAGCTCCTCTCCTGTGGAACCAGTTACCAATCTGGATTCGGGAGTCAGACTTGATCTCTGTTTTTAAGAATAGGGTTAATACCTTCCTTTCCGATATAGCCTACCATTAGGGAGGGATCTTGTGTCTCTAAACCCTCCCTTAGTTTTTCTGCTAATAGATTTAGACTGCCGGGGGACCTCCAATAATATACTGGGCTTCACTCCTTTAATGTTTGCTCTCTATATGTCTGTTCTTTTCATCTTCTCTATCCCCTCACACCTCCAGCCAGTCGCAGAAGACTGCTGCCCCTCCCTGAGCCTGGTTCTGCTGGAGGTTTCTTCCTGTTAAAAGGGAGATTTTTCCCTCTCCACCATCGCCAAGCGCTTGCTCACAGGGGATCACCTGATTTCTGGGGGTTTTCTGCAATTGTGGGGGTTACCACACACCTCATCAACATCTTTGTCTTTTTGTGTTTAGCCGTGTTGTTCTCAATGGAATTAATGTTCTTTCTTTTGTAAATATATGTACAATTTTTTTTTTTTTTTTTGGATTGAAAGTACTTTTTCTTTTTGGATTTGCAGAAGTTTTATTTTGTTCTGTACAGTTTACTTAAAAATCTTAACAGTTCTGCTGTAAAAAGGGAAATCTGAGTAAGATTAAATATCTTATGATCAATCGATCATAAGACATTTAATGAAATGGCAAGTAAAATGTCTTAATCATCAACGATCTCTTTGTTACCAGGTTGTGACTTTTTGGCCAGTCAGTGTATTTATTCTTTCTTGTTTTTCTATTACTAGCATGTTCTGTGTCTCTTTGTCCCTCCAGATGCTCCGCAGCTACATGACTGTAAGGAGGAGGAGGAGGAGGTTCTCACTGTCCAGCAGCTTTGTGACCAGGAGGAACAAGATGGTGCACAGGTTAAAGAGGAAGAAGAAGAACTCTATAGAAGTCAGGAGGAAGAAGACTTTGGACTAAAACAAGAGACTGATACCTTCATGGTGACTCCTGCTGATGAGGACAATGTCAAGAGTGAAACTGAATCAAACAGTGAGCAGCTTCCCTCCCACAAATCTCTTGACACTGAGAGCCAAGACCAGGGAGCAGGTAAGAATTTAAACCCAGGATCAAGTAAACATGAAGAGCCACAGCCAAAGAATAGACTTCACAGAAAGAGAAGTGACCAAAACAATGTGGACAACTCCTCCATGTCAGAGAATCAGTGTGATACTGACAAAGCTGAAAAGTCTGTAAAGTGTTCTGTTAATGAGAAAGACTGTAAAAATGAGTCCCAGAAGAAGAAACATCACACAGTTAAGTCAGATGTTTGCAATATATGTGGGAAAAGATTCAGGTCCAAGAATTATTTACCAGTTCATGAGAGAATTCACACAGGTGAGAAGCCATTTTCTTGTGAAACATGTGGACAAAGATTTTATCAACATAGTGTCTTGAAACAACACATGAGAATTCACACAAGTGAGAAGCAATTTTCTTGTGAAACCTGTGGGAAAAGTTTTAATCGACATACTGGTTTGACATCTCATATGAGAATTCACACAGGTGAGAAGCCATTTTGTTGTGAAACATGTGGGCAAAGTTTTAATCATGATGTTTTGAAAACTCACATGAGAATTCATACAGGTGAGAAGCCATTTTGTTGTGAAATATGTGGACAAAATTTTAGTCGACATAATAGTTTGACAATTCATATGAGAATTCACACAGGTGAGAAGCCATTTTGTTGTGAGACATGTGGAAAAAGATTTAGTCGATATGGTAATTTTAAAGTTCATATGAGAATTCACACAGGTGAGAAGCCATTTTCTTGTGAAACATGTGGAAAAAGATTTAATCACCATAGTGGTTTGATACGACACAGGAGAATTCACACAGGTGAGAAGCCATTTTGTTGTGAAACATGTGGAAAAAGATTTAATGTCCATTGTGATTTGATACGACACAGGAGAATTCACACAGGTGAGAAGCCATTTTCCTGTGAAACATGTGGAAAAAGATTTAATGCACATGGTGGTTTGAAAACTCACATTAGAATTCACACAGGTGAGATGCAAAGGCAGAACAAGAAAAGGGAGTAAGAGAGTGAATCATCTGCTCTACATGGATGACCTCAAGCTCTACGCAGAATCTGAACAGAAACTAAATCAACTTGTCAGTACCGTTCACATGTTTTCAAAAGACATCTGCATGGAATTTGGACTTGACAAATGCGCAAAATGTACAATAAAAAAAGGAAAGAAAACAGCATCAGAGAACATCCAAATAGAAGACAATAAGCACATCAAAGACCTGGCAGGGGAATCGGCGTATAAATATCTGGGCATAGAAGAAAACACAAGTATTGAACACAGAAAAATGAGGGAAATGGTCAAAAAAGAATACCAACATCGCCTAAAGAAAATGTGTAAATCAAATTTAACACCTAAAAATAAAATCACTGCAATAAACTAGTTGGCAGTACCAGTTGCCACATATGGATTTGGGGTGATAGACTGGCCACAGGGGGAACTGGACAAATTGGATGTTCGGACCAGGAAGACCCTAACCCTTCATAAGGTAACATACAGAAACCAATGCCTAGATAGGATATATATGCCACGTAAAGAGGGAGGACTGGGCCTAATTGAAATAAACCAGGCCTACAAGGCAACAATAATAAGCATTGGTCAATATCTAAAAAGCGCCAATGATGAGACGGTGGAAAAGGTCACCCAACATCATGAAACCCTCAGTCATAACACATCCATACCTAAACAAGCCGAGACCTTTGCAGGAGATTTATTAGATAACATGAAAGCCAGTCAACAAAACCCAGCAACAAAAATAGCTAGAAAGACGAGGGAAAAATACAGCAAAAGGACACAGGAGGAAAGAAAAGAAAGATGGAAACGACATAAGCGAGCAGGACGTTTCCAGGAGGAACTCAACAGGGAGTACATCGATAGGGAAGAGACATTGCGCTGGATCAGGAACGGAGATCTGGGGTACGACGAGGAGAGACTAGTGGTTGGAGCACAAGACCAGGGACTTCTAACCAATGGCTTTAAAAAAATGGCAGGATTGTCACAGAGTGACAAATGTCAATTCTGTCATGTAGCGGTGGAGAGTGCAAGCCACCTACTCTCCGGTTGCCAGGTGCTCATGGCCGATGGACACTACACTGCTCGCCACAACAAGATTTGCCGTTACATACACTGGAAAATATGCAAAGAGTTCAAAATAGAAGTAAAAGGACTAGTATGGGAACACGATCCAGAGCCAGTCAGCACCAACGGAGATACTACCATCTATTATGACAAGGAAATCCCAACTGGAAGACACATTGAAGGAGGAGCAATAAAACCGGACATAGTTATCTTGAACAAAAAGGACAAAACTGCCAAAATAATAGATGTAACCATACCAAACGACTACGGCCTCAACAGAGCAGAAAGAGGAAAAAATAACAAAATATCAAGACCATCTAAAACGACCTAAGGAGCACCTGGAATCTGCAGGAAGCAGACATAATACCTGTGGTGGTGGGAGCAACTGGGATGGTGAAGAAAAACCTAAAAAAATATCTACAGGCGATACCCAGTTGCCCTAGCATCTGTGAAATACAGATCTCAGCAATCAGAGGAACAGTCTCTATCTTGAAGAGAGCCCCCTCGGATATAGAGCTTTTTTTTTTTTTCCACAATATCTTTTTTTTAACCTTTTTTTTTTTTTAAACAAACATGATACAAACAATCAAACACTAACACTAAAGTACTACAAAAAAAAAAAAAAAAATGCATTAAAAACACCAACAACCACCAACCAAAATCAAGTCTTCAACAAATGCTCCTCTGTTTAGTCTAGACAATCCCAATACATAAGTATACATATTATGTTCACCAGTTTGGAATTTACAAGGTCCACACCACATCATTCACCTTCTCTTCAAGAGTTATGTTTAAATTTTTTACATAATCAATAATAGGTCCCGCCATATATTCTCAAACACAATTCTTTGATTTCAGTATATATGTTATTCTTTCTAATGGAAGGTTTGTTAACATCTGTCTTAACCACTGAGTCACATCTGGTCTATGAGTCTTTTTCCATAATAGTGCAATACATTTTTTGGCATTAAGCAAACTGAGGTCTATGAATGTTCTTTCACTTTTATTAAAATTATGCTTTTCTGGGTACAGACCCAACAAAAACAGTTTAGGATTCAATATGATTTGTTTTGAGATTATTTTTTCAATTGTTACCCTCACCTCTTCCCAAAACATTCTTATTAATCTACATTCCCATAAACAATGAAATAGGGTTCCTTTACTTTCCATGCATTTTGTGCATGTATCTGGTATATTTTTGTTATGTCTATTTAACTCCTCCGGTGTAACATACATCCGCATTAACCATTTGAAATGTATCAATTTAAGGTGTACATTTATTGATTTGGTTTGAGCTTCTGTACAAGCCAATTCCCATTGTTCCTCTGAAATTTCAGTTTGCAGATCTTCTTTCCAGTAGTTTAATCTTTTCAGTGAATTTTCACTTGAAGATAGTGTCAATGAGTTATAAAACTCTGAAATAATACCCTTTCTTTTACTATCTTTCATCATCATTTTTTCCAAGGATGAATAAATAGGTCGAGTGAGAGCTTTATTTTGATTTGATCGAATAAAGTTTCTAAGTTGAAGATATTTAAAAAAATGTGTTCTATTGAGATTAAATTTGATCCTCAGCTCTTCAAAAGACATTATGTTATCTGCACATGGCAAATATAAATCCTGAATCTTTTGTATCCCTTTTAAATTCCATACTTTAAATACAGCGTCCGCTCTCCCTGGTTTAAAATATTGATTACCCCATATTGGACTAAATTGTGACAATAACTGTGGTTCTTTTAAATAGTTTTTTAGCTTCACACCATATTTTGATCATATGCTTTACAAATGGATTTTTAACTTGTTTTGTAATTTTTTTGCCGAATCTGAGTATATGAATATGGGAAGAGGTAAAGGTAAATTGTATGATTCCATTTCAGTCCAGTGAGGGAGATCATTTGATGAAAAATAATATGTCATAGACCTCAGTTGTGCCGACCAATAATACAACATAAAATTTGGACATTTCAGACCTCCACGATCAAATGGTAAATATAATAAAGACAGACGTAATCTAGCCCTCCTGTTGTTCCATATAAATTCCACTAACTTTTTTTTTATTCTTGAGAATAGATCTAAAGGTGGTGATAAGGGAATGTATTGAAATAAAGTATTTTAGGTAAAATATTACTTTTAAGTATATTGATTCTCCCGATCATCGACATTGGTAGTGACATCCATCTCTGAGTTAACTCATTGATATCTGACATTAAGGCTTCATAGTTGACACTGGCGACTGATTCTAGCTTAGGCACAATTTGGATTCCTAAATATTTAAACTGATTTACAACATTGAATTGATTTACCTCAGGGGCTGGGTAATTTCTCTGGGTCTCATTTAGCATTAATATTGAAGATTTAGTTTTATTTATTTTATATCCTGATATTTCCCCAAAATTCTTTATTAAATTCAACAAGGTTGGAATTGATTTTTTTAGATTCGACATAAACAAAATTATGTCATCGGCGTACAGGGAGATTTTATGTTCTGTTGGTCCAACTTTAATTCCATATATTTGTGAATGTAAACGTATCGCCATCGCTAAAGGTTCAATTGCCATAGTAAACAGTAAAGGTGAAAGTGGACAGCCTTATCGACATCCTCTATTGATTTTTATTGGTTTTGAAATATTGTTATTTGTTAGGATTTCTGCTGTAGCATTATTGTATATTATTTGAACCCATTTTATGAAATTATTTCCAAGTCCAAACCTTTGTAGGACTTCAAAAAGAAAGGGCCATTCAACTCTATCAAAGGCCTTTTCGGCGTCCAGTGATAGGAGAGCTGTATCCGGTGCTTCTTTATTAAAATAAATAATATTAAATAGTCTTCTTACATTATGGAAGCCTTGTCTACCCTTTATAAAGCCATTCTGATCTCGATTAATAATATTTGGTAAAATTTCTTGTATTCGTCTTGCTAAAATTTTACAGATTATCTTAAGGTCGGCGTTTAATAGGCTTATTGGTCTCATATTTTCACATTTATTAGAGGGCTTACCTGGTTTTGGCAGCAGTATAATTAAGGCATTATTTATGTATGATGGTAAATTATTATTTTGAAATGCTTCTAAAACCATTTCCAAAAAAGGTTTTATTAATTTATTCTTAAATTTTTTATAAAGGTCAACTGGAAGACCATCTGGTCCTGCACTTTTTCCTGATTTCATGTTATCAATGGCTAGCCCAACTTCTTCTTGACTAATTTTAGACTCCAATATCTCCCTGTTTTCATTTGGAATACACGGTATAGATAGTTCGTTCAAAAACCCATTTAGTTTTGTTAAATCAGATTCATTTTTGGTATCATATAATTTTTCATAGTAATCTCTAAAGGCTCTGTTAATTTCTAAAGGATCTATAACTACCTGTCCATTACTTATAATACTGGTAATTGGTGTTTTAATTTCTAATTGTTTAATCTGCCATGCTAATAATTTTCCTGATTTTTCACCTTGTTCATAAAAAGATTGTTTCAATCTTAGAAGACTCGAGGCAGCTCTATTCGCTGATTTTTTGTCGTATTCAGCTCTCAAAATCAGTAATTCATTCTCCAACCTTGGGTCACTTCCTGCATACACTTTTTCCTGAAGACTTTTTATTTTATGTTCCAATTTAGCTCTCTCCTCTCGAGTCTTCTTAGATTTTGATCCTGTATAACTAATAATATGTCCCCTAATAAAAGCTTTGAAAGCCTCCCACTTTACACATGCTGATGTTTGTGTAGTATTGATGTCAAAGAACTCGTCTATCTGTTTTTCTATATACTTGACAAATTCCTCATCCTGAAGCCATTTATGCTGAAATTGCCATCTACCTGATTCCTTTGTCAATTTTTTATCTACATATATTAGACAACAGGGTGCATGATCAGAGATCACGATGTTATCATAAAAGCAGTTTTGAATCTTGGACCTTAATTCTGTGGAAATCAAAAAATAATCAATACGTGAGAATGTCTTGTAGGTACTGGAATAACAAGAATAGGCTTTAACTTGTGGTTTCATTTCTCTCCATATATCTAACAATCTCAATTCTTTCATAAAATGATTAATAGTCATCCTACATCCAATGTGCGTGCAATCCAGTCCTGTTGATCTATCTATACCTGGATTCAATGTACAATTAAAATCCCCTGCTATTATATGTTGCCCTGTAAGTGATGATAAGATAAGAAATAAATTAGCAAAGAACTTCTGATCATCTATATATGGACCATATAACTTCACAAGATTTATATTTTCTAATAGCAAAGAACCTTGAATGTTTACATATCTTCCAAATTTGTCTCCAATTACATTTTTCACTTGAAAAGGAACTGATTTATGTATGAGAGTCATAACTCCCCTGGCCCGGGATGAGAATGATGAGGTGAAGACACTTCCTTGCCATCTACTCCTAATTCTTTTTATATCCTCCTCTATTAAATGAGTTTCTTGTAAAAACACAATTTTTGAACCCATGTCTTTTATTTTATTCATAACTTGTTTAAGTTTTTTTAAATTTTGTAGACCTCTGCAATTCCATGAAGTTAAATTAAGATTAACACTTTGGTTTATGATCAATAGAGAGTTTGGGATTACCTTGCAGTGTAAACATGCTCATACAGAGAAGCAAAAACATGAGTGGTTGAACATTCATCCTACAAACTACACACAAACAAATTTCCCCTTCCCACACTTGTGGGAAACCCCCCAAAATCAAAAGAAAAATTCCGTCTCCCGATATAGCCATCGACCGCTCCACACCCACGAGGATCAGCCAAAGCCACTCCTTCTTCATCCTCCCAATCACCCTAACTCTACTGCTTTTAATGACGTAACATTAACTCTCCTCTGTAGTTTTCCAACTTAACTCCAAAATTTTTAACAACTTTGTACATCATAGTTTTTTTTTGTTTGTTTTTTTTTTTTTTTAATATATAATACAATCTATATTTTGTAAACTTACTATTTACTTCAAGTCAGTCAGATGCCTGTGCAAATGCTTAATTATTCTACCTTATATTTTGTTCATGCTTAGCTCCCACCAGTCTCTTCTTCTTCTTTGATCTTCTTGATGAACTCCTGCGCCTCCTCTGGGGTCTTGAAGATGTGGGTTCTGCCCTCATACGTGGTCAGCAGTCTCGCAGGATAGATTACACCATGACGAATCCCAAGGTTGCGCAGCTCCTTACGTATGGGATCAAACTGCTTCCTCAATTGTTGGATTCCTGTGGCCAAATCTGGGTAGAACCGCACCTGCTGGTCCTGGTGTTTAATCTCTCCTTTAGCTCGTGCAGCGTTGAAGATCTTCATCCTGTCTCTGTTGCTGAGAAACTTCATAATTAAGGTCCTCGGCGGTCCCTTATCTCTCCGTGGGCCAATACGATGTGCATTTTCCAGAACCACTGCTGATTGCAACTCCTCGCTGCCCAGCACCTCCGGAATCCACTTTTCCAGAAAGGAACATACGTCCCGACCTTCTGATTCCTCTGGAAGACCCACCAGCCTCAAGTTATTCTGTCTCGACCGAGATTCCAAATCCAAAATATTATTTTCCAGAGATTTATTTTTTTTTTTCCAAAGTGCGCACCTTTAATTGAAGACGGGTGACGTCATCTTCAGCACTAGCGAGACGGAGCTCCATCTGCGCCGTTCGTTCTACACAGTCACCCAATTCCTTTCTTATTCCTTCCAACGCTGTCATAATCCCATCAAATCTAGAGGAAAAGTCCGCTCTCATTGAACTCATGGCAGCCATCAGCGCATCTGCGCCTCTCCCCGCAGATATCGCACCGTTGCCAGCCTCCTCCGCCATATATGGAGTTTTATTTGCTGCGTCACAGACCTGAAAGTCCGTTAATTTGGACTGTTTCGGCGGCTCGCTTTTTCCTTTACCTGGTTTTCCAGCCTTAGGCTTCGCCGACATATCCTCGCCCAAACGCTGGGATACGTTCTGTCCCAAATGAGAGAGTTATTTGCCGATTTTTTTTCTCCAGGAGCAGAGCAGAGTGAGACACGTCCGTCTTACGTGGCAGCCATAACCGGAAGTCGATATAAAGCTTTTTAATTTAAAGTGTAACCATAGACCCCTGGTTGGGGCCCTTTGCACTTGTAATGAAGTGAGATATAAAGAAATAAAACAGTGAGATGCCATTTTCTTGTGAAATATGAGGACAAAAATTTAGTCGGCATGGGGATTTGAAAACTCACATGAGAATTCACACAGGTGAATTCTGGTGGCCTTTTCCCTCAGGCTAGCCAGCACGTCCCCCGGGTCGCGGATGGGGGCACCCCCTCACTATGAGTAATCATGGCGAGGGTAGCTTTGAATAACCAATAAGAAGCCGTGGACGATGAGGAACCCAATATGAAAAATGAATAAAACAGGAGAAGGATGCTGGAAAGGTACTGACCAGGATAAAACGGTCCCCTCAGCTCGTTTCTGCACTAGGCGGGCTGTTGAGAGCGATGGTGCAGCTTCATCTTTGAGTATCACAAACACTCAGCCGGGATCCCCATCAGATCAGCACAGATCTGGTCCTGGGCCCCAACAAGATCAAAAAAGGATTAAACGGTATACAAGAAAAGAAGAAACTGTAAAATGGTCCCTTGAGGAGAAGAAAATTATTCTGTCCTGCTACGCCTATTCAAGGTATGAGAAGTGGGGCAGAAGGAAGAAGCACATATTTGAGGAGAAGATCAGAGAATCCGAGCTACCACCAGAAAAGAAAGCAGCCATCACCACCTCCACGACCTAAGGAGCACCTGGAATCTGCAGGAAGCAGATATTATACCTGTGGTGGTGGGAGCAACTGGGATGGTGAAGAAGAACCTGAAAAAATATCTACAGGCGATACCCGGCTGCCCTAGCATCTGTGAAATACAGATCTCAGCAATAAGAGGAACAGTCTCTATCTTGAAGAGAGCCCTCGGATATAAAGCATTTTGATTTAACCCCTTGCACTCTGGTCACTTTCCCTAAAAACGCCAAAAAATAACGTACCCAAAGTAAATCAAAAGCTGTTCTTCAACCCTTTGCAGCATCTTTATGGGGTTGGTCTCATTTAAAAGAAAACACTTTGAATTTTTTGGCAAAACAGTCATAATCTCTCTAAGTGCTCCTGCCACTGAGTAACAGTCATCTAAACATACTGAACTTGAAGAAAATAAAGTTTGCCTGGGTGTTTTTTTGGATACAAATGCTTGCAAATAACACACAGCTTCTGTTCCGGGCTGGAAAATGCAACAGAAATGTAGAACCAAGTGTTATCCAGCTGAGATCAAAATTTTGTAACAATACCACAAAAAATGAATATATTACACAGTTTTTTTCTGAGGTTGTTCCCAGGCGTTTTTGAACAGTGCCAAATTGTGCCAAATGGCACAGTTTGGAAAAACGTCTGTAACTTTTGAATAATTCAGTATAGAAGCTTGATGTTGGGCTCTAATGAAAGGTGACACTCAGGGCTGTGTGTGTGTATGGGGTTGACCCCCCCCACCGCGACAGAGGACGGACATCGCCCGGTGCGCCGCAGTCACGGTGCGCCGCGGTCTGCTACGCACAGTTGTAATTTACCGATCGGTCAAAAGTAATTTTTAATTACAATTTTCAGGGATAAAGAATAATTTGGCTTATAACACTTACCTGTTCACAACAGCAGCGTAGCTGGCGAACTTCTCTTCCTCATTGTCAGACGAACATGAAGCTGGTCCGCTTGTTACGGACTCGTGGTTCTGGTCACGCGACCCGGTCAAACCATAATTCCATGATTGTGGTTTTGCGGTTCCATGATTGCGGTTTTGGCGAACGATTTTTCAAAACAAATAAAAACAGTAATAAGAAAAAAAAGACTGGCGAACGCCTGTGTGTCACCCAGCCTTACACAAAACGGCTTTCGAACTTCTGTGCTTCAATTGGCTGGCTGTATTCGCATCCGTTGGTAGGCGGATCCTTCTTGTTAGGTTTTCAGTCATTGGTTCTTCAAGGTTTCAGAAACCTAATTCAAGGCTCTTATTAGTCGAATGAGAGGTCAATCACATCTAAACCAATCAAAGCACTCCTTTGGCTTTCTGTTCGCGGCTGTGTCTGTAGTGGAAGAACGGAAATGCAGGTGTTTGGTTTTTTTTCAGTGCCTCCTAGGATGCACAGTGTGCGTACTAGGACACCCTCGTGCGTCCTAGGACGCAGAGACGTGACCGCCCGCAGTACACCAAAGTGCAACAGGTTAAAGTGTAACCATAGACCCCTGGTTGGGGCCCATTGCACTTGTAATGAAATGAGATATAAATAAATAAAACAGTGAAAAGCCATTTTCTTGTGAAACATGTAGGCAATGATTTAATCACCATGGTAATTTGAAAAGACACGAGAACTCACACAAGTGAGAGACACTGGTGGCCTTTTCCCTCAGGCTAGCCAGCGCGTCCCCCGGGTCGCGGATGGGGGCACCCCCTCACTATGAGTAATCATAGCGAGGGTAGCTTTGAATAACCAATAAGAAGCCATGGACGAGGAGGAACCCAATATGAAAAATGAATAAAACAGGAAAAAGATGCTGGAAAGGTACTGACCAGGATAAAACGGTCCCCTCAGCTCGTTTCTGCACTAGGCGGGCTGTTGAGAGCGATGGTGCAGCTTCGTCTTTGAGTGTTACAAACACTCAACCGGGATCCCCATCAGACCAGCACAGATCTGGTCCTGGGCCCCAACAAGATCAAAAAAGGACTAAACGGTATACAAGAAAAGAAGAAACTGTAAAATGGTCCCTTGAGGAGAAGAAAATTATTCTGTCCTGCTACGCCTATTCAAGGTATGAGAAGTGGGGCAGAAGGAAAAAGCACATATTTGAGGAGAAGATCAGAGAATCCGAGCTACCACCAGAAAAGAAAGCAGCCACCACCACCTCCAAATTAACATCTATAGTCTCTCAGGTCTCAAAATACCTAGGACAAGAAGAAATAGAAAAGATCAAATATGAAGCTCAAACCCAAGCAATAAGACTATCAAGATGCCAACCTATTTGAACAACAAGAATACAAACAAAGTCAGTGGAGCATGGAGGAAAGATGGGTTTTAATATGGGCAACCGAGTACGCCAAGATGAAATACAGCAACCAGCGGGAACGATGCAATGAGTGGCAGTGACTCTTTTTCCATCACTGCCCGGATAAAACTGGCATACCCCGAGCCAAACTCACAACCCAGAGACACAACTTCCTTACCCAAAGGTACTTCGCAGAGCAACAATAGGAGTTCATGCATACCAAAATAGAAAAAATGGCACAGAATAACATCTGCCCAATTGAGTGTCCACTACCACTAATTGAAAAACCTCTGGAACAACCTTGCCAAACACACCCTACAGAGGTGCCACCAAGCCACCCAGGTGAATCCCCTGCAACTTCTGGCTCAGAATCAAAACATCCTGATGAAGCCACAAGGGGGAGTGTAGACCAGGATCCAGTAAGGAAACAGATCAACCCCCAAATAGAAATGAGCCAAGATCAACTAGAAATGGAAGAGGAACTTGGCAACAAAATAGAAGAAACAAAAAAAATGACAATGAAAGAACGTCCTAAATTAATTAAGCTTAAAGAGAATAAAGAATTCAAATTACTACTGCAAAAGGTCAACAGAGGCCTATGTGAACTTGTACCTCAGGGGGTCAGTCTGACAGAGCTTAACTGCATAAACTTTGGTGTAGCGTGGTATGTGCAGAGTAAGCTAGCTCCACAGCATAAAGAAAAAATTAATGTTGAACCAAAACAAAAATCTCCACACCCATTTGGAAAAACAAACTTAAAGGAAAAATTAATCGATTTAGGGCAGAAATTTCTCAAATGACTTATTACATACAGAACCAAAACTGCACTACTAAATTACTGAGCATAATCAACAGAATCCAAGAAAAATATAATATTAGGAAAGAGCAAATAATAGGAAAGATAGCAGAGCACCAGGCGCAAGTCAAGGCCCTAGCAGCCCAAATCAGAAACAGGCAACGGAGAGAGAACTCAAAACTGATCAATAAATTATTTGCAGAGAACCCAAAACAAGTCTACAGGAGGTTTATAGATGATGCCATTGAAGTAGAGGCACCTCCTGAAAAAACCCAACTGGAAACGTTCTGGAGAAATCTGTTTGAGGACCCAGTGCAACATAAAAATAATTGGATTCAAATTATTGCTGAGAAAAATAAAGGAAAACAACAGATGCCCTCATTAAAAATCACAGAAGAAACGGCTCAAGAAAAAAATCAGGAAATACCTTAACTTCAAATCCCCTGGAATAGATAAAATACCAAACTTCTGGCTCAAAAAGATGACAGCACTGCACAAACACTACGCAGAGGCATTTAACGGACTTGTTAGAGGCGAGGAAGAAGCACCAGAGTGGTTCACATATGGAAACACCATACTCCTGCCCAAGAGTCTTGAAACCCAACAAGTCAATAAATGCAGACCCATCTGTTGCCTCCCGACCTCATACAAATGGCTGACAGGACTCATTACTGAGGCCATTTATGAACATTTGGATACAGAAAACTACTTGCAACCATAGCAAAAAGGCTGTATAAGAAATAAGCTGGGAGCCAAAGAACAACTGCTCATTAATAAAACCATCCTGGAAGACTGCAAGAGGCGTGAGAGAAATTTAAGCATGGCGTGGATCGACTACAAAAAGGCATTCGACAGCGTCCCCCACTCCTGGATAATACACTGTCTGGAGCTGTATAACATCAGCCCAGAGATTAAAACTTTTCTGGAGGTCCAGATGGCTAAGTGGAAAACCACAATTACGCTTAACCATAAAGAAGGACAAATAACAATCCCAGACATCAGGATCCAGCGAGGAATATTCCAGGGGGACAGCCTCTCGCCACTGCTCTTCTGTCTGTGTATTGACCCCTTAAGTAAAATCTTATCAGACCTTGAAATCGGGTATGATTTAAGCAAAGGCAGAACAAGAAAAGGGAACAAGAGAGTGAATCATCTGCTCTACATGGATGACCTCAAGCTCTTCGCAGAATCTGAACAGAAATTAAATCAACTTGTCAGTACCGTTCACGTGTTTTCAAAAGACATCTGCATGGAATTTGGACTTGACAAGTGCGCAAAATGTACAATAAAAAAAGGAAAGAAAACAGCATCAGAGAACATCCAAATAAAAGACAATAAGCACATCAAAGACCTGGCAGGGGAATCAGTGTATAAATATCTGGGCATAGAAGAAAACACAACTATTGAACACAGAAAAATGAGGGAAATGGTCAAAAAAGAATACCAACATCGCCTAAAGAAAATCTGTAAATCAAATTTAACACCTAAAAATAAAATCACTGCAATAAACCAGTTGGCAGTACCAGTTGCCACATATAGATTTGGGGTGATAGACTGGCCACAGGGGGAACTGGACAAATTGGATGTTCGGACCAGGAAGACCCTAACCCTTCATAAGGTAACATACAGAAACCAATGCCTAGATAGGATATATATGCCACGTAAAGAGGGAGGGCTAGGCCTAATTGAAATAAACCAGGCCTACAGGGCAACAATAATAAGCATTGGTCAATATCTAAAAAGCGCCAATGATGAGACGGTGGAAAAGGTCACCCAACATCATGAAACCCTCAGTCATAATACATCCATACCTAAACAAGCCGAGACCTTTGCAGGAGATTTATTAGATAACATGAAAGCCAGTCAACAAAACCCAGCAACAAAAATAGCTAGAAAGACGAGGGAAAAATACAGCAAAAGGACACAGGAGGAAAGAAAAGAAAGATGGAAACAACATAAGCGAGCAGGACGTTTCCAGGAGGAACTCAACAGGGAGTACATCGATAGGGAAGAGACATTGCGCTGGATCAGGAACGGAGATCTGGGGTACGACGAGGACAGACTAGTGGTTTGAGCACAAGACCAGGGACTTCTAACCAATGGCTTTAAAAAAATGGCAGGATTGTCACAGAGTGACAAATGTCGATTCTGTCATGTAGCGGTGGAGAGTGCAAGCCACCTACTGTCCGGTTACCAGGTCCGCATGGCCGATGGACACTACACTGCTCGCCACAACAAGATTTGCCGTTACATACACTGGAAAATATGCAAAGAGTTCAAAATAGAAGTAAAAGGACTAGTATGGGAACACGATCCAGAGCAACGGAGATACTACCATCTATTATGACAAGGAAATCCCAACTGGAAGACACATTGAAGGAGGAGCAATAAAACCGGACATAGTTATCTTGAACAAAAAGGACAAAACTGCCAAAATAATAGATGTAACCATACCAAATGACTACGGCCTCAACAGAGCAGAAAGAGAAAAATAACAAAATATCAAGACCTCAAAAACGACCTAATGAGCATCTGGAATCTGCAGGAAGCAGATATAATACCTGTGGTGGTGGGAGCAACTGGGATGGTGAAGAAAAACCTGAAAAAATATCTACAGGCGATACCCGGCTGTCCTAGCATCTGTGAAATACAGATCTCAGCATTAAGAGGAACGGTCTCTATCTTGAAGAGAGCCCTCGGATATAAAGCTTTGTGATTTAAAGTATAACCATAGACCCCTGGTGGGGGCCCATTGCACTTGTAATGAAATGAGATATAAATAAATAAAACAGTGAGAAGCTGTAGTCTTGTAAAATATGCTGGAATAATCCCCTGCAATAGATAAAATGCCAAACTTCTGGCTCAAAAAGATGACAGCACTGCACAAACACTACACAGAGGCATTTAACCGACTTGTTAGAGGAGAAGACGAAGCACCAGAGTGGCTCACACATGGAAACACCATACTCCTGCCCAAGAGCCCTGAAACCCAACAAGTTGATAAATACAGACCCATCTCTTCCCTCCCCACCACATAGAAATTGCTGACAGGACTCATTACTGAGGCCATCTATGAACATTTGGATACAGGAAACTACTTGCAACCACAGCAAAATGGCTGCAGAAGAAATAAGCCTGGAGCCAAAGAACAACTGCTTATTAACAGAACCATCCTGGAAGACTGCAAGAGGTGTGAGAGAAACTTTAGCATGGCGTGGATAGATTACAAAAAGGCATTCGACAGCATCCCCCATTCCTGGATAAACATACTGTCTGGAGCAGTATAACATCAACCCAGAGGTTAAAAATTTTCTGAAGGTCCAGATGGCTAAGTGGAAAACGACAATGACACTTAACCATAAAGAAGGGCAAATGACAATCCCAGACATCAAGATCCAGCGAGGAATATTCCAGGGGGACAGCCTCTCGCCATTGCTCTTCTGTGTATCGACCCCTTAAGCAAAATTCTATCAGATCTTGACATCGGGTATGATTTAAACAAAGGCAGAACAAGAAAAGGGAACAAGAGAGTGAATCATCTGCTCTACATAGACGACCTCAAGCTCTATGCAGAATCTGACCAGAAACTGAATCAACTTGTTAATACTGTTCACATGCTCTCGAAAGACATCTGCATCAATCATTCAATCAACTTTATTTTTAAAGCACTTTAAAAGCAACACTCGCTACACAAAGTGCTGTACAGCAAGAGAACATAAAAGCAGGGCACTAACACAAAGGGCGCTAACACAAGAACCACAGTAAAAAATTCATAAATAAAATAAAAACTAAAATAAATAAAAATCCCTTTCATTCAATAAGATCAATGTCTCATACTGGGTCGAAGGCCAGAGAGTAAAAATGTGTTTAAAGACGTATTTTAAAAATGGACAGTGCAGGTGCTTGTCTAATGTCCAGGGGTAAATCATTCCATAACCTGGGGGCCATGATCGAAAAGGCTCTGTCCCCTCTGAGCTTGCGCCTCGCCTTTGGTACCTCCAAAAGCAGCTGTTCAGCTTACCTAAGGGACCGGGTGGGAGCGTAGGGATGCAGAAGCTCAGAGAGGTAAGGTGGAGCAAGACCATTCAAGCATTTTAAAACAAATAAAAGAATTGCGTGGAATTTGGACTTGACAAATGCGCAAAATGTACAATAAAAAAAGGAAAGAAAACAGCATCAGAGAACATCCAAATAGATGATAATAAGCACATCACAGACCTGCTAGAGGAATCAGCGTATAAATATTTGGGCATTGAAGAAAACACAACTACAGTGGGGTAAAAAAGTATTTAGTCAGCCACCAATAGTGCAAGTTCTCCCACTTAAAAGATGAGAGAGGTCTCCAATTTTCATCATAGGTATACCTCAACTATGAGAGACAAAATAAGAAAAAAAAATAATCCAGAAAATCACATTGAAGGATTTTTAATGAATTAATTGGTAAATTCCTCGGTAAAATAAGTATTTGGTCAATAACAAAAGTTCATCTCAATACTTTGTTATATACCCTTTGTTGGCAATGACAGAGGTCAAACGTTTCCTGTAAGTTTTCACAAGGTTTTCACACACTGTTGCTGGTATTTTGGCCCATTCCTCCATGCAGATCTCCTCTAGAGCAGTGATGTTTTGGGGCTGTCGCTGGGCAACACAGACTTTCAACTCCCTCCAAAGATTTTCTATGGGGTTGAGATCTGGAGACTGGCTAGGCCACTCCAGGACCTTGAAATCCTTCTTACTAAGCCACTCCTTCGTTGCCCGGGCGGTGTGTTTGGGATCATTGTCATGCTGAAAGACCCAGCCACATTTCATCTTCAATGCCCTTGCTGGTGGAAGGAGGTTTTCACTCAAAATCTCACGATACATGGCCCCATTCATTCTTTCCTTTACACGGATCAGTCGTCCTGGTCCCTTTGCAGAAAAACGGCCCCAAAGTATGATGTTTTCACCCCCATGCTTCACAGTAGGAATGGTTTTCTTTCTCTTCCAAACACGACAAGTTGAGTTTTTACCAAAAAGTTCTATTTTTGTTTCATCTGACCATATTACATTCTCCCAATCCTCTTCTGGATTATCCAGATGCTCTCTAGCAAACTTCAGACGGGCCTGGACATGTACTGGCTTAAGCAGGGGGACACGTCTGGCACTGCAGGATTTGAGTCCCTGGTGGCGTAGTGTGTTTCTGATGTAGCCTTTGTTACTTTAGTCCCAGCTCTCTGCAGGTCATTCACAAGGTCCCCCCATGTGGTTCTGGGATTTTTGCTCACCGTTCTCGTGATAATTTTGACCCCATGGGGTGAGATCTTGCGTGGAGCCCCAGATGGAAGGATATTATCAGTGGTCTTGTATGTCTTCCATTTTCTAATAATTGCTCCCACAGTTGATTTCTTCACACCAAGCTGCTTACCTATTGCAGATTCAGTCTTCCCAGCCTGGTGCAGGTCTACAATTTTGTTTCTGGTGTCCTTTGACAGCTCTTTGGTCTTGGCCATAGTGGAGTTTGGAGTCTGACTGTTTGAGGTTGTGGACAGGTGTCTTTTATATTGATAACGAGTTCAAACAGGTGCCATTAATACAGGTAACGAGTGGAGGACAGAGGAGCCTCTTAAAGAAGAAGTTACAGGTCTGTGAGAGCCAGAAATCTTGCTTGTTTGTAGGTGACCAAATACTTATTTTACTGAGGAATTTACCAATTAATTCATTAAAAATCCTTCAATGTGATTTTCTGGATTTTTTTTTTTTTTCTCATTTTGTCTCTCATAGTTGAGGTATACCTATGATGAAAATTGGAGACCTCTCTCATCTTTTAAGTTGTAGAACTTGCACAATTGGTGGCTGACTACATACTTTTTTGCCCCACCGTACATACACTGGAAAATATGCAAAGAATTTAAAATAGAAGTAAAAGAACCAGTATGGGAGCACGATCCAGAGCCAGTCAGCTCCAATGGAGATATTACCATCTTTTATGACAAGGAAATCCCAACTGGAAGACGCATTGAAGGAGGAGCAATAAAACTGGACATTGTTATCTTGGACAAAAAGAACAAAACTGCCAAATTAATAGATGTAACCATACCAAACGACTACAGCCTCAATAGAGCAGAAAGAGGAAAAAATAACAAAATATCAAGACCTCAAAAACAACCAAAGGAGCACCTGGAAACTGCAGGAAACGGATATACCCGTGGTGGTGGGAGCAACTGGGATGGTAAAGAAGAACCTGAAAAAAATATCGATCCCCGGCTTCCCTAGCATCTGTGAAATACAGATCTCAGCAATCAGAGAAACAGTCTCCATCTTGAAGAGAGCCCTCGGATACAAAGCTTTTCGATTTATAGTGTAACCATAGACCCCTGGCTCGGGCCCATTGCACTTGTAATGAAATGAGATGCAAATAAATAAAACGGTGAGAAGCCATTTTCTTGTGAAACATGTGGACAAATATTTAATCACCATGGTAATTTGAAACAACACACGAGAACTCACACAAGTGAGAAGCTGTAGTCTTGTAAAATATGCGGGGAACACTTCATTCATTGTTTTGGTTTATAACCATCCAAAGACAGGACAGCAGCAGAGCCACCAGGAGTTCTGTTAACAATAACTGTAAAATATCCCACCGCAGAACCACATTTGGACAAACAGCTTTTTCTATTAAGGGCAGTCATATCTGGAACACAATGCCAAATGAAATCAAAATAATAATGGATTTTAAAACATTTACTACAAAGGTTAAAAACTGGCTGAAAGGTAAACAAGAATGTACCCATGTACTGTAACAGGCAAATGTGAATCAGGTTTTTATATTGTGTATTTATAATTTTGTTTGCATTGATGTATGTGGATAATGATTATACTGTTTTCATTTTGTTTTTTCTTCGTTTTTTTCTCTTTTTATTTGTTTTTTTTTCTCTAAAGCTCATCCAGGGACAAGAGTTGCAAACTAGCTTAATGCTATACACTCTCTGTGCAACACATCAGATTTTCTTTTTTGTCTATGTTTATTGCACTGGCCCTGACAAATAAACAAATAAATTAAAATAAAAACATGAAATCTCACAGTTGAGTTGCTGCAGTCCAGTAATGTCTGTAGATCTTTATTTTCAGGATTAAGTCTCATTTGTGTGAAGGAATTGTTCTTTAAATGAGGCTTGAATGCAAATATAAATTTGATTCAAAAAGTCTGTTTTCAGATCATCTTCATCACTCTGCTTTGGACTCTGACCTCTAAAGGTGCATTCACACCAAATGCGAACAGGTGAATTTTTCATGCGGCACAATTACGTTATAACTCAGTTTAAACACGTCAACAGACATGAATAGTGAGATGCAGACTACGTGAAGTTGTCCTTTTTTATCAAACACATTTTATTTTGCTTTCTTATACAAAACATCGCAACAAACAAACGCTACACACAAGCCCGTTTAAATAATTCACAATAGAATAAATAATACTGTGACGTTTGCAAGGGTTCACACAAAGAAAATGGAGCAGATGGCTGTGATCAACCAGATTTATTTTACACACACCCCAACCCCAACTGCAACTTAGTACACAGAGCCGGGGAGGTCATTCTCACAGACCTCTGTTTACATCACGGTTACACACACATGATACATCTTGCCCTAATCCTGCTAAACACTGCTGGGTCATTATAATGCAGTTATAATGACACAGCAGTATAACTCAGAAGTAACACATTTAACACACAGTAACGTTTCAAACTGGCAAAGCATGCTGGGAAATCCCTGGCTCCCTTAAAATGGCCCCGACGTTACACTGCCCCCCCCTGGACTGGTTTCTGTCCCCAGAAAATTCAAAGTCCACTTTCAGAAATCCAACGCGAGTCAGCCCGGTGCCAGGGCGGCATGCACGGGCCATCTGAGTCTCGGTCAGAGCATCTGGTTGGGGTAGGGTTCCGGTTTGGCCATCAGCGGGCGGATGGACACATCTGACAGCCTCTGTAGGACCACGCACAGTCCCTTCCCTGGCAGCGGGAGTCCCAGGCCCGCTCCGGCCGACTCCCACCGCTGCCAGTTCTCCCAGGCGGCCGCTGGCCCGCATCCATGCGTCCAGCCTTTGCCGCGCCTGGAAAGTGGCCGCATCTTCGTCCTGCTCGCTCCGCTGCGTCGCTCCTGCGCCTCTGTGACGTCATCTGCCGGGGGAAGCATCTGCAGGAGGCGGCTTTTTTTCCCGCCCATGCCACCTCGCTCTAATTTAGCGTCGGCGAGGGGCCAGTTTGTCGTGCGCTGTGTGCGGGGCAGTACCATGCCATGTACCCTGGCTCTGTGCAGCGGAAGCCGTCCTTCCTCGCGTCGCCACGGCTGTCTCCTTCGTGCACGCGCTGCTGTGATCTGCCGTAGCTCCTCCTCCACTCGCTCTCAGCACGGTGGTTTCCTCTGATGATCAGCGCGGCAGCCAGCTCGACCTGGGCCAGGTGGTCATCCAACAGGTTCTCGCCGTTGTAGCGGGGAATCTTGGCCCGCTGCTGAATGGATGAGACTGTCATCTCCCGGTCGATTGCCGCTCCTAGTCGCTCTGGAATCGCCAGCCAGCGGGGCTGGTTTGCTCTGCTCCGTCCATCGCGGCGAAGCTCTCCAGGGGCCGGCGTCTCAGCTCTACACTCCGTTCCCGGCTGAGCGATGAATCGCTCCGGCCGCTGTACCTCCGCCTGGATCCTCATCTCGCTCCATAGCCCACTCCTGACACCAGTGTGACGTTTGCAAGGGTTCACACAAAAAGACAATGGAGCAGATGGCTGTGATCAACCAGATTTATTTTCACACACCCCGACCCCCAACCTGCCACTTAGTACACAGAGCCGGGGAGGTCATTCTCACAGACCTCTGTTTACATCACGGTTACACACACATGATACATCTTGCCCTAATCCTGCTAAACACTGCTGGGTCATTATAATGCAGTTATAATGACACAGCAGTATAACTCAGAAGTAACACATTTAACACACAGTAACGTTTCAAACTGGCAAAGCATACTGGGAAATCCCTGGCTCCCTTAAAATGGCCCCGACGTTACAATACAAACACAGAATTATGATCAGCTGGCCATAGTAATAATTAATTAAACAAAAAGGCGGAGGAAAAAGAAAAGAAAAAAAAATCCAAAATAATTATTGCAATTGCATCCTTCCACAGATCAAATAAGCACATTCTGAGGGCATCACTCCATTTCATCTGCACAACAGAACTCCATCTATACGACATAAAGTCAACATAAGGTTTTCACATCCAGTGTAT
This sequence comes from Pholidichthys leucotaenia, assembly GCA_020510985.1. NCBI lineage: Eukaryota > Metazoa > Chordata > Actinopteri > Cichliformes > Pholidichthyidae > Pholidichthys > Pholidichthys leucotaenia. Next base: position 282,315,104 of record CM035844.1, read on the forward strand.
CCTTCCCCTTCATGATAACTGGACTCTGTACAAGCGGGCCAGAAACATGCTGATGAAGGAGACCAGGCTTGCTAAGAGGAGCTACAGTGAGAAGTTACAACAAAACTTCTCAGCCAACAACTCTGCTTCTGTTTGGAGAGGCCTACGGAATATCACCAGCTACAGGAGACCATCCCCCCACCCTGTGGAAAACCTCCAGCTGGCTAACGACCTAAACAGCTTTTACTGTAGGTTTGAAAAGAACCTACAGTTCTCACCTCCCACCCACACAAAAGGATTATCTGCAGCCCCAGGAACTCCATCTCTCCTCCACTCTGACCTCCCACCAGCACTAACGATCTGTGAAGAGGAGGTGCGCCGGGTCTTTCAGAGACAAAAGATCAAGAAGGCTGCAGGACCTGATGGTGTGTCTCCGTCCTGCCTGAGAGTCTGCTCCAACGAGTTGGCCCCCCATCTTCACCCGGATCTTTAATAGATCACTGGAGCTGTGTGAAGTGCCTTCCTGCTTCAAACGCTCCATCATCATTCCAGTTCCCAAGAAACCCTCCGTTACAGGATTAAACGACTACAGACCTGTTGCCTTGACCTCTGTGGTCATGAAATCCTTGGAGAGATTGGTGCTGAACCACCTGAAGGTCATCACAGGCCCCCTGATGGACCCACTGCGGTTTGCCTACCGGTCAAACAGGTTAGTGGATGATGCAGTGAATATGGGACTACACTACATCCTGCAACACCTCGACTCCCCAGGGACGTACGCCAGGATCCTGTTTGTCGACTTCAGCTCGGCGTTCAACACCATCATCCCAGGCATTCTTCATCAGAAACTCCTCCAGCTCAAGGTGCCCCCCTCCACCTGCCAGTGGATCTCCAGCTTTCTGACTGACAGGTGGCAACAGGTGAAGCTAGGGAGATTTACATCCAGCTCCCGAAAAATTAGTACTGGTGCCCCCCAAGGGTGTGTCCTTTCCCCACTGCTCTTCTCCCTCTACTCCAACGACTGCACCTCAGAGGACCCTTCGGTGAAGCTCCTGAAGTTTGCGGATGACACCACGGTCATCAGTTTGATCCGGGATGGTGATGAGTCTGCATACAGGTGGGAGGTGGAGCAGCTGATCCTCTGGTGCGGCCAGAACCATCTTGAACTTAACCCAGCCAAAACGGTGGAGATGACTGTGGATTTCAGGCGACACCCTCCTTCATTCCCCCACTCACCATCCTCAACAGCACAGTGTCCACTGTGGACTCCTTCAAGTTTCTGGGTACCACAATCTCCCGGAACCTGAAGTGGTCCTCCCATATAGACACTGTCCGGAAAAAGGCCCAGCAGAGGTTGTTTTTTCTGCGTCAGCTCAAGAAGTTTGATTTGCCTCAGGAGCTGCTGGTTGTCTTCTACACCGCCATCATCCAATCTGTCCTCTGCTTTTCCATCACTGTCTGGTTTGGATCTGCCACTAAACAGGAAAAGACCAGACTGCAGTGGATCATTAAGTTTGCGGAGAGGATCATTGGTACCGACCTACCCTCCATTGAGAACTTATATCGGTCCATAACCAGGAAACGGGCGGGAAACATCTGTGCTGACCCGTCACACCCCGGCCACAAACTGTTTGAACTTCTATCTTCTGGTCGTCGTTACAGATCACTGAAGGACACAACCACCCGTCACAGGAACAGTTTCTTTCCTCAAGCCATCACTCTGATGAACTCCTAACATTCACCTAGTCCTACCTGTTGCTGTACTCATGACTTTTCATCCATTCTTACATTGCACATAACTCTCACACTGCTTTTTACTTCATTCACATTATATCACTGAATCTGAGTTCACATTGAAATACTGTATGACTGTATATTTTTTCCATATATTTCTGCAAAGTGTGGATAGTCTGAGTAAATAACTGCATATATTCCTGTATATATTTGCATCCTTTTATAGAAACATGGACAGACTGTAATTTACTGTACATACTCTGTTGTCATTGAATTCTTATTTAAATCTTATTTAAATCCTCCACCTGAACAAGAGCAAGTTTTTAGCCAAAGTCAAATTCCTTGTATGTGTTGTGCATACTTGGCCAATAAAAGCTGATTCTGATTCTGATAATTTCATGTATGTCTACGGGCAAGTATTCTATTAAGGTCTGCCAAATATGCATAAAAATGTTATCGTTTCCTTTTAGTTTGGCACTAAGCCTTTCCATTGGTGACACTCTGAATATTTCTTTGTACCATTGAGTTTCAGTCGGTGGTTTCTCCTGGATCCAATTAAACAGTATACATTTTCTAGCTAAACCTAGGAGTTTATTTAGTAGTTTAGTTTGTTTGGCATTCATGCTGCTTTCTTTAATCGGTAGCCCCAATAGAAACTGGCCCGGATCTTTATGTATCTTATACTTTAATATAGCACTGATGTCTTTAGATACATACATCCAAAACTTCATGATTTTTGGCCAAGACCAAAAACAATATTTATATGTCCCCACTGTCAGTTTACATTTAAGACATTTCCTATGGGCCCTTAGAGTAGAGGGTTAGTACTAGTGAACGCGCTTTGAGGGGTCTTTGTGACAAGAAAAGTGCTATATAAGTGCAGGTTAGTAGTTAGTTAGTAGTGCTGAAACTTGAACTGTCTAGAGTGCAGGTGAAGACACTCCAGGTGTACATGATGAGACACCTTCGAGCCATAATGAACATCTCATGGAAAGACAAGATAACCAACATAGAAGTGTTGAAACGAGCTGGTCTACCATCAATGGATGACATGCTAATACAGATAAACCTGAGATGGCTCGGACATGTTGAGAGGATGGACCACCAGCGTCTCCCTCGGCAATTGCTCTACTCACAGTTTTGCGAGGGCCAACGCAATCAGGGTAGACCAAGGCTCAGATTTAAAGACACTGTAAAAAGAAACTTGGAGAAGTTGGACATAGACAGGAGTTCCTGGCAGCAGAAGGCTAAGGACAGAGCTGTGTGGAGGAATCTGATCAGACCTAAATGAAACAGTCATTGTCGCCCATGACAGACTGCTATGATGATGATGATTTATTAGAATCAGTTTTATTCAATATATAAGGTGTCCTGTGTTGTCTGTGTGATATTTTATACTGCATTTCTTTACATTTATTGCTAATAAATAATGAATGAATAGTTTGAATACACTTTCTCCATGCGTCTTCATCAAAGCCACTTTGAAGATCTTCCTCCCATCTTTTAACTAATTTTCCCCATATCATATTTTTTCATTGTTCTGCAGGCTTTTATCAAAGTATGAAATGTGACCTTTATTTAATTTGAAGTTTATTATAAGGCTCTCAATTGGTCCTAATGAGATTGCATTCTGTAAAGATTTATTGTTACAACTCACTCTGGGCCGTCACCTGTCTCAGCTGTGTGCACACCTGGGAGTAATCAGCCCCGGCTATATAGCCCGTCCTGCCTGGAGCTTTCGGCCGGAGCGGGTCTGCTATGCTACGCTCTGCGTCCTGCGCACGCCCTGATTCCTCTCAGCCCTGCGCATCTTCGTTGGACTCTCTGTGGCAGGTAAGCTCAACATCACCAACTTACCCTCTTCTCCCAGGCTCTCCCCTGTGCACAGGTGGATCCCTCTGGCGGCCTAGTTCTCTCCCTTGCAGCGGCGGAATTCTCTTTTCACCACGCCGTGCTCCACAGCGCTTCACTGGGTGCGCTCACCAGATGCTGTCTCCCTGGCAGGAAGCCTAAGGCCCAAGCCGACACCACTTTAAGAACATCACAAGGTTGCCAGGCTGTACGGCGCTCTGTTTCACCCCCGGCTGCAGCTCATTCACCCACAAAACATTCATATATCACACACACACATCCAAGCACCTGCTGGTAATTCAATAAAGATTATTGTATTGTACTTGAGCCTGTGTGTGCGTGTTCCCTGGGTCCGTCGTTATGTCAGTACGGCTCCGTCAGAGTGACCCAGCGAACAACGGGCTCGCACACCGCTTTAACATCTTGGAGGCTCGTGTCGATCAAATTGCTTACCAGCAGCAGGTTATTCTGAACCAGCTAGGTCAGATAAACAGCCGGTTGGATCGCCTGGAAGGACCGCGGGAGTTCCCTCCAGCTCAGAGCAGCAGACCAGCTCCCGTTAGCTCACCACCTAGCCAGGCTAGCTCAGGCGTGTTCACGCGTCTCACACCAATCACCACACCCACGCGCTTCAGTGGGAAGCTCGGGGAGGCGCGGGGTTTCATCCTCCAGTGTGAGACGGTGTTTCAGCGCGTTCCCAGGGACTTCCCTTCTAATCACAGCCGAATTGGTTACGTGACTAATCTTTTGGAAGGGCGAGCATTAGCATGGGCTTACGCAATAATGGCGAAACACAGCTTCGTTAACCTCACCTACGCCCAATTCATCCAAGATTTCCACAAAGTTTTTGACCATTTGGATCGTGATAGTGTGCTGACCACCCGTTTGCTAAACCTTCACCAGGGTAGTTGGTCGGTGGCCGATTACGTTGTCGACCTCCAGGTGGTAGCGTCGGAGGTTGGGTGGGAGGATGCTGCACTTTGCAGCATCTTCACCCGTAGCCTGAGCCCTAGTTTACGGGATGAGCTGGCCTGCCTAGATAAGCCTGAGCGGCTCACTGAGCTCATTTCTCTGGCCATTAGCCTGGATAATAGGATGAGGGAGCATGCGGCTGAATGGAGGTCCTCCGGCCATTCGGGCAAACCATTTCGCCGATCCTCTCAGTCACCCTCCTTGGCCCTGCCCACGCTAGAGGGCCCGGATGAGTCCGAGGCCATGGTTATGGGACGAACTAAGATCTCACAGGCAGAGAGACAGCGCCGCAGGGACCTAGGTCTCTGCATGTATTGTGGGGATGACCAGCATGACATCAAGTCCTGCCCGGTTCGGCCAAAAGGGGGGGTCCGCGAGTCGCTATAGAGGGCCTCGCGGACTCATCCCGGTCTAATCCCCTATCCAAATGTCTCCTGCCCATTAGGTTTTGTCACAACCGCACTGAGTTCCTCACACACGCACTGGTGGACTCGGGGGCTGAACAGAGCTTTATTTCTAAAAAACTGGCAACCCGATTGGAGCTACCCTGCCAAGCTCTGCCAATGCCCCTTAATCTCATCACACTGTCGAAGGCTCCTTTAGAGAGGGTGACGCACCGGACTGCCCCGGTTTCGGACATCATTTCTGAGAACCATCGTGAGGACCTCTGGCTGTTTGTTCTCTCCACCTCGGCTGCCCCGGTCATCCTGGGTTACCCCTGGCTGCGCTTGCACAACCCCACCTTTGACTGGCGGACTGGCAGCGTTCTCACCTGGAGCTCGTTCTGCTTGAGTGCGTGTCTCCAATTGGCAGCTTGTTCTCCTGCGGTCCCCCTCTCCCCCCCACCCTTCCACCCCCCCGACTTGTCCAGGGTGTCTTCTGAGTTCCACAACCTGGGAGCGGTGTTCAGCAAGGCCCAGGCACCGTCTCTTTCCCCCCACCGCCCGTACGACTGTGCCATCAACCTCCACCCGGGCGCCCCCACCCCCGCCATCGAGCCGCTTGTACAGCTTATTGGCTCCGGAACGGGAGGCTATGGAGGCGAACATCAAGGAGTTGCTCAGCTTGGGCATCATCCGGCCATCGTCATCACCAGTGGGGGCAGGCTTCTTCTTCGTTGGGAAGAAAGACAGTTCTCTTCGCCCTTGCATCGACTTCCGGGCCCTGAATGATATTACCATCAAGGACAAGTACACGTTACCTCTGATGGACTCTGCCTTCGACTCCCTCCAGGGGGCTTCCTGGTTCAAGAAGTTGGATCTCCGCAGCGCTTACCATCTCATGTGGATCCGGGAGGGCGATGAGTGGAAGACGGGATTCTGGACCCCCAGCGGCCACTTTGAGTACCTTGTCACGCCGTTTGGGCTCACCAACGCTCCGGCTGTCTTCCAGCAGCTCATCAACGACATCCTCCGGGATTTTCTGGGGTTCTTTGTTTTCGTCTACCTGGATGATATAATAATCTTCTCCAAATCCCGGGAGGAGCATCAGGTTCACATGAAGCGGGTCCTTCAACGACTCTCGAGAACAAACTCTTCGTGAAGGCCAAAAAGTGTGAGTTCTACACCGAGAAGACCTCCTTCCTGGGCTTTATCATCTCACACAACCAGGTCATTCCAGACCCAGAGAAGGTGAGGGTGGTGGTGGATTGCCCCCCACCCCCAACCGGCGTCAAAGAAACGGCTGCAACAATTTTTGGGGTTTGCCAATTTCTACCGGCGGTTTGTGCCCAAGTACTTCTCGATCGCCGCCCCCCTGACCCGCCTCACCTCCCCTAAGGTGGCGTTCCGGTGGACGGAGGAGGCTGCGTCAGCCTTTGCGGCCCTGAAGACAGAATTCTCTTCCTCCTGGGTCTTGACGCAGGTGGACCCCGCGCTGCAGTGTTTGGTCGAGGTGGATGCCTCTGATTCGGGGGTGGGGGTAGTACTTTCTCAGCATTCCCTGGTGGACAGGGTTATCCGCCCCTGTGCCTTTTTCTCTCGGCGATTGTCACCCACTGAGAGGAACTATGACGTCGGTGACAGAGAACTCCTGGCGGTCAAGTTCGCGCTGGAGGAGTGGCGGCACTGGCTGGAGGGGACCTTGCTACCCTTTGTGGTTTGGACAGACCATAAAAACCTGGAGTACCTGAGGACGGCTAAGCACCTGAATACTCGCCAGGCGCATTGGTCCCTATTCTTCGGGCACTTCCAGTTTACCATCACCTACCGCCCGGGGTCAAAGAACGCAAAGCCAGATGCCCTGTCCAGGCAGTTTGCCTCGGAGACCGCTGAGAAGCAGGAGCACACCATCCTCCCGACCTCGTGTGTCGTGGGCATCCTTTCCTGGGCCATCAGGGATAAGGTCCTGAAGGCTGAAGAAACCGAACCGGACCCGGGCGGAGGTCCTACCGGGAGACTGTTCGTACCATCAGCTGTTCTGGGTGACGTGATCCACTGGGCCCATTCTTCCAAACTCGCCTGCCACCCTGGGATCTCCCGGTTGGTGGAGCTGCTCTAGAGAGCCTTCTGGTGGCCAGGGCTTTGTAAGGACGTCATCGGCTACGTTCGTGCCTGCCCCCAGTGTGCCACCGGGAAGACGTCGACATTTCTGCTGGCGGGCCTTCTCCACCCCTTGCCAGTCCCTGGGAGGCCGTGGTCTCACATGGCTCTGGACTTCGTGACCGGTCTTCCGGTATCCAACACCTTCGACACTGTGCTGACCGTTGTAGACTGCTTCTCTAAGGCTGTTCACTTCATCCCTCTATGTGGGCTTCCAACAGCACAAGAGATGGTGGACCTTCTGGTGCAGCACGTCGTGCGTCTGCATGGGATCCCCGTGAACATTGTCTCCGACCGAGGTCCGCAGTTCGTGTCCAGTGTGTGGAGGTGTTTTTGCAATGCTTTGGGGGCTACGGTCAGCCTGTCCTCCGGTCATCACCCCCAGAGCAACGGGCAGTGCGAGCGGGCAAATCAGGAGCTGGAGGCCACTCTGTGCTGCATCATTGCCTCCAGCCCATCATTGTGAAGCAGTCATATGCCTTGGATTGAGGATGCACATAACCTAACTGTCTCTTCCGCAACCGGCATGTCACCTTTCAGGGCGACGCTGGGCTACGATCCCCCGCTGTTCCCGGAAGAGGAGGGGGAGGTGGCCGTACCTTCAGTTCACGCACACCTGAGGTGCTGTCGTCGGCTGTGGGCTGCTACTCGCCAGGCCCTTTTACACACAGCGGAGCGCAACACCAGGGCGGCGAACCAGCGCAGGAGACCTGCCCCGCAGTATCGGGTGGGTCAGCAGGTATGGTTATCCACTTAGCATATTAACCTGAAGGCTGAAAAAAGGAAGCTGGCCAAGCGCTTTATCGGGCCCTTCCCTATTGTCAAGGTGGTGAATCCTGTGGCTGTGCGTCTGGCTGTCCCTCCTTCTCTCCGTGTTTGTCCCACGTTTCACGTCTCCCAGGTCAAACCCGTGATCTCCAACCCGCTCTGCCCCCCTCCTCGAATCCCGCCTCCACCCGTGTTGATCGACGGTGACCCGGCTTGGACAGTTAACTCCATCCTGGACATCCGCCGCTGGGGCCGCGGCTTGCAGTGCTTGGTGGATTGGGAGGGGTATGGCCCCGAGTGGAGATCCTGGGTGCGCCAGTCATTCGTGTTAGACAAACGCCTCATTAAGGACTTCCACCAGGCACACCCAGGTAAGCCAGCGCCAGGAGGCGCTGCTTGGGGGGGAGTGCTGTTACAACTCACTCTGGGCCGTCACCTGTCTCAGCTGTGCGCACACCTGGGAGTAATCAGCCCCGGGCTATATAACCCGTCCTGCCTGGAGCTTCGGCACGGAGCCATCTGCTATGCTACACTCTTCGTCCTGTGCACGCCCTGATTCCTCTCAACCCTGCGCATCTTCGTTGGACTCTCCGTTGGCACGTAAGCTCAACATCACCAACTTACCTCTTAAGATAAGATAAGATAAGCCTTTATTAGTCCCACAATGGGGAAATTCCTCTTCTCCCAGGCTCTCCCCTGTGCACAGGTGGATCCCTTAGGCGGCGGTTGTCTCCCTCGCGGCGGCAGAATCGCTCTTCTCACCACGCCGCACTCCACAGCACTTCACCGGGTGCGCTCACCAGACGCTGTCTCCCTGGCAGGAAGCCCAAGGCCCAAGCCGACACCACCTTCAGAACATCAACAAGATTGCCAGGCTGTACGGCGCTCTGTTTCACCCCCAGCTGCACCTTGTTTACCTACAAAACATTCACATATCGCACACACGCATCCACGCATCTGCTGGTAATTCAATAAAGATTATTGTATTGTACTTGAGCCTGTGTGTGCGTGTTCCCTGGGTCCGTCATTATGTCATTTATGTTTGTTTGTTGTAATCAAATGTTGGGCTTGGAGAAAGGCAAAAACATCTTTTTTTGGTAAATTAAAGGTATTTTGAGCTTGTATGAAGGACATAAATACATTATTCTCATCGAACAGGTCTCATATCACTCTCACTCCCGCTTCATACCAAGATCTAAATATGGCGTTATTAACGCCAGGAGGAAAATCTCTATTATTCATGAGTGGGGTGAGATATGAAAAGGTACTTTTTCTATTAGTGAATTTATCCATGTCTTGCCAGATCTTAATGGAGTTTGACAGAATTGGATTGTCCCTGACTTTTGTAGACATTTTTATACAAGCGAGTTCCCCCAATAGTTCAAAGGGGTCACAACCCCATGAATCTATTGGGGGGTTTTTTCTTTCCACTTAGCCATAAACCCATCTGTAAATAATTCTGCCATGACAGGCTCAGTTGTATAGTATAAGGTTAGGAAATGCAAGACCTCTTTTATCCTTGGGCAACTGCAGAGTCTTCATACTAATCCTGGGTTTACTCCCTTGCCATATAAAATGTGACAGCAATCTCTTTTGCCAATTTCTTAGAGCAGGCATGCCCAAAGTCCGGCCCCCGGGCCAAATCCAGCCCGTGTCCAAATTTCCACCGGCCCAAAGCTGTCACAACGGCCCTCACGGACCGTCACAAGACGCCTCAGTCACCAGTGAGTTTGCAGTGATGTTTATTTACAGTGCAGGTTTAGACAGGCATAGGAATATATATAGTGAACAGGTGACGCCTGAGCCGGGGAGCACCCGATGCACCAGACGAGATAATAATTAAGGTAAAGTTACAACAAGCGTACCTTAACGACGGGACTGTTAACAGGCGGGTAACAGGGGATTCCCAAGTCCGTTAACCATGATGAGCAAGAATAACAGGAACACAACAGAATATAACAGAAGATAACAGGATATAACAGAGACTGCCGCGCTGGAGGACATTTAGCACCCGCTTATATCTGGTGGCTAATGACCCCAACGCGGCACAGCTGCTGCTAATGACAGCAGAGCAGCAGCTGACTTTGACAGCAGGGAGCTCCCCCGGGCGCCTTCACAATAAGAGCCCGAGGAGCTGGAAGGAACCCTCAGCTGCCAAAGCCAGGGAACAACAAGATATGAGGCCCGAGTGTGGCCAGAACCGACACTCGGGTTATGACAGTACCTCCCCCTCAAGGCCGAGCTCTGAGCGGCCAGAGTAACACCCCAGCCCCCCCCCCACCCCCCTAGGGTGGGTGGATGGGGTGCTGGCAGGAGGGAGAGAGACAAACAACCAACAAGGCTATAGAAAAAAAAAAAACCCATAATCCCTAAAACGTGGGTAACAAAACCACAGGCAATATATATATGGGCAAACAACGAATTGACATAAGGTGGAGGGAAAGGACCACCAAACATTGGAACAAGAAAGGAGTGAAACACAAAAATCACAGATCAAACCCCCCCCCCCCCCCAACAGTCTCACAGAAACCCCGGGAGGAGTGTAGTTCTGACCCAGAAAGTTCGGGGGGGCCGACTGGCAACAGGAGGCCACAAAACAGGCAGGGGGAGAAAGAACAGTTCGGGCGGCCTACCCCGGTCCCATGCCCGGAAGCAGAGAATCTCAGGCGGCCGGACCAGGTCGCCACACAGGGAGTCCAAAATGTCGGGAGGCCGACCCAGAGAGCCAACTTGGCGAGACAGTCTTTCGGGCGGCCGACCCGCATCGCTAGCCCACCAGAACCGTTGAGTCAAAGTAGCCGGCGGTTCCGCTGAAAAGGGGAGAGATGAGGGAGAACCGGGCGAAGCAATCGGACCCCCAACGGCCCCAGGTGAACATGGGCAGCGCGCCTCAGGGAGACGAGGAGGATGACAATGGAGAAGAGGGTGATGAAGAAAACGAGCCTGTCCAGCATCCGGTGGCCGGGGATCTGCAGCTCCCTCACCGAACCTAGGACCTGCTGGTGCAGCACCCACGGTGGACCCCGATTGGGCCTCCGGAACCAAACCCACGGTGGACCCCGATTGGGCCTCCGGAACCAAACCCACGGTGGACCCCGATTGGGCCTCCGGAACCGCACTCCCGGTGGACCCGGTCGGCGTGGCACCAGACTCGACCTCCAACCTCGAAACCGGAACCTCTGGCGCAGCAGGCGAGAGCAGCCCCTCGCCGGCGACCCTGGGAGAAGACTCACACAAGAGAGAAAACCCGGGATCAGGATCACCGGCAGCGCCAGAACCCGGCGAGATAAGCTCGGACGCAGCGGGCGGCTGCACCCGGCTCATCTCCCCTTGAGACAGGCAAAAATGCTCTAAGAGGTGAAAAAGAAAGACAAAGTAGAGCACTTGCCTGAGCTCGGGTTCTGACGCCGTCCAGGACTGCGAAGATCCGGGCTCAGATGTCAGGAGGTCGTCATCAGGCTCCCACTCAGCTGCGTCGGGCTCCGCAGCTGGCATGATGGTGCGTGCAGCCAAAGAGTCCTCCGGCACCGATGTCCACGCCGGTGGCCCGCATGGCGTGGTGGCAGGAGAATCTCGCCCTGCTGGACCGGACCGCTCCTCCGTGGAACCCCGGGGACGCTTCCTCACCGGCGAAGGCTCCATGCTGCAGTCCGCTGTCCTCCTCCGCCCATGGCGTGGCTGCGGAACCGGAACCAGGCTCTCCAGAACCGCAGGCCCCCTCCTCATCCAGCGACGTTGGCCTGACGTCGAGGACCGCTCAGCGGAGGGAGACACAGAGGAAGCAGGATTAATACTTTCATCCACAGCGGGTGGAGGGAGCTCGGGGGGCTGCATACCCCGAACTCCACCCCTAGGAGTCAGACAAGGCACAACAATATCAAGAGGAGAGAAATCATCATGCACTCGCCTTTCCCCTAAGGGTAAGATGGTTTCCGCTGTGGGGGACGTCATTCCTTCCTTTCCCCGCTGGATGGCGACAGAGGGCCCTCTGGGAAGACGAGATGAGGCCACTCGAGGCGGATCCGGGATGAAGCTCGCCGAAACGGAGCTCTCGTGACACACAGCAGCCAGGATAGGCGACGAGGAGGAGGGGGCGACAGCCGGGGTCAGTCGGGCATGGGGCGCTGACGGGACAGCGGGCGAGGGCCCAGGAGAAGACGAGGCTGCGGGGATTCCCCTCTGACGAGGCGCAGGAGTGACAGCTGTGTGGGGGGTTGAGCCCTTGCGGCGACCCGGAACAGCATCCAGACGGGGGTCTAGCCGAGGTTGGAAGCCGGAGTGACGACGGTTCCTTGTAGGGGGTGAGGCGAAGGTGAGGTCCGGAAATCGCCGTTCCTGAGCAGAAACGGCGGCAAGCAAGTCAGCAAACTCAGGAAACTCACGCAGCGCTGGATTCCTCTCCACGAGTCTAACCGCCGCCACCACATGCTTCATACACGCCGGAGGATTCTCAGCGGAGCAAGCAGCTGCCACCCGTTCCCAGATCTTGTCTGCTGTCATCTGCAGCTTCTCTGGGGGAATCCCGAGTGACGACATGCCCGATGGGAAAAGACCTCTGGATGGTGCGAACTCCCGGGCCGGAACAGAGGCAGGAGCGGGATCCCGGAGCGAGGGGCGACGTCTCCTCCGCTTCAGCTTCCTGCCAGGATTTCCCTCCAGCCCTCGGAGAATCTCACGCTGGGCGGCGATGTCATCTCTCCTCACGCTTACCTCTGGATGATTAGTGAAGCGGGGGAGAGAATCCAGAATTTCCTCGGCTAGGTCCAGGTACCAGGGCACTTCGTTGTTGTATTCGAGGAGGGAGGCGGCGACAAGGACTCTGTCCACACGCTCGAGGGTGTCAGCGAGGACAGCGTCCTGCCTCCGAGCACGAGACCTCCACGATGGCATGCTTCAACACGGCACCCAGACAGGTAGGAACACACAGTCCACTACTGCAAACTTCACGGTGAATGGCGTCTCGAAACAACGCCTCCTCTCCGGGCGTTAGGCGGCAGTCTACTGTCACAACGGCCCTCACGGACCGTCACAAGACGCCTCAGTCACCAGTGAGTTTGCAGTGATGTTTATTTACAGTGCAGGTTTAGACAGGCATAGGAATATATATAGTGAACAGGTGACGCCTGAGCCGGGGAGCACCCGATGCACCAGACGAGATAATAATTAAGGTAAAGTTACAACAAGCGTACCTTAACGACGGGACTGTTAACAGGCGGGTAACAGGGGATTCCCAAGTCCGTTAACCATGATGAGCAAGAATAACAGGAACACAACAGAATATAACAGAAGATAACAGGATATAACAGAGACTGCCGCGCTGGAGGACATTTAGCACCCGCTTATATCTGGTGGCTAATGACCCCAACGCGGCACAGCTGCTGCTAATGACAGCAGAGCAGCAGCTGACTTTGACAGCAGGGAGCTCCCCCGGGCGCCTTCACAATAAGAGCCCGAGGAGCTGGAAGGAACCCTCAGCTGCCAAAGCCAGGGAACAACAAGATATGAGGCCCGAGTGTGGCCAGAACCGACACTCGGGTTATGACAAAAGCGTCCTGTTATAAAATCAATATGTGGCCTGCCAGCACAGTTTTTTTATTCTTCTGAGGAGAATAAATTCCCAAGTCTCAGTGAATTGATTTTTTGTGATGATCAAACCACAGTTTTGTCAAATTTCTGTCATTTAATTTGACTATACTATTCTTTGTCAAAATGCACTGGGATGTGATTTGTTGAAACAAAATCAATAAATACACATTTCTAAAAATATTCAGACTCAATTTTCATAATTTCATAAAATAGTTTATTTGTATGTAATTTATTATTTTAACCTTTAGCTATCCTGGTAATGCAATTGACAACAGATTCTCATTTACAATGTCAGCCTAGCTGCAGACAGCAAAGTGATATAGTTACATATTTACATGGTAATTTACAATGGTAATGGTTCGAGGAATATCAGGCTGAATGGTCGACCCCCATACATTTTCACCTGACCAAATCTGGCCCTCTTTGCAAAAAGTTTGGACACCCCTGTCTTACAGATATAAACAGGTAACATCTGCATTGGATATAATAGGTGTGGTATCACATTCATTTTTAAGAAATTAATTCTACCCATCCAAGAAATTGGCAGATCCTTCCATCTTATTAGATTATTCTTAATACTCTTATGTACAGTATGAAAGTTCAAGTTCAGTAGGTTTTGAACATTTGGTGTAATATTAATCCCCAAATTTGAGAGCCCTGAGGTAGACCAAGAAAAAGGAAAATCAGGGAGATTTGGTATATTCTTGTCGTATCCAATTGACATAGCCAAGGATTTATCAAGATTGATCTTGTACCCTGAGAAGGACCCAAAGGTTTCAATAACTGACATTAAAGCTTGTATAGATTCTTCTGGGTTTGTAATAAACAACAAAACATCATTGGCATACAGCACAATTTTGAATATTATTTTTAATTTGGAAGCCAGTAATGCTGTTATGACTTCTAATGGCCTCTGCCAATGGTTCAATGGCCAAGGCAAATGTTAATGGCGATATAGGGTCTCCCTGTTGAGTAGATCTCCCAAGTGTAAATTCAGATGACTTTGCACCATTTATAAGCACACTCACTCTAGGTGAATAATATACTGTTGTAGAAGATGTGCTCAAATGACGAGGCTGAGTTTAGTCGTAAACCAGCTTTATTTGACAGAACACAGCTTCTAGCATTCTCAAAGCAGGAAAGAGGAAGAATCATATCTCAACACCCTTTTATATGTTTCCAGCATCAGAATTCAAGTCACATGGTGTCTTCAGTAAACATACAGTCACAAAGCATCCCTTTGAAGCTTCACCATTGTCTCTCATTTCCTGATGAACCGGAAATCTCTCCGGGGCATCTTCTGTGGGACAAAGAGACAAATCTCACACCTCCTTGTTATCTTCTGCAGATTCGAGTCCTCTGTCCTTGCAGACGTGACACCCCCAATACACATGCAGTCCTGTCTCTGTGGCAACGTGAGCCCACAATGTGTGTCGCCCACACTACCCCCCCCCCAAACGTCTAGTAAGGCAAAACCTGCATGGCATAAAAAAAAAGGAAAAACACAAAGCACTCCATACATCGCTACTCAATCCACCAACTGCCTAGGTTTTAACTTTCTGCCGAATCTGCTGCAACCTGGCTTGGCTGCACCTGCAACATCTCTCTGCACCTGTGGATTAAAGCTGTTAGCACCTTTCTGTGAAGACTTTGGAGAATGTCCTCTCGGCGGCCTGCCACGGCGGGGGGGCCTCGCGAGCTGCACTTCCTCATCAGCCAAAACAAAGGCGGGTTTGAGCCTGTTTATGCAAATCAACTCCCTTCTGCCCCCTAAATCTAGCAGAAAATGCTTCTGCCCGGTCTCCAGCACTCGGAACGGTCCGTCATAAAACGGCCGCAAACTTGGACGCTGAGCATCATGTTTAACAAAAACAAACTCTGCATTTTTTAAAGCCTTTGGCACAAAAATGTGTGGTAAACTGTGATGGACCGGGCCAGGGAGCGTGTTTGCTCCTGAGTCGCTCTGCCACGGCTGAGCAGGGGGGCCATTTGGTGCGGGATTATCGGGAAGAAATTCCCCCGGCAAACGGAGCGGTTGTGCAAAAACTAATTCAGCCAGGGAAGCATGCAAATCTTCCTTAGGTGCAGAACGCAACCCCAATAAAACCCATGGAAGTTTGTCCACCCAATTTGTATCCGTTAGCGACGCTCTGAGGGCTGCTTTCAATGACCTGTGAAAGCGTTCGCATAAACCATTAGCCTGGGGGTTATACGCGGTGGTGCGATGAATCTTCACCCCCAAGCTGCGGGCCATCGATGACCACAGCTCGGAAATAAATTGGGGACCCCTGTCGGACGTTATGTCCGACGGTACACCGAAACGCGCAACCCACGCTGCTAAAAATGCTCGCGCAACTTCTTCCGCTGTGGTTGATGTCAGAGAAATCGCCTCTGGCCAGCGCGTGGTGCGATCCACCATCGTCAAAAGATGTGTGTGCCCGTGTGATAATGGCAGCGGGCCGACCAAGTCAACATGCACGTGATCAAAACGCTTAGCGGGGATGTGAAAAGGTTCTAACGGGGACTTAGTGTGTCTGTGTATTTTGGCTCGCTGACACGCTACGCAGGCTGCCGCCCATTCCTTGACCTGTTTGCGCAACCCGGGCCAAACAAATTTCTCCCCACCAATTTAGTCGATGCGCGCACCCCCGGGTGCGCGAGAGAATGGACCGAGTCAAAAACGCAGCGACGCCACGCGGCTGGCACCACGGGGCGGGGCCGTCCCGTGGAGACATCGCAGATTAGTGGGGGCATACCATTTTGTTGCACCCTGTGCTCCAGCCTTAACCCTGTTGGTCCAGACTGGAGCGCGCGCACGTCCGCGTCATTAACCTGCTCCGCAGCCATGGCTGCATAATCTAACCCAACACAGACCGGGGCTGTGCGCGGTCCCGCGTCGCTGCCCGGGCCCGCGGCCACGGCTACAGAGTCTGCCCCTATGGGGCTTGGCGGTGCTACCGCGCGCGAGGGGCAGTCTGCCACAACATTGTGTTTACCTGCGACATGCTGAATATCAGTAGTGAACTCCGATATTGCAGCTAGTTGCCTTTGTTGCCGGCCTGACCAGGGTTCTGAAATTTTGGCCATCGCAAACGTTAGCGGTTTATGATCCACAAACGTGGTGAAACGTCGCCCCTCTAACCAGAACTGAAAATGACGGATGGCCAAGTGTAGGGCCAAAAGCTCCCTGTCAAACGCACTGTATTTCCGTTCACTATCGCGCAAAGTCCTGCTGAAAAACGCGAGGGGCTGCCAGGTACCTGCCACAAACTGTTCAACTACCGCCCCCACCGCTACATCGGAAGCGTCAGTGGTGAGCGCCATGCGGGCCGTTGGAACTGGGTGTGCTAACAAAACTGCGTTTGCCAGGGCTGATTTGACCTGGGCAAAAGCGCGCTCCCGCTCCGGAGACCATTCAACTTTATTTGCGGGCTTTTGTTTTTTTAACGCGGTGTACAATGGCTGCATGAGTCGTGCCGCGCCTGGGAGGAACCGGTTGTAAAAATTAACCATCCCTAGAAACTCCTGAAGCGCCTTGACCGTTTGAGGTTGCGGAAAATCCGTTATGGCACGCACTTTATTTGGAAGAGGAACCACTCCTTCTGCCGAAACGCGATGTCCCAAAAAATCAATCTGCGCCACCCCAAACTGGCACTTCGCTGGGTTAACTATTAACCCGTGCTCCGCCAGCCTCCGGAAAACTGCTGTGAGGTGTTTTTCGTGCTCGCCCTCGGACGCGCTGGCTACCAAAATATCGTCCAAATAAACGAACACGAAAGGCAGGTCGCGTAAAACTGCATCCATCATGCGTTGGAAAGTCTGCGCAGCCCCCTTGAGGCCAAAAGGAGTTATGACCGCTGTTTTGGGTACATCTTGCGCGTGCACTGGAACCTGGTGGTAACCGCGCACCAAGTCTATTTTAGAAAAAATGCGCGCCCCCGCCAAATGAACAGAAAAATCCTGAATGTGCGGAATCGGGTAGCGGTCATAAGCTGAAACGTTGTTCAACCTGCGGAAATCGCCGCAAGGTCGCCACGAGCCGTCAGCCTTTGGGACCATGTGTAACGGCGAAGCCCAAGAGCTCTTGGAGCGTCTAACAATGCCCAGTTTCTCCAGATTAGTGAACTCCTCGCGCGCGATGGCCAGTTTAGCTGGGTCCAAGCGCCGAGCTTTTGCAAAAACGGGAGGGCCGGTGGTTGTTATGAAATGTTCTACTCCATGTTTAGCCACCGTTGCCGAAAACGTGGGGACTGTGAGTGCTGGAAACTGAGCAAGCAATGTGTGAAACTTACCACCCGCAGCTGAGACGCTGGCATGTGCAGTCGGCGGGGCCACCCGAGCTGTGCAGGGAATAGAATGAAAGGACAGTGCATTAATCAGACGTCTATTAGCAAGGTCAACCAATGAACCATGTGAGCACAAAAAATCAGCCCCTAACATGTTGAAACTGACTGCTGCTACAATAAATGTCCACTCAAATGAACGGCCCTGTAAGGACAGAAGCATGGTCCTCTCACCGAACGTTTTAATCGTGGAGCCGTTCGCTGCTGACACTGACACCCAGGGAGCTTTAGAAGGCATCAGCCGTTCCGCGTAGGTGGGTGTGACGAAGCTCAGCTGAGAGCCCGTGTCCACGAGGAACTGTTTCCCCGAGCGTGCATCCGTCAGGTAAAGCAGCCTGTCCTCGTTGCCGAGGGTCGCAGCTGCTACCGGCCCTCGGTCTTGGCGTTTCCCTGGCGCTTAAAGTTGCACGGTGGGACGCACCTGTGCGGTCTCTCTGCAAAACGGCGGTGGTAGAAGCACGGGCTGTCCTCCGCGCCGCGTCGTCTGGCTCCCGTCGCCGCCGCCGTTGGTGCGTCTGGCGCCGCGGCCGCTGGACCTGCGCTGTCTCTGGACGCCGTTCCCGGGCTGGCCGCCGCGGCCGAAACCGCGTTCCGCTTGTGGGCGTCGACCAACCGCTGTGCCTCTTTGCTCAACCCATGGTAGTCTCGCCTGGCCAATCGGGGCGACTTTGCCAGGGCCACTCTCACTGCTGGTGGCAGGGTTCGAAGGAAAAGGTGGGCGAAAATGAATTTGCCATCCTCAGAGTCTTTGAGCTTCAGCATCTTCACCATCAGGTCCGCAGGTCTATCGTTTTCTGCCTCCGTCAACGTCAGGAGCCCCTCTGCTCGTTGTTGGACTGAGGGGGTGAAATGGCTGATCAGCGCGTCCTTCAATGCGCTGTACTTGTCGCTGTCTGGTGGATGATTAACCAGATCCCCCACTCTCTGGACCGTGTTGCTGTCCAGCTTCGCTACCACGTGGTAGAATCTTGTGTCATCGTTGGAGATTCTCCGGAGGTTGAACTGCACCTCTAAGAACACAGCTTCTAGCATTCTCAAAGCAGGAAAGAGGAAGAATCATATCTCAACACCCTTTTATATGTTTCCAGCATCAGAATTCAAGTCACATGGTGTCTTCAGTAAACATACAGTCACAAAGCATCCCTTTGAAGCTTCACCATTGTCTCTCATTTCCTGATGAACCGGAAATCTCTCCGGGGCATCTTCTGTGGGACAAAGAGACAAATCTCACACCTCCTTGTTATCTTCTGCAGATTCGAGTCCTCTGTCCTTGCAGACGTGACACCCCCAATACACATGCATTCCTGTCTCTGTGGCAACATGAGCCCACAATGTGTGTCGCCCACACTGTATTAGTTTGACCAAGTTGATAAAGTCCTCTCCCAAGCCAAATTTTCCCATTACTGTGGCGCAGTGGTTAGCACTGCGGCAGCACAGTTTTACCCTCGGCCGGGGGATCGCGGGGATCATGAGATCATGGGTTCGATCCCTGCCCCTGGCCAACAATGATCTGTGTGGAGTTTGCATGTTCTCCCCGTGTCTGCGTGGGTTTACTCCGGGATTTCTCCGGTTTCCTCCCACATGCTAAAAACATGCAGGTTAGGGATACGGGGCGCCTGCACACACAGCGACCGGCAGCTGGTGGCTTGTCACCAGACTGCAAAACAAATCTACCTACGGGTACAAAATAAGTACAAAAAAAAAAAAAAAAGGTAAGGCCACTCTATGCGATCGAAAGCCTTCTCCGCATCCAGTGAAACAATAAGACCATGTTTCTGATTCATATTTGTATGTTGAATAATGTTGAGTACTTTTCTCATATTAGTTTGAGAAGTTCTGTTCTTAATAAAACCTGTCTGTTCTGGCTTACTTAGTAGGGGGGGGAGAGCGTTCAAGTCTGTTTGCTAATATCTTGGAGAAGATTTTACTATCTACATTGGTCAAACTGATAGGTCGATATGAACTGCATTTTTCAGGGGGCTTATCTTTTTTAAGATTTAATGAGATGTTTGCTGAGTACAAAGAGTTGGGAAGAGAACCATTCTCAGCCGAGTGGAAGTACATCTTTAATAGAGGGCCCTTTAATGAGTCTTGAAATATTTTATAAAACAGGGCCATATCCATCAGACCCAGGAGCTTTTCCACCCTGAAGGGAGTTAATTGCTTTTCTAATCTATTCCTCATTTATTGGTCTACCAAGTGCAGCTCTTTCTGTCTCTATAAGTGATGGAAGATTGAGATTTCCTAGGAAATCACCCCGACCAACAGTGATCTGTGTGGAGTTTGCGTGTTCTCCCCGTGTCTGCGTGGGTTTACTCCGTGATTTCTCCGGTTTCCTCCCACATGCCAAAAACATGCAAGTTAGGTTAATTGGCATCAAAACTGGGGATTCTAAATTGTCCCTAGGTATGACTGTGAGAGTGAATGGTTGTCTGTCTCTCTGTGTTGGCCCTGCGATGGACTGGCGATCTGTCCAGGGTTTACCCTGGCTCTCGCCCAAAGATGCTAAGATGGGCTCCAGCCCCGCCGTGACCCGAAAAGGATTAAGCGGAAGAGGATGAATGAATGAATGAACATCTATATGAATATTAAAGTCACTAGCTATGATAATCTTGTCTGAATAAAGAACTAAGGTTGTTAAGAACTCAGAGAATTCAGACGTAAATTCAGCAAAAGAAGCACAGGGAGGGCAATATGCTGTGGTAAACAAAATAGGCTGTTCTGACCTCCAGGATGGATGTGCTAAGCTCAAAGATAAGCATTCAAAAGAGTTACAATTTGAGTTTAACGTAGGCTGAGGGTTCATTGGCAATGTGGATTCATATATTGCCCCGACACCACCACCTCAGCCTGTGTTTCTATGAACACCATAGATGGGAGGGGTGGCCTCATTGATACTAACAACATCATCAGAGAGTAGCCGTGTTTCTGTGAGACAGAGTATATTTATATTGTAATCCGTGATCATGTTGATATAATGATATGATTGCTCTGTCTTTCTCACACTTCTTTATCTGCTTGCTTCACACGCTACACTGCAGTTTAGTTTACACCCAATAATTCATTTGCTGAAATCAGTTAGAATCAGCTCTGCACACAGCTGAGTTGCCACATGAGCGGAAAGCAAATGTTACTGAGACAATGAGAAAACCACACCCCTTGTATGGGGTGGGGGAAGTTATGTAAAAACCATAGGGCCCACTTTTCAGGTGGCACACTCTTGAGGAATTGCCAAAAGAGCTGTGTCCCAGCGCTGCCTGTATCCATATCTCACTTTCAGTAAAATAAGAGAAAGTATACTTCATCTCTCTGCCTGGTTATTTGGCCATTGTATCAAAGAACTGTGGTTTAAGGCATTTTAGACTCAACAATTTGGTGTTTCCACCCGGTTACGAGACTAAATTTTAGTTTTAGTTTTGTAAACTGTGTGAGGATTTTTTTCTCTACAGACTGGCGGCCGCAACATAAGAGGTGAGCAGAAAACCTTTTTCAATAAATTGCTGCCTGTCCCTTTGGAGACAGCCCTTTCTGTAGAGATTAAATATTCATGCACGTGTGATTTTATTTGTGGAATGAAACTGAGATATGGTCTTGAATTTATGATATGTTGTTTGAAGAAATATATTTACTGAGTTTGATAAGGAAATCTCAAATGGTTTTAACACCGAGGGTAAAGTCAGACGCGTTAAAACTGTCCTTGAAAGTAGAGTTGGAGAGAGCTTGGGTAATCAGTTTAAACCCCGCAGTGGCAAGTATTTATTGAGGTCACTGAAAGTAGAGTTAGCCGTTGTGCGTTGTACAGTCTGAATAAAAGGTTCAAACCCCAGGGTGGCTGATATAGGGTTACGAAAAAGAGGTGTTATTCGGCTGGTACAATAGCTTTGCCAAAAGGTATAAAACCCCTTGAGATCAGTGCTTGATTTCAAAAAGTAGAGTTGGCACCCCCTCACGTATTTAGCTCAGATCAAAAGGTTGTAACTCCTTGAGAAAATTGCAACGGGCGCATCTCTAAAAAATAGTTGGTCTTACCGCATTAGATAAGGACCTACTGTGTGTGAAATAAACACATAAGCTTTTAAGTAACCCTATCGGGACGATCAGTTCATTAGGTGATATATATAAAATTAATTAAACTAATTATAGTAAAAAAACACGGTGATGTGTGAGGCAATATTGTCGTGAGGAAGTGAAATAATAAAAATCATAATAATAATTCATTCTATGCTATAAGATATTGATATTAGACTATAACATTTAAAGACGGTTGGATTAAAATGACAACAAAACCTGGATAATGATAAAACATGGATAAAATGGACAATGAGAAACCAGTGTGGCTTATATTGTTCATATATCCATACCTACATATGTATAGACACAAGAGGAATGTTTAGAGATTGCATTATGTGGAATGACCTCACGTCTCAGAGCAGGACAATAGGTCTCGACCACCGGCGGAGATCAACGAGCAGACGGAGACTCAGCGGTGGGAGACCTGAATGGACTTCCTGACCCCACAGGGTCAGGTGGAGGAGAGAGAGGACAATAGAAGGAGATAACATGGATGTGTGATGTCGGCTTTTGTTATGTGATGTATAAGTATGAAGGTCTGACTGCGCTCAGCCTCTTTTCTGCTTCTGCATTGAGATGAGACATGTTAGGGACTGGAAGCCGACAATAAACCTGATTTATAAAATCACTTCGCTTCCTTATTTCAAGATCCCTACATTGGTGACCAGACGTGAGAATGGACCAAAGATGTTCTCCCGCTACAGGCCTCGTCAGAGGCGACCCAGACAAGCACCGTCCGCCAACCGTGACACGGGGACGGAGGAAAGGCGTTCCCCCGCAGCAGACTCATCGGAGACGGCCCAAGCAAGCGCCGTCCCCCAACCCTATCGTGAGAACGGAAGGAAAGACGTTTCTCGCGCTTGCAGACTCGTCGGAGGCGGCCCAAGCAGCGCCGTCGCCGTCAAACCTCCCAGAGTTCTGGCAGAGTGACCAAACTCGTGGTTCCAGCAGGCTGAGGCTCAGTTTGCACTCGGCGGTGTGACGGCTGACGAAACTAAATTCTACCACATCGTCGCCAGACTCCAGATGCCGCACAGCACGATGCGCGCGAGCGTGATACAGCAGCCGCCCGCCAACGACAAATATAAGGAGCTGAAGGCGACCCTCGACGAGAGTTTCGTCCCCTCGGCCGAGAAAGGGCCGGGAAGATACTGGCGATTTACGGGGCCACGGGGGGCGCAGACCGATGGCCCTCATGAAGACATGCTGCAGCTGAGGGAGGGCAGACAACGACAACTTTCCTTTTTCAACACATCTTCCTCAGCACTCTGCCAACGCACATGAGAGGGATCCTGGCCAACATGCGGTGTAAGACCCAGCAGACTTCCGCGCGCTTGCCCGAGAAGCGCAGCGGCTCATCAACTCCTGCGGCGAGCAGATGGCTACAGCAGCATCGGCAGATCTTGGTGTGGAAGCCCAGAGCATCGGGGAATCAAGGCGATGGAGCAGAACCCGCCCCACCATGGCAGCGACACGACCAAGGCGCAACAAACGGGACGACCTCTGCTACTACCATCGTCGTTTCGCCGAGAGGGCATACAAATGCGTGCCCCCCTGCAGTTTCAGGAGCTCGGGAAAACTTCAAAGCTGGGAACTGTTAGCAGCTACGGCTCTCGGCGAGACGAACAAGCTGCTCTACGTGACTGACGGACGCTCCGGGAGACAGTTCCTCATCGACACCGGAGCTCAGGTGAGCTCATCACCCCGTCCCACGCAGACCGGGCAACGGGACCCCCGTGGAAATGGAGGCGATGGCAGCTAACGGCTCGATCAACATCACTTTTGGTGAAAGAAACCTGCCTCTGTCCATTCACGGCCACAACTATAGGTGGACCTTTATTATAGCGGCGGTGAGTTTTAACTTGTTGGGCGCTGATTTCTTATGTGCACATGGGTTGTTTGTCGATCTTGCAAACAGACGCTTGATTAATGCACTGTCATTTGCTTCTATCCCCTGTTCAGCTCGAGTGTCCCCACCACCCGTGCAGGCCAGCGTCGCCACAGCAGGAGGTAAGTTTGACCATCTCCTCACCCAATTTCCAGCACTCACAGTTCCCAAATTTTCGGCAACAGTAGCGAAACACGGGGTGGAACACTTCATTCCCACAAAGGGGCCACCTGTGTTCGCTAAAGCTTGGCGCTTAGACGCGACCAAGCTCGCCATAGCACGCGACGAGTTCGCCAGCCTGGAAAAACTGGGCATTATTCGGCGCTCGAAAAGCCCATGGGCATCGCCACTACATATGGTCCCGAAAACCGATGGTTCCTGGAGACCTTGCGGTGATTATCGCAGATTAAACAATGCTACAGCGCATGACCGCTACCCAATCCCTCACATTCAGGATTTTTCACTACATCTGGCGGGTGCGCGCATTTTTTCTAAGATAGACCTGGTCCGCGGCTACCACCAAGTTCCGGTCAGACCTGAAGACGTCCCTAAAACGGCCGAAATAACCCCTTTTGGTCTTTTTGAATTTTTGCGAATGCCTTTTGGCCTCAAAGGCGCTGCACAAACTTTTCAGCGTATGATGGACGCTGTGTTACGCGACCTCCCCTTCGTGTTCGTCTACCTCGACGATATTCTGGTAGCCAGCACGTCTGAGGAAGAACACGAACAACACCTCACTACGGTTTTTCAGAGGCTGGAAAGAGCACGGGTTAATAATTAACCCGGCCAAAATGCCGATTCTGCGTGTCACAGATTGATTTTTTTGGGACACAGAGTTTCACCAGAGGGGGCAGTTCCATTACCGGACAAAGTGCGTGCAGTAGCTAATTTCCCCCGACCACAAACGGTCAGATCGCTACAGGAGTTTTTAGGAATGGTAAATTTTTACAACCGTTTCCTCCCTCGCGCAGCTCAACTCATGCAGCCCCTATATGCCGCGCTCAGAAAACAAAAGCCCTCCAACGCGGTCGAATGGACCCCGGAGCGGGAACGCGCCTTCGCGGAAGTAAAAAGAGCCCTAGTGGATGCCGCATTGTTGGTCCACCCCGACCCCTCGGCCCGCATAGCGCTGACCACAGACGCTTCAGACCTGGCCATAGGGGCGGTTGTGGAACAACATGTAGGCGGAACCTGGCAACCGCTAGCATTTTTTAGCAAATCCTTAAACCAAACCAAGCGCAAATACAGCACTTTTGACAGAGAGCTGCTAGCGCTTCATTTATCCATCCGCCATTTCCAGTTCTGGCTGGAAGGGTGGCGTTTCACGGCTTTTGTCGACCACAAACCACTCACTTTCGCGATGGCTAAAATTTCAGAACCGTGGTCGGGCAGGCAACAAAGGCAGCTGGCTGCAATTTCAGAGTTTACCACAGACATTCGACACGTGGCAGGCAAACTTAATTTGGTGGCAGATTGCCTCTCCCGCGCCGTGACATCGTCAGGGCACGAGGAAGCAGATTATACTACCGCAGCCGCAGAGCTCATGGCCAACGCGGACGCGTACGTGGCCCCAATTCACGTAGGGATAGATTACACGGCCATGGCAGCAGAACAAAGCAGTGACGCGGATGTGCGCGTGCTCCAGTCTGGACCAACAGGGTTAAGGCTGGAGGAAAGGGGTTTGCGTGACGGTGTGCCCCCCCTAATCTGCGACATGTCAACCAGTCGACCTCGCCCGGTAGTCCCAGCCGCGTGGCGCCGCCACGTTTTTGACTCGGTGCACTCCCTCGCGCACCCAGGGGTGCGGTGAGGTGAAAATGGTCGCAGAGGAATTTGTTTGGCCAGGCCTGCGTAAAAACTTAAAGGAGTGGGCGAGGACTTGCATGTCTTGCCAACGCGCCAAAATTCACAAACACACGAAAGCCCCTCTGGAACCCTTCCGAATCCCGGCCAGGAGGTTTGACCACGTACACGTTGACCTCGTGGGCCCACTGCCGTCGTCTCAGGGGTTCACACACCTTCTAACAATGGTAGACCGGACCACACGCTGGCCAGAAGCGGTCCCGCTGGCGTCAACCACAGCCGCGGAAGTCGCTCGCGTTTTTTAACAACCTGGGTGGCGCGTTTTGGCGTCCCATCGGACATCACGTCTGATAGGGGGCCTCAATTTGTCTCAGAGCTCTGGTCAGCCATGGCCAGCAGCTTAGGGGCGACAATTCATCGCACCACCGCGTATCACCCTCAGGCTAACGGGTTATGCGAGCGTTTTCATAGGTCTTTAAAGGCCGCCCTCAGGGCCTCACTGATGGATGCAGATTGGGTAAACCAACTTCCCTGGGTTTTATTAGGGTTGCGTTCTGCGCCTAAGGAGGATCTAGACGCCTCCCCGGCAGAATTAGTTTTCGCACAACCTCTCAGGCTCCCGGGTGAGTTCTTACCAGAACATCCAGAGCCCGGGCGCCTCCCAGCCCTGAGGCCCCTAAGCAACACGGGACCGGACACGCTCCCCATACCCATACATCACTCTTTTCCGCGGGTTTTTGTTCCCCAAGCTTTGAAAAACGCTGAGTTCGTTTTTGTTAGACACGAAGCTTTAAAACCAACCCTCCGCCCACCATATGATGGACCATACAGAGTGCTGGAACCTGGTGATAAGCATTTTGTGCTTGATTTAGGGGATGGAAAAGAAACAGTCAGCATTGACAGACTTAAACCTGCCTTCATGTTGAGCGACGAACCTGCACGGGTGGCGAGAGCACCTCGACGGGGTAGACCCCCCAAGACACACACCCCAGCCCCCCTACAGGGACCAAATAACCACTCTTCCCCCCAAGCTGCAGATTCCTCACAGGATGGCGCCGCCAGGACGCCGAGGCAGGCGTACAGCAGATTTGGGAGAAGATTGAAACCCAGACGACACATAGACTGATGTAAAATTGACAAGGGGTTGTAAGCTATGCTGTCGAATTTTGCCATTGCAGTTTTAGGGCTGACATATGACATAGACTATACTGTTGCTGTTATCACTGAATTTTTAACATGATCATACCGTATAGCTTGAAGGTTGGCATAGCTGCTGAGAATATTTTTCCTTTTTTTTCCTGTTGATTTTTTTTTTTTTTTTTTTTTTGTTACTTATTTGTACCCGTAGGTAGATTTGGTTTGCAGTCTGGTGACAAGCCACCGGCTGCTGGTCGCTGCGTGCGCGAGCACCCTAAACCTACATGTTTTTGGTATGTGGGAGGAAACCGGAGAAATCCCGGAGTAAACCCACGCAACACGGGGAGAACATGCAAACTCCACACAGCTCACTGTTGGTCGGGGGCTGGGATCGAACCCACGATCTCATGATCCCCGCGATCTCCCGGCCGAGGGTAAAACTGTGCTGCCACAGTGCTAAACCACTGCGCCACCGTGCAGCCCAGTTGATGTGATTAACGGTATAATATGTCATGGATGTTACCTTAAGCTGTGAACTTAATTTTATTGTCCTTTTCTTAGATGTTTGGGGGGGGGGGGCTGTGGCTTATATTGTTCATATATCCATACCTACATATGTATAGACACACAAGAGGAATGTTTAGAGATTGCATATGTGGAATGACCTCACGTCTCAGAGCAGGACAATAGGTCTCGACCACCGGCGGAGATCAACGAGCAGACGGAGACTCAGCGGTGGAGACCTGAATGGACTTCCTGACCCTGTAACACGGATGTGTGATGTCGGCTTTTGTTATGCGATGTCTTTTGTTATGTGATGTATAAGTATGAAGGTCTGACTGTGCTCAGCCTCTTTTCTGCTTCTGCATTGAGATGAGACATGTTAGGGACTGGAAGCCGACAATAAACCTGATTTATAAAATCACTTCGCTTCCTTATTTCAAGATCCCTACACCCAGTTATTTTTTGTGAGTGTTAGAAGCAGCTGCAGTTTTGGGGTTGTTTTGTCTTTCTGGAAGAATGCTGCTTTGACCTTGTGGAGATAGGAGAGAGAAGCAATTCTGTGTTTGTGTGTGTGTGTGGTTGTTTTAGAAAAAAGAATTGGGGGGGGGACAGGCTGTGTGGAAGAGAAGCAATCTAAATATGGATATTTTTTATAAAATTTGGGGGTTTTACTTTTTCAATCTAACTTTGTGGGTTTTAACTAATGTTGCGTACATGATAAATTATTTACATATTTTTGTAAAGCAATTTTTTGACGCATTACTGACCTTTTTTCTTTGACTGAAGCATAACAGTGCACTTTACAGGAAAAAAAGAATCCAGGACGTGAAGACGTGACCACAGGCGCATCGAACACCAAATTAAGTATAAATATTTACATCTTAATCAATGTTACCAGGATGACAATGATGAAATTAATTGAATATTACAATCTCATGATGTCACTTAATAATGTCTAATCACTGAAGGCTTTTTGTATACCCTATATTACATGATTTAAAGCATAGAGGTTCAAAAGAGATTGGGAGATGGTAAATTTATGAACAGAAAAGACAGAAATATCACAAGAATTCTGGTAAAATGGAGAAAGAGAATTTAATCTTAATGGCAACTGAGATTGATTAGTGGGTTGTGTCATTCTGACCTAGATAAGAATGGACAGGATCAGCCTTCAAAGAAAAAAGAGACACACAGGCTGTGGTTTTGTCATAAATTCTTGAAAACAGAGATTAGGTTTATATCTACAGTTATTAATTGTAGCGAATTCACATTCAAACTGTGAAAGCTTTAGGTGTGATTTAAAGGTTTTTCTGCTATTCCTTATTCTTTGTTTTTCAAAAGGAAAGAGAAAAGCATTCAATTTCACCAGGAATTAAATTTGCCAAATTAACAAGGAACCATGATACAGTATCATCATTACCTTTTAATTTAATAAATCTTTGGTGACATATGCAATATGTAATAAAATAATAAAAAACAATAATTGACATTCATTGACTGGAAGGGGCGACATGGACATTGACTGACCACAGGAGAAAGGACCCCTAAATTGATGAGCATTTTTTGAAGCTAAGTATGACTTTGCATGACATTGTAAATGACATAAAGTATAATGATTTAAATGACTCTGACTTTACAAATGTAATGTTTATATGACTTTGCACTGCAGGATACATTTGATGTTACTCACTACATAGTGGTGTGACAACATCATATTTCAGAAATGTGACAGTAATGAGGAATGCGTTTTCCTGATGCTCAGCCGTGGCCAAGCTGGGCCTCGGGACTACATTCCACCCCATAATTTACCAAGGAATGTATAAAATGAGGCATTCCTTGTCCAAAATTAAGCCAAATTCTAATTAGGCAAAATGTCCACCTTTCCATTGACTGAAAAAGTGCGACCCAATCTTTATTCATTTATACAAATTCAACCTATCTGTGTTCAATTGGACAAACTGACCTCATTTATCAATGCTAAAGCATATCAAATATGCACAGACAGAAGAGACATCACAAAAGAAGCCATGAGTATTGAAATCTCATTTTGAAGGAGCTGTACTACTCACAAATTTTCATCTAAATTAAAAGTGGTAACGCACTGCCTTTCAGTAAAAGAATCAAGCAAATACCCTGTAACTTTGCTGTATGTGTGTCTCCATGCATTAAACAGAGGGTATCAAAGAAATTAATTAGCAAAAATAATTAGCAATCCTCAGAAAAATAGATAATACATAAAAATTACCAATAGATGATCAATAATGAAGAGAAAAATACAAATGAAACAGCTTGGTAATGAAATCACAACATTCAATAGGAGAAGTTAAAAGTTGCATCAATAAATTTCCAGATATTTAAGGAAATATCTGTAGATTATTGTAAAGGATATATCATGCCTATGCATGTCATGCAAATTTATGAGAAAAGTTCCAAATATTTAAGGAAAGTCCAATTTGTGCTGAATTTATGTTTACTGTGGGACTTGATTTAGAATTTACTACAAAGACAATACAGATTTTTACATTTATTAAAATTGCTTTACAAAAAATTAAGTGGGTTGTAGCTGTCGCAGTAAAGAATGTTTTTCTTTTACTGTTTGTTTGTTTATATACAGTATATTGTAATACCCATCTAAGAGTTGATTTACACCTGTGTTACGTTACTGCTGCCATCTAGTGGACGGCAAATGACATGCAACCCAGTGGTAGAAGAGAGCGTGTAAACTAGCATACAGTGCTCACGTGCTCAGTTAGCAGAGAGAGAAGCTCAGAAGCTGCAGACTCGGGCACAGAGAGAAGAAGCTCCAAAAGCCCTGAGTAAAACTAAAGAAAATGGACTCTAACCACTCCTAAATGTTTGGACAGAAGGCGCACACGGTATGTAATGTGTATTTGTGAGAATGTGGAGGTATTATTTTTGGTTGTGATAAATTTCAAAATGTATTTTTTGTTTTGTTCTTTCACCGTAGTTTTTCACGGTGGTTGGTCGGAGGTCCAGCTAAGAAAATGTGCTTGCTGTGACAAAATAAATCCTGGCTAAACATCAGTTGGAGCGTGGCTTTATCTGTTTCAAACAAAAAACCTTTGGGAGCAGTTATAGTGAAAAACGTGTCCCGTTGGTGCCATGTGGTCTGCATGCTGCCGGTGAAGGAGCATGTGTCTAATGCTGCTGACAACAAGGGAACAACGCGGAGGCCAGTCGGCGACAGAGCGCCGACATAACAACGAGAGAGCGGGGTGGCTTCGGTGAGACCATGCTCTGAGGGAACAAGACCCACATGGAAGTCAGCCTCTGGGATCCTGCAGAAGCTGGACACCCAAACTTCTACAGCCTTTCCAGTTGAATATGGAAGAAGGCCTAAAGCTTCAGCTCAACACCACGCAAGTTTTCAGTAAACTACAGTGTCTCTGGGATACCAGGTCAGACTGTATCTACAGAGTTTAATATATCAACCATAATACCAAGAAAACTAACATTGAAGAGAAGAGTTAAAGTAAAAGGTTGTGAATATGTTTTAAGTTCATTCTGTGCTGTGACACTGATTGTTTATTTTCATTGTGAAATATTTCAGATTTACTGTAAAATAATACTTCGATATGGATCCAAGTATTCCAGACACTCGTGTGTTGGAGGAAGTTATTGAAGCTTTAGAAAGGGAAAAGGCTCAGTTAGAAGCTACACTACAGACTGATCTTGAAGATGCACAAAGAGAACAACTTGAAACACGTTTAGGGGAGATCTGTGCAGATCTTGAAATACACAAAATAGGTCAACCCCAACCCGTATCAGAAGTTGAAACAGAATTGAGGCGTTCAGAAAGAGACACCTAACTGAGAAAATGTTAGAGCTTAAAAGGGATGACATAATGAGTAAAGAAAGAAAGTTTATGTCAACATATTTGCACTTTAAAGCAGAGGTTCAACTCGTAAGGTCCAAACTGAAAGTACACTGCGCTAAAGCTGAGTTGGGCAACATGATTCAAAAGGTTGAAAATTGTGAGTCAGAGTTAAAACAAGACTATTTAGCATTGCGTGCACTGACCACACCATCTCAGGATCTAAGGAGAAAAACGGACAACTGCAGTTCTGTCTCCACTGAGATCATTGTACTTTTGAAAAGGCGTTATGCAGATGTGGATAAGGAGTTTGATGCACAAGCTGTAAAAGAATCACTCCGTCTATTATTGCAACGAGAGGACGCAAAGTCAATATATGGATCAACAGTATCAAGAGCTGAAAAGAGCCAATATAATATCAGTGAACAAGGGACTCTTGTATCTGCAAAACGAGCAGAAGCAGCGGCGCGCTTAGCGTCAAAACGAGCTGAAATAAATAGAGAAAGGGAAATCTCAGCCCAGAGACAAGAGATTGTAGCTCAGCAGGAAAAGCTAAAAATGTTGGAAAGTCAAAGAGATCTGGAGGCAATAGAGGCAGAATACAATGTATATGCTGAAGAGGAATCAAAGGTGAATGCTGAAATAAGAGAAAGTGAAATAAAGGTCACTTCAAGTCAGCTTCCTATACAGCAATACAGCTTCCCACGCCCACAAGTTTTCCAAAATTCTGCTCCAGTTACTTTCCCTGTGATTAGTAAAAGGACTTCTCAAAACATGTCAGTCCCGCAGAGCATAGACAACAAGATACTGCCAAATGATAGTGAAGTTTCTCTAGTTCAAGCGTTGAAAGAGTCGTTAACTATGACTAGACTTCCAGCACCTGAACCATTTGTGTTTAGTGGGGACTCGCTCAAGTTCCTGGAGTGGAGCACTTGCTTCAAGGCTCTCATAGAGACAAGTTGTGTAGATCCAGCACATAGACTCTTCTATTTAAAAAGGTATATAAGTGGAGATGCACTTAGTGTATTAGAAGGGACGTTTTACAGAAGTGATGAGGAAGCCTATACACAGGCTTGGGAAGCTTTGAGCAAACGTTATGGCCATCCCTTTGTAGTTCAGAGAGCTTTCAGGGGAAAACTAAGCAGTTGGCCGAAGATTGGGTCAAAGGATTCGTTGAAATTGAGAGAGTTTAGCGATTTCCTCATTTCATGTAAAAACGCTATGCCCATGTACAAGGACTCAGGGTCTTAGATGATTGTGAGGAAAATCAAAAAATACTCCTCAAACTTCCAGACTGGGCAACAACTCGATGGAATAGACATGTGACCAAACTACTGGATGAAGGAAACGAATATCCAGGTTTTGCTGAATTTGCTGAGTTTGTGGCTGAAGAAGCACGCATAGCATGCAACCCAGTCTCATCCCTGTTTGCATTACGTACATTTGACAAACCAGACAAAGAACAAAGACGTCTAAAGGCTAGTATCCTAACTACTACAACAGAAGTGACCAAAAATACAAAGACTGCAAACACAACTCCGAGTCACAAGAGATTCAAACCTAATCCTGCAGCTCAGAGTAAAAGGCAAATCGAGTGCATTTGTTGTAAGCAAAGTCACTTTATTTACAAATGTGATAAATTTTCTGAGATGCCTCTAGAGGAGAAGAAAAGGTTCATTACTGAAAATAACATGTGTTTTAGTTGCCTTAGAGTTGGCCACTTCTCAGAAGATTGTCGTCAGAAGGCTACTTGTAATGTTTGCAGGAAAGGTCATCCTACACCACTTCATGAGGATCGTCCACGAGTAGACAAACTGGAAACGCCACTAACAGAGGAAAACGCTTCTGCGGTGTCAAACAATGTGACAGTGGACAGTAGCGATCGGACTTCGATGATTGTACCAGTGTGGCTATCTTGCACAGAAGGTAATGGACTTGAAATCCTGGTTTACGCACTGCTAGACACTCAAAGCAGCAACACGTTTATTGTCCATGATGTTTGTGAAAAGATTCAAGTGTTCACAGAACCAGTCAAGTTGAAACTGACAACAATGACAAACAGAGGAACGCTCGTACAGAGTCACAGAGTGGATGGACTGAAAGTAAGAGGGTATTATTCACAAGACTACATTGAGTTACCCCCTGCTTACACTCGTGAGTACATTCCTCTTGAACGAGACAGTATTCCCACTCATGAAACTGCCAAAGCTTGGACACATCTCCAAAGTATCACAGGAGAGATGCCAGAGTTGCTAGATTGTCCTGCAGCACTTCTGATTGGTTACGATTGTGCGAGAGCTCTGAAACCAAGAAAGGTAATACCAGGCAATGACTATGATCCCTATGCAGTTAAAACAGACTTAGGTTGGAGTATTGTGGGATCTATTAAGCCTTGGACAAGTTCAGCAGAGGTGGCGGGAGCGTGCCATCGTGTTTCTCTCAGAGTTGCCATCTATCACACCTTCCTCGGTGATTAAAGTACTGGAAACAGATTTTAAGGACACAAATCCTACAGAAGGAAACATATCACAAGAGGACATTCAGTTTTTGCAGATGTTGCACAAAACCATACATTTTAATGAAGAAGGCCATTTGGAAATGCCTTTACCTTTCAGAGAACGTCCACAGCTTCCAAATAATAAACAGCTTGCAATAACACGGCTGAGACATCTGATAGCAAAGATGGAAAGAATTCCAAAGTACAAAGAAGACTATGTGAGATTCATGAACAGTGTCTTTGAGGATGGTGATGCGGAAGAAGCAGTTGGCACACCTGCAAATGGTTACACATGGTATATACCTCACCATGGGGTATATCATCCGAGAAAGTCAGAGAAAATAAGAGTCGTGTTTGACTGCTCTGCAAAATTTGAGAACACCTCTTTAAATGACCACCTCCTCACTGGCCCAGACTTGATCAATGCTCTCACAAGCGTACTCTGCAGATTTAGAGAACACCAGATCGCCATTACATGTGATGTAGAGAAAATGTTCCACCGCTTCCACGTCACTCCTGAAGATAGGGATTTCCTAAGGTTCTTGTGGTGGCAGGACGGGGACACTAGTACAGAGCCCAAAGAGTATCGCATGCGTGTTCACATTTTTGGAGCAGCATCTTCGCCAGGATGTGCGAACTATGGCATGAAATATCTTGCTCATGAACATGAAAGGGACTATCCATTGGCAGCCAGCTTCATTTACAAAAACTTTTACGTGGATGACGGGTTAATCAGTGTCGACTCAGTCCAAAGGGCAAAACAGTTGGTCGTTCAGGCACAAGAGCTCTGCGCAAAAGGCAAGCTGCGGCTTCACAAATTTGTGTGCAACAAAAGGGAGGTCTTGGAAGTTGTACCAGAGTCGGAGCGTGCTAGTAATGGCAAAGATTACTAGCCTAGTTGGGTGATCGTCACTTCCTTGTGGTAACGTATCGTCACTTCCTGTTTTGCTGTCTGCCTGTGTGGTTTGCTCTCCAGCTCTCGAGCCACTAGCTATGGCTACTAGCTCTCTTTCCTCTCCTCCTCTGGTGTGCTCTCTCTGTCAGATGTTTAGCTACACCTCTGCCTCTTTTAGTGATAACGGTAAATGTAATAAATGTTGTCTTTTTGAGGCGCTCGAGGCGAGGTTGTCTGATTTGGAATCCCGGCTCCGCTGCATTGAAACACCGTCTGCGCCAGTTAATCTCGACGGATGCCCATTAGCTGCAGCGGAGCTAGCTAGCTTAGCCCCCCCTGTCACCGGTTCCCCGGCTCTCCTCTGCAGCGAGGAGACTGGGTGGGTGACGGTGAGAAGGAAGCCTAGTCGCAAAGCCCCGGTTCACCACCAACCTGTTCACGTTTCTAATCGTTTTTCCCCGCTCAGCGACACACCCGCTGAGGAAAAAACTCTGATCATTGGCGACTCTGTAGTCAGAAACGTGAACCTAGAGACTCCAGCGGCCATAGTCAAATGCATTCCTGGGGCCAGAGCAGGCGACATCGAGTCAAATTTGAAAATGCTGGCTAAAAGTAACTGTAAATATTCCACAATTGTTATTCACGCCGGCATTAATGACATCCGTCTCCGGCAGTCGGAAGTCACGAAACTTAATATAGAATCGGTGTGTGACTTTGCAAAAACGATGTCTGCCACTGTAGTATTCTCTGGGCCCCTCCCCAATCTGACCAGTGATGACATGTTTAGTCGCTCGTCATCCTTGAACCGCTGGCTGTCTGTGTGGTGTCCTAAAAATGACGTGGGCTACATTGACAATTGGAGCTCTTTTTGGGGAAAACCTGGTCTTATGAGACGAGACAGCATTCATCCCCACTTTGGATGGTGCTTCTCATTTATCTAACAATCTGGCATCTTTTTTATCCAAATTTCCAAAACCATGACTACTCAGAGTTGGGACCAGGAAGCAGAGTCTCAGTCTTACACGCCTCTCTGCAGCTCCTCTTCATCCGCCACCCCTCAGCTTAGCCCCTGTCTTCCCCATCAGAGAATCGTTGTCTGCTCCCTCCAAAGTAAATAAAAATATAATGTATAAGCATCCCAAAGTGATAAAGCAAAATATTGGTAAAACTCAAATTAAACATAAAGCCTCTAAATTGAATGATTTGGCCTCTGTTCCTCCTCATAATTTAAAAATTAAATGTGGTTTATTAAATATTAGGTCTCTAACTCCCAAGTCTCTGTTAGTCCATGATCTGTTAATTGATCATCAGATTGATTTAATTTCCTTTACAGAGACTTGGTTAGGACAAGAGGATATGTTGGTTTAAATGAATCAACTCCCTCTGGTTATTTAAACTGTCAAAATCCCAGAAGTTCTGGTCGTGGAGGAGGAGTAGCATCAATTTACCATTCCAAATTACTAGTTAATGTAAAGCAAAAAACATGTGATAATTCCTTTGAGGGCCTGGTCCTCAGTGTTGGTCACTTTAGCAATTCCAGGTTTAAACCCAATTTTATTTTGCCATAGTTTATCGTCCCCCATCAACCTATTCAGAATTTTTATCCGAATTTCCTGATTTCTTAGCTGATTTAGTGCTGAAATCTGATAGAATAATTATAGTAGGGGACTTTAATATACATGTGGATGTAGATAGTGACTGCCTTAATGTGGCTTTTAATTCATATTAGACTCGATTGGGTTTTCTCAGAAAGTAGGAAATTCTACTCATTACCTCCACCATACATTGGACCTTGTTCTGACATATGGCATAGAAATAGAAAATCTTGTAGTGTCTCCTCATAACCCTGTACTGTCAGACCATTGTCTGTTAACCTTTGATTTTACTATTTCTGACTATTTGGCTCCTAAAGAAAAATATTATCACAGTAGATGCCTCTCAGATGATGCTGTTTCCAAATTTATGCAGATTGTTTCCTCTATGCCATGTGTCAACACAACGGAAATAAGCTATAGACAGCTTGCTCCTTCTGTAATTGATAACATGGTGGATAGTGTTTCAGCTTCTCTGCATCAGGCTCTAGACTTGGTGGCCCCCTTAAAAAAGAAAAAGTCTAATCAGAGATTTTTAACTCCTTGGTTCAACACAGAAACTCGTAGCTTAAAACAGAAGACTCGTCAATTAGAAAGAAAATGGCGCTCTACTAATTAGATGAAATCTATTTAGCTTGGAGAAATCATCTTTAATTTATAAAAAATCTCTTAGAAAAGCTAGAACGAGTTATTACTCTGCATTAATAGAAGAGAACAAGAATAATCCCAGGTTTCTTTTCAGTACTGTAGCCAGGTTGACAAAGAGTCAGGACTCTGTCAATCCTAGCATCCATTAGAGCTTACTAGTCAGGACTTTATGAACTTTTTCAATAATAAAATTTCATCCATCAGAGATAAAATCAATCAGATTCTTCCCACAGTTAACTTAAATACTGTAACTACTACAACTCCTTCTATTGATGTCTGTCTTGATGAGTTTACTCCAATCAACCTTTGTGAGTTAGACAAAAATAGTTTCCTCATCCAAACCTTCAACTTGTCTTTTAGACCCTATTCCTACCAGGTTATTTAAAGAAGGCTTCCCACTTATTGGTAGCTTTATTCTTCATATAATCAATTCTTCATTAACTTTAGGCCATGTACCACAGGCTTTTAAAACGGCTGTAATTAAACCCTTACTCAAAAAGCCAACGCTAGATCCAGGAGATTTAGCTAACTATAGACCAATCTCTAATCTCCCTTTCATTTCAAAAATCTTAGAAAGAGTTGTTGCTACGCAATTATTTGACCACCTGCAGGGAAATGGTTTATTTGAGGAGTTTCAATCTGGGTTTAGAATCCATCATAGCACTGAAACAGCCTTAGCGAAGGTCACTAACGACCTCCTCATTGCATCTGATAATGGACTAGTTTCTGTACTTGTCCTTTTAGATCTTAGTGCAGCTTTTGATACTATTGATCATAATATTCTACTTGATAGATTAGAACACTATGTTGGACTTAATGGAACTTCGTTGCAGTGGTTTAGATCTTATTTATCTGATAGGTTCCAGTTTGTTCATGTAAATGATGAGTTTTCTCTCAGCTCAAAGCTTAGTCATGGAGTTCCACAGGGATCTGTGCTTGGCCCTACTCTTTTTAGTTTATATATGCTTCCGTTAGGCAACATTATTAGAAAGCACTGTATACATTTTCATTGTTATGCAGATGACACACAATTATACCTGTCAATGAAGCCAGATGATACTAATCAATTAGCCAAGTTAGAAGCCTGTCTTAAGGAAATCAAAGTTTGGATGACTTGTAATTTCTGCTATTAAATTCAGATAAGACTGAAGTCATTCTTGTTGGTCCAAAAAACCTTAGAAATTCCTTTCCAAATCAAACTTTCAGTTTGGATGCAGTTACTCTTCTCTTAATAGCTCTGTGAGGAACCTTGGAGTTATTTTTGATCAGGATTTGTCCTTCAATTCACATATTAAATTTGTTTCTAAGACTGCCTTCTATCATTTGCGTAATATTGCCAAGATTAGGAGCATCTTGTCTCAGAGTGATGCTGAGAAGCTGATCCACGCTTTTGTTAGCTCGAGATTAGATTATTGTAATTCTTTATTATCAGGGCTGTCCTAAAACATCTTTAAAAAGTCTTCAGCTGATCCAAAATGCTGCAGCAAGAGTTTAACAGGTACTAGAAAGAGAGATCATATCTCTCCGGTTCTGGCCTCTCTTCATTGGCTTCCCA
The DNA here is from genome assembly GCA_020510985.1 of Pholidichthys leucotaenia. Lineage (NCBI taxonomy): Eukaryota > Metazoa > Chordata > Actinopteri > Cichliformes > Pholidichthyidae > Pholidichthys > Pholidichthys leucotaenia. Next base: position 282,353,302 of record CM035844.1, read on the forward strand.
TAGAGTTTAGAATTAAGTTTAAAATCCTTCTTCTTACTTACAAAGCTCTAAACAATCAGGCTCCTTTTTATTTAAAAGATCTGATACTACCGTATCATCCTAACAGAGCACTACGCTCCCAAAATGCAGGTTTACTTGTAATACCTAGAATCTCCAAAAGTACAATGGGAGGCAGAGCCTTTAGTTATCAAGCTCCTCTCCTGTGGAATCAGCTGCCAATCTGGATTCGGGAGTCAGACTCGATCTCTGTTTTTAAGAATAGGGCTAAAACCTACCTTTTTGATATAGCCTACAATTAGGGAGGGATCATGTGTTTCTGAACCCTCCCTTAGTTATGCTGCTAATAGGTTTAGTCAGCCGGGGGACCTTCAGTAATGCACTGGGCCTCACTCCTTTCCTCACTCTCTATGAAATATTTTTTTTTTTTTGCTGGTCATTAACATTTGTTTGTTCTCTCCCATAGATTGAGTCCCCATCATGCTGTTTGCTCTCTACATGTCTGTTCTTTTCTTCTTCTCTGTCCCCTCACCCCCCAGCCAGTCGCAGCAGATGACTGCCCCTCCCTGAGCCTGGTTCTGCTGGAGGTTTCTTCCTGTTAAAAGGGAGTTTTTCCTCTCCACCGTCGCCAAGTGCTTGCTCACAGGGGATCGCCTGATTGCTGGGGTCTTTCTGCAACTGTGGGGGTCCTCCCTACAGTTGATAGTGCTATGAGATGACTGTTGTTGTGAAATGGCGCTATATAAATAAAGTTGAATTGAATTGAATTGAAAGATGTGAGCCTAAACTACTCTGACATTCCAATGCAAAATGTTTTGGGGGTGAAATGGGATGTTGAGGCAGACATGCTCTCTTTCAATGTCATTCTCAAAGAAAGGTCAGCTACACGACGAGGAATCCTGGCAACGGTTGCAAGCGTTTATGATCCATTGGGATTTCTCTCTCCGTACATTTTAACTGGAAAACAAGTGCTACAGGAAATGTGCAAACGTGGCATAGGATGGGATGAACCTATTCCCCCTGCATTGGAGGCCAAATGGAAAGCATGGCTAAATGATTTTGAAAATCTACCAAATATTCAAATACAAAGATGCTTCATTCCTAAGAACACAGGCACGTTGCAAAAGATCGAGCTGCATCATTTCTCAGATGCAAGCAGCAGTGGCTATGGACAATGTTCATACATAAGGATTGTTGCAGAAGACAAAGTACACTGTGCTCTGGTTATGGGAAAGGCTAGAGTGGCCCCCACTAGAGTTGTCACAATACCGCGCCTTGAGCTTACTGCAGCAGCAGTTTCTGCTGGAGTAAGTAACTTTCTAAGAGCAGAGCTTGAGCTGAAGATAGATGAAGAGTTTTTCTGGACTGATTCCCAAGTAGTGCTCGGGTACATTAAAAACGATGCTCGGCGCTTTCATGTCTTCGTCACCAACAGAGTTAAGAAAATCAGAGACTTTACAGATCCAAAACAATGGTTCTACATAGAAACTGATCAGAATCCAGCAGATCATGCTTCTAGAGGTCTCAAGGTGGCAGAACTCATAGATTCAAACTGGCTCAAAGGACCGAGATTTCTGTGGGAACGAGAGCTTGTCACACAACCACATTCCCCAGAGCTTTTAGTAGGAGACCCTGAAGTTAAAGTTTTAGCAACTACTGCCTTAGAGAGTGAGGTTTTTCTTGAGAGGTTCTCTAGGTTCTCAGACTGGAACACAGCAGTTAATGTTGTTGCAAAGATAAAGAGACTTACTAAAAGAGACAAATCAAAGCCCATTAGTGTTGAGGAGAGACAAGCAGCTTCTTCAGCGCTTATTCGGACAACACAGAGACAAGCTTTTGAACAAGAGATTAAACAGTTGTGTACTAGAGCAAACAAATTGCCCAAGAGTCACAAGCTGTACCAACTTGATCCTTTCGTTGAAAATGACTTACTTAGAGTAGGAGGCAGGTTGAGAAAATCCTCAGCGTCATTTGAACTGAGACACCCAGTCATTCTTCCTAAGGAAGGCATTGTCACACATCTGATTCTTGATCATTGTCACAAGAAAAACACAACATCAAGGTCGAGGCCAAACACTGAATGCACTCAGAGCCAGTGGTTATTGGATTGTAGGTGCCAGTAAGGTAGTGGCCAGACACATCAAAGGTTGTGTTGTATGCAGAAAGGTACGAGGGCCAACAGAAGAACAGCGTATGGCTGACCTGCCGGCTGACAGAGTAGATCCCTCGCCCCCTTTCACACATACAGGGTTAGATTGTTTTGGTCCATTTTACACGAAACAAGGTCGAAAAGAATGTAAGCGTTATGGTCTTTTGTTTACGTGTTTAAGCTCCAGAGCTATTCACATCGAGATGTTGGAAGATCTCACCACTGATGCGTTTATAAATGGATTGAGATGTTTTATAGCGATCAGAGGAGCAGTGAGACAAATTAGATCTGATCAAGGTACAAACTTTGTCGGAGCTAAAAACGAGTTTGAGAAAGGTCTCCTTGAGCTTGACAAAGACAGGATAGGGGTTTATCTTGCTAACAACCAATGTGATTTTCAAATGAACGTTCCTGAAGCGAGTCACAGAGGCGGTGTTTGGGAACGCCAAATCAGAACTGTCAGAAATGTTTTGAGTTCTGTTCTTATCCAAGCCGCAGGAAGACTTGATGACACCTCCTTAAGAACCTTCTTTTATGAGGCCATGTCTATCATTAACAGTCGTCCGCTTACTACCAACACTATAAATGACCCAAAAAGTGCAGAACCTCTGACGCCCAATCATTTACTCACAATGAAAGAGTCAGTGCCACTACCACCTCCAGGCAATTTTGTTAGAGAGGATTTGTACGCCAGAAAGAGATGGCGGAGGGTACAGTTCTTATCGGAACAATTCTGGCACAGATGGCGCAAAGAGTACTTAACTAACATAAGCCTAAGACAGCAGTGGCATTTGCCCAAAAGAAATGTACAAGTTGGAGATGTAGTGATAGTTAAAGAAGAGAATATTCCCAGAAATGAATGGAAACTGGCAAGGGTTGTAAAAGCGAAAGAAGATGATGACGGATTGGTTCGAAAGGTTAAGATTCAAATGGGACAAAGAGATTTAGGGAAGAAAGGTGAACGTGTGAACCAGTTATCTTTTCTTGAGCGTCCGGTTCAGAAGCTAGTGGTACTAGTGCAAAATGAGTCCACTTAAGTAAAAGGTTTCTGAGATGTGAAACAAGGATATGGTTCCAAGGTTAATATTTTTGGAAAATTACAAGTTTTATTTTGTGTGTAAAATTAACCTTTGTAATTTTGGTGGCAGTGTAGCTGTCGCAGTAAAGAATGTTTTTCTTTTACTGTTTGTTTGTTTATATACAGTATATTGTAATACCCATCTAAGAGTTGATTTACACCTGTGTTACGTTACTGCTGCCATCTAGTGGACGGCAAATGACATGCAACCCAGTGGTAGAAGAGAGCGTGTAAACTAGCATACAGTGCTCACGTGCTCAGTTAGCAGAGAGAGAAGCTCAGAAGCTGCAGACTCGGGCACAGAGAGAAGAAGCTCCAAAAGCCCTGAGTAAAACTAAAGAAAATGGACTCTAACCACTCCTAAATGTTTGGACAGAAGGCGCACATGGTATGTAATGTGTATTTGTGAGAATGTGGAGGTATTATTTTTGGTTGTGATAAATTTCAAAATGTATTTTTTGTTTTGTTCTTTCACCGTAGTTTTTCACGGTGGTTGGTCGGAGGTCCAGCTAAGAAATGTGCTTGCTGTGACAAAATAAATCCTGGCTAAACATCAGTTGGAGCGTGGGCTTTATCTGTTTCAAACAAAAAAACCTTTGGGAGCAGTTATATGGGTACTGGCACAAGTCCCACTGTATCAAGTGCACAGTGCCTCCAGGAACTCGGACATTGGCAGAAGTCCATGATTTATTATCTTTGTAACGTTAAAATTCTAATCAGATGCAAAAAGACATATGATAACACAAACATACACTACCATTCAAAAGTTTGGGGTCACTTAGAAATTTCCTTATTTTTGAAAGAAAAGCACTTTTTTCAATGAGATAACTTTAACTAATCAGAAACACACTCTATACATTGCTAATGTGGTAAATGACTATTCTAGCTGCAAATGTCTGGTTTTTGGTGCAATATCTACATAGGTGTATAGAGGCCCATTTCCAGCAACTATCACTCCAGTGTTCTAATGGTACAATGTGTTTGCTCATTGCATCAGAAGGCTAATGGATGATTAGAAAACCCTTGTGCAATCATGTTAGGTCTGCAATGCTGTAATTGCTGCAAATGGAGGATTCTTTGACGAAAGCAAAGTTTGAAGGAAAAAATTATTTCAAATACAAATCATTATTTCTAACCTTGTCAATGTCTTGACTATATTTTCTATTCATTTTACAACTCATGGTGGTAAATAAGTGTGACTTTTCATGGAAAACACAAAATAATTGTCTGGGTGATCCCAAACTTTTGAACGGTAGTGTATACTTCATAAAATTTTTGAAATTTAAAAGGGCTCTCAGAAAACAGGGGAAAATACAGTCAACATGGACAAAGAAATGTAAGGTAATGATTAGAGAAAGGGAGGAATTAGATAAATTTAAACCTTAGTTCTGATGTACGAATAATAGTGCAGTAAGATTGAGTGATTTTTTGTGTGTGTGCTTTTTTCCTTTGTGTTTCTTCTTTTTTTTTCCTTTTCCTCATTTAATAATGGAAGTGTATTAGGGCAAATTAAAGCTGAAACCTTTAATACTGAACAGCAACCACAAGACATTTTAGGAGATAATGACCCAGACAATAACTATTTTAATCATATTAATAAGTGTGCTTATTATGATCAACAATTAAATGGAATTATGAATTCGGATCAGACATTGACAATTCATATTAATAGTAGGAGTCTCTATGCAAACTTTGATTATATTAAGGAGTTTTAAATCAATTTACCACCCCATTTAGGATTATTGCACTAAGTGAAACATGAAGTATAAAAAGGGGGGGGGGGGTATATATGATAAGGCAACAGCTGCATAAGTGTACAGGTTTTCAAGGCCATCAAGCAGTTTACTCCCAGGACAGTCTTGGAACACAAAATACAATAGACATATCAAACAGCTTGTTAGTATAGCATATTAAAATACAGTTATATGTTGTAACACACCCACACACACGTATAAAATATGTGATTTCAACAGATAAATGCATAATTAGTGAATTTCTATTACAAGATAATATTAGATGATAAAAGTAGTTGGCAGATAAATACAAAACAAAGTTGCAAAAAATATTGCAATCATAAATAAAATTAAGATAAATCACTTTATATCTTGTATTGCTCATTGATACTTCCATACTTGACCTATTGTATAGAGGCCTGGGGTAACAATTATCAAAGTACACTTAATTCATTGCTAACATTACAAAAAGGGATGTCCATGTTATACATAAAGTCGGTTATCTTGAACATACTAATCTATTGTTTACACATTTAAAGTTATTGAAATCGCAGGATTTGGTTGATTATTATATAGCACAATTAATGTTTAGAAAAAAGAAAAAGAAAAACCTTTTTGCATCTAAAAAATAAAAGATCTATTTTAGTGGCCTTTTCTTCCAAGGACCCACCTCCATATCAAGGGGACCCACCTGCCCACCTATTGCCAGGACGATGACGAGGTTGTGCCACGACTGAACCTAGATGGGATCTAGAAGATGTCGATGAGATAGTTCAGGGTCTGCAATAGGATCTACAATGCACATTCACATGGTGTTAGATTCTGCTGTGCTGTGCTAATGCCCTACAGGTTTCCTTTGTGATAAATGATTAATGAAAGAATAGATGCATGAATATGAATGTATTCGTATATGCATCTGTCTATCTATCTATCTATCTATACTGCTCAAAAAAATAAAGGAACCACTTTGAAAGCACATCAGATTTTAATGGGAAAAAATAAGCTAGATATCGAAATTGTGGCAGGCTAGTCCAGCTTACTCAGATTAAAAAGTGTTCTGCAATAGGTGTTCCTTTAATCTGAGTAAGCTGGACTAGCCTGCCATAATTTCGATATCCAGCTTATTTTTTCCCATTAAAATCTGATGTGTTTTCAAAGTGTTCCCTTTATTTTTTTTGAGCATTATATATATACACATATACATATGCATGTATGCCTTTTCCCATATATTCATATATATGCATAGATGAGGATAGTTTAGTTTTGAATATATTTTACACATATAGGATTGTTGACTATATTAACTCATGATGTATGCACCACACCCGATATCCTCTGGAGAAATGGCGACCTGAGGGGGGGGCAGGTCTATGCGACTGCCGGAAGGAGGACATCATGCCACATATAGAACTTTTTAAACACTACAAACGGGATAGAATAGGGTTATGAGATGGGTTTTAGACCCATCTCTACAGGGGGAGATGCAAAACGTAGGTTGAGATTACTACATTATACTGTAGCTAGATAATGAGGTGCCCCAATAGGGACACCTCATACAGGGGGTATTGTTGATATAATGATATGATTGCTCTGTCTTTCTCACACTTCTTTATCTGCTTGCTTCACACGCTACACTGCAGTTTTTCAGAATCAGAAAAGATTTATTGCCAAGTACATTAACAGATCACTGATAACATACGAGAGAATTTGACTTGACACAGAAAATGAACCTGCATTTCCAGTGACTCGGCTGCATCAGAGACGCGCCTGCCAACAGGATAGTGGGTACAAGCATAAGAAAAGAATAATACGAGGAACAATAGGAAGGAGCAAAAAAATCATTGATTCAAAATACTGGTTACATAATTAATCAATATTAAGATTTCAAGGAAAAAAAAAGCTCTCGATGCACATTCGCTACACAGGATCCACAAGACACAAGAGAGCAGTGTGTGTATCTTTATTCAGTTCATGGATCAATGTGTGTGCGGTGTTGTAGCAGTGTTGATGATAATAAGAGAGACAACAAGGACACTTGGCAGGAGATGTTTTGTCTGGCTGCCGCCGAGTCCTTATCTTGGCAGGCTGTCCAGATGGCTGTCCAAGGCCTTATGCTCGATGATTTTGAAAACACAGACTGCAGACAGCCAGGAGGAATTTTCATGGGGAAATTGAGCCAAATCGGACTGATCACAGAGAAGGCTTTTTATTTCTTCTGTAGATTCAGTACTTAATCCTTCATTGCGGGGCTTTAAATCCATCGTGGAAAGACCTAAGCGAGACCATGATGTAATCCACCTTCCGAGACAGTTCTCCATTTGTCGCTATCAGGGTCTTCTCCAATTTTTCAATTTGACAGATGCACCTCGCCTGGCCAGCATTTTGATAGGTTGTATCCATCTTCAGCAATTTGCGGTACACCAGGACAATCCCAGTTCCAATCAGAAAGATCCCGATCACCATTACCACGAAGACATACAAATCTTCAATATCTTCGATAGAGAGATTAGTGAGACACAAGATTTTCCAATTACTTGTGTCACGTAAATAGCCCGCTGGAGCCGTACCTGCGGGGCAGACAGCTTCCCCCGGAGCACTTTTCCTTGTTGAAAAAATAGTGTCAATTGTGTTCAAAGCCCAGCTTATTAACTCCATAATTTCTTTCTTTCGACGGTCGCAGTTAGACGCAGACAGACAACAGCAAGCTGGGATCCAGTAGTTGGGGGGGAAGGAAAAAAAGTCAGAGCAGGAGAGGAGGAAAAAGCGTCTACTCTCTTGGGAGGGCGGAAGTGAAGGGAAGTTTAGTTTACACCCTATAATTCATTTGCTGAAATCAGTTAGAATCAGCTTTGCACACAGCTGAGGTGCCACATAAGCAGAAATCAAATGTTTCTGAGACAGTGAGGAAACCACCCCTCTTGTATGGGGGTGGGGGAAGTTATATAAAAACTGTAGGGCCCACTTTTTGGGTGGCACACTCTTGAGGAATTGCCAAAAGAGCTGTGTTCCAGCGCTGCCTGTATCCATATCTCACTTTCAGTAAAATAAGAGAAAGTATACTTCATCTCTCTGCCTGGTTATTTGGCCATTGTATCAAAGAACTGGGGTTTAAGGCATTTTAGACTCAACAATCATATAATTAATTAAGGTCGTTTTATCTGACAGAGATCTTATATTCAGCAGTCTGCATTTAATTATTTTATTTAACTGTGGTAAATTAGTGGTTTTAATCTTTATCAAGTTATGTTGTATTTGTCTTGGGTGTAGCATCATCTCACTTTGGCTCAGCAATAATTATTCTTCTGCTTAAAGACATTTTGTTTCACCCAGGAGTAAGACGGTCAAGAACTGATTTTCTCCCCCAGGCCACAGCTGAAATCCCATTCCTTTGTTAAAACCAGTCTAAAGAATTCAACTAATGCATTTCCTGTTTTGACTCTTTTTTTATTGCCCCCATAAACATGGAGACATGGAACAGACCTGAGGAGCCCTCATGGCCTACACAGATCCACAACTCATTTAATTTCCTTAAACGTTGGGACATGCTGGATTTAACCAGTGAACTTTAAAGTACATTATTACAGACTCAATTCTAAATCTTCCCTTCTTTTCAGGACTATGAAAAGCAAATGGACTCTGATGTTTTTAATGTGGAAAATCAATAATATGTGTGAAATGCATTAATCTGTGATTTTATATATATATGCATGTTAAAAATGTTTAAATGGACTTCCGGTTATGGCTGCCACGTAAGACGGACGTGTCTCACTCTGCTCTGCTCCTGGAGAAAAAAAATCGGCAAATAACTCTCTCATTGGGACAGAACGTATCCCAGCGTTTGGGCGAGGATATGTCGGCGAAGCCTAAGGCTGGAAAACCAGGTAAAGGAAAAGCGAGCCGCCGAAACAGTCCAAATTAACGGACCTTTCAGGTCTGTGACGCAGCAAACAAAGGCTCCATATATGGCGGAGGAGGCTGGGCAACGGTGCGATTTCTGCGGGGAGCGGCGCAGATGCGCTGATGGCTGCCATGAGTTCAATGAGAGCGGACTTTTCCTCTAGATTTGATGGGATTATGACAGCGTTGGAAGGAATAAGAAAGGAATGGGTGACTGTGTAGAACGAACGGCGCAGATGGAGCTCCGTCTCGCTAGTGCTGAAGATGACGTCACCCGTCTTCAATTAAAGGTGCGCACTTTGGAAAAAAAAAATAAATGCTCTAGAAGATAATATTTTGGATTTGGAATCTCGGTCGAGACAGAATAACCTTGAGGCTGGTGGGTCTTCCAGAGGAATCAGAAGGTCGGGACGTATGATCCTTTCTGGAAAAGTGGATCCGGAGGTGCTGGGCAGCGAGGAGTTGCAATCAGCAGTGGTTCTGGAAAAAGCACATCGTATTGGCCCACGGAGAGATAAGGGACCGCCGAGGACCTTAATTATGAAGTTTCTTAGCAACAGAGACAGGATGAAGATCTTCAACGCTGCACGAGCTAAAGGAGAGATTAAACACCAGGACCAGCAGGTGCGGTTCTACCCAGATTTGGCCACAGGAATCCAACAATTGAGGAAGCAGTTTGATCCCATCGTAAGGAGCTGCGCAACCTTGGGATTCGTCATGGTGTAATCTATCCTGCGAGACTGCTGACCACGTATGAGGGCAGATAACCCACTTCTTCAAGACCCCAGAGGAGGCGCAAGGAGTTCATCAAGAAGATCAAAGAGAAGAAGAGACTGGTGGGAGCTAAGCATGACAAAATTAAGGTAGAATAATTAAGCATTTTGCACAGGCATCTGACTGACTTGAAGTAAAATAGTAAGTTTACAAAATATAGATTGTATATATATATTACAAACAACAAAACAAAACAAACAAACAAAAAAAAAACTATGATGTACAAAGTTGTTAAAAATTTTGGAGTTAAGTTGGGAAAACTACAGAGGAGAGTTAATGTTACGTCATTAAAGCAGTAGAGTTAGGGGATTGGGAGGATGAAGAAGGAGTGGCTTAGGCTGTTCCCGTGGGTGTGGACGACGGTCGATGGCTATATCGGGAGACGAATTTTTCTTTTGATTTTGGGGGGTTTGCCACAAGTGTGGGAAGGGGAAATTGTTTGTGTGTAGTTTGTAGGATGAATGTTCTACCACTCATGTTTTTGCTTCCTCTGTATGAGCATGTTACACTGCAAGGTAATCCCAAACTCTCTATGATCATGACCAAAGTGTTAATCTTAATTTAACTTCAGGGAATTGCAGAGGTCTACAAAATTTAAAAAAACTTAAACAAGTTATGAATAAAATAAAGGACATGGGTTCAAGAATTGTGTTTTTACAAGAAACTCATCTGATAGAGGAGGATGTTAAAAGAATTAGGAGTAGATGGCAGGGAAGTGTATTCACCTCTTCATTTCATCCCGAGCCAGGGGAGTTATGACTCTCATACATAAATCAGTTCCTTTTCAAGTGATAAAATGTAATTGGAGACAAATTTGGAAGATATGTAATCATTCAAGGTTCTTTGCTATTAGAAAATATAAATCTTGTGAACTTATATGGTCCAATATAGATGATCAGAAGTTCTTTGCTAATTTATTTCTCATCTTATCATCACTTACAGGGCAACATATAATAGCAGGGGATTTTTAATTGTACATTGAATCCAGGTGTGGATAGATCAACAGGACTGGATTGTACGCACATTGGATGTAGGATGACTATTAATCATTTTATGAAAGAATTGAGATTGTTAGATATATGGAGAGAAATGAAACCACCAAGTTAAAGCCTATTCTTGTTATTCCAGTACCTACAGACATTCTCACGTATTGATTATTTTTATTTCCACAGAATTAAGGTCCAAGATTCAAAACTGCTTTTATGATAACATCGTGATCTCTGATCATGCACCCTGTTGTCTAATATATGTAGATAAAAATTGACAAAAGGAATCAGGTAGATGGCAATTTCAGCATAAATGGCTTCAGGATGAGGAATTTGTCAAGTAAATAGAAAAACAGATAGACGTGTTCTTTGACATCAATACTACAACAAACATCAGCATGTGTAAAGTGGGAGCTTTCAAAGCTTTTATTAGGGGCATATTATTAGTTATACAGGATCAAAATCTAAGAAGACTCGAGAGGAGAGAGCTAAATTGGAACTTAAATAAAAAATCTTCAGGAAAAAGTGTATGCAGGAAGTGACCCAAGGTTGGAGAATGAATTACTGATTTGTGAGCTAATACGACAAAAAATCAGCGAATAGAGCTGCCTCGAGTCTTCTAAGATTGAAACCAATCTTTTTATGAACAAGGTGAAAAATCAGGAAAATTATTAGCATGGCAGATTAAACAATTGAAATTAAAACACCAATTACCAGTATTATAAGTAATGGACAGGTAGTTATAGATCCTTTAGAAATTAATAGAGCCTTTAGAGATTACTATGAAAAATTATATGATACCAAAAAGTGAACCTTGATTTAACAAAACTAAATGGGTTTTGAACGAACTATCTATATCGTGTATTCCAAATGAAAACAGGGAGATATTGGAGTCTAAAATTAGTCAAGAAGAAGTTGGGCTAGCATTGATAATATGAAAATCAGGAAAAAGTGCAGGACCAGATGGTCTTCCAGTTGACCTTTATAAGAATTTTAAGAATAAATTAATAAAACCTTTTTTGGAAATGGTTTTAGAAGCATTTCAAAATAATAATTTACATCATACATAAATAATGCCTTAATTATACTGCTGCCAAAACCAGGTAAGCCCTCTAATAAATGTGGAAAATATGAGACCAATAAGCTATTAAACGCCGACCTTAAGATAATCTGTAAAATTTTAGCAAGACGAATACAAGAAATTTTACCAAATATTATTAATTGAGATCAGAATGGCTTTATAAAGGAAGGACAAGGCTTCCATAATGTAAGAAGAACTTTTTAATATTATTTATATTTAATAAAGAAGCACCGGATACAGCTCTCCTATCATGGACGCCGGAAAAGGCCTTTGATAGAGTTGAATGGCCCCTTTCTTTTTTGAAGTCCTACAAAGGTTTGGACTTGGAAATAATTTCATAAAATGGGTTCAAATTAATATACAATAATGTATACAGCAGAAATCCTAACAATTAACAATATTTCAAAAACCAATAAAAATCAATAGAGGATGTCGACAAGGCTGTCCACTTTCACCTTTACTGTTTACTATGGCAAATTGAACCTTTAGCGATAGCGATACGTTTACATTCACAAATATATGGAATTAAAGTTGGACCAACAGAACATAAAATCTCCCTGTACGCCGATGATCATAATTTTTGTTTATGTCGAATCTAAAAAATCAATTCCCAACCTTGTTGAATTTAATAAAGAATTTTGGGGAAATATCAGGATATAAATAAATAAAACTAAATCTTCAATATTAATGCTAAATGAGACCCAGAGAAATTACCCAGCCCCTGAGGTAAATCAATTCAATGTTGTAAATCAGTTTAAATATTTAGGAATCCAAATTATGCCTAAGCTAGAATCAGTCGCAGTGTCAACTATGAAGCCTTACTGTCAGATATCAGTGAGTTAACTCAGAGATGGGATGTCACTACCAATGTCGATGATCGGGAGAATCAATATACTTAAAAGTAATATTTTACCTAAAATACTTTATTTATTTCAATACATTCCCTTATCACCACCTTTAGATTTATTCTCAAGAATAAAAAAAAGTTAGTGGAATTTATATGGAACAACAGGAGGGCTAGATTACGTCTGTCTTTATTATATTTACCATTTGATCGTGGAGGTCTGAAATGTCCAAATTTTATGTTGTATTATTGGTCGGCACAACTGAGGTCTATGACATATTATTTTTCATCAAATGATCTCCCTCACTGGACTGAAATGGAATCATACAATTTACCTTTACCTCTTCCCATATTCATATACTCAGATTCGGCAAAAAAATTACAAAAACAAGTTAAAAATCCATTTGTAAAGCATATGATCAAAATATGGTGTGAAGCTAAAAACTATTTAAAAGAACCACAGTTATTGTCACAATTTAGTCCAATATGGGGTAATCAATATTTTAAACCAGGGAGAGCGGACGCTGTATTTAAAGTATGGAATTTAAAAGGGATACAAAAGATTCAGGATTTATATTTACCATGTGCAGATAACATAATGTCTTTTGAAGAGCTGAGGATCAAATTTAATCTCAATAGAACACATTTTTTTTAAATATCTTCAACTTAGAAACTTTATTCGATCAAATCAAAATAAAGCTCTCACTCGACCTATTTATTCATCCTTGGAAAAAATGATGATGAAAGAGTAAAAGAAAGGGTATTATTTCAGAGTTTTATAACTCATTGACACTATCTTCAAGTGAAAATTCACTGAAAAGATTAAACTACTGGAAAGAAGATCTGCAAACTGAAATTTCAGAGGAACAATGGGAATTGGCTTGTACAGAAGCTCAAACCAAATCAATAAATGTACGCCTTAAATTGATACATTTCAAATGGTTAATGCGGATGTATGTTACACCGGAGGAGTTAAATAAATATAACAAAAATATACCAGATACATGCACAAAATGCATGGAAAGTAAAGGAACTCTATTTCATTGTGTATGGGAATGTAGATTAATAAGAATGTTTTGGGAAGAGGTGAGGGTAACAATTGAAAAAATAATCTCAAAACAAATCATATTGAATCCTAAATTGTTTTTGTTGGGTCTGTACCCAGAAAAGCATAATTTTAATAAAAGTGAAAGAACATTCATAGACCTCAGTTTGCTTAATGCCAAAAAATGTATTGCACTATTATGGAAAAAGACTCATAGACCAGATGTGACTCAGTGGTTAAGACAGATGTTAACAAACCTTCCATTAGAAAGAATAACATATATACTGAAATCAAAGGAAATTGTGTTTGAGAATATATGGAGACCTTTTATTGATTATGTAAAAAATTTAAACATAACTTTTGAAGAAGAAGGTGAATGATGTGTGTGGACCTTGTAAATTCCAAACTGGTGAACATAATATGTATACTTATGTATTGGATTGTCTAGACTAAACAGAGGAGCATTGTTGAAGATTTGATTTTCCTGGTGGTTGTTGGTGTTTTTAGTGCATCTTTTTTTTTTTTTTTTTTTGTAGTACTTTAGTGTTAGTGTTTGATTGTTTGTATCATGTTTGTTAAAAAAAAAAAGGTTCAATAAAGATATTGTGGGAAAAAAAATGTTTAAATGAATGTTTATTCCTGCATGTTTATTTAGAAGCACTGCTTATAAGGTTACACTAATCACTAAGGTTAGCTTAGTTCATACATAAGGGTATAAAAGCATATTCCAGTGTATTGGAATTGTGTGTCCATGTGGACCGGTATCAAATTTCACCCAGCATTCACTGAGCTCCAGCTTCTCCACCCCATTGGTCCCTCGCAGACAAAGCCTGTCATTGGACTAAAGTTCGTCAAGCCCGCCCACGAAGGACGCTCATTGGCTGAGATTTCGGTCAACCCGGAAGCCCGCGAAAGCTCAACAGAACTTATAAAAGGAGGAAAACCCCCTGCTACTTGCTCTTTCGGCTTTTTCGTCTCTTTTAACGTCGCTTTTTGGACGCTCTTTTTGGCTCTTTCGCCTCTGTTCGTCGCTCTCTTTTGTCTCTCTTCTTTGTCCATTGTCTACGCACAGCAAGAAAGAACTTTGGGAAGAACAAAGGACTGCCTGAACAAAGACTTCTCCCATGTGTTGCTTTTCCGAGCACAGAGCAGATAACTCATAATTTGTTTATGTAACTTTGTATTTCAATGTTTTTTTTCTTTTTCTCTTAAATGCCTAGGAATTCCTATTTCTTTGAGCTCAATTCTTAATCGGAGTTAAACTCCAATTTTTATTTATCTCTTTTTCTTTGTTAAACTTTCTGTAAAACCACCGTTTGTTTTAATTTTAATGTAAGTTTTAATCTTGACTTTATTTTTATAATATTTTTCTTGACCAATCACACACCAGAAGCTATTATTTTATCTAAAGTCCGAAAGTCTTTTTCTAATTTGAGATCTGATTAGATCTAATTATTCTCGAAGACCTCTGGAGCCGCTTGTCTACGAAGGAGAAAATGGGCAGCTCTCTTCACCACACGCTGAAGAAACGTCGGCACCTCCTGGCTTCGATCCAAGTTACAACTGTGGGTTGTACAGCCAAAATCCAGCCACTTCGACTGCTTGACTTTAAAGGTCGAACTGTGGACCCTGAAATATCTGCGGGCAGATATTTCCCCTAACATCCACAAAATCTTGGGCTGAGGACGGCGCCGAACGAGGAATCACGTGAGCTGCAAACTTTAATTCATCTGCTGAATTAAACATCTGAGGTTTGGTAATAATTTGTATATCTAATCAGATGCAAATTAAGAATCCATTAACATAACTCTTCTTTTCATTAAAATTCTGTTTTTATTTTCTTAAGATTAATCCAGGACTTTTCATATGATTAGTAAACTTTCTCCATAAATTTGCGTTGTTTCCATAATCTGTTAACTCAAACTGATAGAAATTCATTTCTCAGTTAACCCTGGTTCCAAAAATATTGACATTGTTAATCTATCATTTACAAGATTGATTTTATGATTAATGAAATTACTGCAATATCTGTTAATCATTTAATAAATATGTAAAAATGAGAGAAGTTGTTGAGAATTTATTTCATTCTGAGTCTGTTTCAAGCCCAGGTATTGAATTCATGGAAAAAATTTTGAGACTGATTATTAATTAATTTATTGAGTGATTAAACAGGTATAAAGTGAAATTAAAATTAAAATTGCTTCTTAAAGATAGAAGCTGGTGCCCCTACGAGTGTTATTAACTTTTCTGGTGTATATGAAACGAAATTTGATCTCAGATTCCAATA
The DNA here is from genome assembly GCA_020510985.1 of Pholidichthys leucotaenia. Taxonomy (NCBI): domain Eukaryota; kingdom Metazoa; phylum Chordata; class Actinopteri; order Cichliformes; family Pholidichthyidae; genus Pholidichthys; species Pholidichthys leucotaenia. The sequence continues at coordinate 282,369,173 of CM035844.1, forward strand.
CATCAATATAAATTAAATAATTTATACCTGATCATATTTATTAATTTCATATTTTCCTACATGGGTTATGTTTTGGGTAATGGGAGACAGACACAATCTCTATGGGGTTATGAAATGAAGACTGATCTTAACAGCGAGAATTATTTGTATTAATAGGATTAATATGAGAAGTGGAAGCAAAGAAGGGCTGGTTGGCAGACCCAGGTACTTTGGTGTAAGTGAATACACCAGCTTTCAGTCACTGTACTAAAAAATGCTGAATGAAATAAAACAGATTGTCCCTTAGAACACGTGCACCGAGTCTATTTGGATGGATGCCATCTGGCCTCATAAATGATGGGCGGTTCCAGAACAGGTTGAAATTGTCTATAAAACCAATGTTAAAAGTAGGACATGTTGAACACAACCAGGTATTAAGGCTAAGAATTCTGCTAAAATAATTGCAACCTTTTCTAAAAGGAGCATGTGGCCCAGAAATAAACACACGTCTGCCACAGTTCTAAAGAGTGGACAGAAGGCTCCTGAAGTTGAAGGGATGTTGTTGCATCCAACATGCACAATAACAGTTTTAGTGTGGGGGTATTCATTTAATAGGTCAGGGGTACGAGCCTCAATGTCTGACACTTTAACCCCAGGAAAAAAATTTGTAACACAGTACCTGCCTCTGACGTTCCTAATTATTGAATCACCAATTACAAGCGTTGTCTGGAGGGACTTTGTCAGTGGCTTCTGAAATGGTGGATAATTTGGCTGTTGTCATTGCTGCAGTGGCCAGGTGCCGGTGCAGGGGTGATGCAGGGGGTTGCGCTCCATGGGAGCCATGGGAGGAAGATCAACGTCAAGGTGGGGGAAATCTTCCTGGGAAAGGATGTCGAATCTGTTTTCCAGCAAAAGGGGAAGGGAGGAGGCGTGGCCATGTCTGGTCAATCCATGATGTTTGCTATTGGGCCCAACCATGGTCCAGGGCATGCATTGAGGCTGTGAAGAACCACCCGGGGCTTTGGGTTTAGCTCCGAGCTGAAGCCAGTGTTTGGTACCGGAGTCCAGGACAGCTGAGGTGACTGGAGCAGGTGTGGAGGTGGATGGCGATATGCTAATTTCACCCAGGTAAGTAGCCATGTCTGCTAGCTGCGAGTCCGTCACTGGCACCGATGTCCGTCCACAAATGATAGTATCCAGATGATTTTCAGCCTCCCGAATCTTATAGAGGTTAGAGAATCTCAATTCCAACTCAGAAACCTTCTTAGAGAGGGAAACACAGCTGACACAGGGCGGGGATGGAGCCATGGTTACCATGGCAACAAAGGCAAGTGTTATTTCATTCTCCCTCATTTTATGATGATATGCCTTGCCTAATTCCCAGTAGTGAGGCTCAGGGTTTGCAGTCCCCTGAGCCCTCACCGCCTGCTGTAGCCATTAATTTCTCACCTGCCCTCTCTGTGTCTCTTCCTATTCTCCTCGAGTGTCCGCCTACTACAGGGTTGAGCCGCCGGACGATGGAGGAGCCTGCGGTTGTGGAGGGCCTAGTCCCAGCCCCACAGCCACCCTCTGGACAGAGAGAGAGCGCTGGTACTGAGCTGAAGTCTGCGCAGACAATGAAGCGTCCCTGGGCCTCAGCTGAGCGGGATCCAGTGCTGGTGGGAAATGGACCTCCTGTCACCACGCAGGGCAAGCCACCTATGTGGGTCACATCACTGGGGGGTCCCGGGACTGCATCAACCATCACACCTGCTGCTGGTGCCACCACAGCAGAGTTTGAGCTGGATTTATAGAAGACCGGACCCAAAACATTGTCGCCTGGATCGATGGAGTCCTGGACGGCGGTAGAGCTGGAGCTCAGGCAAGTGCTCTCCTTTGTTTTCATTGTCTCAATTTTGGAGAGATCTTGTCGGGCTCTTGGTGGGGAGAGCCAAGTGCAGCCATGAGCTGCACCAGAGCTCACCTTGCCAAGCTCCACTGCTACTGGTGACCCTGACCCTGTTTCTCTGTCTCTCTTACCTGAGCTTTCCCCCAGGGTCACCGAGGATTGTCCAGCTCAGTCAGAAGACTCTGTGGGTTCCGGCTCACCCCCTGAGATCCCCATTGGTCCACCTCCTCCCGCTGAGGTCGTCGTGGGTACTTCGTCCTAGCCCGGGACCTCTGTGGGTGCTACTCCCCCTCCAGATGAGGTTGTCATGGGTGTTCCGTCCAAACCCAGGACAGTCGAAGGTGCTGCTTCTCCATTGGCTGAGGTCGTTGCGGGTGCTCCGTCCCAGCCTGGGACCTTCATGGTGAGCATGTGTTTTCATCATGGTGAATCCCTCCACATGTATGAAAGTGATGCCGGATTATTCAGACTGTCTCTCTGACTTCTTCACATCATGACTCCGTGTGACTGTTATTGAGATTCAAAGCGGTAACCGAAGAGAACCGTAAACCGTCTGATTCTTCAGTGGAGTTTAATACAGTAGCATGTTAGCCTGTTAGCGCTGCGGTTTTCCTCCTGAATGAGTCTCTTCATGGGCTTTGCAGGAGAAAATCAGCACAGACGGACCTATCTAGCTTCCATGTGGTCGGTGTGGGTGGTTCTGCTGCTGTTCTGCTCCTCATGGATGAATAGCTGATGTAGCTCCATGGAGACCTGCCATTGATAGTCTGTGCTGAGTGCTGGAGAACAAAGCACCGACGTGGAAGTGTGAGGACGAAGAGAAACCATGATTTCAATTTCCACTATAAAATCACACAGACTGGGTATGTAGAACTAACGAGGCTTTGACAAGATTGTTTGTTTGTTTACTGCTTAACCTCTTGCGCTCTGTTGTACCGCGGACGGGCAAGTCTCTGCGTCCTAGAGCGCACGAGGGCGCACGAGAGCACCCTCGTGCGCTCTCGGACGCATGATGGAGATACTGATGGTGGTGATGTAGGTGGTGATGGCGTCCAAGCGCGCACTCAAAATAAAAGCTGCAGACACAGCCGCGAACAGATTAGTTCATCTGATTGACCTCTCATTCGACTAATAAGAGCCTTGAATTGGGTTTCTGAAACCTTGAAGAACCAATGACTGAAAACCTAGCCAGAAGGACCCGCCTCCCAACGCTGTGAATGCAGTGAGCCAATTGAAGCAGAGAAGTTCGCGAGCTGTTTTTTTTTAAGGCTGGGTGAAGACTGACTGCTGGAGCAGATCAAAAAAGGACCCGCAGGAAGAGCCTACAAACCCAGCAGCACGGAGACCATCCACAAATGCAACCTGTGTGACAGGGAGTGCCATTCGCGCATCGGAATGTTCGGCCACAGGCGGTGCTTATTTTGTTTTAGTTCCAGCAGAGTAGACGTTATGATTTCTTCCATGGTCATAGACCGACGGAGGCTGACGACGAAGGCTGAGTGACACACACGCCTTCGCCAGTCTTTTTTTAATTACTACTGTTATTTGTTTTGAAAATTCGTTCGCCAAAAACCACAATCATGGAAGCACAAAACCGCAATAATGGAATTATGTTTTGATCGGGTCGCGAGACCAGAACCACGAGCGGACCAGCGTCGCATTCGTCTGACAGTGAGGAAGACAAGTTCGCCAGGACTCTGCTGCTGTGAAGAGGTAAGGTGTTATAAGCTAAATTATTATTTATCCCTGAAAATTGTAATCCAAAATGACTTTTGACCGATCGGTAAATTACAACTGTGCGACACACTGTGCCGTTTGGCACAATTTGGCACAGTTCCAAAATGCCTGGGAACTACCTGAGTAAAAAGCTGTGTAATATATTCATTTTTTGTGATATTGTTACAAAATTTGGACCTCAGCTGGATAACACTTGGTTCTACATTTCTGTTGCATTTTCCAGCCTGGATCTGAAGCTGTGTGTTATTTGCAAGGATTTGTATCCAAAAAAACACCCAGGTCAAATTTATTTTCTTCAATTTCACTATGTTTAGATGACTGTAACTCAGTGGCCGGAGCACTTAGAGAGATTATGACTGTTTTGCCAAAAAATTCAAAGTGTTTTCTTTTAAATGAGACCAACCCCATGAAGATGCTGCAAAGGGTTGAAGAACAGCTTTTGATTTAATTTGGGCACGTTAATTTTTGGCGTTTTTAGGGAAATTGACCGGAGTGCAAGGGGTTAACAAACAATTGATGGGTAGATGAGGCGTCATGATGCGTTTCGACACATGGCCAAACTGTATTGAAACTGTTGATACTGTGTCACTGAATACTGACACCTGCTGGACCTTAAAAATCCCTACAGGCAACCTAGTTGACAGACTCAACTGACACTGATTTGAGGACCTAGTATATACAACAATATACTGCTCCAAAAAATAAAGGGACCACTGTCCCTCAAACTGTCCACTTAGGAAGCAACACTGATTGACAATCAATTTCACATGCTGTAGTGTGATTTTGTTGTCAGCACATTCAACTATGTAAAGAACAAAGTATTTAATAAGAATATTTCATTCATTCAAATGTAGGGTGTGTTTAGTGTTCCCTTTATTTTTTGAGCAGTATATAATTTAAGTCCTTGTATTTTATATTGTATTATTTCATCTTTTCATTTCAATTTCAAATATCATTGATAATTTTAGATACAGTCAATAACTAATGTGAACATGTATCATAACGTAAAAATCTACTGTAAGTGAACATGTTGTGAATGAGGATGCTTGTGGACTGGGATTTTTTTTTTTTTTTTACAAATTTTTATTCAAAAAAATTGTTTTTCCAACGTTTTGAACTTCAGTCTGTTACGCTTTTTGGACACAACTTCTCCAGCTGTCGAAAAAACCCGCTCACATAGCACAGATGAGGCTGGAGTGCAAAGAAATTGTAATGCAAGCTGAAAGAGATAGCAGATGCTAACAATGAGCTGGAGGGTTTCCACTTGATACGGGCAGACCGAACACCAGACAGTGGCAAAGCAAGGGGCGGTGGAGTGATAATGTATGTTAACAACAACTGGTGCAGTCCGGGACATATCACTGTTAAACAACAGCACTGCAGCAAAGACATTGAGTTGCTAGCTGTTAGCATGCGGCCTACATATCTCCCGAGAGAACACTCACACGTGATCTGCATTGTTGTTTATGCAAATCCGACGGCGAATGCTGGGACAGCGCATGACGTCATCCATTCAGTAACCAGCAGGCTGCAGACAGAACACCCAGATGCTCTTCTCCTCATCTCAGGCAATTTCAACCATGTTTCACTATCTCCCATTCTACCCACGTTTACCCAGTATGTCACATGCCACACTAGAGACAATAAAACACTGGACTTATTCTACGCAAACACTAAGGAGGCGTACACCTCATCACAACTCCCCCCACTCGGGAGATCGGATCACAACTTGGTTCATCTCCGGCCGGTGTACAAACCCCTAGTGCACAGACAACCTCCGGCCATGCGCACAGTGAAGTTATGGTCTGAGGAGGCAATGGACGCTCTAAAGGACTGTTTTGAAGCCACTGCCTGGAAGCAGCTCTGCCATCCACATGGTGAGGACATCGATGGCCTCACTCACACCTTCACGGACTACCTCAGCTTCTGTGTGGACAAATCCGTTCCCACCAAGACCATACGGTGTTGCTCAAACAACAAACCCTGGATCAACCCTGAGATAAAAACACTTCTGAGAGAGAAGAAGAGGATCTTCAGGTCGGGGAATAGGGAGATGCTGAAGTCCGTACAGAGGGAGCTGAGGAGAAAGATCAGAGAAGGCAAGGACAGCTTCAGGAAGAAGATGGAGGACAAGCTGCAACAAAGCGACATCAGCGGGGTCTGGAGAAACCTCAAAACCATCTCTGGGCTCCAGAATACCTCCCCCCAGGCCACGGGGGGCAGGGAGTGGGCGAGCAATCTGAATCTGTTTTTCAATAGGTTTGACCAACCGCCCTCCCCCCTGACTGCACAACAACCACTGCTGCCTCTAAAGAAATCAAGTCCTGCTGCCCACTCCCCACTCCACCAACATCCCCCCCCACTCCCAACACACAGCCCCCCATCCTGACCCTGACCAGGACCCAGGTGAGGACGGAGCTGAGGAAGATCAAGGCGAGGAAGGCGTCGGGACTGGACGGCATCAGCACAAAGCTCCTCAAGTCCTGTGCAGACCAGCTATGTGGGATCGTGACGTACATCTTCAACCTGAGCCTGAAGCTGGGGAGGGTACCACAGCTGTGGAAAACATCTTGTGTGGTACCTGTACCAAAAACTTCCCACCCCAAAGACCTAAACAGCTACAGACCGGTGGCCTTGACGTCCCACTTGATGAAGACCCTGGAGAGACTGCTCCTTGCTCACCTCCACCCCCTGGTGGAACCAGCGATGGATCCACTCCAGTTCGCCTACCAGCATGGCATTGGGGTGGAGGATGCGGTGATCTTCCTCATTCACCATTCTCTGTCCCACCTGGAGAAGTCCGGGAATGTGGTGAGGATCATGTTCTTTGACTTCTCCAGTGCTTTCAACACCATCCAACCGATGATCCTGAAGGACAAGCTGCTACGCACAGGGGTGGACCAGCACCTGTCATCATGGATCCTGGACTACCTCACAAACCGGCCTCAGTTTGTGAGAATCCGGGACTGTGTGTCCGACACGATCATCGGTAGCACGGGGGCCCCCCAGGGAACAGTGTTGGCTCCCTTCCTGTTCACTCTTTATACTGCGGACTTCTCACACAACACAACACACTGCCATCTACAGAAGTTCTCTGATGACTCTGCGATCGTTGGCCTCATCTCCAATGGAGATGAAGCTGAGTACAGAGGGCTTATCCAGGACTTCGTGGACTGGTGCCATCGGAACTGCCTCCAGATCAACGCGAGGAAAACTAAGGAGCTGGTGGTGGACTGCCGCAGGCATGGACAACCCCTCACAGCACCAGTAAATATACAGGGAACAGACATCGAGATGGTGACATCCTACAAGTACCTGGGTGTTCATCTGAACAATAAACTAGATTGGTCACACAATACTGACGCACTCTACAAGAAGGGACAGCGCAGGTTGTTCCTACTGAGGAGACTCAGGTCTTTTGGTGTACAAGAGGCGCTGCTGAAGACATTCTATGACACGGTGGTGGCATCAGCCATCACTTTTGGAGTGGTCTGCTGGGGCAGTGGCATTACTGCAGCCAATAGGAAGAGATTGAACAAACTGATCAAGAAAGCTAGCTTTGTCCTGGGGCAGCGCCTTGATCCGGTGGAGGAGATAGGAGAGAGAAGGACGGTGGCTAAACTGTCATCTCTGCTGGAGTCCGAGTTCCACCCTATGCAGGACATACTGAATGCACTGAGGAGCTCATTTAGCAGCAGACTACATCATCCCAGGTGCACAACCGAGAGGTTTCACAGGTCCTTCCTACCAACGGCTGTCAGACTGTATAACCTAAGGAGGGCTGCTCGCAGAGATAGCAAAAAGACGTAACAAACTAATAGTTTTTTGAATGCAAAAGATGCAATAGACTTACACAATGGTCCCCTCCGGCATACAACTAGGAAAATACCGGTCGCTATGGAGGGTGAGAATATGTATGGGCACATAATCATACCATGTAGGATAACTAAGTAGACGGTTGTGCTGTTTCATCCCATCTAGCAGCAATGCTCTGCACTGTGTGTGTTTATATATTTACATATTTATTCCATCTAGCTACAATGCTCCGCACTGGGTGTGTTTATATTTATATATCTATATATTTATTCCATCTAGCTACAATGCTCCGCACTGTGTGTTTATATATCTACATATTATTCCATCTAGCTACATTGCTCCGCACTGTGTGTGTTTATATATTTACATATTTATTCCACCTAGCTGCAATGCTCCGTACTGTGGGTGTTTATATATCTACATATTTATTCCATCTAGCTACAATGCTCCGCACTGTGTGTTTATATACTCATATATTTATCCCATCCAGCTACAATGCTCTGCACTGTGTGTCTGTGTGTGTGTGTATATATATATATTTATAGTAATATGTACATATGTATATTAGCTGCTCTTGCTTGCTTGCTTTTTTTCTTGCCTCCTGATTGTTGCTCTGAGTGTTGCTATCCCTGTGCCGTTGCAATCCTGGAATTTCCCCGTTGTGGAACTAATAAAGACTTATCTTATCTTATCTTAAGAGGTTGGGATAGATGGTCTTCTGGTTGTCCCAGTATCTCAGAGGATCCTGGGACCTGGCAATATTGCCCTCTGCCAGGTATCTTTGCACCTCCAGGATGGCATCAGCTGTGGCACTTTTGGTCTGCCTGTCCACTTCTATGTCAAGAGGTTACCAAAGGTTATCTAAAAAACAACAAATTGGCATTTTAGTACATGATTTCCAAACAACAACAAATAATGCTGAATAACATGCCTGAAATGGGTGCAGACAGCTGTTGTGAAGACTGTCCCGGTTGGGGCTCATTTGTGCGTCCGATTACAGACGCACATTCTGACTGCAGTCTACTGATGGCCTCATTGCACTTGGAGGAACTGCGGAACCCGAGTGATTTAAATCTGGGGTCTAGAAGTGTTGCTAGGGTCAACACACTTAATGACTCCAGATTGGAAGCAGTGTCTGTGACTCGATGCTTCAGGTGTTCATGTAGGTGTATGGCTGCCTGTGTGCGCAAGGTTGAAGCATTACGCTCTAGTGTAAGATAGAGCATTTTCATCATTGGGATGACCTTTGACCCTGACACTCGCCTCTCTTCAGACAACTCCACTGTAGCTTGATGGAAAGGAGCAAGCACGAGAAGTGTTTCTCCTATGATGGTATACTCATCAGCTTTAAGTGGATTCAAATCTGTTTTTAGAGAGGCCAGAGATACCCACACTGGTTCCCTCTCATCGTGTAGCCTTGACAACATTTCATATGTGCTGTTCCAGCGTGTTGGCACCTCACTGATAAGTTTCAGGGTTGGTCGTCCCATCTGTTGCTGCACTTGAGCAAGCTTCTCCTTGGCTGTAGTGCTTGATCTGAAGTATTTGACAACATACCTGCCAACTACTCCTGTTTTGCCGTAATGGTTATGGTTTTCAAGACCCCATTCTGGGTTACAGCTTTATTAATCAAAATTACGGTTTTTCACAAAAAATTCAGTCAAAAAGTTTAGATCGTAAAAAAAACACGAAAGCAATTCCAAACATGAGATTGCGAGGAATCGTATCTAAATTTACCTGAAGCGTTTGCTAAGCTAATGCCATAGCTAACGCCATAGCTAGTCGTAGCACCTAACACCGATACAAAAAAGCGACTCCATCTCCAGTGATTGGGGCTCGCCGGAGGAACCAACCGAGGCAACAGTTGGATGGGAGCCGGATCGGAGTTCAAGTACAGCGGTGGTAGGAGACGGGGACCAGTGGAGGAGTAGCCGGGGCCCCAGCTGGATAAGAGCCGGAATCAGAGCCCAGCTACAGCGATGGGGCTCGGCGGAGGAACTACTGAGGAAGACGGCGGTAGGTGGCGGGGCTCAGCGGAGGATCTACCGGGACCCTAGCTGGACAGGAGCAGGATCGGAGCTCAGCTACAGCAGCGGTGGGCAGTGGAGGAGCTGCCCGTACCCTGGCTGGACAGGAGCTCAATTGCAGCGGCGGTAAGCAGCGGCGGTAAGCAGCGGGACTAGCAGCGGAGGGGGCTAGCTGATGCCCAGCTGGATTCAAGGTCGGTCGGATCGGATATCGGCGTCACCAGCAGAGATTGTTTTACTGTCAACAGGTCAGTAAAAATGCCACCAAAGAAGGAGGAAATAGAAGAGATCAAAAAATCTCTGAACTAAGTTCAGAGATTTTATCTTCTTGGAACATACAGTAAGTCAATATTATACAGTAATAAGTGGCATTCAGCTGTTTGTTTTATGTCATTTAAGCACAGTTCTGGTACTTAAAAATCATAAAAACCCAGGAGCTTCGGGGGGCTTCGCCCCCCTTGCCCCCCAACGGGGCTCTGCCCTGGACCCCGCTGGGGGACTGTGTCCCCCAGACCCTCTGCTAAATTTTCAGATAATTTCCCCAACCCCAAATCACATCCCTGGGCAAACAATGACATACTGAGGCAGGCCAGAAAGTTACGGGGAACAGAAGTTTACCTAAAATGAACATCTAACAAAAACTAATGCTGAAATAGCACGGCAAACACGGATGCTGAAAAAGACAAAATAAGATACAGGCAACATGGACAAGAAATTGTAGAGTTTGGATCAAATAAATAAATATAGATGAACACTGATTAAGAAAATTAAGAGACTATGATAATCCATATCCACACACATGACAAGTCTTTTCATAAGGAATACTCTAAAGCATTTCCAGGAATTATTATTGCGGACTGTGAGCGCATATTCAGCCATGTGAACAAGAACAAAATTGAGTTCAGGTCCAGTCTGTCAACTAAAGTTCTGGGCAACCTCATGACCAGGAAAATGATGATGACAGCTTCGGGTAACAAGTGCCACAGTGTGTTCCATTCAAAAGACCAACTGAAGAAAGCTAAGAGGTGTACCATGGAAAACAACAATGCTTGAGTTACCATAGAGTTTGTCCTTGATCTTTTCCATCAGCATATCTGCATTGACAATTTAAGGAAAATAGAAACATGATTGTTGAAGAAATATGAGGTTGTTAGCCACATTTAAACTTGATTTAATGCTAATATTTGTTTGCCGTTGGGAGGCTTTGCCCCCCTGAACCCCCCACCAGGACTTTGTCCTGGACCTACCGGGGCCTGTGGCCCCTGGACCCCGGCTAGCTACTAGGCTTTTCAGGTTTTAAAAGTTGGCAGGTATGTGACAATGTGCCGAGCTTTGTGTCTGATGGATGTAAGTGTGGGGATCTGATCACATGGTTTACTAACTAATAAATTTAGACTATGTGCAATGCAAATTGAGTGCCGAATTTGGAGCTGTCGAGTGGATGCAATCATGTTTGGTGCTGCGTCGGTCACAAGACACTTTACACTTTACTTTATTGGTTATGGCCCAGTCCTCCATCATGCCCCTTTTGACTTGGGCCAAATTGTCAGCAGTGTGACTTTGTGGAAAGTATTGTACACCCAACACAGACGTACACAACTGCAAATTCTCATTAATGTAGTGACAGGTAAGAGCCAAGTAAGCCTCCATGTTCACAGATGTCCACATGTCAGCTGTTATACTCACTGCCACAGCTTGCTGTACTTCCTTTATCACTCGTTCCCGTTCCTCCTCGAACTTTTTGGCCACCATTTGTTTGATGGTCTGAAAATTACACCAAGTCAAACCAAAAGCAAATCCATATATTTAAATTAAAGATTAAATAAATTGAATATATCATCTACTCCTTTAGATAATTTACACACAAACCTTTCTGGTGGGCAAAACATATGAGGGCTGAAGGGCCTGAACCAGTTCCCTGAACTCTTCACTCTCCACAATGCTGAGGGGCTGGCAGTCCTTCAGGATGAAATTGAGCAGAGCCTCATCCAGCATCTGCCTCCTGCAAGCTTGATGGTTAAAAATGAAGTAAAGAATAAATTAATAGGAATTAATTATCAATAAAGCAACTGTGAGTAAGGTGTAGAATGGCTGTATACCTGAATCTCTCCTGGGTGTATCTGGGACTTCATTGTCATGCCTGGCCCTATAATGCCTCAGCATTGAGGGAGGTACTTTTGTTTAAATATGAAAGTTTGGTCGAACAAATGCGACATTTAACCTGCAGAAAATAATACGAATAGTAAACTAAGAGTCACTTTGAAATTAATTTGAATTCAGATAGATCAAGTGGAAACTCTGAGAAGAACAGGATGAAACAACAAGGAAATTAAAACAAATACTGTGGAGGTATAAATAGTCCACAGCACGGCAGAAGGGAGCGACAGTCCAATCACGTCGGGGTCACCAGTGTGGAGGCTTAAAATAAGTGCAGGCGGACACGGCGATGCTGAAGGTTTCAGAGTTTTATTCCTCCATCATCATAGAGATACACAGTAGCTCACTCACAGCGCACTGACAACAGCGCACACAGAGCACACAGCACTACTGTGTATCTCAGTGATGATGGAGGAATAAAACTCTTAAACCTTCAGCATCGCCGTGTCACCTGCATTTATTTTAAGCCTCCACAATACCTTATTTTCCGATATGAGATCAAAATGGTCCCACACGGCGGAAATCTTTCTTTTAGCTTGAGGCTGCTCGTGCTCCATAATTCTTGAGGAATTTGCCGATGAACCGTCCACGACACATCAGAGATTCTTTGGGCAGATTCATCCCGTTGACAGATGCGCTTCCTTATAAACGCAGTTTGGCGCGTCAGTGTCAGTTCGAAACAGTACCTGTATCGGTCACGTGACTTTCTTAAAGCGATACGCACACTGACATGGGGTTTTACTCTATGAGCTCGATGCATGCGCCGACGCATCGGTGTTGCCAGACCCATCACTACCGCTGAGACAGAATGTGATTTTGACCAAAGATAAAACTCACAATTTGTGAGAAAAATCTGTTATATTTAAGGTAGACAGTTTTAAATTTACAAAAAGTCTTTAAATTAGAAAACTTCACCAACTTGACAGAAAAGTTACTAATTTATAGATTTCAAATATCTTGGAAAAAATCAACATTGAGTCACAAAAAGTTCAAATTCAGCAGCAAATGTCTGTAAATTTCCAATAAAAGTCAGATCTACAGGGAAAGATTTCTTGTTGCGAGTAACAAGGCAGTCAATAGCCACGGTTACATGGGAAAAATTTCTTCAGTCTGATTACAGTTCAGATCAGAACTTTACTGTTTACATGGATCCTGAAAAAGCTGATCCTATTGGGACGTGCATTTCCATGTGTCACACGTTTGAATGGAATAAATCATTTTGGCATGCGCATGTCGACATTTCGACATTCAAAAAATAGTAGAAGAAGAAGCAATTTCCAGTGTTTGCAAGCCCCGCTTCGTGTCGAAATTTACCTGTATTGTGTTACTCAGACTGTACTTTTGCTTCTGCTGGTCTCCGTAATGAAGCCACAAGTACATACTTCTGCATATGACGAACAGAGGGAGACAGCAGGACGATGCAGACCAGTCTGGTTTTACTCCCGCTATGTCTTCTGCTAGCTGCTGTAAAGGCGGAAATACGTCACGTCGACGTGTGGCTGATGTACAGACATGCGCAGTAAACATATTTTCTGCCCAACCTTCGGAATAAGTGTTTTCATGCGTGCCATTTGGATGAACAATCGGCATAACCCACCCGTCTCAATCGGAATGAAATCTGGATCCGAATGAGCATGATCAGGTCAGAATATTCAGATTGGTCTGTTTACATGAAGCATTTTTATTCCAATCAGGCTTTTAATACGGTTACTTGTGTCCATATAAACATGGTCAGAGACAGCAGACTTTAACCCCGACATAGTGTTTCCACTAGAGGAGCAGTGGGTCTCTTCTTCTTTTAGATTTGATTGGCGTTTGGCAACCAGCTTACAGGTGCATTACCGCCACCTACCAGATGTGTTAACTAACTAACCTGCACTTATATAGTGCTTTTCTAGTCACAAAGACCACTCAAAGCCCTTTCACTAATACTAACCCTCTATTCTAAGGGCCTATAGGAAACAAATATCTAGGGACAATTTAGAACAGCCAATTAACCTAACATGCATGTCTTTGGATTGTGGGAGGAAACCGGAGCCCCCGGAGTAAACCCACGCAGCACAGGGAGAACATGCAAACTCCACACAGAAAGGTTCCAACCCCTGCCAACCTGGGGATTTGAACCAGGAACCTTCTAGCTGTAAGGCAACAGTGCTAACTGTCATATAATGTGATATTTATATGTGGTGTGTCTTTAAGACTGTGGTGACGTCACAGGTCAGAGTTGACCTTCACCGAGTGATATGATATGAAAATGGCGATGTGTTGATGTTGCCGCCTGTTAATGTTCCCGCTCCTAGTTTTAAAAGAGAACTTTGTTGAAACCACTATTCGTGTGGACCTCAGTTCTTTACATGGTGTCAGAAGTGCTTGACGGACGCTCTGCTTCAGTAAGATGGCCAAGTTTAATCCCCCGGAAAGTTTTTCTTTTCATAGTCCAAATGAATGGGCGGGCTGGAAAGAGCGCTTTCTGCGTTTCCGGACGGCTACAAAACTGAATAAAGAGGATGGCGAAGTTCAGGTCAGTTCTCTGATTTACGCCATGGGCCCCGAAGCTGAAAACATCTTCAAATCATTCTCATTTACTGAGGAAGCGGATCAAAAGAAGTTTGACGTTGTGTTAGGAAAATACGACGAGTACTTCTGTCCCAGACGGAACGTGATCCATGAGTGCGCTTGTTTTCACCAGAGGCTGCAGCGGCCCGGTGAGAAAGTGGAAATGTTTATCAGAGCCCTTCATGAGATGTCAGAACACTGTGACTTTGATGTAAAGAGAGATGAACATATCCGTGACCGAATTGTTGTGGGCATCCTTGATAAAGAGCTGTCACGTAAACTGCAGATGATGGCTGATCTAACGCTTGCCCAAACCATTCAAACAGTTCGCCAGTACGAGGAGGTTGTCCTCCAGGTTCACCAGCAGGGGGAGGCACACGCCACGGTGCAGGAGATCCAGGGAAAAACAGCAGGCAGAGGAAGATCTCCATTTAAACCAAGGAAAGGAAAAAGTGGAGAGCAGAAAGACTCATGGTGTGGAAGATGTGGAAAATTAAAACACAGAGATCCTGAAAAGTGCCCAGCCATGAAGTCAACATGCAACAAGTGTAAAAAGGTGGGTCACTGGGAAAAGAAATGTCACAGTAAATCAGTCAGAGAAGTCACTGAAGAGACAGTTTCCCAGACACCATTTTTTTTGGGCGCAGTCACAAAAACAGACAGAAATGATGACCCATGGACCATACAGCTTACAATTGGAACAACACCAGTCAATTTTAAAATTGATACGGGTGCAGATGCAAACATTATGGGAGAAAAGACATTTAACAAACTAGTTCCTAAGAAGGAATTGGAGCCATCTAATGTCACACTGTGCAGCCCGGGTGGTCAATTGGACTGTATAGGAAAATTTCAAGCCTTCACAGAATACAAAGAAAAACCATATACTTTTCCTGTGTATGTCATCAGTGGCAATAATGCAAACAATTTGCTGGGCAGAGATACAGCAATGTCGATGGGGCTTGTGAAGCGTGTCGAAGAAGTACACAAAGCATTTGGTGAGCATGGAACACTTAAAACAGAACCAGTTAAAATCCTGTTAAAAGAGAATGCTCAGCCATACACAGTGCACACTGCCCGTCGTGTCCCTTTGCCACTTTTGCAGAAGGTTAAAGAGGAATTGCAGCGTATGGAGGAGAATAATGTGATTGAAGCTGTGATTGATCCTACAGATTGGTGCGCGCCAATGGTACCAGTCCCAAGGAAAAATGGAAAAGTGCGGATCTGTGTCGATTTAAAGAGGTTAAATGAAGCTGTACGAAGAGAGAGGTATGTTCTTCCTACTGCAGAGGAAATCACTGCAAAACTTAGTGGAGCAACCACATTCACATCATTGGATGCTGCCTCCGGGTTTTGGCAGATTCCTCTCCATCCAGAAAGCAGTAAATTAACAACCTTTATCACACCCTTTGGGAGATATGCATTCAAACGTCTTCCATTTGGGATCACAAGCGCTCCTGAAATTTTTCAGCGCAAAATGACAGAAACCCTCAACGGCCTGGAAGGCGTGGCTATCTACATGGATGACATACTGGTGTACGGCGACACTCCTGAACAGCACGACCAGCGTCTCAGCAAGGTACTGGAAAGGATCGAGTCAGCCGGACTTAAACTGAACAGAGAAAAATGTAAGTTTAGACAAAACAAGCTTCACTTCTTGGGCCAAGAAATTGACAAATCAGGCGTGAGACCCGACCCTGATAAAGTCAAGGCAATCCGCGAGCTCCCTCCACCACAGAACGTGCATGACCTCAAGCGTGTCCTGGGCATGTTTAACTACCTAGGGAAATATATCCCAAATCTGTCGACAGTGGGCCAGCCACTATATGAACTGTTGAAATCCAAGTCAGTGTGGATGTGGGACCATTCTCAGCAGGAGGCATTTCAACGCATCAAAGACATTCTGTCTACTTCTCCAGTTCTGAAATTCTATGATGTGAATCGACCTACTGCCGTATCAGCCGATGCCAGCAGCTATGGTATAGGTGGAGTACTACTGCAACTGCACGATGGAAACTGGAAACCTGTGGCATACTGCTCACGTCGTCTGTCAGAGGCCGAGACTAGATATGCACAGATAGAGAAGGAGTGTTTGGCGAGTGTCTGGGCATGTGAGAGATTCGAGAAGTACCTCTGTGGTCTGGAAGATTTTAAGTTGGTTACAGATCACAAACCCTTGGTGCCTCTCATGAACAAAAAGGACCTGGACAATGTGCCAATACGGTGCCAAAGGCTACTTATGAGACTTATGAGGTTCAAACCAACAGCCGAATATGCTCCGGGAAAGACCTTGGTAGTAGCTGATACACTCTCAAGAAGTCCACTACAGTGCGTAGAAAACGAGACTGATTCTCACTCTGATGTAGCGTGCTACATAGCAGCAGTTATTGATAACTTGCCAGCTACTACACATAAAATAGACACCATAAAGACTGCTACAGCAGCTGACTGTAACCTACAGTTGGTGTTGTGGTACATCAAGTCAGGATGGCCAGAATACATAGGCAGTGTCCCAGCAGCTATCAGAGACTATTTTCCCATTAAAAATGAACTGTCTGAATGCGATGGAATTATCACCAGAGGAAGCCGCATGCTGATTCCGGATGTGCTCAGAGCAGACATCTTGGATCGAATACATGATGGACATCAAGGTCTGACAAAATGCAGAGAGCGGGCCTGCACATCTGTGTGGTGGCCTGGCATCTCATCTGAAATCAAACGCAAAGTCCAGTCCTGTCAGGTGTGTCGTGAGATGAGACCAGCTCAGCGAAAAGATCCTCTCTTGTCAACCCCTCTACCTGATCGACCCTGGAAGAGACTTGCTGTTGACCTGTGTGAGCATAACAAGCACACTTACCTTGTTGTGTCAGACTATTTCTCTCGGTTCCTCGAGATACTTCATCTGCCAGTAACCACTGCTTCTCAGATGATCTTAAAGCTGAAGGCAGTGTTCGCGAGGTTTGGTTGTCCAGATGTGGTTGTATCTGACAATGGGCCTCAATTCTCATGCCAAGAATTTAAAAAGTTTGCAAGGGAGTTTGACTTTTTGCACATCACCTCAAGTCCACATAACCCCCAAGGAAACGGACATGCAGAGAGGGGAGTTCAAACAGCAAAAAGAATCTTAAAGCAGCAAGATCCTTTGCTCGCCCTCATGTGCTTTCGATCAACGCCCTGCACCACCACAGGCGTGAGTCCTGCAGAGCTACTTATGGGTCGAAAGATCAAAACAACTCTTCCTACACTCGAAGTGAATCTTCAGCCCCGATGGCCTGATCTGGAAGTCGTCAGGAATAAGGATGCAATGGAGAAACAGAAACAAGCATTCTACTTCAATCAGCGCCATGGAGCTAAACCCCTACCTTCGTTGAAGCCAGGAGATTCAGTCCTCACAAAGCTGGACCATCAGAAATCCTGGAAAACACCCGCTGTTGTCACAGGAGAAAGCAGCACACCTCGCTCCTTTCTTATTGAAACACCCCAGGGAGCAACTTTGCGACGCAACCGCCGTCACTTGCAACATGATCCTGAATCAGCCAGAGAGATACACTCTTCAGCTCCAAATGACCTGCAGCCAGAGATTGTCGAACAGCAGCCTGAAACTGCAGCTGCCGCTGACACTATTTTACCAGAATCCAGTGTCAAACCGCCAGACCCAAAGCAAGGACTGTTGTTTACCCGGTCCGGTAGAATGATTAAACCTGTGCAAAGACTAGATTTGTAGAGAAAAAAAAAATGAAAAATGAAAAGAGAGAAATTCACGTGTTCACTGTGATAAGTGTGGTTATATGTGGTTCAATAATTAAGCCATGGGCTGTGGGGAAGGGTGAAATGGAAATGGAAAAATGTTTGAATTGAAAAATTGTTTTGTTCTGAAAAAAAAAAGCAAAAAAAAAAGGGGGAGATGTCATATAATGTGATATTTATATGTGGTGTGTCTTTAAGACTGTGGTGACGTCACAGGTCAGAGTTGACCTTCACCGAGTGATATGATATGAAAATGGCGATGTGTTGATGTTGCCGCCTGTTAATGTTCCCGCTCCTAGTTTTAAAAGAGAACTTTGTTGAAACCACTATTCGTGTGGACCTCAGTTCTTTACACTAACCACTGCACCACCGTGCTGCCCGTGTTCTTGACTCTGCTGCTGAAGACACTTTTATCTCAGAGGCTTCATAGGATGAACTTTCTCTCTTTGTGTCAGAACCATATTCCAGCACCTTTCTTGTGTCTCTTTGTCCCTCCAGATGTCCCACAGCAAAATGACTGTAACCAGGAGGAGGTTGTGGGTGAACAGCAGTTTCTAAACCAGGAGAGAAACT